>AP028163.1:25568407-26768407 GCA_014132275.2 Samia ricini | reverse complement strand
CTCATGTATAACCGGATAGCCGATGAGGTTGGTGCGGATGAACCCTGGCAGGAAACCGGAGAATAGTTGAGTATCGACTCGTTGATACAGCAACCCGCAAATCAACTGAAAATAATAGGAAAAAATTGTTAATTCCTTTCCAAGGAAAAGGCAATTTAGACCGTGCAGCCAAGTCTAACGTTAAGAAAACTTTTCATACAGCGCTCTAACAAAAGGGTAACACTTTTCTAGAACTTTTCAAAGAATATCAGTTTCAAAAAATACTTTAATTAATTTAGGTTTAACGAAAGCGCATATGAACGTCAAAATACTGTCATCAGTTCGAAAAATAACCCAGTCATCAAGAAGAACCGGCAAGAAATTCGATTTGGTTTTTATTTTCGCATAAACATATCTTTTTACTTCATTAATGAAAGCATAGAGAGGGGTGTCATTTCCAGATATCACTAACGTTCATGTAATAATATATTAAAATTGTAACTTGCTTGACACGGTGCCTGAACTTATTGTCAGGTTAATCGATAATGTACTCAGGAATCTTGTTATAGAACGTAACACTAACACCTAAAAACCTTTTAGTAGACTTATTGAGACTAATAATGAGGCGGCTAATTATAGTACCTATTTATATTAAATTTTTAAAGATGTGCTAGGAAGATAATATTAAGGTATTAAAATCTTGAAACAAGATGGCAAATTAAATAAATAAACCTTTGATCATATTTTACCTGAAATAACTATACAGCTAAAGATTCATTACCTCTAAAAGGGCTGACTCTCACAGATAACTGCCGACGCACGTTATTTGGCTTTAGAATTTTTAAATTTATATTCACAACTTTAGCCAACCTTTCTAATTAACGTATCTTTTCACCAAAATTATTCGAATCCATTTCAGGATTAAATTCACTATTTAATAAATATATTATATTTATTAACACTAAAAGAGGATATAACTAATTTTCTTTTCATTTACTAACTATCGACGGGAATTATTGTTAATAAAAAAAAATATTAAAAAAAAATGGTTAATTTATTTTTCCTCAACATTTTCATTATAGTACAATTTCAAAAACTAAGATGACAAAAAACCTAAAGAAAACATAACACGATATTAATATTCACCACATATAAATAACATTTTACGGGGTAAAGAAATCTAATTGAAAAAATAAAGAAAAATATTTACTCACTAAATATAATATCCTCATGTTTTAAAAAAAAAAACCTTAAACAGAAACACGCTTTGTAATATTGCGGTGGTCTTACTTACTCCTAAACCCGACTGACTCCGAACGACCGGCCACTGCTATGCTATTACATTCAAAACCAGTGCATTACTTAATACGGGCTATTAACTTTTGATTGCGTTGCGAAATCACGACTGGGGTTGTCTTTTATCTTGTTTTATGTTTTTACTAGCTGGTGCCCGCGACTCCGCCCGCGTTTCTTATGTTCTTTTAGATGTAGTGAAAAACTGCATATAACAATTCATTTATACCTTACCTAAAAAAAACAAATGGATGGCAAAAAATTAGTCTTTTGTTTTTATTAGCGCGAATAAAATGTACATAAGAATAATAGAAAAATAAAATAAAATAACAATTGATCGATGGTCCAAAAAACCATGCCATATGTCAAATACATGCCTATAACGTACGAAAAATTCTGCATCGAATGGTAGTAGTCCCATCCCGATATGATCAGTAGTTTTGAGGTGATGGTGCGTCAAAGCAACCTCATTTTCCTTATATAGATAGAAGATAAATAGATAGATATAGTGCGAATTATGCGATCGGAAAGTCTATTAAGACATGATAATGTTTAACCTAATGCTAATTTATATGAAAATACGACGTCTTCTAATGTCTGTCTAAATTCAATTATACTTTATTCAATTTAGGTCATGATAAGGCGCCTATGAAGAAAAGAAAGAAAGAATTTGTTTATTTCCACCATATACACAGCACATATTTTATTAGTATATATATACATTACAAACCATAATTTTAACTGCAAGTGCTGTACTACGCTGGAAAAAAGACCCTAGACTCAGCTAATTGCTCCCGCAACGAAGGTTGCAAAAGCGCTGGTTTTCAGCCTGGGCTTGTAAATGATCCATCATCATTATGTCGCGGAGTGTGATACTTCATATATGGATTATTATTACAGATCACACAATAGTACATACAGTTAGATGTAGGGGATAAATATTAAATTAAACACGAATTACACGAATGTACATATATATACATATAGATACATACATATAAACACATAGCTAAAAAGGAAAGTTGTTTTTTATGAATTATTTTGTGTGTAAAAACGCATGAATGAGTAAATAAATAATAATAGGCTATTTATATAAGAGAGAGATCCCTGTCAATATCGCTAAGTTTTCGTTGTGCATCCAAAAGAAATTGCTACCAAAAGAGAATGCTAAATTACTACCCACCGGTTCGGAAAGCAATCCAGTAATAGAGAAGAACCGGGACGAAACTCGGTGTTATTTTTATTTCATGTTTTTTTGGAACTAGTAGTTACAGGATTTATTAGTAGATGCACAGAGAAGGTGTCACTTTTAAACATCACTGTCGTTCATATAATGGTTCACTCTATAATTACCATTGCAAATTAAAATTTGCTTGACATGGTGCCTAAACTTATTGACCGATAAATCGGTAATGTGCTTTAGGATTTTATTGTAAAACCTAACACTATTACCTAGAAAACTTTTATTAGTTTTACTTATTCTGAAACACGGGACGGATCGTTACAAGTTCAAGTTTATCTAAATTTTTGCGAGCATACAGTATGCTATCAAGAATATATTGGGAGGGCAAGGTTAAGATACAACATTTCGGAAACTTGTTTTTAAGTTATTCGCGTGGTCCCATATTATAAATTGCTCGAACAGCTAGTTTTTGTAAATAAATAAAGTATCTACTTCAACTGCTGTTACCCAACACATCCCCAAAAACATCCAACACTTACTTGTCGTATACGCGCGCGTTGCCAAGAACGGCGGTTCACCAGGCGGGTCACACTGTATTAACAGTAGTTCGCCAACAAAACATTAATTATAAGTAGGTCGATCTGGGCCACCGCCAAGGCACTGATGGGGAATCAGCCGCAACGAAATAGTGAGCATGAGGATGAAGGGAGGCAGGTAGATTACACCTTGTACAAAACACAATACAATAATTTATTTTGTATGTACTGGCAATAAATGGAATAAATTAACCTCGTGTGATTCCATTACGCATCCATCTATTGGAGGAATCATGAACCACTAAATCGATCTGTATGTTGTATGTTAGTTGTTGATATGTTTTTATTTTAATATTGTATAGACAAAGCGTTTGAATCACAATCTCGCCTGATGTTAAGTGATGATATAGTCAAAGCTAGTAAGAACTGTGAACTTGGAGGTACAGCCTCTTACATGAGGCTGGCGGAACAAACCTATATGATGCTTGGAAACAGATTATCAAACTTGAAGGCAGTAGCTACCCAGGCTGCCATTACCAGAAAATGCCCTACAACCATGCTATGGTTTCCTTACGATGTTTTCTTTCACAGAAAGCTTCATAATAATAGTTCCAATGAAACTTATAACTGAAGAATATTTTTTTCTGTCGTCAAGCATAATTAAATCTTCTATTACAGCGTCACTTGACTAATATTATAGATGTCAATATGAATTTGTTTGTTTATTACGCTATCACGCCATAACTACTCAGCCGAATATCATAAAATTTTGCATACACATTGTCAGATGAGCAATAAATAAAATGGTGTACTTTTCTCACCATCATTGATTGACGAAATCAACAATAACGCAAGCGAAACCGCTAACAAAAGTTAGTCCAATATACAGGAAACGTCGTTGCCCAAGTAAAGGCTATATTATTAATGACTTTATATTTTTTGCGTTCCTGACCTCAAATTTATTACGACATCATAAAAGATGGCATCTTGAATATGTTCAATTAATTTTACATAACCTGTACGCAATAATGCCGAAAGAGATATATACATCTTTATATACATTTATAAAATTACTTGGCCTGATTGACAACGCAGAGTCAAAACCGCAGGGCCTACAAAACTTGAAATTTTGGCATTAGATGCCTTTTATGATGTAAACATGCATTAAGAAAGCATCTTTGAAAATTTCACTCCCAAGAGTGTAAGGTAAGGGATGAACAACCATCAATTTCACGAAATTTAATATACGTACTTCTGGTTAGAAATAAATGTACACGTGTATCGGCGTTTTTCAAAATTTTACCCCAAAGTGGGTTAATTAGGGGCTGTAAGTTTATACAGGAAATTAGTCATGGGTTGTCTTCGATCGTATGATAAACAGCCGTTTAAAAATAAAAACTTATTAATGAACGTTCATCACAAAGTCACAAAATTAATTTACTACAATACTAAATAATTACATCTCATTCGTATGTATTTTTATAAGTTAATACTAATGATTTTCATGTTTTAATCATGAGGAAGAATATAGGCTGTAAATTGTCTGAATTCCACGGGAGTGACGGCGTAGCTGCGGGCACGGTTTATCCAAACAAATTACTTAGCTGGCGGTGTAAATAATGAGTAAGTTCCTATACTCGAAAAGTGTAGATAATTAACTAAAGGTAAAACAAAAAACACACGACTCATAGGTTCTAAACCTTTTTTGCTCAGTAGCTAAGCGACTCCCGTCCGTATGGAATTCCGTCTTTGTAAAATAGATATTTCAATAAAATACATTGTATTATGTAGTATAATGCCGGCTACGAATAGTAACACCCCCCATATCGTTCCTGACTATCGGGACTGATAGAGAGACGTTGTCTTTCATACAATGTACAAATAAAGAATACTTCGGCTCTCTTGTAAGGAGAAAAATCTTTAGGCTTAGAATTGTTGTTTCTTCAAAGATGAAAGAAATCCTTTTCTATTACAGCACTTCTTCAGAGATGGATATGAATTCCAAGAAAACGCTGGATCGATTAGACATTTAACACTTTTTTACTAATAAAAATTTAATAATTAATTAAATAATATAATTTTAAAGAAATGATGGTGCAGTTGATAGTCGGTCGGATTTCGCGTCAATAGGCTCGGATTCGAGCCCACATATCCAACTCTAAAATCAGCATGAGCTTTCGGTGAAGTAGAATATCGTGAAGGAACCATAACATGGTGGTAGCCCATTTAATTCTAATAATGCCTGTCTATAAACTTAGTGTGTTTATCACCCTGGGCCACATCGTCACTTAACATCACGTGAGATTATGGTCAAAGCACTGAGCCCATGCAAAAAAAAACACATACTAATATGACTAACATAAATTAATATAAATAAATTAAGGTAACGCTACTGTAGAAAGTGTGTGAATTTTAAAGAAAACACAACAAGTAATAAACCAGGAAAAGACTAAAATCAGCACACTTTTTTATATCTGTAGCTCGACAATGGTGTCACCATTATCCCTAATGGTAAGCACAATGCAATCCAAAAACAGTGATGACCGGCGAGAGATTGGTTATGGTTATGATTAAGTCATGGTGGCCTGCACAAAATCCTCTACAGGATACGTTGAAGGGACGTGATGTTATAGGAAGGAGGGAATATATCGGCCGGAAGACTGTTCCTTACAGTATGGCCAAGGTATACCGAATCGAAATGTTTGGTTCGTGCCTGGATGGAAGTTAGCGCGTGTAGTTCTATTATTGTAGGGAGAGGAAGGCATCAGGCTAAACAATCCTTCAGAGCACTCGCCATGATACAGACTGTAGAACACGCTTAGAATGTCCCTGCGCAGCTGAACCGACTGGATGAATTCTGCGTCTGCATCATTTACAATACGGACAGCCCGTCTCTGCAACCTATCCAGAGCATAACAAAGGTATTTAGAGGATCCATCTCAGACATGGAGCAGTATTCCATGCGAGGCCGAACTTGTGCCTTATATAAGAGGTAAAGCCGCCTACAACTGATAAATTCATATCATACTCTTTATTAACGCTAGCAACATTCTGATGGATTTTTTGAAGTGTTAAAACCGCTTGTAATCAATATTCTCTTTTAATTATTCACAGTAATAAATCAATACTTACTCCTTATCTCCACTCTCCATAGTTACTCGCGAATAATCTGTGCAATTTCTTAGACAACTATTCCATGTCATAGACTATAGACAACTGTCATTGTGATGTCATGATAGAAGGGCGCAGGTACAAACAGAAAAATCAATACTTCTAACAAAACAAAGTGACTGCTTCAAGTTGAAATTTTTCTTTCTAAATAAATTAATTTAATTAGTTTAAATATGATGCAAGAGTACGAAGACGATTTCTTTTTCGAAGAGGACAAACTGTGAGTAAATACCTACGACATCTAAAAATAATTAAATTTTTGTATTTTTTTATATTATTGTTTCTTTTTATGATAATTCGCTTCTTTCGTTTGCAACTTATATTTTTGGGTCTGTTTGCATTCAAAACAACATAATTACACTTTTTAGTTAAAATTCACGCCAAAACTTCCCCTTTCCATTTAAACAAGCAAAGGTAAAATACTACAAAACATTTTGCTGTTCTGTTTGTCACAGTCAAGTTTCTTTATTTTATTATTTTTAGTTTGGTTTCTATAGTGTTATCAATAAAAACACTTGGAAACAGAATCTTTTCGAGTTTTCAGTAATGATTACGTTCAAAAATAAATAAATTCCTTATGATTTTATGAAGTGTCAATACTTGTTGGAAATGATGTGGCAATACAAGCCGTGTCGTCCGAGCCATTTTTCGATAGCGGTTAAAAACCACAATTAAATTATCTCTTTTCAATATTTCTACATATTTCTGTAATTTACCAATCACATACATTAAGTATTCCAACTTAACATAATCTAAAGCATTTTCGATTACCTAGAATCCAATCTGCGACATCGTTTGCGTCATTGTTGACATTGCCCTCTTTTCTTAGCTCCAAAAAGCTGTATAAACTGGTTACTCACAAAAAAAATACAGATTTTATTCGCTGAATAATCCACTACGTTTGAAATAAATATAAAGAAGTAAAGTTGATGAATATCCCAAAGAAATTATTGTTTGTGGAATCATCACCGTTAAACCCACTTTTACAATATTCCGTTTTTCTAGCAGACTGTAAATAGCACTAAGTAAATACTTTACTTTTTTACGCGTTATAGGCACAATGTTTTGATTACAGTATCACATGATGTTAAGTGACGATGTGATCCAGGATGGTAAACACACTAAGCCTAGAGGAACTGGTTCTCAAGTGACGCTGCCGGAACACTCCTATTGGTATTTGACGACAGGTTTCAAACTTGAGGGTCTACCACCTTACCACCATGCTATGGTTTCCTCACGATGTTTTCTTTCTCCGAAAGCTTGGGTTGATTTTAGAGTTGGAGAGGGGGGGTCCAAGCCGCGTCCATTGACGCGGAATCTGGCCGCAATGCCCACTGCGCCATCATCGCTTCAACGGAATAGGACAGTGGTACTAGATTTGTTTAGAGTTATCTCCCGTAATATTTTTATGAAAGTTAGATTGAATATATAAACACTTAACCATACCTCCGAAAGCGGTAATGACAATAATATGCTCCAAATTTCTTGCAAAAACATTTTATAAACTATTTTTTCCCGGTCTCCCCTATTCGTGTGTAGCTAAAAAGTGAGGTTATGTCGAGTTACGATAGAGCCCGGTCGATATTCTTTTATCAGTAATTTCCTTTTATGTTACAGTTTATCTTTTGTTTGAACGTGCGTGTGGTTGTTTTGTTGGCGTTATTCTGCTTTGTTTCGTTTGTGTATTTTTTTGTTGTTGCTGAATGTGGAAACAGAACGAGCAATTTCTCTTCGACTACTCCAGGATTGTAGCTCTCCGCGGCGCAATGGCTTATACGTTTGAAGATAGAATGTAACTAATCTCTTCTCTATTTACTATAATATTTCGTAAACGAATTTTAAAATGATAGAATTTTTCGTGATTATAGTTATAATCTTTTTTACCAAAATATTTTTAAATAATGAGATATTTAAATGATAATGGACTATAGCAGAGGATTTTATGAGGAGTTGTCCATTAATAACGTGATGATTTTTTTTTGTTGCAAATTTGTGGCCACTCCATATTCAAAGGTCCTGTTTTAAAGATAATATACTGAAATTTTTAAGATACTTTGTACCGAAAATACCTTTGATTAGTAATTAGAATTAAAAATTCACTCAATTGACAATTCCATGTTCAATGGACGACTCTTTATACCATATTAAAAAAAAGCAAATATATATTATATATAAGGAATTCAACCGTTGGCAAAGCTATTAATTTAGCACAGTATTCTCTCAAAGATGTAGAGAACAATAGAAAATAGAAAGTTAACTTTTAATTACCAGTGACAAGGTAAATAATCAAAAATCAACAACCGTTTAAAATTTAGCGATATTTAAAAGAAGTCTGGTTAAATTTTACACCTTTTTCATTTGATAATTAAGTGTATCTGTTATCTAATATCCAATAAACTTAAATAAGTACGAGTTTATTTATGCAAAATATTTTTTTACACTGTTTTATAGGCTCAGTGCTATGACCACAATATCACCTGATGTTAAGTAACGATGTGGTCCAGGATGGTAAACACACTAAGTACTGTTTCTCAAGTGATGGTGTCGGAACACACCTATTGGTATTTGGTGACAGGTTTTCAAACTTGAGATTGGCAGCTATCAATGCGGGAATTATTAGCAAACCCTACCACCATATTATCAATTTAAACATCAATTATTATTATTATTTTATATTTTTGCATTTTCTTAGTGCTTCATTAATAGTACACGAAAATGTATCATCGGAAAATACAAACGAAATATTGATAGAGTAAGTATTAAACAAAAAATAATATTTTATAAAATAACTTGTAGAATGCTTATTCGCTTACAAATATAAAAAGTTTTCTGAAAACTAGGACAAATCTGTTCTATAGCGCTTATAATTTAATCACTGGAAACTTTTAGAACTACGAAAGTTGTATTAAAATTAATTCAGTAGTTTGTTATAAATGCACTTTCTAATATAGAATAAAAATTTACTGTCCATAAAATTAAAAAAAATTGAATACGTTGAAATTATTGCACAAAAAGCCAGAGCTCGTAGAGCTTATCCCGAATACGCTTAATTTGTTCTCTCAGTAAGTACCTGCTGTCTTAAAAGCAGCGATCTCGAAATAAATGGTACCATAAAATTCAAGTTATTTCTAACATAGAGTAAAATTTTACGAGTTGATAGGTTGGTTAATTGAACCCATCTGGATTATGACCACCGTACATATGTAAAAGCAAAGGTAGGTCGCGTGTTCGAATTCCGGAATCAGCAAATGAATATCCATGGCTAACTAGAGGCTTTAGGTGTGACAGATGCATTTGCATTACGATGACCACTCTCGATTTATTCTCATATATTGAAATTCGTTCTTTATAATTTATATGTTTGTCCGCAAATACTTAGAAATATTATAAACGACCGGCATAATCTTAATCTATACTAATAAACAAAATTGAAGTGTCTGTTTGTAATGTCAAAATATTGTTTTTATTACTAAATAGATATGATACGATACCTAAACCAAAAATGCAATTTTTGTTTGACTGTTGTTGTTTAATTTTTTTAAATCACATAGCCCGCATTAGTTGTTTCGTATTTGGTATTTAGAAATATCTCGTTTCAGAATACATAAGATTACCTGTATATTTATTAACATATTCAAGTAGCTTTCAAACTAAAAATAAGCTAGGTTAAGTAAATACATAAATTTCCATTATTTCATTTTACATTATTCAAATCCGATGTTTTTTTTTAAATCTAGGATATAGTATGTGACGTTTGACAGTTATCTCTGAATACATTGTTGCGTCACTATTATTCCATGTTAGGTAAATTGTATGAATATTTATAAACAAAATTTTGAAAATCTTGCCGCCTGTTTTATGTTCCATATAGTTAGATTATTTAATCTTTATAAATAAAATTATAATTATATGTTTGTCACTGAACTCCTAAACAGCTGGACCGGTTTTGATGGTTTTTTTTTTTAAAGTATATTCCATTGAGACATTTCGTATTTATATAAATTGAACATTAATAATATGCAGTGGCGAAACTATAGGGTGGCAGAGCTGGCATAATGCCACGGGCCCTGGTCCGATAAGGCCTCGGCCCGCGAAGCCACGAGCTCGGAAGAATCCTAACATTTTTAACAACATTTAGTAAACGTTATAAATAGTATCAAAGTTAGACACGTCTAAAGATTTAGTGATTACTTAAATGATTTATATAAATCAAATTACAACGTGACGATTTTTACGAGGGCCCAATATATAATCTGTTCAACAAGTTCAAAAACGTCTTAAATAGAAATAAAGATCGTAAAAATATGTTCGATAAATCATTCGATTCGGAATGACGTCTAGAAAAAAGTTTTTTAAGGCTTTATTAGCATATAAAAATTACGATTGTATTTTAACAAAATAAGATGAAATGAAGTTTTTTCGTTAATAACTTTTTTTAAGGAGTTTTGAAAAAAAGATCCTGAAAGAGGAGGAAATTTCCAATAAAAAAGTCCCAACTCCCGGAACTCTATATCTATTATTTATAATTTTTTTTGTTTATCAGTTGTTATAAGCATTTGTTTATGAAAAATTTAGATTGTTTTTACATTCCTTAAATATCATTATTTAAGATGTTATTAATGAAAAACTAAATTTTTTATCTTATTTTGTTAATGACTATCGCAATTATTTATGTGTTAATAATCCCTTAAAAAACATGTTTCTAGATGTCATTCCGAAACGGATAAGCTGTTGCAAATACTTTTAGGAGCTTTATTTCTATTTAACACGTTTTTAAACTTGTTGACTAAACTAATAATGAATTCGTCATGGGCCTCAGATGGCATATTAGTTACGCCTCTGATCATATGTGTATTAATTTATTTAGAAGATCAAATGAGGAGCCTATTAACGAGATTACAGAATGCATTTACAACGATTTAAGGCAAGACAGATATATGGTTCATCATCAGAATTTAATGTAAGCATTATATCGTTCAATTGGGTTTATAAGAATTATTTACTCGCTAGATGATTTGAAGTATCCACGTAGCTGCTGCGTTCTTTTTGTGTCTTTGTAATGATTTAATTAAAAGAAACATAACGATACAGAATAAGCTATTTATTTGAGATAAATAAATGTTTAAAAATACTTTTTGTTTTATTATGACACTTTTCCTAATATTTTCGCAGCTAGAAATATTATAAAATTTGTTAATATGTTTATCAGTTACGTAACTATACCATCGGGCAAATTCGTTGAACGGGGCTCACAGTAAAAATTTTTCAAGTTGTAGTTTAGTTGTATGGGGCCCTAGTAAAAATTGTCACTTTGTAATTTGATTATAATAAATCACTAAGGTTATCACTAAAGAGTTTAAATATTTAGTCCTGACTAACTTTAATTGTATATATAATTTTTAATACATTTTTGTTTAAAATGTTAGGATACTTCTAAACTAGCGACTTCGCGGGCCAGGACCACATCGGACCGGGGCCCGTGGCATTTTGCCAGCTTTGCCACCCAGCCATAGAGTTATAGTTGCGCCATTGAAATTTATGCGCCAAAAAGTCTCCAAAACTTGTGTTTTATATCAGCTAGTATATCTCCATTTACCTGAAACCGTTAATATAACATTTATCTGCACTTTGCTAGACAATTTAAATACTTTTCCCGTCGTTTTTTAAGTGTGTGAGTAATTTTGGCAATCATTAACGGCCGGTTTATATATCGAATGTTTAGATTGAGATCAAACCAAAAACAAATCGATAACACTTTAGAGAATAAGTATTAAAATTTCAAGCTTGCGTAGACAAAAACAGATGAATATTCGCATATTTAAACCGGGCGTAAGAGAAAACAAAACGCAATCTGTACTCAAAACAAAAATTGTTGTCATAGTAACCTATGTATTTTTGTTATTGCAAAATTAATATTCATGTGCTCTTATTGTTAATTTACCATTAACTTTTAAGAATAATTGTAGATATAAATGAAAGTCTAACACGCTATAAACCAATGATTTTATATTGGCTTCATTTTCTTTACCGACACAAGGTAGCGGTTACGAACTGCCGGACCAATTATGTATTTTTACAATCCATATGAAAGACACTTTTAATTATTTTTTTATTAATGTAATTGAGTCGAAAATTTCTATAAATAACTTATAATAACATAATCTACAAATGATATAGACAACAATTTTCAAATCTTGAAATATCAAAAATGCGTCACAGTGATGTAAGTTTATAATACTATCGTTTTCAGGGGAATGACAGTTACATCAGGAAGTGTTGTGCTCAGCAAAGATGAAAAGAATCTAATCGGCATAAGTATTGGAGGTGGAGCTCCACTTTGCCCTTGCCTTTATATTGTTCAGGTACCTAATAAAACATTCCTATCGTCATCACACACTCTATTTATTAACATGACTATTTTGCATGCATCGATCTATTAAACTTTACAGATATTCGACAATACACCAGCGTCTAAAGAAGGTACACTACAGAGCGGTGACGAACTTATCGGAGTTAACGGTCAGTCTGTCAAAGGGAAGACTAAAGTTGAAGTGGCGAAGATGATCCAAACCGCTAAGGTATGTTATTATCAAAAGCTGTTAACTGTACTGTATAAAACTGTATGTGTAAAACGAATATGGCATGGAATGTAATTAATTCGTCCATCTATTCAACCGAAAGATATACACTACTGGACATAGGTCTCCCCCAAAGATCTTTACAATGAACGTTTTTGCGCCACCCACATCAAGCGGATTTCAGCGACCTTCACCAGTTCGTCGGTCCACCATGTTGTGCTTCTATCCACATTCGAGAGCCCGTTGACACCATCGGGCGTCGGTTCTACATATATAGATAGATAGATAGTAAATACACTAAGCCTAGTGGTAATGGCTCTCAAGTAATGTATGGCGATAGGTTTCCGAACTTGAGGGTGATAGCTATCCGGGCGGACACTATTAGAGAATACCCACCACCATACCATGTTTTCTCACAATATTCTCCTTACCCATAAGCTCAGCTTTATTATAGAATTAGATAAGTGTTCGAACCTACGTCGATTGACACGGAATCCAACCAAACTACCAACTGAACTATCATCTCTTCGAAATATATTATCGCTTGTATATTAAACAATATAAAAATTTGCCCCCAAACATTTATTTGTAAATTCTACCTGTGATAAACCTTTATTGTTTTTTTTTTAGTCCTTATTTACTTTACTTCATAAAAAACAATGCAGAAATTATGTTGGCTTTAGGAATCACATTTTAAAGTTTTCTCTCTTTTCAAGAAAACAAAAATTATCACTGTAACTTCTACCAAATCTTCCACCACAGGATGAAGTGACAATAAACTACAACAAACTTCACGCGGACCCAAAACAGGGTAAATCCCTCGATATAATAATGAAAAAAATGAAACATCGACTGGTAGAGAATATGTCGTCGGGAGCGGCCGACGCTTTGGGCTTGTCCAGGGCAATTTTATGCAACGACACTTTAGTCGCTAAGTTGAATGAACTAAGAGATACGGAAACAACTTATAAGAGACTAGTGGAGCATGCTAAAAGGTAAATTCATCAAATACAACTAAGAACTACTGAATAGTAAGCAATTTTTTTTAAAGTGCTAAAGCGTATCCAGTTGTTTGTGCTGCGAAAGATTCAAATATATTTAGTAAAACGAATTGGAATACAAAGCGGTAATAGACGATTAACTATTTTATAAAGATGTTGAAACACTAGGTCCTAGGTTCTCAACGTAGCCGATAACGCACCCTTGTAGGCATTTGAGCCTTTGGGGAGAGGGGCGGCAGTACTTCTTCAACCAAAGAAAATTAGTGGCATCGTGGAATAATATGTAGTCTAAGAAAGGGAAAAAAATTAATATGGGAGACTCTAGAAAAAACATATTCTCAAAGTGATCGGTGGGCAAATTAAGGTCGAGAAAGTGTGCTTTAAGTTATCGTTATTATTTATATTTTCAGAATGTTGAAGGCATACTTCGATCTACTACAGACGTATAAATCTTTAGGTGACATATTTGCGGGTATCGGAGTGCGCGAGCCTCAGGCCAGAGCCTCTGAAGCCTTTACTAAATTCGGTCAATACCACAGGCTTCTCGAACGCGATGGTATTAAAATGCTGAAGGCTTTGAAACCGGTAATTTCGTATTGCACCTTATGGATACAATCTATACTAAGAGATCAAATTGAAATGTCTGTTTGTAATAACAAATTTAAAAAAAAAAAATTACTAAATACATATGAATGTATATACGATACCTATGCCAAAAATACAATTTTTAAAAATTTTGTCTGCTGTTTGTCCCGAGTAATCTCCGGAACGGTTGTACCGATTTCGACGGAACTTTTTTTTCTAGATAGCTGAAGTTACTCCGTGTAACTTAAGTACTTTTAATTTTCTAAAATAGGGTTCGGGGAAAGAAAATTAAAACTAAAATTAAAATCCGATTCAATGCACAGTTTTGCTGGCAGGTATTTACATTTGTGAGAAATATCTTTGCAGGATTTTTTTTAAAATAAAATATTAGCGTTCCGTGTAACAAACAAATTAAAAACTATATTACGCAGTGAAAATTTATATGAAATGCAGGCGCGCAGCCGCGGGCACACAGCTAGTTACTAATAAAATCTTAAATTAATTATCAATATTACGTCTAGTAGCTAAGATTCAGATTTAACACTATCCAAATAAAGTTTAGTATTTACGTACATTAATTTTTGAAATAATTGTATCGTATTGTTCCTCAATGGTATTTGATGTATGGAGTCAAAATTATTGTTTGTATAAACGCTTTACCTATTGCTCCAATGTGATTTACGAGGATTAGATTTGTGAGACGTTACATTTCACGAAATATTTAGTCTCACATTTCCCCAGATCCTATCGGATATGGGAACGTATTTAAACAAGGCGATACCTGACACGAAGCTGACGATACGCAAGTACGCGGATACTAAATTCGAATACTTATCGTACTGCCTGAAGGTGAAGGAGATGGATGACGAAGAGTACGGATACAACGCTCTTCAGGAACCGCTCTACAGAGTCGAGACAGGCAACTATGAATATAGGTTCTGTTTATATAATAACTTTAACCCCTTGAGCACTTACCTGGCGTTTACGCCAGCTTTCCATTGTTTTCCTATCGTCTTATTTTTACGGGTACTCGACACATTAATAAGCTTTAAACTTTTTCAGAACATAATCCAAATCAGATATAAATTTCATAATGTCGTACAGATAACGCTGTCGGCTAAACCGCATTTTATCTCTTCGTAATCATTCGGGACTTGGTTCACATAAATGTATTGTAATTTTCGAAATAAGGCTGTTTATATTACAATTACAAAACTAAATATATACGAAAATCTATTATTTAAATTCTAAATAATAATTATAGTCGAATAATTTTTTTTTTTTAATTTTTTGTTCCGGAATTTCCAAGTTTTACTGCAATTGTTCTCCTTAAAAACATTTTTCAAACTATTTTATGTTTGTCCTAGTTAAAAATTTAGTCATGGACTTACCATAATGGAGTAGCCAATATTGTAATAACATCTCTCTATGTAAGTCTAAACTATATACTTGCTCTTGCAAGCAAATTGCACGAACTCATTACCCAGTAAATGCCATACACTACGCCATCAGCAAATGTAAATTATCAATAAGGGGCGTCCATAAACCAAATGAAATGCCACAGCAATTTTATGTAAATGTGTTCCATTAATACCCTATACGTAACCGAATACTGGGTAAGCACGTGTCCCTCCTGGAGGAGGTACAGACGCACTCTGCCAACAAGAGTCTACAGACTGTTGCTTTGTCTACAGACTTTGTCATTGCTATTGTGATTGATGACAGATCTCTCTAGGTCGCAGTGATCCTTGACTCTTCAAGCCTGCATTCCCCTTTCGGAATGTAAGGGTGCATTCAAATACTCATAAGGCCCAATATTCTACCATGTTAATCATCCGTAGACTGATACTCCGGTGTCGGCAGGATGCTAGGACTCGGTTCGCTCGGCTCAGGTCAGACGTGCTTGTAAAGTTGGAATTACTCGAAAATAAAAAAGCACAAGACGTCGCCTTCCAACTCCGGAGATTCATCCAAGGGCTTACAGTCTATCACAAGTTAGTGTTGAGTTTTCTTCGACAACTTTCATCCTAACTATACTGTTGGGTTTTCCTGTCAAATGTAAATTATAAGTGTCATTAAGAGGACATGCGGTCGGAAAAGTTGATATCTATTGCAGAAATCTATTGCTATTGCGTTGTGCCCCAAAGAAAGAATTATGAAACACGAAAGGGATAACTGCAGCTTCTTAGAGATAACCTGTTTCCTCCTCAAAAACTGAACCGATTTTTAATTTTCTTTCAGTTTTAGAATAATAAAGATTTTGGCTATGCTTGTACGTTTTTTAAATTTTATCCATCAAATTTGTTTGACGAACGTCTGAAATTGACGGTAAAAATCGAGATTTTTTTTTCATTTTCAAAGGCTTCTAGTTTCTATAATAACTAATTTATGGATAAAAAACAAAACGGGAATGGCAGTGGTGGATATATTGTTTGGTATAAAAATATTTACCATAATGCTATTATCCAGGCAGGGAACAGGGGACTACGTTTATATTTAATAAATCCCGCTGGGATATCCTCTTAAGAGTCTTGAGGTATTGTAGATGATTTTTTAGCATATAATAATTTTATCCCAATTTCTTATTGTGTCTATCCATAGCTTATTCTTAATGACATGGAGGCATCAATTATGAGGTTAAGTATTCTATGCATGTGGGACAGAGGTATCTGAATCGTGATTACATAACCAATGTTTTTTTATAAATTCTCGTTTTCAAGTGAAAACTTCTTTAGCTGTTTTAAGCGATTCTCGGTAGGGGAAAACTTATAAATTTGCGTTACCAATGCTATGACGTTAGCCGTCAACATGCTACAGTATGTCAATTATAAGATGGCGTGTTCAGAGCGCTGATATATATAATAACTAGGCAAATATTAAATCTTAGTTTATTTTAATAGTCTCAATTAACAAATTATGAAATTTAAACAAAAAACAATTTAGAATTTTCTTTTTCTGTCGGCAGTCCCCCCATAGCTGCCTACTTTTTTTCTAGTTATGCCAGTGCTTACGTAATTATGGGGTCGTGAGAACTTTGCTTACTTACCGTTGTTGACAGGGAGGGTGGTTAAAAATGTTGCTTACGTAATGGCGACCGTTAATCGATTGCCTATTGTTCGGTGCTAACCACTGTTTTTCTATTGTTCTGTCCTTGTTATTAAGGCGTTTTGTCCTCTTGTTATATGATTAAATGGTTGAAGATTTTGCATATTATACGTATTTTGCAGTGAAACTGTTGAACATCTTAAAGAGAATTCGTCATTGTTCCCCGTAGAAGTTGATCTATCACAGAATGCCTTCCAATATAAATCAGCCGGGCAGATTATTCAGGTAATTTTTTTCCATATCCTTTAGAGCTATTCCCAGATTAGTACTAATTAATTGTGCGACATTTATGTATAATTTAAACATTTAGACTTGATTTAGGTATACGAGTATTTATTTTTTTACTTGTACGTAGCGTTATAATTTGCGTAGCATATAGTCGCAAATTCAATCCGAAATATTGAAAAGAATTTTGTATAAAAGTACTATATCTGAAAATATTAATGTAATAGGATAGGTCAATAGGAAATACTCCAATAGCGATGTTTTTGATGCAATTGTAATCTTGAATGTGTTTTTTTTTACATTTTATTTATTTCTTATTCATTAACTGGTAATACTTTACTCTATTTTGGCGGTTTTATACGTAATATAATTCGCTGCGACAAAGATTTGGGACGACCTTCCTCCGCCATTGCGGTGCATCAGTATATCCCAATCGACATTTAAATTACACATCCAGAGAGCATATTTTAAAAAATAGACAGAAATGACCGAACTTCCGAATCACTTTCATTATTGTTATTTATGTTTTTTTTTCTTCTCTTTATATAAATATATATGTATGTGTGTATATGTATATGTATGTCTATGCGTGTGTGTATGTATATGTGTATATATGTAAATGTTAATTATATATAATATTACATTTTCATGTACTTACAACTTATATATTATTTCTCCATTACATATATGTATTCGATTGTTATAGCGATTAGAATAGTTCACGGGCCGAGCGGCTGCACACAATTGTTATTATTTAATAATGTATCGGAGGCTGGGGCAGGCTGAAAATCAGCGCTATATGGTAATGCCGCCTAGCAACAGCTGAGCTTGTCCCATTACTAAAATTATTATATCACGCCATGATTATTTTTAAGCTCATGTATTATGTTTTGGCAATAAATCGTTTTTATTATTATTATTATTAATATATTTTACCTTATTGTGTAGAATTGAGTTTAATAAATGATCACGTGAATTCTTACATATCACAAATTTTACCTAGTGATAGCTAGAACGTTGTCTGTCTCCAATGTGATATTAACAGAATTTTAATATATATTTTAGTTGCTTTTAATTAAAAAGTTGGCCTCTATTAACGTTGTCTTTTTCCAGGATAATGCAGAAGATGAAGAAGACATAGAATATGCGAAAGAAATGCAAGAGTATCATGATTCATCTGATTCAGAGATTAAAGAGGGTAAAAGGATCAACAGACGTCAGACAAAAGACCTCGATAATACCGAGTCGTCTGAACAGTTGTTGCTTCCCGACATCGACCTGACAGCTGACAGTAATGACGCGACTGACAGATGTGACACGACTGACAATTTGACACTTTTGACGGAACTCGGGTTGGCAGACGCTAACGCGAGTGTCGACAATGATTTTGGTGACTTTCAAAATGGATTGATGGACGAGTTTATGACGAAGAACAACGCGAACGATGTCGACGACGTATTCGATAAGTTGTTAAGTGATTTGAATTTGAATGCTGGGAAATAAAATTTTGTTTTTTTTAAATAATTCGTGTTTTTTTTTTATTTGTTTACTGACTGTCATTATCATCTCATCTATTGACTGTCGTTCTAGTTTTCGGAGTGTAATTTATTTAACATCAACTTAAGTGCTGTCATTATAAATCTAACTTATTATAAAAAAATGATCGGTGAGGTGAGTACATACATATATAGTATGCTACTCACAAACAATATAAACGTACATTAATTAATAAATATGAAGTGTCAATTTTTTTTACTAAATAGATATGAATATGTATACGATACCCATACCAAAAATAAAGTTTTATTTTTATTTTTGTCTGTCTGTTTGTCCCGGCTAATCTCCGGAACGGCTGGACGGATTTTTACGAGACTTTTTTTGGGGGACCTGATAAGGGAGGCTACTCCACGTACAATTAATTTTAGAAAATAATTGGTGTTTCGCGTAAAAATTAAAACCCAATAAAAATTTGAATAAAATCCTATTCGTTGCACAGTTTGTAGGGCAAGTTAAAATAATAAATTTAAATATATGGAAATATGTTTACTTTATCTTAGAAGTAAAAAAAAAATATGTTATAAAAATTATTATTATATATTCATAATTATTTACAATAATATTTAGCAATAAATATTAGCAAGACACGCGATCAAATCTTAAATTAAATTAATTATATGCAATGAAAATTGACTTTTTTTACTTTATTTTTTACTAATGACACAAAAGTAATAATGATCAAACATATAGAGACATTGCTCCCTATGATCATTTAGTAGTCTCTATAAGATACTGTCTTTAAAAAAATGTCCAACATTCAGTGTCGCTCAACAACAGATTTTTGTGTTTTGTTGCGTTTTGTGACGTGAAAATGTTTTAAAACCCAATGTAAGATATATTCACATCGAAAGTTTTCGAATGCGAAAGCTATTTTTTGGCAATACTTTTAATTTAAAATTTACATAAATTAATATTTCTAATGATAATTGAATGTAATTATTGTCATTTCACAACAATAGTGATTACGTATAAGAATTTAAAAAAAAGTATTAGTAATGCCAAATTTAAACTAATTATTACTTTTAAACATATTTAAAGTTATCGTCCATTCTTTTCAAAGCAGGCCAAGGTATCCCAGCATCGAACGCAATAACCAAATCCTTTCCGGTCAAACTCTTCGCTTTTTGCAAATAATACATGATCTTCTCCAAATGACTAGGTCCGTGCTGATGATTCAGTCTGTCTTGTATTCTTGGTATGATGTTGAGGAAATCCAATTGTTTGACTTTTTCTAAATCTATGTTATCAGTTAGCCCTTGAAGAGTTGTGGAAGCTTGATCAGCTAGACTTTGCAGTTTGTTTTTTGCCGTTTTGGTAATAACATCTACGTCTATTGTTGCTGTAGAGAGATGAACGGTAAACAGAAGAAAGATCTGGAAAGAATTGTCATAAGTAATTAGTAATTTACGACACGGTGCAGATTTAAAAATATGATGCTCAACCTCGTAAGAAAGTAATAAACGAAGGGTGGTAAATTGGATACATTTCTAGAATTCAATTGTTGTTGCTACATCACTTTCTACAGTAGCCTATGTCTTTCGTGATCTTATAAGTGTCATTGGATGAGCCACAATGCGGAACGAAGTAGCAAATGTCTAAGGTCCTTTATTTCTGACAGTTTTAAATCTTGAAAAGAGAAGGAAAGTAAGCACGAGACTTTTGTTAAATGTTAGGTATTTTTAAATTTAGAAATAGAGAGTAGTTTATAAAAGTTCTTTTCACCATGCAAATCTTCAATCAGAGCTTTCCAATAATATTTACTACAGATTTTATGATGACACAATCCTCTTCTAATTGTAAACGTTGGCAATTCGTTTAAAATGATAAGTTAAGTCGACTTAAGTCGTAATATTATTATTATGCTTACCAATATAATGGCCCTCATATCGTATACGTTAACAGGTATCCAATAACTGAATCCTTGCGAATGTTGTCCACTTGATATAAACGTGTCGACTGTTCTTACTATAATATTGGCGCCTTATTCTGATTGCTAAATTTTTATTAATATATTATGCAAATATAAATATTATGCTGCTTTTGTCTGATGAATATATTCATGCATTATTAAGCCGACTTAAATGATTATTTTATTAATGAGACCAATTATCAAACCAGTCTCTGTTATGTGCACTTCTTGGAGATTTACACAAAATCAATAATAATCTACTTAGTATAGGCCCTGAGAAGGCGCTAATATTAATGTTAACAACGAAAACAACCCAGTTGAGAAGAACCGGAAGAAACTATATCTGATTAGATTAGATTGAACTAGATTTTTCTATTTATAAATCTAAGTATTTTATACGGCAAAATAGCGGTTTTTAGCTTATACATAATGAGGGTTGCAACTTTCATATATCGCCAGCGTTGCCATAATGATACGCCTTATTATAACCCTTTGAAATTAAAACCTAGCACTCATGCTATTTAGTATGGCGATGTTCTGGGTGATGCACATAGGATATTTTTTTAGCGACCACAGTTGACCGTATAACCAGAGGCAGCGCAAGGTGTGGGAGACCGACCGCCTACGGCCTCACGGACCGAGGGGCCTCGCGCCAGAGCCCAAATATATATTACTAGATGAGTGCCTACGGTTCCTCCCGCGTTATATATATTGCGTTTGGTTGCTATCGGGGGGTGGCCTCGAAAATGTACTTCACCCACATAAATGTACTTCACCCACTTATGGTCTTGCGATTGGTCGATGTTCAATATACACACCTCGGCCATCGTATCATGCAAAAACATCTTTGTATTATTATATAAATAACTTAGTATTATTAAAAGAACGAAACAATTCGTTCAAATAAAAAGTACCTACGTAATAATTCATACCATCAAATTTCCTTGTACCAAAATATAAATTATTTATATTGAAACTCAGAAGTAATAGCGGTTTGCAAGTCACCTAAATTACAACCAACCAATCAGGATCAAGAAATCACAAACACAAAACTATTAGTAATTAGACATCTAGCGAATGATGGTGCGTTCAATTGCAAGCTATAATCACACGAAAGTTACCAAGCGGAACATTAATTCATTCAACCATAAGACGTCCGCTGCTGGACATAGGTCTCCCGCAATAAAGGTAGGATTACACTAATCGCCACGCTTGGCAGGAGGGTTGGCGATCGTTGTGGTATAATTCTTAGCTGACATCACAAGGTTATATTTAAATTTTAATAGAAATATTTAACAAAATATTAAATTTATCTTCGACATCAGAATACACCCTCGAGGGAAAGTGATGTTGCATCCATACAATACATTATAATATAAAAATTCAGTTCACGTTGTTCATACAACATTGTAGGAATGTTAATCGGTTTTGACAACATAATTTATCGCACTTTACACTCCTTATGCAATTAATTGTTACACCAAGTCGTCACGTTGTGCATAATCCATTAAAAACACATTTGTGAGTAGAAAACGATTAAAATATATCTAAAAACACAGTGATATTTAGTCTAAGTTAAAGGCATAGGTTGGTAGTTATTCCTCATTTCCCTATTAACTGTTTCCGTATATCATCACCTAATCCAAAAAAATATACCAAACTATGATTTAAAAAAAATCTTAACCTAACCATCTAACAGTGTTTCTTGAATAGCCAAGTAAGGGACAGGTTCAACCTAAAGTAGGGAAGACAGAGCTTTCGGTAAAGGAAAACATCACGAGATAACCATAGCTTGGTGGTAGCAGTGGCGAAACTATAGGGTTACAGAGCTGGCAAAATGCCTCGGGCCCCGGTCCGCAAAGCTGCGAGTTCAGAAGTATCCTAATTTTTTTAATAAAAATTACAAATACCTTTGAAGTTAGACATGACTAAATACTTAAAACAATAGCGATTGATTAAAATCAAATTAGTACATGACAACTTTTACTAGGGTCCATTCCAACGAATTTGCCACGGGTCTTAGATGGTATAGATACGCCATTTTCTAATAATGGCCGCCTCTAAATGGCTACCAGCATCTAATTCGGAACCCTGTTATCAAACACAAATTTACGTCGATTGAAGGCGATACTTTACGGAAATCCATCACACCTAGACGTGATCGCTGAAAATGATTTGAAGTGGTGTTAGCAAAGTAAAAAAATCAACCATATTATTTACAAATATATGTGTTCCAACAGCGTCATCTGAGAACCAATGCAAGCATCCATGGGGGGAAAGCTAATGGTTTGATCAATATTGCTGACAAACGGTGAGGGGAGATCACCAAAATGTTCCCTTAGACAGTATTAAAAACAGGAGAAATAATTTCCACTTAGTTAAAAGGGGAAAAATTAAAACACACATTTCTTATACTGTGAAACAGTTTTATTTTTAATCTTAAAAACTTATTAACTTATTATTAGAATGATATTACAAAAATAAATTCAAAAAAATACAACATACCTGCTTCCTAATAACGCGTATTACCCTATAAAATAACCCATCTCTACCGATAGTTTCATTTACTGGAGATTAATAATTTATGGTAAATATCTCTAGTAAAGCACTTAGGTAGGTTATAATTGGAAGTGGCTATATATTTCATTTTGACTTGAAAGCAACTAATCCTTGTTAGTTTTTATAAACACAGCTTTTAATTATAATCACGTATCAAGATTTGAATTAAAAAAATTAAAAGAAAACGTAAATAATTATTCTAATTTATTAATTAAATTCCTATTATATTGTCTTAAAACATTTTATATCGTACACAAAATATAATAATTGAATATTAATCATAGTGCTACGACCACATTAGCTAGTTTCGACGAACATTCTCGTTAATTTTTTAACGAATTCACGCGAACAAGAGTAAAGTGATATATATTATATAAGTTAGTCATTCACGTTACACTAACGTAACCACAGTATTTGTAAAATAATAAATCTTTTGTATCTTTCTTAAATTATATTTGCTAGCATGATGTAACGCGAGTGCGTTTATACTTTTTCATTTATAGCAACAATGCTGTATAGGAACCGTCCATTAATCATGGGAGGATCGAGGAGAGAGGGGGAGTTCAGAAAAAAAATTATGAAATATCAGAAGAGGGGAGATTGTGCAGTGAGATAGCACGTGTATTTAGTTAGGTTATACCTGTATTAAAAGATAATATTCTGAAAGTTATCGTTATAATTTGTAACAATAAAAAAACACGTAATTTTGGGAAGAGCAAGTTAGCCTAAAACTAGGTTTAAACAATTACTAGAAAGATTAACGGACGAGCCCATACGTGGCCGACGACCAACAAACGAACTTTTAGGCGCGAATATTCGCTCGCTAATGTGACCTTAGCTTTAAAATAAGCAAGCGACTTAACACCGCTTGTGTCCTTTATTAATTTATATTTAATAAAAAAAAACTTTTATATATTTGAAGTAATTTTAATTTTTGGACAAATAAATAAATATGTACTTTATAATGTATACGCGTGATCATAAGATTATTTTATTAAAGAATTAAATGATACGAATTGAAGTGTCAATTCTAGTTTCACATACCCTAAACACGTTTTCAAGCCAGGTTATATTATGTATATAATTTAAGCAATTACTATGATACTTACAAATATATATAATATTTATAAATTGATTTTGCGTGACAGTCATTTTTTTCTACAAGAGATTCCAAACATTTTCATAAGGGTTCATCCATTAATAACGTGAGGCTAGAATAAGGTTTATTTCAAAAAAATCACAAAATGAAGGGGGGAGCGCATATCACGTGTATTTATTTTCTATAATACCTGATTTTCAAGATATATTGCACCAAAAAAGATTACAAATGTTTTAGTCACCACTTATCACCAAGAGCGAGAAGGAAAAAGTTGTTAAAACATTACATGATTAATAGATGACCCCTATTCGGACAATTGCATTTTTTTTTATAAATCGCACTGTTGAAGCATTCGCCAGTGTCATAAAGCGTTCTTTTTTAAATACATTAAACCCCTAAATCAAATTTAATTTGATACATCTTATCAAGGTAGAAAAAGAGAGAGATATTAATAAAAACACTGTCATGCAAAACGTGTATAACGCTAAAGACATAACGTGTGTATGTATATCATGAGCATACGAATCGGGAACAGATGGTGTACTTGTTCGATGGTAAGTGTGTGTGTGTGTGTTTGTTTGTTTTATGTCGCCCATGACTGCAATTGGGCGAGTTCGTCATCGTCCTCTGTAAAAGTAAATAATAATTGACATAATACATTTTAATTCGTTTTTGAATAAAAAAAACTCCTCATTTTCGCTGTATACATTTTACATAACATCTAATAGAAAAATCATGCAATGAAATATCTTTTTGAAACCCTGTTGTAAGTATGCATTATAATAACTATTTAAATGAAATAGATGTATTTAATATTAGCTGTGTGCCCGCGGCTGCGCCCGCGTTTCATATATTCTTAACTGATTTTTTTATTTTTTTTATATACGGAAAACTAATTATTTTCCTAAAAAAATTTAGTACTAAGATCAAGTATAAATATATTTTCATAAATTCGAACACTTTTATAAATTAAATTTTTTATGTGGATTTTTTTTTTCGCAAAAATAAAGTACTTCAGGTGTCTACCAGAAAAAGTTCCCGTCAAAATCGGTCCAGACGTTCCGGAGATTACCCGGGTCAAATAGACAGACAGACACAACATTTAAAAAAAATTGTTTTTTGCTATAGATATCGTATATACATTTAGTAAAAAATAGTTTGGATATTAAAAACGGACAATTCAATTTTATTTATTAGTATAATAGATGTATGGTATAAGGTATCGAGGCACTCACCAGTTTGTTTAGACCTGCTGGGCTTTGGTTTATCATGTACAAGCTCAGCGCTGGGCACGTCAGGCAGTTTGTCTGTCGGCACGTTGATTCCCAGCATCTCTTTATCGAGATCCTCCTGTAAGAAAACATTTATTATATGGGAGTTAAATTTAAAAGGACACGCAGTCGGCAACAACTCCGAAGAATAGTTACATATATCAGGAATCTAATGTTATCTACGTCACGACGGACGAGTCTCACATTCGATTAACTCATTTTGACAGAAAGAAAAACAAATGAAAAATAGCCGGAAACAACATTTCACTAATTTGTTGCTTTTTTTAAAATTTAACCTTTTTAATGTCATCAAAACCAGCCAGATTCAAACAGTACAGCCAAAGAGATTTTAATCCAAGTTCATACATACTGTTTGCGAAAAGATTTTTTCTCAAACATGCATGGAAATATTGTCATTGTTTTCGAAAAAAGAACACGCGAAGTATCGAATTTACGGACAAAGAAAATCAAATTCATTGCAGGAGCATTTTTTTTTAATTTGGAACATTAGAACACTCCAACAATGTTGTATGAAACGTCGTGCTGGGGTTATTAAATACTCTTTGATTGAATCTCTTTTATCATTCTTGCCATACCAAAGTAAGTCTCTTTGCTTAGTACAAATTGCGTTCACGTGGCTGTACAGCCATAAATGCGCTTGCCTTTCGGCACAGATAATAAATAGAAAATTGGCGTCAGAGCTGAAAATTCGGCTTGATACTAATGTAACTTTTAATATTAATTAAATTAAATGCACAATATAAAAGTATATTTTATTTTCCTGCATTCTTTTAAGTAAAGCACTATATATGCCTCAGCGGAAATTGCAATGGCCTGTCTCGTATTAATACACGATCAGCAAATGCCTATTTCACGACCTTTGCAATAATGTACATTAAATGGCTTACTCTTAAATAGATGAAAGTGCATGGAATGTATGTCTTGATTTTGAATTAGAAAGTCGGCATGATGATAAAAGTCTTTTGTGTAAACAATGTTATATTTTGTGTCTAGGCAGGTGTTGTTGAAAGACAATGTAGTAAAAATATACCTGTTCTAGTTCTTCAAGCTCTTTCTCGAGCTCGTCTTCATCAATATCGTTGGGGAAGGCCACGTTGTTGCTGATAGCTTCGGTGATCTCGCGTGATATATCATGCTGTTCAGCGATATCGTCCATGATGTCGTGAACTTTGTCCACATCACTAGAAATATACACAATATTATAAGATAATTATTTATTATTTATGACTGACTGACTGACACATTATCTATAATCTATATCCTAGGTTCTCAACGTGGGTGATACTGCCCTTTTTTAGGCGTTTGAGATTTTCAGGGTGGGGGCAGTAGAAGACTTAGAGAAAACTACGGTACGTTGATATAGTGCAAAAGGAAGGAGGTCAGATAAAAAATAAAGTCAAAAAAGGCAAAAAAATTAAGATGGGGGCCTCTAGAAAAAGTATATTCTCAAAGTAAGTAAATTTTTTTTGCCTTTTAAGACTACATTTTTAAACTACCCTCACCCCCTCTGCGCTATCTCAATGCCTTCTAAATTTCTCTGGGTCTTCTACTGTGGTGGTACCCAAACAACCACAAGGGGCGTTATCATCCACATTGAGAACCTAGGCTCTATACATTATTTTCCTATGCAGTTAACAAGTACACCTTCCTTACAATGTTAACTACAAAAATGTTGTTGCAAATGTCTTTAGTCAGAACATAAACATCCTTAATCTTGATCTTCAAGGAAGACTAATGTAAGGCAATAATTATGTGAAAAACTAACATATCCTTGTGGGCGAGCTTCATAGCATTGGCTGCATCCCGCATCGTGTTGAGGACTTGAGCGTTAGTTGTAGCACCTTCTAGAGCTTCTCGCTGTGCTTCTATCTGAGTTAAAGTGCCATCGATTTGCGTTAACTGTTTCTCGTAGCGCTTCTTGCGCTTGAGGGCGGCGATAGCAGCTGATAAACAAATGAATATATTCAAGGATTTCGTTGAAATATTACTAGATTAAAGAATATAATATACTGAAACCATACCATATTATGTACGAGTAAAATAAAAGAGTCATATATTTATATAAAGTTTTCTAAGTTACAAACCAATTAACAGACAGTGAAATCGAGTCATATGTTGTGACAGAAAACGGTATGATTTTACACTTATGTAGTCATGATGACAAATTAATAAAAATTAGAGATAAGGTAAGAAGGCATGTTAGGTGGGAATGCATCTGGTCTAAAATGTGCTTGATGTATGTTTTTTTTTTATTTTTATAAAACGTTTTTTATACTAAAATACCCATTGTAATGTAAATTACGTGATTTTTATTTTTTACATGGAAGCACTATAATATAATTATTTTCATAATAAAAAAAACAATAAAACATTATTTCGTGGTACTGAAACCACTGTCCATTAAAAGTAATCTGTATTTATGAAGCATCAAACTATTATATTGGTATATATATAGAGCACTTTTCTTCTTCGATAAATTATTCTATTCTGCATAACTATCCTTGGCAACTTCTTGCCACAAATTTTATTACAAAAACTTATCACGTCTGATAATTTGCATAAATATGGATGCTGTTCTTTACTATTAAACTACAGTATATTTGACTTCTAAACACATTTTATATTTCTTTATTGGTCTTAATTTATTCTATTCACTCATTCTATCATAAACTTTGTCAGGCATCCCAGGACAGCCAACTTTTTTATATTTACATGTAAATATCTTATACACCTACCTCCTAGGTAAGTATTTGTAAGTAAAAATAATTTTAAATAGAATATTCAATTTCATCTTTATACATTATTCTTATTTTGATACTAAAAATCATATTAATAATTTTAATAAATCATATAAAAATAAAGCTTTGCAAATTATTTACTTCATTTTAATATTTGTTCATCATTAATATGGACCTCTCATTAGTTATAAACAATAACTTGATGAAATGTCTAATATTAAACATACATAATATTTGAAAATGTTATTACCATGTTCAACAAAAGTTTTACTCTGCGCTATATCATAAATAGTGAGTAATATTTCACACTAATCAGTGTAGATATGCGATGATTAGCTTGTTTAAATAGGCACAGATCAATCCACATACAGGTGTGTGAAAGGAAAATAGCATCATATGGAATACGAATCAGCAATTTCATCTTAAATGTTATTTTAACTGGTCATTAAATTCTAAATAAATAATCTAGTCAAATAACATTATTTACTCCATAAGGCTAATCAACGAAGAAACGAGATCAACAAAGACTAACATTATGTACACAAAAAAAACCGTGGAAATAATGTACCTCGCTTGTTTTTTGTTCCATTTTTCCTTGCCGTCTGTATTTCTAGATCGATTTTCTTTTCTAGAAACTCTTGTTTCTTCACCAGAAGTTCTTCTGTCTCGCGCAATTTCTGTATAGCTTCATGTGTAGTTGGACCTTTTTCCTCTTTTTTACCACCAAATATTTTTCCGAGAAAAACTCATTTTTAAAACTAAAACTGTTTTATAGTAATATAAACACGGAAATTACTATCATTAATAAATTACGTACATATAAATTACATAAATAAGAAAATTAATTTTTTGCTAAGGCAGTATGCGTCATCTGCGAAACAATCAGAGTATTCAATAAAAAAAATATCTCTGATACTAATGCCTGAATTATGGAATTTTGTAAAATTCTATACAATATTTTATGTAAATTATATTTGCCAGAATATTTTATTTAAGCTAAGTTATATTATTTAAATTTAATGTCTCGCTATTACGTAAAAAAGTTCTTAAAAGAATTAACTTTCAATGGGTATTGTTTAATTATAGTTTCAAAACGCAACATGACAAACAACCTAATAAAGGTGTCAATAATAGAGATAGGTTAAGGTGTGGTTGGCACGATTTTGGTCTGTCATGTTGTCGTTCTTATTTTTAATTCATTAGTTTGCAGTATTTGACTATATATTATGTAATATTATTGGAGTTTACGTGATATAGTGTAGTTTTGATACATAAGTGTAGTGAAGAGAAAATAATGACACGGAGCGTGAATTCTGAAATGTCTCAATTATTTCCTTTGTGGTCGTAAAAAAAGGGCACCATTTTGTTACACCCATTCATTTATTGATTATGTTCCTAATGTCGGACTTGCCTGCATGTTCTACTAGTACCTTTGCCTTATCCTTAAAAAGGAATAAAAGGAACAAAAAAAAAAAGAGATAGGTTGAGATTTTTTGATTTTGGTGGCATTGTCTATCATTGTCAATAATGAATTACCAACCTATTTATATTCTTAGATAATGGCAATTTGTGTTCAAACAATTAGTGCCGATGTCATGTAGGTAAGATGTATTTTCATTCTTGTATTAACGTTATTAAGCTCCAGCAAAACTGTAGCTCATCGTGCTAGAACTTTCCATGGAGCTTTGTGCAGCAGCTCAGAATAAATGCTACGTGTTATTTTTCATAATAAACTTGACTTGTACACAATAACTAAACTATATCACAGAAAACGTCACCAAAATTACATGATATAGAGTCAAATTTAATTAGTTAAAAAAATAACCGCTACATCACAGACTGATATTTCGCCAAAAACTCTCTAATTATATAATATAAGTCGAATGATCAAATGAAAGCCTTTCATTATTTATTCTAATTTTATGATACATACAAATTTAACGTACGTTTTTTTTTTTTTTTTTTTTTCCGACCTAGCTAACGCTGTTGACCGGAAGGGCCTTTACAGCTTCACCGTGACTTTGGGGGCGAGTGCTGAAGGCACTCAGCCGCAAAAGGTGACTAGCACAAGGGTTACCAAAATGGTACGAACCTCGGCTTGGCCGTCACCTGAGTGTAAAACTCTCTCGCGAGTTTGAACCTACCTATTCCACGTACATGTTATATGGTTGTCTTAGTAACGACAGTTCTTTTTTATAATACCTATCTTAAATAGGCATTTTATTATAATAGGTTTTATAACATGTCCAGTACTCTACTAAACAAAAAACAAATTTGTAATCACAACAGTTATTTTAATTCAATAACTTTGTTATTGGACCCTGTATTGTGAGATTTTGGTGACATTTTACGTAATGTAGTTTGGTGAAGTGAAGTGTATTAAAAATAATAACACATAGAATTAATTTTGAAAGCTTCTCTATCAACAAACAAATCTAAAAAACACAGAAAATATTTATGTCACACAAAAAGTTTGCTTCTTTTTAAGCACTATTAAATGTAAGAAGTCCTGTGTCAATGTTATTAATTTAAAATTTTGCGGTAAATAAAAAACATTAATACAACACCATCTCCTAAATTATAAAAGAAAACATGAACTAATCTAGGTATATAGGTACCTGTTCTAATTTTTATTTGATACAAATTGCGATCTATATTTTAAAATATTTTTTCGATTCATAGTATAGAATAATTAATGCATTCTTTTTATATAGCAGAAAATTTTAATTTACTATTTGTATTAGTTATTCTCTTCATAAAATGGTTACGATGGCATCTAATGAATTAAAATAGAAATGTGAACTCAATATTTCGATTAAGGCCAACAAATACCAGTTCCTATAATTTTTATCGGATACTTTTAATCGAATAAATATTTGGATTCGTTCCGTTCCTTGTAATATTGTCGATATCGAATACTCAGGTATTGCAGTTCCGTTACTTATTGCTAATAATTCGTTTTATTATATTTAACTTAAATTTGATTTTATGATAAACTTTTTTATGTTCAGTTCGTAGAAAATGTAAGTACATACGAATATATAATACATAAAACAATTTTGTTTGTGGAAAAAAAGATTAAAATGTAAATATGTATCGAGATCGAACCAGGCAGGATGCGAAAAATATTCACTTTACCTAATCCCTGGCGAAAAGTTTTAAGTACGTACTGGTGCCGAAAAAAAATACCTAATACACATTGCTAATATATATATATATATATATATATATATATATATATATATATATATATATATATATATATATATATATATATATATATATATATATGTATATAAAACATATCTCGCCCACGTCTAAGAGAATATTGTCATTATTATGTTTACTACCACGGCTTAGGCAGCATCTTGGTCTATCACATGGTAATAGTACTTCTTTTTTTAACCGTAATTTATGGGGTTCGGTCAAATGTTGACTATATCACTCCAGAAAGTGCGTATTTTGACACAAAATTCACCGATTTCTTATTGCTACAATAAGCTGCTTGTGTTTAATTCATTAACTTGGAGTATGTGACCCATTGATATTTCAATGTTTTGGTGACATTTTAAATCACATTCTTTAGTTATTATGCATAAGTGAAGTGAACTGACAATAATGACATGGAGTGTAAAGTTTTAGATATCTTTAAGATACCTTCATTTTTAACATATATTTTATAGCAGTAGTTTTCATACAATATATTTTTGTAATACAGGAAATTGTGTATCACCAAAAACTAAGCAAAATTACAGTAAATTACGGTAATTACAGTATAGTTGGCATCACTGAATTTGGCTCACTTAACCTAAACCTATGTTTGCTGGTATAAACAAATGACAATTTTTTGTTAGTTTTCTTATAAATTATTACGTATATCGTAGCCTGATAGACCAAATATAAGTTAAATATGGTGAAAATGGTTCGTGTAATTACTCAAGAGACTTACGATGAGGTCGTGAAGGAGAATATAGAAGAATTCGACATGTCTGCAGAGGAAGCAATAAAAGAGGCTGTGGCTCAGTTTGAAGCTCAAGTTCGTAACTATTACATTGGTTTTTATATTTTCATATACTACTATAACTAATATATAACTTCAGCATGTGGATTATCGTAAATAAGCTTTTACAGTAAACTAATGGAAAAAATATTTATCCTGTTTTTAAAAGTTATGTAAATTATGTATTATATATAAATAACTTTAAGTTATAGAGATTCATTATCGAGGTTGGCAACAGGAGATATGATGCCTCCACAAATATTTAAGTAACAATACTTAGTACATTCAAAGTTTTTGTATTTAATTTGTATGTAGAGTCATATAGTCAGATGTAAAACAAATAATAAACTGGAAAGAAGTTTCCACTATAAAAATGAAAAGGAGATGTTACTTAATGAATTGGTAAACTGATATGAAAACATCTATTTTTTAACATAAATTCATCCAATTTTTCTTTAAACAGAAAATATGAAGCGATGATGGTGCAAAGGGTAGTGTGGCTGGATTCTGCTTCAATCAACTCTAAAATCGGCCTGAGCTTTCGGTAAAGGAAAACATTGTGAGGAAACCATAGCATGGTGGTAGAGCATTTTATAACAATGGCCGCTTGGGTAGCTACCACCCTCAAGTTTGAAAATTTGTCACCAAATATGAATAGGTGTGTTCCAGCATTACTTACCAGTACCTTTAGACTTACCATGCTTAGTATGCTTATCATCCCGTACCACATCATCACTTAACATCAGGTGAGATTGTGGTAAAAGCACTGAGCCTATTCTGTGTATAAAAAAATATGCCAGCAGTTTTATTTTATATAATACTTTATATTCTTATAATTATTTTCTTTATTATATCGGTAAATATTTAAAGAGTTAATGAAGGAATACAATGATCATCATTTTTGAGTTGAAATATGCCTAAAAATAGTTATTATATTTTACATTATGTCAAAATAAACAAAAGGGGTGTAACTACAGCCATATCAAAGATATCAGGCCCAGACATTGTGTTTATCAATAACCTTTACCCACCCACTCAGGCTTTGGATTGGGTAAAAGGGCTTCTCAATAAAGTTTGATACTTACATAAAAAATGACACAAGGAGGATGTTTTAATTATCATAAAAAATTATGTAAATACTTTACAAATCTGAAGCCTATATTTTGCCTTCCATTCAGTACTGATTGTATGACATAAAAAGAATTTTGTATTGTGCTAAAATCTAATTTAAATAAGCGTTCATTTCCAGGGTGTGGATCTATCAAATATTATAAAGGATCTTAAGCTTGGTCCCGGAGAGAATCACCTTGTGACAACAACAATAATGAAATTGAAAGATATTAGCAGAGTGGAAGATTACAATATAGAAGAGTTGATAAAAGAGTTAGATGTATTAAAGGTAATTTAATGAATTAATAATAATAATTATATCATAACTTATTAATTAAAATATATTATGCTAGCTGCTCTCTGCTGTTTTACACGCATAGTTCCCGTTCCCGTAGGATTTCCGAAATGAAAACTATCCTATGTCACACCATAGATTTCAAACTATCTCATTACTACATGCCATCCAAATCGGTTCACCAGTTTTTTAGGTTAATGCAATATATATTAAAAAAAAAACAAATCTTTCATCTTTATAATATTGATTAAAATCAAGACTGATTAATATAATACAGTAGATAAAGTATACAAACAAAAAATACATGTTTAGTGCCAAATATAGTAAAACAATTTTACCTAGAAATAAAAAAAGGTATATTTAATTAAGCCTGTAACTAAACAAAAAAAAAACCATTTTGAATTATTGCCATGGAAATAACGTTTTCTTCTAAAACATAAGATCAGTGAAACTTTTATTATCTTTTTACTATAATCTGAATCTAGATGTGTCAGTATCTGTTTTTATAAGCGGCTATCCATGTATTACTTGAGCAAAATTATAGACATTTTTGACTCATCCTCCTTCCATGAAAACATAAGAATTGTTATAATTTTTGTAACAATGAAACAAATATTGTTTATCTGATAAAAAATAAGCAACAGAATAGACCAGGGGTCTATGTGCTCCATTAATATTTACAGCTGCTTTATGTCTCTGAAATGTTCAAAAGGTATAGGTACAGGCAATTATTTTATTGATTTAAGAGTGGTCGGTGACAAATTTCAAAAGTAGATATTTCAGAAATGTATTGCTATTGTGTTACTCCCCAAAAAAAATAGTTATAAAACATGAAAGGGACAACTACAACTCAGTCTGATTTTACCAGTGAAAAATAGACGAAAAGATTAATTTATATTCCTGTTTCCTCCTCCAAAACTGAACGAAAAGAAATGCTTTTTGGATTTATTAATCAAATATGTTAATTGTAGTTTGTTTGAGGAACATCTAAAAATGACTGTAAAAATCGAGCATATTTTTCAATTTCAAAGGCTTCTAGTTTCTACAATAACTAATTTATAGAAAAAAACGAATGGTCTAGGCATAGTGGTGGTGGATATATATATTATTTGGTATATAATTTACCATAATTATTTTATCCAGGGAAGAAACAGGGGACTACTTTTGTATGGAAACTTACTCGCACATTCTCTTAATTCATTATCATACCAATAATTTGTTACATATATTATAATTATATATTATATTAATCTATGGTCTAGATTTAGAGTTATTGAGTAAAAATTTCAGGCAGAATGTGAAAAAGACATAGCTCATAGAGTGAGGGCAGGTAAAGAGGGAGCTTACAAACTACTCATAGACTTGTTAGCTTTGAAAGACAATGAATTCTCATTTCTTGCGAATCCTCAACTAAGTGAGAAAGAATGTAAAGTAATTGTCAGTGTGTTGATAACATTGAAGGCGTTGATGGATGCACAACCAGATTTATTGGATCAGAGAGGAGTAAATTTAATTAAATAGTAAGTAAGCATTTTAACTTATATTTCTATTATATTATGAAATGTATGGCTGGACATTTTTTTTTATTACAGGGAAGTAATTGCTATCAGTGAGAAGGTAATGAATGAATAATTTAATTTGAAAAGTATTACAATGTTTCTTGTAAACTGTATAAACCCAGCTCACAATGTCATCTGATATTAAGTGACGATGTTTACACGACATAGGCTCAGTGCTTTGACCACAATCTCACCAGATGTTAAGTGATGATGTGGTCCGGGATGGTAAGCACACTAAGCCTAGAGGTACTGGTTCTCAAGTGATGCTGCCGAAACACACTTAATGGTATTTGGCGATAGGTTTTCAAACTTGAGGATGGTAGTTACCCAGGCGCTACCACCATGCTGTTGGCTTCCTCAGGATGTTTTCCTTCACGAAAGCTCAGACTGATTTTAGAGTTGGATTGGTGGGCTCGAACCCGTGTCAATTGACACGGAATCCGGCCGTCAATCGCTTCAAATTAATGAAGTTTCAATTTTACACGAATTTTTCTGTAAATATTAGTTGTAAATTCGTTATTTTAAATTTCAGCATACTAGATAATACTGATAATGACAAAATATTACTGGCAACACTGAAATGGACATCTATTTGTTGCCTGAAACATGAAATGAATAGACAAAAGCTCTTCGGTAAGAATATTAGGCATAATTTAAAATGTCTATTGAAAGCTTCCACTGATAAAGAGGTAATTATTGGAATAATAGTAAATCAAACATTTTAGTAGGTATTATGTAAGCATTACTGGGGTCTATGGTTTGCTTATTTTTTATGACTTGGGAGATGTGTGAGTTTGAATATTGATGATGTAAGCGATGTTTACTTTTTATTGCACGATAATGTTTACGTTTTCAGGGAGGTGGTAAGAGTTTTGCTTATTATTGGTGGGGGTGGAGGAATGTGCAAAATTTTGCTTACAGAAAAGTTGGACAACACCTAAAATACAGAAGCGTTCCTCTAGATTTTGTATAAACTTACAAAATGTACAAAATTAATTAATCAATGTCATTTCTAATATGGTTTTTAAGGTGTTGAGTGAAACGTTACAAGTAATAAGGAAGCTTACACTAGACGATGATATCAGAGTTGAGTTCGGTAAAGCGCATGATCACGCCAAAGAGATGGGCGTTGAAATGTTGGTACCGTTAACTAATTTACTCCAAGGTTCGTTAAATACTGATTTATTTAAAAAATAAACTAGTAAAGCTTCTATATTAATGATTCGGTCAAGCGGTACGGTAGACTCGATTGAAACCTTACCTGAATAATAAAACATAAAAAAATAATGATTTCGAGTCGACAACATATATCCGCAAAATTCGGATTGTCGAGTATTTTGTTAAATTCTAATGGTGCAAATGGGAGTCGCCATATTGTCCACTCGGATGCCATCAGTTCGTTAAGGTCGATTCACACGTATCAGTGCCGATTCACACGTATCAGTAAAGTTACAGTTGTACAGTTACAGTAAAAGATTGTGTATTATGAGTCATATTCCAGCCGAGCGGACCCGGGGTTTCATCTAGTTTATAATATATTTACAAATACAAACTTTTCATGCTAGCTCAGGACAATTGAGAATATATCCAGCATTGTCATGCCGGATTAAATATATCAAAGTTGAAAAAAAACAGTTTATTTTCTCCTTTGATTGGTTACCAACTATTAACTAGCAACGAAATATATTCAAGAAACAAAAAATGAAAAGATTTTTTTCTTGAAAATCTATACTAATAAATAAAATTGAAGTGTCTGTTTGTAATGTCAAAGTTAGTCCTTTTTTACTAAATAGATATGAATGTACCTAACGATACCTATTCCAAAAATATAATTTAAAAACAATCCGTTTGTCTGTTTGTTCCGGGTAATCTCCGGAACGTCTGGACGGATTTTGACGTGACTTTTTTTGGTAGATAGCTCAATTTACTCCGGGTAACTTGGGGTACTTTTAATTATCGAACATAATTAGGGTTCCGCGTAAAAAAATAAAACACATAAATATTTGAATAAAATCCGATTCAATGAACAATTTTACGTGGAAGTGAATTTATGAGAAATATTTTTATATCAAGTTAGTACCAAAAAAAAAAATTGGGGATCACGATGAAAAAATTAAAATGCAGTGAAGAACAAATGAAACGCGAGCGCAGCCGCGGTCACACAGCCAGTACCTAATAATAATAATTATGATCTTACAGCGAACATTAGTAATATTAAACCTACTGATTGATAGTGATTTTCTGTTATTCTGTCTTTTCTATAAGTGATTTTACCACACTATATGAAAAATGGAGAATCTATGATACTTATAAAATATCCAAAATTTCCATGATTTCGATACTTTCAACACTGTAACGAGATATTTTATTAAAATTAGTTCCTTTAAACCAAGGGCAAGTCAAGTGAAAGCTGATATTCTAATGTACCTTAATCAACAATAATTGACATTAATAATGCTAAACTAGCTTTTGCTTGCGGCTTCGTCTGCCTTAATGTAGAATTTGTACACTTTAGAAATATAGTCTATATGTTTTTCATACCTTTGATAACGTGTATGTTAAATTAGTTTGATGATGAGCTAAATACTTAAGGTGTGAAAGCAAAACAAATAAATAAACAAACTCAAGCCATAAAAAGTGTTTGTCGACTTGGAAATTAGATTTTGGTTTTTACTATGTATTGTACAGTTATTTTACCAAGACTATATATAAAAAAATTACAAGTACGTATAAATATTTATAGATTATACACAACCTCCATTGGTATGTGAACTGATGGTTACAATGGCATCGCTGTTGGTCCGCCATGACCTTTGCAAGATGGTGGCTGACTGCGGAGTCGATATACTTTTCACCATAATGGCGGACAACTTTGATAACGGCCGTGTCATTCAGCAAGCTAATAAACTGTAAGTTATGTTTCTCTCAAATAACATAACTTTTGCATAGATTCAATAAAGACAACATATTAACTTTGCACTTAACTCATCAGCTGTCATCTCAATACTCTTTAGAATTATGTGTGTAACATCATTCTTCATATAATTCATCCATATCTTGTTGACATCCGTAAATACAGGGATTTTACACTTTATTTACACACAATTGCAGAGGATAGGCCATTTTTTGGTGATTAGAGGAAAGTATCAAATTTTACTTGTATTTAAGACCTAAAAACTTATGAATTAATCTATACTATTAAATACAATTGAATTGTTTGTTTGTAATTTCAAAATAACAACGTTTTAATAAATACATAATTGAATGTATATAACATGATACCTATAGAAAAATATAGATTTACAAATTTTTGTATCACTGTCTGTTTATTCCGACTAATCTCTGGAACAACTGGACTGGTTTAGATGGGATTTTTTATAGATAACTCAAGTTACACGGCGTAACTTAGGCTACTTTTATTTTTCAAAAATAATTAGGGTTTCGCATAAAAAATTCGTGAATAAAATCCGATGCAATGCACAGTTTTACTGGCAGGTGTTTGAATTTGTGAGAAGTATCTTAGCTTAATGTTAGTAGCAAAAATAAATGCAAGAAAATTATTAAGGTTTCGCATAATAATAATAATAGAAAAAATGTTTTATTTTTAAGTTGTGAAAATAAAATCATTCAATGATCAGTTTTTCAGGTAAGTGCTTGAATTTATGAGGTATATTTTTTACTTTATCTTAGTACCAAAAAAATTTTGGAAAAATAATCAGGTATCAGTGTAAAATAATTAAAATTCCTGAAATTGTGAATAAAACAAGATTCAATGGACAGCGCCATCAGAATATTATTTAAAACTAGATTACACAGTGAAGAATATATAAACGCGGGCGCAGCCGCGAGCACACAGCTAGTAGCTAAAAAAAGAAGTTGCTAAAACTCTAAATAATATTCATAGTTTTCGTACATGCAATAATATAATTTTAATTACAGATTGTGATTTACAACGGAAATTTAAAAACCGCATAATTTCTCAGCGGATTGGAAGTAAGATCTTAAACGCATGCACCTCTCATTGTCTATATGCAGGGTTTTGTTTTTTTCACGATTAACTCATTTTCCAACAAAGATCTCTCGTGTATCAGCTCAGCTCTTAACTTTTCCGTCTCCAAAGATCTTTTTTGGAGTAAACTCATGCTGTTATTCAAATCTCTAACCTCCTCAATTAGGCTTATTAGGGACCCCTCCCTGCAATTTTCTATGTTTGGCCTGCAATTTTTTAAATTTAACCTCGTCTGTGCAACTTGTATTCTTTGTATCACCTTCATTATTTCCTCGTGTAATGTCTGCAAAATATTTTCCGTTTCCACGATCTTCTGTAAGGTCAAATGCAGTTGATTTTCCATCTCAGTTTTAACTTGTTCCGTTCTTGCTATGCGTTCGGCTAACGCTTTATTAATTTTAATGTCCTGGGATCTTAAATCTCTGGCTGTGTTAATTAAAACAGCATCGACCTTTTCTCTGAGAGTCTTAGATCGGTCTATAGCATTTTTAAATTGCTTTAATGCGTTAACTGTGTAATGTTCCCAAGACTGTACGTCAACTGCCCTTCAGAAAGACGTGTCGCTCCAGCGGAATTTTTAACGTTTTCCGATTTAGTCTGAAGGTCCGAATTAGCGCTTTCGTACTTAAAAGCTAAACATTTATTACTCCAGTCTCGTTCTAATGAATATTTCGCAGCGACATTCGTACGCATTTGATTTTCAATATCTGTCAACATTTCCCGGTATAAGCGTTTGACGTTTTCGATCAATGCTGATTCGGTGAAGAGTTCTTCTTGTGGTAGATCGTAGACTAGATCTGACTGCATTCGATTTCGCCTTAAATCTAAACATTCGTCAGTGATGTATTCTGGGATTTTTAACGTATCCATTGCGTTTTTTAATTGCTGCTTCTGATTTTCTAATATATTAATTTCTTCATTGATATCTCCTATGGCCCTTTCGAGATCGCATTTCCAGTAGTGTATATGTCTCGCGCGGTGTCTAAGTTGATCAGTGCTGTCTTTAAAGTCTTCGCACGATGTTTGGTTTACTTTGACGGGGACGATGCAATTTTTCGTCGTTGAAGTGTTCTGATCAGTAGTCCTTATGATATCTGCTTTTAAGACACGTTGGTTGTGCTCATGCCATACTTTGATAGTGGATAGGCCAAAGTTTTTATCGCAGAATGATAACAAATCTCCTTTCTCTGCTGTAGACATGTTCAGTACACTTTTTGTATGAGAAATAATTGATTAAATATTTATTGGTTACTATGGATACATTTGGTTTGTTGTGGTTACGCCAAATGATTATCAATTGGCAAAGGATTACCTTGGCAACATAGCTTGATGTATTATTGAAGCTTATATAAAATAATACAACAATTGTTTCAAATTTCAGTTGGAAAGATAGACGCACTACCTTGTTACAGTTTAAAGCTTAAAATAGAAATTGTCATTAAAATCCATACAGCCGTTTCCAAAATATTACTTACACACAGGAATTTTCTATCTTTATTAACCAACTTCTAAGAGGAGGTTATCAATTCGTCTGTATGTTTTCTTTAATGTTTGTTACACGATTTCTCCGTTAATTTTGGACCGATTTGCATTTTTTTTTATCGAAGGAGTACACTCCCGAGGTGATGCCATTTCCACCAAATCAGGATCTGATCAGTGGAACTCGAGGAAATTGAGAAAAATCTTCAAATATTATAGACACTTACACGTGTTTCATATATTTGTTTCCAAAGCTATGATGTAGACTTCACAGTTATACCTAAAAGTACATACTTACTAAAAAGTAGAAAGAAAAACTTTAAATTAAAATAAAAACCACTTCAAAAGAATAAACTACAAAACTGCACTAAATAGTCGATAAATAATTACTTTACACAGATTAATCTGCTTCCTTAATTTTGGAGTCAGTGCCAGCTAGTTAACCAATGTATTCATTTACAAATGGAAATAACTGCCTAAACTTTATCACAATTATATATAAGCTAATTAAAGGACTCGGGTGATTTTAATGTATCAAGTACTCATAAAAATGAGACAATAAAAAACAATGGAAAGCTGGCGTAAATGCCAGGTTAGTGCTCAAGGGGTTAAAGAAAAATTAATCAAAATTGAATATAATTAGCGACGTACATTTACACCACTTTGTTATCCGTAAGCTCGCACCGATTTCAAAATTAACACTGAAGTTACTCCGTGTTATTTACTTTTATTTTTCGGAAATAATTAGGGTTCCGTATGTTTCGGAACGAAACGTTTTTCAAAGTGAAGTTGGATCCGCACGAAGTTCACACTACGTTAAAAAAGGCAGTTATTACGCGCACTGTTCAAATTTGTATAAGCTGCAATAAATTATATTACGCCATAGTTTTCTATTTTTTTTACGTCCATTAATAAGTAGCGACACACCGCAACCGCCGCTACACCGTATAAAAAAGTTAAAACTTATTGAAGAATATATGAAACACGGGCCCGGCCGCGGGCACACACAGCTAGTTAGTATAATTTAAATGCCCCAAAAAGATTATTTATGGTAAATAAACGTTTTTTTTTAGTATAATAGCGTTGTCCGGCAACGATGATGTGAAGCGAGCTCTTGTAAAGTCCTGCATAGTTCCTGTGTCAGTGACGACATTGACAAGGCATTCGGTAAGTTATTTATTTAGTCTATACTAATAAATACAATTGGAGATATGGATGTATTATATGCGATACTTATATCAAAAATGCAATTTTTTTGTCTGTCTGTCTGTTTGTCCCGGGTAATCTTCGGAACGGCAGGACGGATTTTGACAGGACTTTTTTTGGTAGATAGCTGAAGTTGCTCCGGGTAACTCAGGGTACTTTTAATTTTAGATAATAATTAGGGTTCCGCGTAAAAAAAATAAAACTCATGAAATCCGATTCAATGCACAGTTTTATGGGAGAGTGCTTGAATTTATGAGATATATATGTACTTTATCTTCCGTATATGTTTCGTCTTTAGGTTCCGTATAAAAAAAATTAAAACGCAATGAAGAACATGTATAACGCGGGCGCAGCCGCAGGTGCACAGCTAGTTGATTAATATTAATGGAAGTAATGGTAAATAATTTATAATAATTAATATCCACTCTCCAGAATTATTGAAAAATATCTTTAAACAGTCACTGATTTTGATCGATTATTCTTCTTCTAGTGTGTCTTAACCCATAACATTATCAGGGAACTTTTTTATTTTTATTTTATCATACACTAGCTGTGCGCCCGCGGCTGCGCCCGCGTCTCACATATTACTCACTACGTAATATAGTTTTTAAATATTATTTAGAAAATAATGTTTTGAATGTGCTGTGTATTGAATTTCGTTCGTTTAGAATGTCATGAGTGTTTTTTTACATGGAACCCTAATTATTACGGAAAAATAAAAATAGCCTAAGTCACGCCTTATAACTTCAGCCACGTGCCAGAAGAAGTCCCGTCAAAATCGGTCCAGCCGGAATAAACGGACAGACAAAAATGAAAACAAAATTGTTTTTGGTGTAAGTGCCGTATATAATTAACCCCTCGAGCACTAACTTGGCGTTTATGCCAGCTTTCCATTGTTTTCCTATTGTCTCATTTTTATGGGTAATCGACATATTAATACACATTCATATGTATTTAGTGAAATGTTGTTCTCTTTGGATATTACATAATTTGGACACTTTAATTTTATTAATTTCTATTTATGCTGTATTACGCTGTGAATAATTGTATCATTGACTCTATAAAAAAAATCCGTTCTTTGCCCTAAAGTTTATTTTATAATTTTTCGCTTAATTATGCACAAAGACGAAAAGAAAATAACTTTTTTTGGTATAAAGTATTGCTTTCATGATAAAAGTTAGTTGAGGATATGCATAATCATCATAGGCTGAGGGTGTCATTAAAAGTGCATATGCTGCAAGCTAATTTAGATAAAATTAAAAACAACACGGGAGCGTATTCAGAAGAGCAAGGAGAACGTTATTAAGACCAATACAATTAAAACATGATGGGAGACGACTATATCTAAGGGCTATTGACAGAAGTAACTTATGAACATAAAATAAAAAGTAATTGCGTGCACTTTTAAATTATTTACCATTTTTTTTTGTAACTTATCTTGATAGTAAAACTGCAAATTTTGAAAAATATCGTTCAATCGGTCTCCTAAATACAAAAGTGAACTTTCTCACGTTATGTATATAAATATATATATTTATTTCTTTCGTCTAATTACGAGTTAAAATATCGAAATTTTATGACCCGTGTAAACGGAACCTGGATGATGATGGTGATGATGAAGGGTTGTTGTCCCTTGAACTATCTCTAGAACGATCCGGTGACAACAGCTTGGTGCTTGAAGAGCATCGCCGCGTTAACACTACGCGAACCCGAGCACAGCAAGCAGTACTTGGACAACGACGCGGCCGAAGCCATCATCGCCTGCATGAAGATACACCCTGACGTTGCTGATGTCCAGGTATTAGCGGGATCTTATTTGTTTCCCCCCAATTCCTTTTTAATTGTTGATGTTGGCAATTTGTGTAAAAACAATTTATGCCAGTGTCATGTGGATAAGATATACTTTCAATCTTATATCAGCGTTATAAAACTCAAGCAAAACGGTGGCTCACTATTCTCGAACTTTCCATGGAGCTTTGTCGGCACCTCTTAATAAATGCTACGCGTTATCTTCTATAATGAACTTAACTTGTACATAATAACTGAACCATATCACACAAAACGCCACGAAGATTACATGATATATAGTTAAATAAACAAGGTTTATTGATTTAAAGATAATAACCACGAAATGACAGATTGATATCTCGCCATAAACTCACTCTGTCTCGAAAGGCAAAGGTATCAGACCGTGCAGCCAAGTCGGACGCTAAGAACACTATTAATAAATGGTGGTAACAAAATAGCGGTCTTCTTTTACATCTATTATTTTTAATTCACTTCACTTGTGCACCATAACTAAACTGTATCACGTAAAATATCACCAACATATATAATATACAGTCAAATACTGCAAGATAATTAATGAAAAATGGGGATGACTACTTGACAAACTAAAATCACGCCAAACACTTTATATTTCTTTTTCAAATTAAATAATGCTTTTTAATAAGATTTAAAGCCTCCACTCTACCTCGTTTCGCCCCCCCCCCCTCGCTGTGATACGCGGCGAGGTTTTAGACCAACATCGCTTTGTACCCAAAATCACGTGTATTATTCTTTATAACAAAGTATAGTACAGACTACTAATATATAACTCGAGAACCGCTAAACCTATTTACAAGTTTTTTTTTTGAAATCATACATATATATTATCTGAAGCGAATAATAAATGTATGAATGAATAATGGCGAAGTGGATAGTGTGTCCGGAATCCGCGTCCATGGACGCGGGTTCAAACCCACCTATCCAACTATAAAATCAGCCTGAGCTTTCGGTGAAGGAAAAGATCGTGAGGAAACCATAGCAAGGTGGTAACGTCTGGATAGCTACCACCCTCGAGTTGGAAACCTGTCGCCAAATACCAACAGGTGTGTACCGGCCGCATCACGTGAGAACCACTATCTAGGTTTAGCGTGTTTACCATATTGTACCACATCGTCACTTAACATTAGGTGAGATTGTGGTCATTGAGCCTATACCATGTAAAAAAACCTGGTCAAGGTTTTAGTATAATTATTTTATTACGTTAAAAATAATATGGCTATAAACAGAAGAAAAAAACAGTATTTTTTGCTTCTAAACGAAATCGCTTATTTAGTCAAATGAACTTACAAGGATCGTAATAATGAAATGAATAATAAATTCAATTCTGTAACCTGATGAATTCAGTGAAGGTATTTTTTAAATATAGATGAACCCCTTGAGCACTAACCTGGCGTTTACGCCAGATTTCCATTAGTTTTTCTATTTTCTCATTTTTATGGGTAATCGACATATTAAATCATAGTAATTTTATTATAATTTGATTAGAAAAACGCTTGCCGGGCGATAAGAAACTTGACCGTGAGGTGTCGCGAACACAATGCCCGGTTCCATGAGCTCGGGGTGAAGCAGTTACTCGACTTAGCCTATGAGAAGTACCACGAGGAGTTCGGGTTCGATATCCGGTCCGCGCTAAGGGACTTGGACTGTGACGTCAAACTAGACGAGCAATGGACCGGGAAAGGAATGGAGTTGGACCGATAAATTTATATAATCCTGATACTTGATTGTACTAACACGAGTGATTAGAGACCGTACAGTTATTACGTAAGAAATATTAGAATCCCCATATAATCTATATTTATATTAAAAGGCTGACGAGACAAAATCTATTTTGAAGATATTTCAGGGGAGAAAAAAACAGTGAGGTCGGGGGATCCTCGTCAGGAACGAAGTCCTTAGTTAAAACAGAAATACAAAACATTAACTAAAAATTAAACATCTTACGACGCCATCTAGTGTTCAAACTTTGAACGTTTAACAAATTGCTTCAGCGAGCATCAGATTTAATATTATAAAATAAAGCGCCATCTCTTATTTTATGCAGTAATCTAAATAAAATACGTGACGATTTCTACTAAATCGCACTACGCGTAAGCCGCGGTTTAAATACATCGTTCCAATACTACACGGCGCTTCAGAACACATTTCGATAGTTTAAAAAAGTTTTCTCTAGTCTGTTCATTAAAATCTTCGTCAGTCGCGCAAAAGCTACTGAACATAGGGGGTGAGGACATATGATGCAAACTGAGTCTTAATTCCAAGCGGGTGAAGACGCGGGTAGAGCTAACCATAAATAAGCATCAATTGAAGGAGGGGGAGGGGGGTGCCGGCCTTGTTGCATGCGTAATACTTGTATGGCCTCTTTCTTACACTTATGATCTATGATAAAGAGTAATATTTTTCTCTTGACATATTTAATCACGTGACCCTTGATTTATTAAAAATCGGTCGCTGTCGATATTAAAATAATTAATGTATCGGATTCTGAAATGTAATTTAATTCATATTGCTTTGAAATAATGAAAGCTTGATGAAATAAAACATTAAAATACAGTGATTTCTCATTTATATTAGTAACAAATATAATATATATTTATTTATTTTTATGTATGGTATGGTTTTAGTAAACTTATTATGTGACGAGTCTTACAATTTTTTTTTTGTAATGTAGATCCGAGATATAACAGTAAATATCTTTCATTTTGGACATTTTTGTGGTAAATACCAAAAAAATATAATACAGAATTAAATTATTACATTATACTTTATATTACATTATAAAGACAAATTATTTATATATTAAAATTAAACAAAAGTAAGTTAGTGTAAAACAACCATTATATAATTTAATATTACTACCTATATATATTTCAAAAATCATTACTTTTAAACATTTATAATTTTCAAATTTATTAAACAAAACTGATAAGTGTGAATGTTTTGCATTTCTATATATTATTTGGATTATTTATGTTTCTTTATTTATTCTTCATATTTTTTTATAATTCATTTAAATTATACGTATTAATTCTTAAGGTAACAAATAATAAACTTACAAAAAAGTGTCTCGTCTTTCATTTTTTTTTCAAATCCCCTTAGTTCAGAAACCAGAATTCTATTTGGTATACAAGAAACTTGATCAGCAACAACATCGAAGAAAATCTAATATCAACTAACGTCTAATTATAATAATAATGGATTGGTCCAAAGATGGTTTGATTTTTTTTAATCATTAAGAAAAGGTAAAAAAAATGGTACATAAACAAATTTTTATTATCAAACATAAGCTCACGCCTGTTATCTCCGAAGGGTTAGGCAGAGGTAAAATAGCGAACTACACCACCCACATTCCGCCGAGATTAGTACCGTTCCAGATGTGTCAAGGAGCGAGCCTGTCGCCATATCGGGCACAAATTCCAGACTCCGGGACAATACTGAGTAGAAAATCCCAATACCACTTGACCCGACCGGGGGATCGAACCCGAGACATCAGAACGACAATCGCACCGTAATACAATTGCGCCACCGAGGCAGTTGAATATATACATATATGGGATAGTTTTTTAATAACACTGTATAGGCTCAGTGCTTTGACGAGAATCTCACCTGACATTAAGTGACGATGTGGTCCAGGATAGTAAATACACAAAGCCTAGTAGTACTGGCTTTACTAGTACTGGTGATGCAGCCGGAACACACCTATTGATATTTGACGGCAGGTTTTCAAATTTGAAGGTGGTAGCTACCCAGGCGCTACCAGCATACTATGGTTTACTCACGAGGTTTTCCTACACCGAAAGCTCAGGCTGATTATAGGGTTGGATAGGTGGGATCAAACCCGCGTCCATAACGCGAAATTCGAAAGCAATACCAACTGCACCATAGGTTATTTTAAAAAAATACATTTCTAAGGTGTACATCATCGAGATGCAAACACTCCTCATAACTAGATCTCGGATTATTAAAAACTCGCTGGCACATTCCGCGTGGAATCGCAGATATTTCTTTTTTAATGTATGTCTTTTAAAATAATCTCGTAACATGGCCGTGTATCGGTCACAATTACCTTCGCTGATTAAAAAAAAAAATATAGGCCAATGAGACCATTTGCAGAAATAATGGCCAACGTAAAACCATCAGCGAATGCAGAGACTATTGATGTTTTGAACGCGGGTTTGCTGCGACCCAATACCGACAGTTCTGTTTATTGACGTGTTAATTTATGGGAAAATGGGCTTCGTCGGAAAATTCCTTTAAACGCTCCAACATTGTTTCGACAAGAACACGCTCATATTAAAAATACTTATGAGTACTTGCTTTATTTTGATCCGATTATATATATTAACGATCAATTTACTTATTTCTTGGTTTGTTTTTGGATGAGGCCATAAAAATAGATAGTAAACATTCCAATTGATTTCTGGAAACGGCTGGGCCTATTTCGATGAAGGTATATGTTTAGTTAAAAGTTTATCTGAATAAGTATTTTCTTTTAAGAGACATAATTTTATAGTCGACATTTATAATGCTTTAATTACTTAGTGGCAAAAAGTGCTGTTTTTTGAAGTGACAACTCCATTTGCGGCGTTGAGTGATTCTCGGTAGGGAAAAAACTTATGGATTCATCACCAATGCTATGATGTCATCCGTCAACATGCTATAGTATGTCAAGCGTAATAACATGGCGTTTAAGTGGTGGGTCTATTGTGTTGCCACATCTAAAATATTTTCTCATATATTTTTTTATTTTAAATTCATCCTAAATTTAATTTTGGATAAAATTGAAGCGTATTAAATCATGAATAGGTAAAATGTTCTTAAGACACCCAGCTAACTTAAACATTTAAAAAACAGTTATTCAAAGGTTCGGGTTATCATTTCTGTCGGCAGTCCCATGGCTGTCTATTTTTTTTTTGTTTTGTATAAGGTGCTTTGTTCATGTTGTTCATATGTTTGGCAATACATAACACAACCTTACGTAACTATTATATTTAGTACATGGTACTATACAATAAAGAATATTGAGATATAACACTGACCAGAGTATCTTTACTGAGTATTAATTTGCTTGCAATATACTTGTGGTTTATATTTGAGAACAGGTTCCTCAACAAGTTAAACTTTTCATTCCATTAATACTGTTATTAATTAAATGCACTAGTTTAAAATGTATTCCCATGCGTAATGAAATGTAAGATAGAAAATAAACAGACGTCAGATGTTATATTAGAATTGAAAAAATACAAATATATAAATATCAAAAATAGCTCCATTAGATACTAAAATGTAATCACATATAAACGGACGCCAGATTGTTACCACAATTGACACAAAAGAAAACAAACTCCCATACATACTAAAATATAATCGCATATAAACGTACGTCAAATCGATATCACTATTGACAAAAACATAAGACAATAAATTCTAAATGCTATTATCTATAGCTAATTAGTATAAAGGTGCGCCCTCTCTCTAGGAATTTATCGTAACTCCAGTTCCTGTATGTCATGATCCGTTTACCGTTCTTGATCGTGTGGACCATCATCTTCTCATTGTACTCCAAGTTCGGGAGGAGCTGGAATCCAAACGGTCGGATTAAGTACCCGTTTACTTCTCTACTCGGTCATCGTCTCCCTACTCTTTAATCCCTTTAACATTTGGAGTAGGCGCAGCAAGTCTACCTCTTCCATTCCTCTCTTTTTGCAGTCATCTCCGCATTCACTCCCTTTATAAACATATCTATCATCTTTCACACAATCCATCCGTCTTTTCTTAAGTCTTCCCCTTTCCCTATAACCCTCCACATTAATATCTAATACCTTTCTTACAACATCCTCCCTGCGCATTACATGGACACACCAGGACAAACAACTGCTCCTTGATTTCTCTGTCACTGGCGTCACTTTCAAAGTTCCTCTAATATCACAGTCTAATAAATTATTGTACCTGAGGTCATTCTGAGGGTTGTCTATTAATCACGTGACGAGTTTTGCGACGCCCCTTTCCTGCCTGGCGATATCACGTATACTTTAAGTATCATGAAAAATGTCAGTATAAAATTTTATTCTGGAATTTCGGTCACCGTTTTTCGGTAAAAACGTCGCGCCGTGAATGATAAATTACATACACGTTATATCACACTCCATCTCCTATTTCTCTGTGGATGTTTACGTGATTAATGGATGACCCTTAATGCTTGCTTCAATACCTAATATGTAGTGTCCTAATATGGAGCTGACAACTAATAAAGAATTTAATTAATTAAAGAAAAATAAAACTAGTAGTGTGATGATTATGAAATACTATCCAATATTAAGAGGAAATGCGGGCGGCGTTTATTCCACATGAACGTATTCCCCTATTTCCTCCACCCTGAATAATAATGTAATTATAGTAAATATACATTTATACACCACGGCCATAGTTATTTCCGTTTCAAATTTATTATTATAACAATTAGGAGCCTGCAAAAATAAACAAATACATGCCAGGATTATTATCGACGTTTTCAGACGTCCTTCGTACAAGTTTATCGAATAAAAGCATAGTCAAAGTCATTCTTATGTTACAATTGAAAACAAAAATTGATCCAGTTTTCTATGGGGGGGGGGGGGGGGGGGTGGTAAACAGGGGAATACGAAGTTATAATTATGTCTATTTTGTAATTGATTATAACTCGTTCCATTGATGCGCAATGAGTTAGTAGTTAGTCCGGAAATAACTATCGTACTTCGAATTGTTGTAACAGCCGCGTTTCCTCTCAAGTTGAAGCTATATTTTAGACTTACTTTAGGCGTAAGTAAGAAATACTGCGCGTTATCAGACCGCGTGGTCACTTCGACCAGGATTTGGAGCATTTTCCTCTCGTTTATCGGGTCCATGCCCTGATTTATCTCGTCGACGCATCTGCCGATCAATTTTCGGAGTGAGAACTTCTTTAGTATCGTTGTGATTTGAAAGTCGATGAAACGAAAAAGCGACAGTACTTTTCCGACGGAGGTCGGATTTGTTTATAAAGTTTTCGAGAGCGCGGTTAGTCCGGTGGACTAGTCCGCTTGTCTCATAGACGATGCGACTGAAAGGTCAGAGGTTCGAACTCAGGCTCTACCACGTGTGAATTGCACACATTTTTTTTTTACATAGTATCAGCTCAGTGTTTTGAGCACAATCTCATTTGATGTTAAGTGAGGATGCGGTCCAAGATGCTGTGCTGTTGCTGGATCACATCTATTGGTATTTGGCGAGGGGTTTTCTAACTTGAAGGTTGTAGGTACTCTTTACAGAAAGCTCAGGCTGGTTTTAGACTTAGGTGGGTTCGAAGCCGCGTCCATTGACGCGACAGTGAAATGAGATTGCTATAATATGGTTATTAAATTCACCCATGTTATCAAAAATAAGCAAATTATATACCTCTCATTGATTCTTAAGTAATATTGAAACTGTTCTTTATTTTTTTTTTAAATTAAGAGTAAATTTCTTTAACGGCGTTGAGGGATTCTCGGTAGAAGAAAAACCTATAGATTCACGTTACCAATGCCAGACGTCGCCGCGTCAACACGCTAAAGTATGTCAAGTATAAGATGGCGTTTAAGTGCTAGCATAGATGAATAATAAAACATATATTTAATTAGCTTATCGCGGCAATACATGTATAAACCAGACAACTGTTAGGTTATGTTAATAATTTTAGTTAGGACAAGTTATGAAATTTAAACTTAAAAAAAAAACACTTTTCGAATATTTTTTTCAATCTACCCTCAATACTTGATACTTAATACTTGATTATTAATATGAAATGTGGGTATACCTGAATGGCACGGTGGTGAGTCGCTGGAGCGCCAGGAGGTAGAGGGCAGTGGAGAGCGCCCTCTCCCCTCCGGACTGGGTGTGCCTTGTTAACTGCTGTAACTGTTCCGACGCTCGGAATCGAACCAGCACCGATATCCCGTACTTATCGAAATCCACCTTGAGAGAGCAAATCTATCAAACCACATACACGTCTATGGCCACATACGGCCGTAATTTTACAGAAAATCTAAAATGGTTGCCTGGAAGAGATTGCTATTAGCAATAAGGCCGCCCTTTGTACTAATTACATATTTTAAAATGCATAATATTATGTGTATAATGGTGTACAATAAATATGAAATAAAATAAAAAAATAAAAGCAAGAGATCTCGTAAGAACTTAAAACAAAACTTTACTACTTTGAAGATCTCACAAAGAATGGCCCCAATTTTTTTTTCTAACCTAGCTAAGGCCTTTACAGCTTACAGCAGACCGGAAGGGCCTTTACAGCTTCACCGAACTTTAGGGGCGAGTGCTGAAGGCACTCAGCCGCATAAGGTAGCTAGCACAAGGGCACCAAAGTGGTTCGAACCTCGGATTGCCGTTACCTGAGTATGGAAACTCCCGCGGAATTTTTATACTAGCTAAACCCCCTACATTTTTTATTTAACATAAAAAAAGATTCCTCACAGGAGCTATGCACCTACGTGTTGCGTGCAGGAGTGTGTATGCAGTGTTGTGCGTGTAATGCTTTATGCATGGGCAGTGTCACTGTATCGCGCTGGCGGCAACGTCAAGAGCCTCCCCAGTTGGGGAACGAGGCACGTCTTGGGTCGCCGCCTGAGGGGGACCCGGAGAGTGTGCGGGAGAAAAGTTAGCCGCCTGTCCCCGGCGACGGGAACGCATATTTAATCGGTTGATAGAGAAAGATCCTAAATAGGATGCGCATGTGATTTCATCATCGGGGTCGGTGGAGTACGCGACGGCTCTCGCTATGAGCGGGTTCGGGTGTGTCTCTTCGCGACACTGGTTTAGGTTTGAGCCCGGTTATTTATGTAAATAAAAGTTCTTGTTTAACTAAATAAAACCATTATATTCCTTTTTACAGTTTACACTCATTTCTATATATTAAACTTTGGGATCACATAAAACATATCGAATATCATATCATACGTGCGTCTACCTAGACATCTATAACTGGACTAATATAATTATTAGTTATTGTGGGACAGGAAAACGTTGAGTGACGCTTGACACGTACCCGTCCATAGCGTGCACTTTATAAATGAGCATGTGAGTGTCCCTACGCTGGGACTTGATTACGCAATGGATGGATGGTAGATTTAGATCTCTGCGTTAATCCACATCCTTCCGATACCATCTGGCGCCTACGGCTCTCCTCGTAAAGCGGTTCTGAACCACTTGGAGGAAGGCCAGATCAGTACGTAAAATTGGGCCTAACTAACGTTTAGTTAGGCGGAGGGCCATCTTACTCTGGGAGTTATAAAGGAGGAAAAGACATCCCAGAACCATGTAGGCGCGGATCCTGACTGTCATAATGTGAGGCTTGACAGACATGTTGACGATGGCAGTAGTTGTGGTTTTCAGAGGGTGCTGCTGCCCATCCCCTAGTTTATCCCTTAGTCACCTTCTACGACACCAATTGGAAAGATACGGCGGGGGGGGGGGGGGGGGGGGGAGGGGTGTATTATTGTTACCCGACACCACACGGAAATTTGAAATTCAACACGACTAAGTTTCAAGACATTACAAACAAATTTTAAAGTTTGTTTACGCAACTGGTTGACGGCTTCACCTCCTATTTTTATTATTTCTTTAAGTCTAAAATAATTAATTTAGTGAAATAAATTTTCTTCCTAACAATATGACAGGTTATGGGATTTAAATGTTACGTGTTTAGAATTGAAGTGAATAAATTGAACTCAGGCATAGACAGGTACTAACTTCAGCATCCCCTGTATCGAGTTTGATTTCGCCGGCGCACCCCATCCTAGCGAACATGTCGCCGAAACTATTATTAATATCGTTCAGCAATACTTGTAACGGCGGCAGCCATTGCGACCTGCACCAATATTAATCGTATTTTGATACGATCGCGGCGCAGTGGTTACTGCTATCGGATTCCGTGTCAATCGACGCAGATTCGACCCCCACCTATCAAACTATAAAACCAGCCTGAGCTTTCCAGTGAAGGAAAACATCCTGAGGAAACCATAACATGGTGGTACCGTCTGGGGGGGTAGCTACCCACCCTCGAGTTCAAAAATCTGCCGCTAAATACCAATAGGTGTGTTCCGGCAGCATCACTTGAGCACCAGTACCTTTAGGCTTTCTGTGCTTACCATCCTGGACCACATCGTCACTTAACATCAGGTGAGATTGTGGTCAAAGCACTGAGCCTATTCCGTTTTAAAAATAAGTGTATTTACATGAATGAAGATAAAATAATTTGAAAAAAAATAAGTAATATCCATAAAAACCAACATAGTTTAATTGCGTAACATTTATATATACTTATAATAAAAGACGAAATCTGTACATTGAAGATATTTAAGTAACCTCACTTAACATCAGGTGAAACTGTGGTCAAAGCACTGAGACTCTGTTTACGTTATATCCACACGGATAACCAACGGAACAATTTAGTAGGAATCGTTTCGAAACGAACATTTTATTCGGGCATTTAATGGGAAATATCTTTAATGTGGCAACACAAAAATTCATTAAACAATTTTAAAGTATTTGTTTGTAATATAAAAATAACATGTTTTTACTAAATACATATGAATGTATGTATACACGATACCTATACCAAAAATTCAATTATTGTATGTCTGTCTATCTATTTGTTTCTGGTAATCTCCGGAACGGCTGGTCTGATTTTGACGAGACTTTTTTTGGTAGATAGCCTAAGTTACGCTGTGTAACTTAGAGTACTTTTCGAAAGTAAATTGGATTCCGCGTAACAAAAAAAAAACCTCATGAAATTGTGAATAAAATCCGACTCAACGGTCAGTTTTACGAGTAACTGCTTCAATTTATGAGATATGTTTTTGGGCCATTTTATTATCAAAAAATAATTATGGGTTAATTAAATATATGAAACGCGGGCGCAGCCGCGGGCACACAGCTAGTATATATATATATATATATATATATATATATATATATATATATATATAATATTACAATTATAATACATTAAAAATACAATTTCCACACAAATTAGATTTGGACACTAAATATCGAATGAAGGACAGACCTGATTATATCCATTTTAGTCGATAACTCGTTGCTAGTGCCGCTAGAGTTACTAACTTCAGACCTAAGCTTCGAAATGGTCCTTTCCCTTTGTTCGTATTCCTTTAAAACCTGGAATAATTAAATTTACACTATCTACTAAACCTGAGCCACTATGACTTAAATTTAATATTATTAAAGAGACAGAGTAAAAGAAGTTAAACTAAGAAAAAAAAATGTGTTACCAACCCTGGGTCCGAACCTACGACCTTTCAGTCGGTACCATCTATGAGACACGCGGACTAGTCCATCGGACTAACCGCGCTCTCGAAAACTCGATAAACAAATCCGACCTCCGTCGGAAACGTACTGTCGCTTTTTCGTTTCATCGACTTTCAAATCACAACTATGCTAAAGAAGTTCTCACTTCGAAAATATTAATAAAGTGATTTATTATAATATAAGAAACGGGAAGAGCGACAGAGATCATTGAAAAAACATACGATAGGCTGTGTAAATATCAACTTTATTATTTGTCTATGAGCGTTAGCACTTAAACGCCATCTTATACTTGACATACTGTAGCATGTTGAAGGCTGACGTCATAGAATTGGTAACGCGAATCTCTTAGCTTTCCTAAGAATAAGCTGGAATTTAGAAAAAACAAAAATTTTGTATCACAGAACGTTTATTAGTCTTAAGTGATTATTTTTTTGATAAAATTTAAATGTCTGTTTGTAATATCAAAATGCAATTGTTTTTACTGAATACGTATAGTATGAGTATACGGTATCTAAACTATTAACACAATTTTCAAAATTTTTGCCTATCTGCATAATTTTCGGAACAACTGGAACGATTTTGACAGGACTCTACTTAACTTAAGCAACTTTTATTTTTATTTTTTTAAATCAGAATACCGCGTAAAAAAATTAAAACCCAAGAAATTGTACACGAAAAATAATATTCCAATGATCAGTTTTACTAAAAATTGCTTGGATTTATGAGAAATATCTTTGCTTTTTTAGTATCAAATGTTTTTTTATCCAAATAATTAGGGTTCCGATTAGAAAAAAAATTAAAACTCATAAAATTTAGGGTCATATTTTAGTATTCATTAAGTCTGGTTTATTTTTAAACTACCCTATTATCGTGCATGTAATTATTATGGGGACGGGAGAGGAAAATGGAAAAGTGTGCGTAAGAAGAGCATTACCTGTTCATCCCCTTCGTCCATACAGTCCCTCTTCGTCTGCAGCTCGTAGGAGTGCTGGTCCAACTCTGTGACGTCACTCGGGAGGAGGGCGAACTCCTCGCTGTGAGGGAAGTCAGGCTCCTGAGGCATCTTGCCTAGGCAGGAGTTCTTCGCTTCCACCAGTTTCTCCTTAGCGTTAGATTTAGCGCGGACTAATACGTTCTCTATATTATCCAGGGTCGCCTGGGGTGTTAACAAGTATTACGTCAGGAAATTCTACATATTTTAGAAGCTACCTCTTGTCAGCAATAATAAACAAAGGCCTTACTCCTCCCCCTAATGATTGAATGAATGAACTCTTTATTGTACGAATAATCTGTAAACTGGCAAACTTAATGCCACAAGGTAATTTCCAACGGCGAAAATGCGGAAATAATATATGAAAGGAGGTAGGTATTAAAATTCGAAATAAAGGAAAAACGACTTTATAAATTTAGATTTATACACCCATACATACATATATACACCCATAAATATACTATATATACATATATGCATTTACAAAAGTATATATTAACTTGGATAACATACTTCTAGATTGAGAATCGGTAGAATAGATAAAAAAAAAATTGATTAAAGAAGAAAGGAAGAATGTATTTACTTGTGGCACACAACACAACATAGACAAAAAGATAACATTACTACACAAATAATTTAATATAAATTAAAAAAAATGTACATTATTAACTTTTTAATGGCATCTTTGTCTGTCATTACTCCTTTGTTATTTAATTAATACCAACAATTTTTATTTATGTTACCTAAATTAGTAAGCCTTCATTTAAGAACTATATACTAAAGACTGAATGTTGTACGGGAACGAATATTCTCAACCTCACCATTATTATCACCATTGGTGCTTAACCCCTTGAGCACTAACCTGGCGCTTACGCCAGCTTTCCATTGTTTTCCTATTGTCTTATTTTTATGGGTATTCGATACATTAAGCGGTAGACACACGTCCGGACCGGACCGCGGATATAGTACGGCGGGCGGCCGAGGATATCAGCCCCCTAAGTAGTGATGGGAATCCTTTCCGAAAAAGATCGATTTTTGAATCGATACGAATCTATGCTTGATGTATCGATTCACAAAACATCAAGGTTCAAAAGATAAATTTTTCAAACTAATCAAGTATCGATTATTAGAATGTCCTTTTTGTTTTCTATGACATATAATGATCATCTGTAAATAGGCAAATTGGAAACAGTTCAGTGTCATTTTTCCTTAGTTTGTTAGGCGTACCTTTTTTTCTATATAGTTCCTACTGATGACCTTTAGTGTTATTAATAAAAAAAATTGGAAACGGTTTGTAGCTTGATTATAGTCAAATTTCGATCACTGGAAGAATGATACTAGTTACGAATAAAAGTCGAAAAAATAATAATCGCTTAGACCTCAATGATATGTGAATAGATTCAAGAAATCGATCTTTATGAAAAATCTTATACCACATCTCTACTTAGACAACTAATGACCTCGGCCGCTCGCCATACCATGTCAGCGGTCCGATCCCTACGTGTATTAACAGCTTTACGTAACAATTGGCCGAGCCCCTTTCGTTGCTCGCGTGTTTCATTTAAACACAGGGTAGACTTGATCGTTACGTAAAGGTAATTTACAATTATTACTGACAAAATTTTAATCATGATCACATTAATTAGCTTTACGTAAAAATATAAGAAAGGGCAATTTATTGACAAGCAATATTTTTAAACACACTCATGTATTTAATAAACATCTAACTTTAAAACGGGAAACAAGATAGTTCTGTTTAAATAAGGTAAATGTAAACTTTAAACTTAATTACATTTAAAAAACGATTAACGTGATCGTTTTATACATCGGAAAAGTAAATAACGGTCTTCTTTTAAACGATGAGATTTATTGTTGGATTTTTAAATGGAAAGAAAAAATATAAAATATCGACTGAAAATAGCTTTAAATAAAATGCATTACAGTCCATTTAAATTAAATTCTAGTAAAAAAAAAAAACTAGGCGGCCATAGATTGCTGACAGAAGTGAAAATGTAAAACTTTTAAAAAATCGTTTTTTAATGTTACCATAATTAAATCATTTTCACAATTTATTTAATTGAAACTAAAAAACTTATGAAGCCCCATAACTTGGACTACACCTTATATACTTTTGTATATAGTAGCATGTTGACGGCTGACGTCATAGCATTGGTGACTTCTAGAAGTTTCTCCCTTATCGATATTCGCTCAACGCGTCTAAAGAAGTTTTTCACTTCAGAAACTGATACTTTAGCTATAATAGTAATGTCACTTCCTTTCATTTGGGTTTTTAAACTAATTTTACAAAGAGGAAAGATTTGTTTGTTTATATGAATTGAATAGGCTCTGAAACTACTGGACCGATTTGAATAATTCTCCCACGATTAGAATCCTACACTACCCCTGATAAATATAGGCGATAGAAAATTTTCAAAAAAGTTAGGAATCCGTATGAATACTTCGATAATGTAACCTAACGTGTGAAAAAATACCAAAAAATTGTCATAACGCTGTACACTGCGGAAATTATTGACACTAGTGAACTAGAACAAAGTGATACTACAATTTAATAAAGGACCTTAATATCTAAAAAAAAAACAATTTAATCTTAATTTTTGTTAAACACCCGAGCGAAGCCAGGTCGGGCCGCTAGTTAATTTTATTTATATATATCGGTACACCTTAATCTTAATCCTCTATAGCTCAATTGTTATCGATAGAGACTGACCTGTGCGTTACTCAGTTCGCAGTTCAATTCCCGTAACTCGTTCTCCTGATCCACTATAGAGTTTCTACTGAAGTCTAGTTTCATCTGAAACAATTATTGATTTTAATTTTTTTGTTAATAAGATAAATCGAACTTTATACGTCGTAATCGAGAGGTATACGAAGACATTAATAAATAAAATTGGAGTGTATGTTTGTAATATCAAAAATAATTTTTTTTCTACTAAATACATATGAATGTATGTACGATACCAATACCAAAAGTATTTTTTTAATGGTACTGCAGTAATGGTAGCTTATGAAAAATCCGTTCCTCTCACGAAAAAAATAGTTAGTAGTAAAAAAAAAATTAAAACCTTAATATTAGCACATTTATTCGGTTCTTATAAAGGTAAAAAAAACCCAATGTATACTAATAAATAAAATCAAAGAGTCTGTTTAATTTTTTTTATTAAAAACAGATACGATTGTATAAACCATGCGTGGACAAAAAATACCATTTTTAAATGTTTTGTCTGTCTGTAATCTCTGGAACTGGACGGATTTTGACGGGCCTTTTTTTGTTGTTAGATAGCTGAAGTTACTCCGCGTAATTTAGGGTAATTTTATTTTACGAAAATAAATAGGGTTCTGCGTAAAAAAAAAAAAAATTAAAACTCATAAAAAATTTAATAAAATCCGATTCGATGCACAGTTTCACGGACAAGTGCTATAATTTATGAGAAATATTTTTACTTTATTTTAGTAGTAAACTTTTGTTAGGAAAATAATTAGATTTCCGTTTTAAAAAAAAGTAAAATGGAGGCAAGAATTTGTAACGGTTAGTTGTAAAGTTGAAAAAAAAAAAAAACATGCAGAAAAAAAAAACCGCATCTAGTTTCTTGCCGGTTCCTTTCGATGGACTGGTCTCTTTTCAGAACCGGTGCTAGTATTTAGATGTTCATAATTCAGTTCATGTTCTTATCAGGGCTTGAACTGGATAAAGTTTATTTGATTTTTTTTTTTGGATCACTCAAGTAATTTAAAAAAAAAATGTGTAGATTCTGACCTTCCATATCTCACAGTCCGATATAATCCCGTGCAGTGCGTCCATCAGTTGGCACAAATGTTGGTGTTGGCGGCACTGGTTCCTCGCGCAGTCCGCCTGCTTCCTCTTGCATCTCTCTCTCTCCTGTTGCATATCAAACGTCGGTTCGCTCTCTATCTCGCTCACCTTCTTCGCCTGTATCCGTATCTGGGCTAATATCGTACGCACCTGTCATATTATTATTACATTATTTAAAAAAAAGATAATGTCTATCTGTCACACAACATATCGGAACTTGCAGATAGCAAAGAAAACGAAGTAATAATCGAAACAGAAACTGCTAATTGATTTCTGTACAAAAAAACGGCAAAAAATCATACAATAAAAACTGACTGCCCCGGTAGCGCAGTTGCATTACGGTGCGACTATCGTTCTGAAGTTTCGGGTTCGATCCCCGAGTCCGGGTCGAGTGATATTGGGGTTTTCTACTCTCAGTATCATCCCGGAATCTGGAATTAGTGCCCGATATGGCGATAAGCTCAAAATTTTTATTTTATAAAAATACCCAGCCGTTTAAATGAGTACATTAATAAGTAAATTGATCTATACTAATAAATAAAATTGGAGTGTCTGTTTGTTTGTCAAAATTGTTTTTTTTTTTTTTTACTAAATAGATATGAATGTATACATGATACCTGTATCAAAAATACAATGTTTAAAATTTTTGTCTGTCTGTCTGATTTTGACGGGACGTTTTTTGGTAGATAGCTTAAGTTATTCCGGATAACTTAGGGTACTTTTAATTTATAGAAGCGCGGGATATTATATAGAAGCAAGGGATATTATAGAAGCGAGGGATATTATAGAAGCGAGAATATTATAGAAGCGAGGTGAATATTATGGAAGCGAGGTGAATATTATAGAAGCGAGGTGATATTATAGAAGCGAGGTGATATTATAGAAGCGAGGTGATATTATACTGAAGCGAGGTGATATTATACTGAAGCGAGGTGATATTATACTATTCACTGCTAGGGAGCTGTTGGTGATTGGGGGGTTGTTGTTGGGGGTTATTGGGAGAATATGGAAGAAGAGTCTAGGGGTTGTATGACGAGGGAGGATGACATAGGGAATTCTGTGGCATTGGAGGGCAGGATCGACTATGATGAGCTTAGAGGGCGGGATTTTCCATGGGAAAAATTCCAGGGGATGGTGAAGAAGGGAGGGGGATGTGTGGTGGAAGAGTTGAGGGAGCAGGTGGAGGTGAATGGAGGGATAGGGAAATTTACCCCGAAGAGGATGTTTGATTCGGCGGATGAGATGGTGCAATGGGTGGCGGATATAAAGGGAAAGGTGGGAGAGGCCGTATTGTTTAAAATGAGGTCGATGTCGTTGTTCCTCTGGGTGATGACGGCATATGCAGTGGACATGGCGGAGCGTGCTAGGGAGACGTGCTGGGATTTTGAGCGGGTTGAGGACGAACGGAAAAGGTTGGAAGGAGAGGTGAAAAAGCTGAAGCTTTTGATGAGGGAGAAGGAGGATAAAGTGGGGAGGCTGGAGACCTTAGTGAGGATGAAGGAGAAGGTGGGGCAGCAGAAGCAACTGGTGGATGCTGCGGATGGTCCCTCACATGGTGAGGGTGGGAATGGGAGGCAGGAGGAGGAGCGGGCTAGAGTGGATGTGGCTGCGGAGATTACTGCGGTGGTTGTGGGGAAGCTACAGTGGATTTTGAAGGGGGTAAATAGAAAGCTGGTGGTGTTGGAGGGGCAGGTGGCGGGGGTGGCCAGCCGGCTGCCTGACAAGACGGAGGCTATAGTTGAGGTTGCTGGGAGAAGGAAGAAGTCTCAGATAGTGGTGGAGAAGGGTGGTCCTCCTCTGTCCCCCCTTAGGGGATGGACTGGGCTCCACTTCCTGGCGGTGGTAGAGATGCGGGAGAAGAGAGAGCTGGCGCGGAGGGTGTGGGGGAAGAATGGTCTGTGGTTGAGGGGGGGGAAGGGAAAGAGGAGGAAGGTGGTGAGGAGGAGTGCAGTGGCGGCCCCTCCTGAGCCTCAGGGGGAAGTGCTGGAGGGAAGAGTTGGGAGGCCAAGGCCGAGGCTCCCGTCGCCGCCGCGAACGGCTGCGGTGGTTATCACACTGAGGCCGGACGCGGTGGCGAGGGGGCTCACCTATGGGCAGGTGCTGGCAGAGGCGAGAGACAAGGTGGGGCTAGAGGCAATGGGGATAGAGAGTGTGGGGTGTCGGCCGACTGCGGGGGGAGCTCGTATGTTGGAGGTTGCGGGACCTGGCGGAAAGGAGCGGGCCGATGTTCTGGCGGATAGGTTGCGGAGGATTGTGGAGGATGTCTCCAGACCGACAAAGCGGGCTGATGTCCACCTTGTTGGTCTGGAGGACTCGGTTTCGAGGGAAGATGCCATAGCCAGGGTGGCGCAGGAGGGGAGTTGTGGAGTAGGAGAAGTAAGGGCGAAGCAAGTTCAGGTTTCAGGGAGGGGGGTGAGAACCCTGTTGGTGTCGCTTCCGCTGGAGGCGGCCAGGAGGATTGGTGATAAAGGTGGGATTAAGGTGGGGTGGAGTGTGGCCCAGGTGCATGTACTTGGGGTCAAACCACTGAGATGTTTTAAGTGCATGGGCCTGGGTCACACTCGGGCCATGTGCACAGCGGAGGTAGACAGAGCGGGGCAGTGTTTCCGGTGTGGTGCACATGGCCATAAGGCGGGGGAGTGTTCTGAGGTGAACTTGAGGTGCGCGCGGTGTGCGGATGATGGGAGGGAGGCCGGACACGTGATGGGGGGAGCGTTCTGCTTCCCCCCGTTCCAAGGCGGGCGCCCTACAGGTGGAGCAAAATAGTGAGGGCATCTTCTTCTTCTTAGGTATCCCTCTCCTTGCTACGCCTTGTTAGTGATAGCAAGGTGAGTACAGGAGAGGGACCTATCTTTTCTCTTTGGTAGCAGTGGTGGGTTCCTTCCTCTTTGTCTTTGCCCGTCACTGCACTATCCCTTCTTCTTTCATTTTTATTGGGGGCAGGAAGTACATCCTGCCCCCGGATGTCTGACCAGTGGGTCATGCCTCCCTTCGGGGGGGCGGGCGAAGAGGTGAGGTTGAGAAATATTCTCCCCCATCCCCATTGGGCCATCGCACGACGAGGCCCGGTGGGTTCGCTGCAGGGAGCGACGCGGCGACATGCCTTGCAACCCCGCATCGCCCCCATCTCAAATGCAGCGGACAGCCCCGGGGGGTTTTAGTGGGTATTTCCGGGCGTTTCACGCCCGGGCGAGTCCCACACTGGCACAGAGCTCGTCACTCCGTGCCCCCTTACCTATTGTATTGGGGGACTTCGGTCTCACTAATACAATAGGTAAGGGTAGTGCGTAAATGCATTTCCCCCGTTAAAAAAAAAAAGGGTACTTTTAATTTTCGAAAATAATGAGGCATCCGCGTAAAAAAATTAAAACTCAAACAAAATTGAGACCTTTTTTGTAGAGCATTCAATTTCTTACAAAGTCTTTGCTACGGAATATTTTTCCAAGCAGTTGGAAGCGAGATATCATTTTTTTTATCTGATTATTCGAAAAAAATAGAAACCCGCAAAGCGGAGGACCTTCCCGTTATAATTAAGAGCTCATACTTGGAGATAATTCTTTTTAGGTGTTAATATTTTTGCTTTTTTTGTATATTTGTGTAACTTTTTTTTTAACAATTTTTATTATCAAATTAAAACACTCCTCGTTTGACATTGTGTACATTTGTAACGTGTGAAAACTTTATTGGATTATGATAATTAATATAATACATTTTGATGTATTTCGCTTTAAGCGTAAAGTGCTGTTTGTTTCCCAAATAAACAAAAAAAAAATGTTCGTGGCATCGCGGGCCGCAAATGTCCCGCGGGTAGCAGTTTCACGACCACTGCTATACAGAGTAAGAGAATTAGGGCCAATTTTTTGATACGTAGTCAACTCGAGAAATGGCCAGATTTGTAACAAATGGTTAAAATAATGCACTGATGCGTTTTTTGAATGATAGTTAAGCTAACGATTTGTCAAAAATGTGACTATTTGTTAAAAAATTTAACCATTCAGCCAAGTCGGGTTAGCAAAATGGCGGATGGTTAACTCTAGTGCGAACAGCTGTTTCATTACTTTTGTGTAACATTTGAAGTAGATAATTTGAAGTTTCATTATATAACATTAATTTATATAAAATAATTTTCATAAGAATTCAGTATTCCATTATGTATAGTATATCAAGTTCGTACAAATATTTATTTGGCTTGTAAAATATATTAAATTCAAGAATTTAATTATAAAATCAAATAATATTTTAGACAAGACGAAATAAAAAAAGCTGATATCATTACAAAACTATCACAAGAAATAATAATGGACACAGATGTTCGAGAGTAGTTCGACCCTTTGTATTTTTGTAATGTTTGTTCGACAACTCGAATTATGGACCCTGACACATTTTACTCGGAATGATCATACAAAAAAATTACCGGAATCAAAAGTATTCTATTATACAGTTCATTTTACTGGCAACATAAATAACTATTGCTAAATTTAACCATAGTAGATTTTGTCATCAAAAAACGCATTGTTATTGTAACCATTGGTTTGTGTAATAGTAATAGTAAAATTGACAAATGGATATAGTAACTTTGACTACGGATCAAAAAATCGGCTCTATATAATGTGTCGAGTACCCATAAAAATAAGACAATAGGAAAACGATGGAAAACTGGCGTATACGCCAGGTAAGTGCTCAAGGGGTTAATTAATAATTGAATAAAATGTGACCTTTTCAACGCCATCGCTGATGTCCTTCCTGACGGTGTTGTGTTCGTTCAAACCGATATCCAGAGTCGATAGTTTTCCCTCAACATCTTTTACTTTCGATCTATGAGACTGTAAAGACTCTTCGAATTTATTCAGCCTGTAATATAAATTGTTATAATAATTGCAAACTATTTTATTAGTAGCATTCGTTTCTTCATATATATATATATATATATATACTAGCTGTGTGTCCGCGGCTCCGTCCGCGTTTCAAATGTTCTTTAGGTGCGAGTGATAAAGTGCACGTAACATTTCATTTATACGTAACCGAAAGGAACGAATGAATGAAACGGCTGTCGTTCTGAGGTCTCGGGTTCGTCCCCCGGGTCGGGTCAAGTGGTATTGGGTTTTTTTTCTGCTCAGTATCATCCCGAAGTCTGGAATTTGTGCCCGATATGGCAACAGGCTCGTCCCCTGTCACATCTTGGACGGAACTAAGCTCGGCGAAATGTGGGTGGTGTAGTTCGCTATTTCACCTCTGCCTAACCCTTCGGGATAACAGGCGTGAGCTTACGTTATGTTATTTTATGGAAAATATGTGCGTAAGAGTAAATCGTGAAAAATCGATGACACGAGTCGTGTCTGTGAGAAAAACGGCAAAAGTTATTAATAAAATGAAATCTTACTGAATTTTGAGATTGTTGATTTGCTCGACGTCGAGAGTGTTGGCGAGCAAGTTCGCCGGCCTGATCTCTATGGTCGAGCTGGACTTGGCGCCGCTGTAAACGGAGACGCGCACCGAGAATCTATGGTTTTCTAGAATTCACATTACATTACTTGTATAAATAACAGTCAAGAGTATTAAGGTACATGGTATTAAGATAAACCTTGAAGATTTAAGTGGCATTATATAGATGTATATTTCTTGTAATATGTTTTACTGGTAATTAAATTTAAAAAAAAGAATAGTATATGACCATAATACCACTGAATCCTAATGACCACTGCTAAAACTAAACTTGTAGATATCTCTTTCTAATGGTTAAATTTCATAATTAGTAAATTTGTAATTATTAACATAACCTAAAATCTATTGGCGCTCCGAGCAATAATTCTGTGCATTACTCATAATCAAAACATACGATACACTTGATATAGTGTAGCATGTTGACTGCTGACGTCATAGTATAGGTACCGCGATTTTATAAAAAAATCCCTTACCTAGAATCTAGATTTCAATTAAAAAAAAAAACAAAGTAAGTATAAGGTACCTGTGAAAAAGAAAGTGATGTTAGCCGGCACTTTATCGCTGTTGTTGTAAGTGTGTTGGTTGCCTATAGGTATGCGATGGAGGGAGTATTGCCTGCAGAGATAACGCATTATCGCGTCCGGAGCTGTTATAGTATCCGATAAGTACGTGTAGAACCCTAAATAGCTGAAATTTGACATTTGTTTTTAAATTATTATTCTTCATTTATTTATCACTAGCTGTGTGCCGCGGCTGCGTTTCATATATTTTTCACACCATAATCTAGTTTTTTTTATACGGGACCTCTAATTATTATTATTCAATTTATTTTTTTTTTTGCAACAAAAATTAAGCAAAGATATTCCTCAGGGATTATTTTATTATTGACATAGGCACGCCTATGAGTTCTTAATAATTATTAACAGGTGCCATGAATAAAAAAATACAGTCAAAACCGTTTACGGCGACATCGTTTACAACAACAAAACCGGTTATAATGACCCAGAACTAAGATCCCGGCCGAATCCTATATGACCGCCTTAACAAAAACATTGCTTATTACGACATACCTCATTAAACGACTACATTTAACTAATATTTTCGGAGAATTAGATCTGTTAAAGCGACCAGCTAGACTAAATTGCAAAAAAAATTAATATGTATCCACATCTGGCACAGTGTAATGGTCAATGGCTATTAAAATCGCATGAGTAAACAAATAAATGTCGAATTTAGGGTCTTCTTTTAATTCTTAGAAACAAAACACGTTTATGCGGTAGAGTCAAAACCCACTTCTTCATGTCTCTTCAGTTAGTTTGCCGTGCTGTCCTACTATTTGTCCAGTACTTAGTGACAGATAAAATAAAAAGGTGGCATGCCAGCGGATGAGGACAAATGAACCTCTTTCCTTAAATCTTTAACATTAACATTCAATTACGAGAATAACGTCGCGATTCACAAGCCTTACAACACACACACACACCTAGAAACACAAGAGAGAGATATAAGATATGTACCTCATGTGTGTAAAAGTAATAGATAATAAGTTTTTAGACTAAGAGTAACTATGTGCTAGTTGTAAGGATTAAAAATGTACAAGAACTCGTGCCGACCGCCGGCAAAGTTGTACCGGCAAAATATAGTTTCTAATTGTAAATACATGTAATTCCAAGATAAATAAATACAGTCCACATTGTATAGAGGAGTTTCATTGCTGAAGAAAGGCGTCCCTTTCACCAGTATAATTTGCAGATATTTCACTATAGGTTAGAGAATTTCTAGCGACGCGGTGGTTAGTTAGTCGCGACGCAGTGCTTGTTGCGACGCGGTGCTTGCGAAAGCCACCCCGTGTCGCCCCCATCCCAAATGCGGCGGACGGCCCCGGGGGGTTTTAGTGGGTATTTCCGGGCGCTTCACGCCCGGGTGAGTCCCACACTGGCACGGAGTTCGTCCCTCCGTGCCCCCTTACCTATTGCATTGAGGGATTTCGGTCTCACTAAAGCAATAGGTGAGGGTAGTGCGTAAATGCATTTCCCCCCGTCAAAAAAAAAAAAAAGGTTAGAGAATTTCCAAAGTAAGGTCTATTTCAGATATTAAGAAATAAAGAATTAATTTCGTAAAGTTCCACTTCCGCCATGATTAGCTCCCTAATCATTATTATAAATTATAATTACAGTAATACCCCGTTTTACGCGAGGGATACGTTCCGAAAAAAATCGCGTTAACTGAAATTCGCGTATATCGAGGTTTATGATTAAACATAGTCAAAATTTAATACAAAAAAATACAAATCATTTTAATCAATCACTTTAATTCTAAGAACACTTTATGCAATACATACTCTTATTTTTTTTTACGGAAAAATACATCTATTGTCTTTACATTATGTTTATCCGCACTCTTTCGCGTTATGCGAGGCATTTGAGCGCGAAATTTCAAATTCGCGTTATAGTGAAACCGCGCGTAACGGGGTCGCGCTAAGCGGGGTATTACTGTATAATATCCCTAATAAATTAATAAATATGTAAAAAAAAAACTTGGGTTCTTAGTTGCTACAAATATGCGGATGTCTGACATAGATTCTAAATAACTCAGATGCCAGAGTTATCTGTATACCTCGGATACATAATGATGTAATAAAATCATATAGATAATCATAACTTAAAAGAAAATTAGTAGTTATGGCAAAATACATTTAAAACTTAATGTATATGGGTGCTGTGGAATTAATTACGTTAAGGATGTATCCACTAATAGCCTTATGTATATAAAAACATGCATTATACCAAAACATACTGTGGAGTTATTTGTGAAAGTTTTAACATGTCGCAAAGAAATAGAAAACAAATTAATATCGTATTATATCAAAGTTAGAGAGCGGAATTCCAATCAAAGACTTGGCAAAGGAATATGGTCTATCACACTCGACAACACACATTCAAAAATACCACTAAAGCAAAAAAAAAAAGGAGCTTCATATCTCGAAAACATCACCGGTTATTACGACTAAATATGTGTAATCTCTTCGATGTCGTTATAACAGATTTTGTCTGTACAACAGTTCATGGACGCTATTTTTTTCTAGTACTGAAACGTCATGCTTTTGAGCCCCGATATATATATCATCGAATATTTATTGAGCCAGTTTTATGTAAATATTTACATCTAATAAATTGTATATTGTATGTTCTCTATAACCTGCTCGATTAATGTTGCCAAATAATTAAAACACATTTACCGTAATACATAAAAATATTAGTAATTTAAACGCTTGGGTTATGTTTATGAAACAAAAATAAAATACCCAATAATGTGTTGAATCGATTAAAACTTGCTCATAAATAAAAAATCAATTGTTGTAGAATATCGAATCAGTAACGTATTGAGTCACTAATTGAGTTGTACTTGAACTGTCAAAAATAAAATAAATGGTTGGAAGAGTTTTTGGCTAGATTTCTCTGTCTGTTTGATTCATTAAACTTGTTTATTTGACTCTATATCATGTAGTTTTGGTGGCGATTAGTCTGATATAGTTTGGTTATTGTGTTCAAGTTAAGTTTATATATTCTGAGGTGTCGACAAAGCTCCATGGAAAGTTCGAGAAGGATGGGCCAACGTTTTACTATACATCTTACCCATATGACACTGGCATAAATTGTGTCTACACAAATTGCAATTAACTATGAATAGAAGTAGTTGGAAGGAGGTTTAGTAAGAGAATAGAGAGGGAGAGCTTGGCGCGATTTTTGTCTGTCATATTGTCGTCCTAATTTTTAATTTATTATTTTGCAGCATTTGATTATTTATTATGTAATTTTGGTGGCTTTGGAAGTGAAAATAATGACATTGACCGTGAATTCTGAAGCGTTCCAATTGTCCCCGTTGTGGTTAGAACAGAATGCCGCCATTTTGTTAACGTCATTTATTGATAGTGTTCCTAACGTCTGACTAGGCTGTATGGCCTTTGCCTTAAAATGGAACCCAAAAGGAAAGAGACGGAAGGAGGGAGGGTTAGAGAGAGTGAGAGAGAGAAAGAGAGAGAGAGAGTACGTGCGTTACCTCAATTGTTGTATTGAGTCGGTGGGCGTCGGGACGCTTCCCTGCTGACTGCAGACGGCGTTCACTCGCTTCAGCCCCAACTCGAGCCTCACCTTCTGCAGGAACAGGTTCATGTCCCGAGTAGATTCGAACGTGAACGCGACGAGATCGCGCCCCGGTACCGTCGATTCTAAATAACGCGCGAATTTCGGATCTGTGAAGTTTATCTGAAAAACGGACGGGGAATCGATGTTTTGCCTATTTTTTATAATATAGGGGACGGGGCCTGGCTTTGCTGATTTTTTATAACATAACATTTTTTATAACTGTACTTATTTTTGTTGACATGGGGTATGGGGTACTGTACTTATTTTTGATGATATGGGGGATGGGGTACTGTACATATTTTTGATGATATGGGGTATGGGGTACTGTACTTATTTGTGATGATATGGGTATGGGTACTGTACATATTTTTGATGATATGGGGTATGGGGTACTGTACATATATTTGATTGATATGGGGTATGGGGTACTGTACATATTTTTGATGATATGGGGTATTTGTTACTGTACTTATTTTTGATGGCATGGGGTATGGGGTACTGTACATACTTTTGATGATATGGGGTACTGTACATACTTTTGATGATATGGGGGATGGGGTACTGTACTTATTTTTGATAACATGGAGTATGGGGTACTGTACTTATTTTTGATGACATGAGAAACAGAAAACAGTATACCTCGAGCATCATTGGTTCATAAACAGGTTCTGAGAATAGATTCCTGTTGTCCCGCAGCCACATGACGGCCTTGTAGCAGTCCTCGCTGTAAGCCCTCAGCGTCTCCAAACGTTTCTCGTTCACATCCTCAAGTTTACGGATCCTGAAATGTTTTTCTAAAATGTATATCTATACTAATAAATAACATTGAAGTGTCTGTTTGTAATGTCAAAGTATTTTTTTTCCTATGAATAGATATGAATGTACATATACGATACCTATACCTAAGATATAATTTTTAAATTTTTTATGTCTGTCAGTTTGTTGTTCCGGGTAAATCTCCGGAACGGTTGGTCGGATTTTAAAGGGACTTTTTTTGTTTGATAGCTGAAGTTACGCCGCGTAAGTAAGGGTACTTTCAATTTTCGAAAAAAATTAGGGTTCCGCATAAAAAAAAACTAATAAAAATTTGAATAAAATCCGATTCAAAGCACAGTTTTACGGGCAAGTGCTTGAATTTTTGGGATTTTTTTACATTATACAATTATACTTAATAAAAGTGGAAAATAAAAATGTTTATGTGTAAAAAAATTAAAAACAGTGGAAAGCATATGAAACGCTGGCACAGCTGCGGGCACACAGCTAGTAAATATGTAACAAAATTGATTTAAAAAAATCGTTATTTTTTTTACCCCCTAAAAACCTCCGAAGTTTTCTCAAAACCTTTTAATCAATATCTTTTCGAAAAAAGAATTTATAAAAAATAAAATAAAATAGCTCCTTTTTGTAGAGGTTTAATTTACTTTAAAAAATATCTATAAATAAGGTTATAAAATAAGCTCCGATTTTCATAGGATTTTTTTATTATTATTAGGAAGATATTTTATTGCGTGTTTTGAGAATTAAAAAAAACCTAGCGTGTATTATTTATATGTATACAAATATATAAAATTTAAGTTCTTGTTTGAAATATAAAAATTGATGTAAATATTTATTTAAATTTATTATCATTTTTTTTCTGGTCCGACTAATCTCAGGAACGGCTCGACCGATTTTGACGAGACTTTTTCTGGCAGAGCGCTGATATTATGAGTAACGTAGCTTAAGCTACTTTTATGTCTAGGAAATAAGTAGGGTTGAGCGTAATAAAAAAAATTGAAACTCATTAAATTGTGAAAAAAAATTTGAGTAAATCCACAATCTTTACAGGCATGTGTTTGAATTTGTCAGTAGAATTATCTTTGCTTTCACGTTAGTACCAAAAACAATTTAGGGCAGACATGAAAAAAATAGGGTGTATCCAATTATTATTTGCAAACTTTATCTATACTAATTAATAAAATTGAGTGTCTGTTTGTAATATTAAAATATTTTTTACTGAGTAGATATGAATACCCATACCAAAAATACAATGTTTAAATTTTTTGTTTGTCTGTCTGTCTGTTTGTTCCGGGTAATCTCCGGAACGGACGGATTTTATCGGGACTTTTTTGGCACATAGCTGAGGTTACTCTGAGTAATTTAGGGTATTTTTAATTTTCGAAAATAATATTAGGGATCCGCGTAAAATAAATAAAACTCATAAAAAAAATGAATAAAATTTGATTCACAGTTTTACGGACAAGTGGTTGGATTTGTGAGAAATATTTTTACTTTATCTAATTACAACAAAAATAATTAGGGTTCCGTATTAAAAAAAAACCACAGTGAAGAATATATGAAACGCGGGCGCAACCGCGGGCACACGGCTAGTTAAAAATGTGGATTAAAAATTTATGATACGCGGGTGGAACCGCGGTAGAAGTTAGTATATTGGTAAATGCTAACTTCTAGTTTTTTTTTTTTTTTTGTTTTTTTTTTTTTAAAGTGGTAAATACTAACTTGTTCTGGTACAAGTGTATCTGCGGTTTGACGTTGTTATCTACGTCATACTGTATCTCTAACTTCTGCTTCTTGAGCGTGTCTATGGCGGCGTTTATCTTCGCTATTTTTTTATTTGCTTCGGCCAATTGCATCTTAGCGTGGGACTCTGTAATATAATACAACTTGTCTCATATAAGTCTCAGTAGGGGAGAAGTTTATAGTTTCGCATTACCAATGCTATGACGTCAGCCGTCAACATGCTACAGTATGCCAAGTATGAGATGGCGTTAAAGTACTGAGCGCCTTTGAGAGATTAATAATAAAATGTACACATACGCAACCTATCGTATGTTTTGAATTATATGAAGGAGTTTTTGGCGGAATCTAAGTCTTTAATGATGCAGTTATTCTTATTAATTCATTCATCTTGTTTATTTGACTCTATATCATGTAATATTAGTGGTGTTTTGTCTGATATAGTTTGATTATTGTGTTCAAGGTAAGATTATTATAGAAGATAACCCCTAAAATATATTCTGAGGTGCCGACAAAACTCCATGGAAAGTTCTAGAAGGACGGGCCACTGTTTTGCTAGAGCTTGGTAACGCAAGATTCAATATACATCTTACTCACATGACACTGGCATAAATTGCCATTAGCTAATAAGCACATAATTATTTCTCGAAGCGCCAATAGATGTAAAAACCAGACTAATATTATACGTTAATGTTAATGTTACGTTATGTTAATAATTCAAATGTAAATAAATTATGTATAAAAACATTTAAAAAACCGTAGTAAAAAAGCTTCGAGTTTTCACTTCTGTCGGTAGTCCCCATGGGTGCATAGTTATTTTTTTTTCTTAATTTTCATATGTAATATCTTTGTGCCCGCGTTTCATATATGCTCCTATTCGTAATATAGTTTTAAAATAATCTTTGGAAAACAATATTTTGATGGTGCACTGTCCATTAAATATAATTTTGTTCACAATTGCATAAGTTTTAATTTTTTTTACAAGGAACCCTAATTATACTCTCTTAGAAAAAAAAAATTAATACTAAGATACAGTAAAAATATTTCTCATAAATTCAAGCGCTCGCTCGTAAAACTGACTATTGAATCGTACGTGTTTCTAGATTTTTTGCGTTTTTTTTTTTAATGCCAAATCCTAGTGCCTTTCCTGAAACTTTTTCTAGTACGAAGAGAAAGCTAATATATACTTTTTATAATTCCAAGCAACTGTGCACTGATTTGGACTTTATTCACAATTTCATGGGTTGTCATGTTTTTACACGGAACCTTCATTATTTTAGAAAAATAAAAGCACCTGTGTTACGCGGAGTAACTTCGAACTAATATTGTAAAAGCCCACTCACCATCACCGACTTTCTCCATCAGTTTACTCTTATCCGTCTTCAATTTATCCAATTTGACTTTTGCTTCGATTAGTTCTCTTTCTCTTATCTTGTACTGTTCCATCTTCTCTTGTAGTGATGCGTCCAAATCTTTAATTGCATGTTCTTGTCTCTTGATGGAATCTATTGTATCCTTTGCTTTGTCTTTTTTTAATGTATTGATTTCTCGACTCTATATATATATAAATAAAAGTGTTTGTTTGTCCACGGGAACGCACACGTCAATGGATGCGGGTTCGAATCCACCTGTCCAACTCTTAACCAGCCTGATATTTCGGTGAAAAAAAGATCGTGAGGAAACCATAGCGTGGTGGTAGGGCATGGGTAGCTACCACCCTCAAGATAGAAAACCTATCACCAATGGGTGTGTTCTGGCAGCATCACTTAAGAACCAGTACCTCTAGGCTTACTGTGTTCACTATCTTGAACCACATCGTTACTTAACATCAGGTGAGATTGTGATCAAAGCACAGAGCCTATACATTGATAAAAAATAAAACACATTTTCACACACAAATAAAACTCATTTTTTACACTTAGTCACAATTATAATGATATTATTCAAATTTTCCTGTAATGGTAATAAAAACAATATTTGAATACGTAATATCGAAGTAGCAGCTTTTTACTAAATACATATATATATATATTAACATTTCTGTATTATTATTTTTTATGCGGGACCCCCCTAACTATTTTCTTTTAATACCGGTACTAATCAGTTATTCCTTATGGCTTTAGCTATCTACCAGAAAAAAGTCCTATCATAATCGGTTCAACCGTTCAGGAGATTAGCTTAAACAGACAAACGTAAATTTGAAAATTGTTGTTTTGATATAAGGACCGTAAATATATTCTAGCGTTTATTAATATAAAGAAATACCAATTGTGGGAGCACTCAACTTTTATTACTTTTTTTCTATTATATGACATTTCTGGCAGTGTTCTATTATTATTAGTGAAAAACTGTTATTTTGATGTAACAAACAGACAGTACAATTTTATTTATTTGTATAGATTTTTTTGTCACCAGTACCTTTAATAACCTATAAAAATTTCAATTTTATTCGACATTTTGAAGTCAATGAAAATGGAGTTTTAATATTCCGTTACATACATACAGGTTAAGTTTAAGAAAATACCGCTAGTTATTTTTTCCATTCAAACGTATTCCCCCGTTCCCTCCCTGGATAATAGCATTATGGTAAATATTTTTATACAAAATAATATATATCCACCACCGCCATGCCCGTACGTTTTGATTTTTCCCATAAATTAGTTATTGTAGAAACTAGAAGGCTTTAAAAATGAAATCCTCGGTTTTTACCGTAATTTTAAGACATTCATCAAACAAATTTAATGATTAAAATTTGAAAAAGCAAAACTTTAAGGTATAGCCAAAGTTTTTATTATTCTAAAACGGAAATAAAATTAAAAATAGGTTTAGTTTTTGAGGAGGAAACAGGGTACTACGAATCGTTTATTTTCTATATGGTAAAATCAGCTTGAGCTGCAGTTGTCGCTTTCTTTTTTTTACACGAATTAGGTTCATGCTTTGACCACAATCTCAACTGATGTTAAGTGATGATGTGGCCCAGGATAGTAAGCATATAAGTACCTCTAGGTACTGGTTTTGAAGTGATGCTGCCGGAACACACCTATTGGTTATAGGTTTTCTACCCTGAGGGTGGTAGCTACTCCGGCGAGCATCCCCTACCACCATGCTATGGTTTCCTCACAACGTTTTCCTTCACCGAAATCTCAGGCTGGTTTTAGAGTTGGATAGGTTGGTTTCGAACCCGCGTCGATTGACACGAAATCCGGTCGCACTAACCACTGCGCCATCATCGCCTCACTCCCTTTAACTCTTTATTCAGGGCGCAACGCGATAGCAATAGATTTCTGAAATAGTTGCTTTTCCGACCGCATGTCCTCTCAATATAAAGCATGTAAAACACTCACCGCAGATAGTTTTTGCTTTTCCAAGTCGCTAATTCCTCTTTTCGCTTTATCAATAAACTCTTCTAGAGGTTTAAGTTTGTTTCTATGTCGATTCACAAGTTTCATCGCTTCCTTCTTATCTTGGCTGGATTCCATCACCTTCTCCCGCAAACTCTGGTACTCTAACCAGAGTTTCTTCTTCTCGCATATCTCTATTTGTTTCTCTATCTCTTTCCGTTTGTTCATCGCTTCAATGACTACTTTTAATCTATAATAAAATTTAAAAAAATATATTTATCAGCATCTCCGCTCTAGAATGAATTTAAAATCACTATAGTTTTGAAATGAATTAAAATTAATAAAAACAACCTTAAATTAGAGATATCAATAGTAACTAAACAACAAAAAATAATAAAGAAAATTGATTGATTAAACAGACTTATTTCCATATATGAAGAAAGAAAAAAAAACGAATTGATTTTTTTTTACATTATTTTTTTGTTGATAAAACTAAATATCATGAATAGCAACTGAACGTAAACAAACAAAAAAAAATGAAAAATCTGTTTTAATTAACACAAGAGATTATTAAATATGTTTGCGTTTTATTTTTACCTATTCATAATTAAAGTAGATACTAAATGTAACAGGTGGATTTTCTCATATATGATATATATATTATAAATTCTTTATAAGTATTTATTGCATTATATACATCAAATACTTAATAGTTGAAAATAATGTAAACAACACACTGATAAAAACATTTCTCTATCATCATACAAAGTCCTCAGAAATTTCCATAACTGACCTGTCATTCAACCTGACCTGCTCCTCCAGCAGTTGTGAATTGTTCTGGACCCTCGTCGATAAGAGTTTTTGCTGTGTCCGACACTGAATCAACTCGTCCAGCTGTTCTACTGAATTATGTCCACCGACAGCTGATAAAGTACTACGCAATAACTGCTGCGGATCCATCTTCGAGAAGTCCTGGACACGATCCTGAGGAAGTAGTTGGCAGAAGTTGTCTACCTACAAAAAACAAACTCGTTGTCCAAACTGTCCAGTTAGGTAGGTCCAACTTCCAAAAAAAAAAGGTGAATCGTAGAATCCAACTAGGATTCAGGAAGCTACGTAGATCTTCTCATCCGAAATACCGCAGTCTCTCAAGACAAAAGTCTTAGACCAATGTGTATTGCTAGTGATGGCTTACGGCACAAGGTCGCAATGTGCAAAATTAGAAAGCTCAAAGTTACCCAAAGGACAATGGAAAGGACTATGCTCGGAGTTTCACTGTGTGATTGAATTAGGATGAGGAGATCCGCAGAAGAACCAGAGTAATTGACATTGTTTGAAGGATTGCTACACTTAAGTGGCAATGAGCTGGGCACATTGCTCGTAAAACCGATACCCGATGGAGCCAACAGGTTCTTAAATGATTACCTAGCACCGGAAGACGCAGCGTTGTGAAGATCTTTATGGAAGACCTACTCTAGACCTATGTACATATGTCCAGTAGTGGACGTCTATCGTTTGAATAGGAAAAAAGGATACATGTATAAATGTCCATCAAAACAGATAAATGCGAAGTGAATAAATGGTGTCAGGTTTCGTTGATTACACGTGACCCGCATTTGCTAAAGTTTATGGAAGCAATATATAAGACCATTATAAAACCTATCGTGGTATATGGGTCTCCAGCGGCGGCTCTAGCCCTTGTAGCGCCCGTGTGCAAACAATTTCCTGGCGCCCTCTAGTAGGCGCGCGGTCAAAATGAAATACTTGCAGTTATGTTCTCAGACGACAATTCGGATGCAATTTAGGATATCGTGAGCAATTTTAACAATTACCGCGCTCGGTGTCGGCCATAACACGGGTGCAGGGTCTTTGAGAGCGTTGTCGCCCCGAGCGACGCATCTTTGCATGTGTTGCTCAGGTCGCTCGGCGCCCCCTAAAACCCTGCGCCCGTGTGCGCTACACACCCTGCACTATAGGTAAAGACAGCTCTGTGGGTCTCAATATTGGGCAACTAAAGGAATGAAAGAAGAGTGAAAGTATTTGGACGCTCATAAGGATTTTACCAGGGCCTAAATGGAATAAAGTATTTTAAAATTTTTGAGTCTATGTGACAGAGATGCGAATGTTAAAATGGATGTGTATTGACGCATGAAATCCAGTGATTGAAAAACTAATACCTGGCATGTGATCGACAAAGTTTAAAGTGTAGTGTGTCAAAATATAATTAATTACCATAAACAAGGGTATTTTCCTATAATTACCCCGCTGACAAAGACACAACACCTCAGTCATCTCATGACCACTGGCCATGTAACCAGTCCGAAACGTCGAGAAATTAACTAAATAAGTGCACATTCTAGACCCATAACCTTAATAAAATATGAGTACATAACGCGAAAGTTTAAAAACCACAGTTTGCCAAAGAAATTTTACTTTTGACACATTTAATTTATTACACAAACTTTTTTATATCATGAATGGTTTATAGAGTAAACCCATTTTAACTTGTAAATAGTTCACAATTAAAATTGGCAACAAATATGAATTTTAAGAGAAAATTAAGATTAAATCAGAGACAGATGGATTTAATTTATCATACCTGAATATTCAATGATGCAATAAGGTCCTGAACTTGCTTTTCTTTCACAGTCTTATGGTCTATATACCAATTGGACATATCTTTCAGGTTAAATGTGCGAGTGATGATAACATTGCGCTTCCCTGACTCCTGGTAGAGTTCTATCTCTATAGTAGCTTGTTGACAACCACTTCTGACATATTCTGATATCTGTAAAGGATATATATAATAAATAATCAAATTGTTTACAAGGAAATAAACTAACTAAAGAAATGTACAAATAAGCAAAATTAAAAAGTTTGTATATTTGAAAGCAAAAAGCACTTCTGAATTTTATAGTCTTTTAACAACAGATAAAGTTAGTCTTCTACAAACAAAATTGAACAAAAAAATTGTTTTTAAGTTTTTAATTTGTTGCGATTTTCAAAACATGGCAAGTTATAAAAAATTAGGGCATTTTCTAATAATGTTTGCCTGGGTAGCTACCACCCTCAATTTTGTGTACTGGTGACTAAACACAAATAGGTGTGTTCTAGCAGCACCACTAGAAAGCCAGTACCTCTTCTTATTGTTAAAAAAGATACAGCATAAAAAAAGTAGGGCGCCATGGGACCTGCCAATAGAAGAGAAAACACGAAGCTTTGAAAAAACTGTTTTTTTTTATGTTTACATTATAGCATGAATAATTAAAATATTATATTTTGTTAATTGAAATTATTAACATAACCTAACATTTGTCTGGTCTTTACATCTATTGGTGCTCTGACCAATAATTATGTACATTGTCATATAGTTTATTCATAATCAAAACATACTTAGGTTTTGTATGTATAAATTTTATTACTTAGCTCTTAGTGCCAGCACTTAAGCTTCATCTTATACTTGACATACTACAGCATGTTGATAGCTGACATCATAGCATTTTTAATTTGATTAACATTCCTACCGAGAATCACTCAAGGCCTTAAAGAAGTTGACCTATGAATTTCTCTACAATAACCATGCTATTTTTAGTACACTAGAATATTTATTTTTAATTCAATTTTGTTACAATACACATACCACCAAATTATTGATTTTTTTTTGATTCATTTTAAAATATGGTGATAGATATTTACCTTCTTAGCTCTGCCAATGACACTGGGTTTTCCACAAAGACCCAATATGATTGCACATACAAATGTTGATTTGCCTGTCCCATTTGGACCAGTAATAAGGTTTAGTGAAGTACTTGGAAATAAAACTACTTGTTTGTATGTACTAAAATAAAATAGAACAAAACAGTTAATTATAAGGCAATTTTCTTTGGGTAATGCTGGTGCTAGAAGTTTAATTCAATAATTTTTATCTTTTGCAGTGATAGGATGAGGATACAGAAGTTTACTCCACATTATTATATAATATATAGGTATTTCTTCTGGTTCTAAATTTAAACTACAAGGTAAAGTTTCTTTTTGTAATTTTTGAATGACATTCTGAATTCTTACATTCGAATAAAGTAAACTGTTTTAGTCCTGACATCTAATTTATTTAACAATAGCTTAAACACACACATACAACTCCAATCACACAACCGATTATACCCACACTGACTCGCACATCATACATACACAACACAAAAACATATTTTTTATTAAAATCTGTAATGTTGTAAAGAAAGGCACTGGATCCTGGGGCACAAAATATTTTTTTTCAGGGACCATTGCACTCTCAGATTTGTATTTTATGAATAAAGATAAAAATAAAAATAAAAAATAAATAAATTATAGTTTACATTGGAACAAGAATATCAATGTATCCGAAAAACAATTTAGAAAATTTGTTCCTACATAACACTCTAAATGAAGATATTAAAATAGATACATAATGGTTTTCTAAATAGTAAACTCTGTTAGTTATTTCTACAGAACAGTTGTAAATTCGAATATAGAATTAGGTTTTTGAGCATACATTGTCACTCGTAAGGAAACTATAATGTACTACAACATTCACATATTATTTTGTTATTTATTTATTTTATTATTTAATAATATATGTAGACAAAAACTAACAGTTTTAGGGCCAATAAAAGGTCTCAATTCCCCATAGTCAGGCCTTTTCCTCTAGTAAGTGATTTTATAGCAATATGCAAATGAGACATTGAAACTTGAATTCTAAAGGGTAGTAATACATTTTGTGGTCAACCTAGGATAGTAGTTAGCTTATATTAAAAAACCCACATGGTTGATTGCAAGCGTTTGACATCAGTTTAGTTACATGGTTCTTTACTAATTTCATAGTATAAAAATAGTAATCTTCTAAACTTTAAAAATCAAGGTTTAATTTACAGCAAATTTATCATTAAGTGAATATATAGTATTAAAAAAAAGGGTATCAAGATTATTTTTTTCTTTAGTGATTATTTAAACACATGTGAGAAATACGTAATCTTGAAAATATGAGTAACATAAAATGGCAATTTTTATTTCCAATTAACTGAATAAAAAATGTTTACAACTAAGTATAATATAATAATAAAACTTTATTCATAAAATACAATACAAATCAGAGGGAGCAATGGACCCGGAAAAAAATATTTTGTGTCCCGGGATCTAGTGCCTTCATTTATACCATGACAGATTTGTAATATATACTCCTGTTGTGTATGTATGAGGTGCGAGTCAGCGTGGGTACAATCGGTTGTGTGTTTGGATTTATATGTGTGTTTAAGCTATTGTTAAATAAATTAGATGTCATGAGTAAAACAGCTTACTTTATTCAATTGTAATCAGATAGTTATTTCAATATTACATAAAAATGTACCTGGTAGAAATTTAGAACCCAGAAGAAATATCTATATATTATATAATAAAGGAGGTTTAAGCTTCTGTATCCTTATAGTTAAGACTAAATAACCAGTTTTAACTTTTAATTTCAAGATATGCGAGTTGAGGCAGGATATATATATAAGTCTTTATTTGTTTTATTATATAAATCAACATGTACATGTATCTAAGATACATTCAAATAGTTTTATCCCAACTATCAAGTAAATAATGTTCAAAGGAAACTCACACAAAGTTTTCAAGTGCTATTCTATATATACAACCGGGTTTTATATTTTGTTTATTAGTGACTTTCGACATTTTTATTAAAAATCAAAGTTTGTTTTGAAAAATTAATTCCTTATCTTTCTATTATTTTATTCCTCAGAAGTCCAACAATTAAATTGTTTATAAAAAATATTTCCACGAAGTTTTTCCAACATCTCAGAATTCATATTCACAATAACCAAATTACACAACTAAAAATGTTACCAATATTCCACAATATTAGATCATCAAACACGATTGTGAATGAAAATAAAACGGCGTCGGGTGATATTATGACAGGTAAGATCCCGCCAAATGCATTTTTTTTATTCGATTTATCCTTTTTAAACAAAAAAAGCAAAGATACTAAGCCACGCAGCCAAGTCTAACCTTAGAGACGTTTTTTTTACATCACACTAACAAAATGGTTAATGGAGCTATTTCAAGGGAGAGATTGAAAATTTTAAAAATTCACGCTCTGTATTAAGCTCTCATTATTTTCAATTCACTTCATTTGTTTACTATATTAAATGTTTCACCTAATGTCGATATAATTTCAAGAATTTACAAACTAATAGCTGTAAGCAATTGCTCTTCGAAACGCTTATTTGCATGCTTCAAGATTTTATTATTTATCTCTGCTTCAAGCAAATTATTAAATTATATTTACGCTCAAGTATAACAGAATACAATGCATACTAAACGATTTAGCTGTCTTATAGAATGAATCTGATATTGCGAATTCTATTCCTCTTGACGATCTCATAAAATATTATAAGATTTTTTTAATATATTTTATCGGAATATAGTTTTGATTCTATAAGTAAATTGTACCTGTAACAAAAACATAATTTTTAAAATTCAGCTAGTATGCTATTGAACTTTATTATTACTAGTAGTTGGTTAAAACACAATTTTATTTGGTTGTTTTTTATTATTATTATTCTTGTTTTTGTTAGTTATATTGGGTATGCTCCGATAGGGCTGGTGTACACTAATGTGCAAAAGCCCGGTTCAGAAATATGAGTTAAAAAAAAATTGTCTGCCTAACTGTTGTTCCAGCTAGTCTTCCGAACGGCTAGACCGATTTTGACGGGACTTTTTTGGTAGATAACTGAAGTTACTCTCCGTAACTTAGAATACTTTTATTTTTCAAAAATAATTAGGGCTTCCCGTAAAAAAATTAAAACATGGAAAGTATTTTAATTTATGAGAAATATCTTGTCTTTCTCTTAGTACACAAAAAATGTAGGAAAACAATTTAGAGTTCCATGTAAAAAAATTAAAACTTATGGAATTTTGAACAAAATACGATCTCAATGGTCAGCTTGCCAGTTTTACTGACAAGTCCTTGAATTTATAAGTCCTTTCAGTACCAAAACAATTCTACGAAAGTAATGATAGGGTTCTGTATAAAAACATTAAATTGTAGCTAGCTGCTCTATAGCTACGTATTAATAATTACGTAAATACCATCATCTCTATTTCAGATAGTATCTACATTCATTTCCTTTCTAACCATATTACGTTTCAAATAATGCATCCCTACGCATTACAAGATGGATGCCTGCTCCTTATCATCTCTGTCAGTGATGCCACTTTCAAACTTCCTCTAACGTACTTATTCCTAATCCTGTCCATTCTTGTTACCACCTCATACATCCACTTCAACATATTCATCTAAACTGCATGCAGTCTCCTTTCATCCATCACCTATATGGGCCAATATTTAGATCCATACAAGGCAGGCCGGATCATGTTCTTATAATATGTCTTCTTCTTTAATTTAAGGGGGAATTTGCGGATCACAAGTGATAGCCGTGTTTTGCCGCCATTTCATCTGTGTTTAATGGTTCTTACATACTCCACCCGCATATTTTTTAACCTTCCTCTACTTTTCCATCCTTTTATTCATTACTATTTTATGCACATGCGCTCCTCTCATTTCATAACATGTCCATATCGGTTCCTATTCAACTTTTGTACCACTGATATCTCTTTTTGTCAAACTCGCTTCCATCTCTATATTCACATCTCAACTTACTCGCCCAGCTTTCTGATCCATACAACATGACAGATCTTACAATAGACTGGTAAATCCTGCCTTTTAATTTATTGTTTTTAGATACCATGTTGACGTCAAATATCATGATACCATATCCTCATTGTCTAGTGCTAGCGCTCACCTGCTTTAAGTACTTGCAGATTTAGATCACTTTCTAAATATAATGGTATTTCAAACGACGCTTGTTATTAATATACCCTTACCGACAATTTTATTACCCACGAAATCCTCGATTCCACAGCAAATGCTGTCGCGTTCTAGTGGAAAAAGATGTGATAGTCATCGAGTATCTTTCATTAGGACTAGGAGTCATATGTTTTGGGGTTTTTCTCACCGCTGATTAAAACATATGTGTGCGACAAATTTACTCATCTATTTTTAACTGTCCTTATACGAACAACAACAAGCGGAGACATAGGTTATCAATATAAATACTGAGCACCTTATCTCTGTCAGAGAATAGGGCAATTAACTGCACATCAGATTTAGTTACTATATGCCAATTCAATTATAAAATAAATAGGGACTTTTTGAGATACCAGATCACTTTCCACTTCAATATTGAGTACTAGCTGTGCCCGCGACTTAGTTCGCGTGGAATTCAGACAAATATATTCTAATAAACTATATTCTCCGTCTAGATGCAATCTATCTCATTACCAATATATACTCTATGATCCGTCCCGTACCATCCCGTTACCCATGGTAGAGGTCATGCTGACCGGAATTAGGCCACCTCTCAGACAACTTTCCCTGTACAATGAAAGGTCAGAGGTGCCGCCCCTTTACCCTTGGTTTGGCCATGCCGCAGAGTCCAGACCCCTCCGATGGGGTGCCCGGACTGAGCCGCCGTCTGCGCATAATCCCCGCGGGACACCTAAGCTGAAACTATGCACCCAGCCATTCTTGCCCTAATAGGTCTGAATGCTATGCTGAGACTGAATGAAAAATATGCGAAAAAGCTACAGATTTTATTCCTATATTTCAAACCATTCAAGCTGCGCACACTATATTATATGATTATTATCTACTTCAATTACATTTATTATGAATAATTATTGAAAGTATATATTTTTCAAAATAAAAAGTAGGCTACATATAATCTACCTTTCTAATGTTGATAGAATTTTCAAAGTCGGATCAGTAGTACCGGAGATTACCCCGGAAATCCAAACTCACAAACTTTACTTCTATACAATATTAGTATAGATGTTATTATGCATACACTCTATTATTATAGTTTTTTTTTTATGAATCTAGATAAACGTCATTCATACATAATAAATAACATATACGTGTAAAAAGTATGCCAGATGTTACTATAGAGTTCCAAATTTAATAGCAAATTTCATCGAAATCGGTTGAGTAGTTTTTGCGTGATTGGCGAAAAAATTAATAAACGGACAGACAGACAAAATATTTCAAAACGATATGTGTCCTGTAGTATAATCTAAAGTCCTAAATAGGACAAATATCTTCAATGTACAGATTTCGTTCATCGTCCAGTATCTATGTCCTTGTAATGTTTGAAAACAGGCCAATTTTAAAAAAATAAGTAAAGCGCCATTCATTGGTATGTTTGATTTATCTACTTATTTCACTATTCATTTATAATACTACTAGCTGTGCCCACGACTTCGTTCGCGTGGAATAGTGTCTTTGGGTAGCATTTTAAATTATTGCGGCATATTATTTTACAAATAAGATACATGCGCATAAATACTTTTTTATTTAAGTATGTAAGTACATAAAGTATTTATATGCGTTTATTTAAGTGCATTTTTATAAACTACGTTTTTTGTTTTCCCATCTTTTGCCATCAGTATTCGCATGCGTGTGACGTAGTCGTCTACCTCACGTGTCTGCCCGTTCGGGTAAGCACACTATAGAGCGTACTCAGGCTTATCTCACACTTCAAATTTATAATCACAAACTTAGCATTTTCTTAGCTTAAGCTGAGCGAAGACCAAGTCGTCAGTTTCGACGACTTACGGAAATCTTAGCTATTTTTATTCGAGCTAGGTAAAATGACTGCACTTCACCTGATGTTAAATTAAGATGAGCTGAAACGTGTCACAATAGTTGTATTTCACCATGTGTATGGTAGACTCGACCATATCGGGAATATTCTCTTACCACTACACAAATTGTTGGATCTGTATTGGCTGATTGAAGAACGTGACGCGTTGAAATATTTCACAACAGCGGCGTTGCACCATGTGTATGGTAGTCGCAACCCAATCGGGATTATTGTCTTACCATCACACAAATTGTTGGATCTATATTAGCAACGGTACGCAACGAAACGAAATATGTCAATCTATACTCGATGCAATATTGAATTATTAATTGGTAATTATTCTCAAGATCCGGACTATAAACTCGAAAACTAAGATTGCGCTGAGCAAAATCAAAATCAAAAACATCTTTATTCAATTTAGGCCCTAAGAAGGCGCTTATGAACGTCTAAAACACTACCACCAGTTCGGAAAACAGCCCAGTAGAGAAGAGCCGGCAAGAAACTCGATCTGATTCTTTTTTTTTTAATGAATATAATACATATCCTTTTTTTTTTTCATATAAAAACTATACAAATCATAGTTTTAACTAATGTTAGCGGAAGCACAGAGATGTGGGTTAATTCCAGACATCACTATCGGTAAATCGGTAATGTTACTTGTGATCTTATTGTAAAACCGAATACTATTACCTATAAAGCTTTTATTAGACTTACTTAGCCTAAAGCGTGGGACGGCCAACTTGTATTTTCTTCTAATATTAAAATTATGACGATCATTCACTAGATCTAGCTTATCTAAATTTTTACGAATATGCATTAAGTTATCGAAGATGTATTGTGAGGGCAAAGTTAATATATCATATTCTTGAAACTTATTCTTTAGAGATTCGCGAGGTCCCATATTGTACATTGCTCGAACAGCTCTCTTTTGTAATGTTAAAATGGTATCTACCTCTGCTGCTGTACCCCACAGCAAAATACCGTAAGCTGTGAAAGTAAGCAAAGTAGACTAACCGAGCAGTAGCAATATCCGTCAACTGGCGAATTTTTCGAACCGCAAAAGCAGCGGAACTAAGCCCTGCCAAAATATTAATATGCGGATCCCATTGTAACTTATTATCAAGTATGATACCTAAAAACAGAGTTTTGTCAACTAAGCCTAAATTCCCTTCTATCTTTAACTTACAATCAATATGTTGCACATTGGGCAACATAAATTTTACACATTTCGTTTTCTTAGTGTTAAGAAGTAAATTATTTAAGGCAAACCATTTAGAAATGTTTGCTAGTGTATTATTTAAGTGCCTAACCTCTGATTTTTTTCTTTTTACTTTAAATATAAGTAAGTATCGTCTGCAAAAGAACCATATCACCTGAGTTATTAACCATTAGCGGTAAGTCATTAATATAAACCAGGAATAAAAACGGTCCCAAAATTGACCCCTGCGGAACACCGATTCTAACTAATGATCCAGTGGAAGTAAACCCATTTACATTTACTTTCTGACATCGGTTTGTTAAGTAAGAGGCCAGGAAGGAGACAGAGGTTTCAGAAACACCATCATGTTTTAGTTTCAGTATAAGTGTACTGTGATCAACGCAGTCAAAGGCCTTTGAGAGATCGCAGAATACACCTATTGCATCCTGCCAAATCTCCCAAGCTCCCAATATATGACTTATTAACGTTGCACCAGCGTCAGTGGTAGATTTGAATTTCGTGAAACTAAATTGCCGACCATCGAAAATTTTTTCTGCTCTGAAGTATTGAACTAACTGTTTAAGCATAATCTTTTCAAAAATCTTACTAATCGATGGAAGTACTGAAATTGGTCTATAATTTTCAAGACTACTTCTGCAACCTGATTTAAATAAGGGTATCACTTTACTTATTTTCATTAAATTAGAGAAAGTGCCTGTTGCTATGCATCCGTTAAATATGTTAGCCAAATATAGTGAAATATTAACAATCATGGTTTAAAGAACCATTACCGACATTCCCCATATGTCTTGCGTATGTTTTAAATTTAATTGCTTGAAGGCTTTTAATATGTCACCTGCAGTAATAGATGTAAAATAGGATTTTGAATTTATAGGGGCACTTAAGTTAATAAGGAACAATGCGGCACCATGGGGTGATCGAGTTATGTATCTTGTTTGTTTTGTAACTTCAAGAGGTGTGTTAGTGAAGTAGTTCTGAACAACAGTTGCTACCTCTGAACTGTTTGAAATATGTACTCCGTCAACGTTCAGATTAAGTGTATTATTATTAATTTTACTATTTCCTGTTTCTTTATTTGTGATATACCAGACGGTCTTGGCCTTATTTTTATACACGAGAACTTAATTTCCTAAAATTTTGCTTTAGTTTCTATACATACACGTTTAAAAGTTTTTTAATACTCCCTGACATAAGCATGAAATGATGAATTAGTGGTTAGTGATTTTCTATGATATAGTTCATATAAACACTCTCTACTTTTTCTTATTCCTTTAGTTGCCCATTGACTGAACGCAATTTTTTTTCTGTCAATAGCAACCTTTATTGGGCATTGTTTATTAAATTCATTGCTTATAATCTTAAACAAGTTTTCGTAGTCGTTATTTGGATCTCGATTGTTAAATTTCTTTGTAAGCAATTGCTGGCGAATATGCTTATTTAAACTATCTAATCTACTTTTGGATATAAGTCTGGTCGTTTGCTTAGCAAAGTTTGAGCTAAGGTAAGGTTGAGATAAGCCTGAGCCTCTATAGATTTCACCATTAGACATATTTCCTCACCTACACCGCACCGTACCTCGCCGCGCTCCGCTGCCCCTTGCCGCGCTCCTCTGCCCCACGCCGCGCTCCCCACTCCCCCCGTAAAAGTTCCATCCGAATAGCTCTAATATTTTGTATCTTGTCGCAAACTTATAAAACACATATAAACTTATAAAACCTAACATATTTCCATTCAAACTGTCATCCCCTATTCCCTATTTTTATTTTAAACCCTTGAGGGTAAAACTTTTACATACTTTGAATGTCATATTATTTATTACGAATCAACAGCCTAAAAAATATGCTTCAAGCTTCTAGCTCTAAAAATTACGATACTTCCATACAACTTTTCATCCCTACTTTCAACCTCTTACAATCCTTTTTCGCATTAAAAAGTAGTCTATTTTATTTTATTTTATTAGTATGTCTTTTCTTAGGCTCTAGACTATCTGTGTACTAAATTTCATTTAAATCGGTTTAGTAGTTTTGGCGTGAAAGCACGACAGACAGACAGACTGAGTTACATTCGCATTTATAATATTAAGTAAGGATTAAGCAAACGCATATTATTTTAATATAAATATAGATAAAACGCTATTTACGCATTATATAAATGTACATATGTATAAAAATGTATTCTACATGGATGTAATGTATGGAAATCTGTCTATACTGGTACCACTTAATATAAATTCGCATAAATATTTTCATATCCACATAGAGTGTCGAAAACGAAGAGCGGCAACGTCGCATGCTACGAACCGTGAGCTGGCAACGTGGCTATTATAATTTAGCTCAATAAGGAAATTGGTGAATAGCGTCATCTAATTATTGTTTGCGCATTATTAAGATTCTGACGACATTATACATAGACTCTAATTTAGAAAATTCAGTTATTGATCGCCTGTTGAGAGCATGAAAACTCATTTAGGTGAATTGAAGATTCAGTTACTAGAATGTTTCCAAATGACAATAATGATTTATAAAAAAGATGGGTTCTAAATCCGTTTGATGACAATATTGTTGCAGCTGCCGAGTTATGAAATGAGACCCACAATCAACTAAATGACCTATCGGCTCATAAAACTTTACAACTGGAATTTTTATCTTAAGATTTAGATAATTTTGGGCTTGCACGACAACGTGAGCACGGAAGCCTAGTAACGGAAGCTTTGAAAACAATGATACCCTTTGCTACTTCTTACCTATGCGAAAAAGGTTACTCGTCTATTGTGGCTTTGAAATCTAAAACAGAAATCGTCTGTTATCACTCGAAAAAAGTATACTCATGAGTGTTTGGAATGACGATCCACGTATAGAAGTACTTTTAAGTGAGAAACAATGCCAAACATCGCATTAACGTTCATGATTAATCATTTTAATTAAACAAAATAAACTATAAGTTAATTTTTTCTTGTTGTTATTATTACATTGTAATATTTAATTTTATAACACGACACTAAAATTCATTCCTTTAATAAACGAATCTTTTGTATAGTTTCAATATCTTATTATTTTTCAGGGACTGCGACCACACTAGGGTTCGCGACCCATCGGTTGAGAAACGATGGAGTAGACCGATTTTAATAAAATAAAGTTTTGATGTTACCCAGGAATATGCTTTATAATTATCTTTTTGAATGTTTGAAATATACTTAGTACTTTTTAATCGATGACTTCACAGACGGATAGACAAACACTTCTAAAAATGATGGAAATGTGTTTAGTTACCTATTTTTAGTACCTTGCAATACTTCTTTTCACAAAAATCGAAAATGTACAGACACGTAAAATTTATAATTTTAATACAATAAATTTATTATATTAAAATTAGGTATACAACAAATAACGTGCGTGAACTGAACGGACTTGAGGCTATCTCAGTCGCATTATCGTGTTATTTCGAGTCGATAATCAGTAGACAAGTATAAATACCGTACAGCTTTTAAAGAGAATTAATCTTAATAAATACTACCGAACTTCCCTCTGAGGATCTACAGACGAAGTAAGAGGGAAAGTAAAATGATTTAGTACTAACTAAATCTCCCCGATTTTCTGTTAATTATTTTTGGGGACACCCGTACCCTACCCTATACCTACACTTTGTACAATAATGTCTACATAATGATACTTTAAAAAGTATTTACCTCAGTAATTTACTTTTACCAAATCCCATATAGATTTGAACATAAGAGCTATAGAGTTGTGGAATAAATCGCCAGGACAAATTCATTCCAAAGAGCTCATCAGAGCATTCTCTCAGCACAAAGCTGAAGAAGCCCTGATGCTCAGTAGGAATCAGCTACGAGTATTAGTGAGAGCACTAACTGAGCGCTGTTGTTTGGGCAAGCATATGCACAACGTCGGTGTTCAGAACACAAAAGAGTACAGATTCTGTGAAATCGCAGACGAAACACCAAAGCACATCTTGTGTGAATGTGATTCATTGATACCGAACTCTAGGTAAGCACGTGTTGCTCCCGGAGGAGGTACAGACACTCTCTGCCAAAAAAAAAACTACAGTATATTCAGGTTGTAGGTCTAGGCAGTGAGCTTTAGCAATATAGGGGCGATCACAATAGATCTGACTAGGTCGCAGAGATAAAGGATTGTTTAAGTCTGCATAGTCCCTTTCCGAATAATAACAATAATTCCACATAGTTATTTTGCGCTCGTGAGTTAATTATTCGGGCGATGTCGGTTAGCTTACTTCTGCGAATCTCCTTATTTTCGATTCGATCAGAAATTATTTATATTAAATACAGCTGTTCCCGCGGCTCCACTCGTGTATCATATTTACAATTATACATATTATAATTGGACAAGAAAGATCACTAATTAATTTTGGTGATAATAGAAAGCTAAGATATTACTAACAAATTGAAACACTTGGCAGTACAACTATCCGACACATCGCCTTGTGTTGACAATTTCATGAGTTTTAATATTTTTTACGCGGATTACTAATTACTTTTCAGAAATAATAGTAGCCTAAGTCACGCCCCTTAACTTCAACTAAACTTTAATTCCAGAAAGAGTCCTATTAAAGTGGTCTAGTCGTTCCGGAGATCAGTAGGAACAAGCAGACAGATATACAAATTTCATATATATTTGGTAAAAAAGTTGTTGTTGTCATATTACAAACAGACACATCAATTTTATTTATTTGTATATAGATTCATTTTCACAAATTGTCAAATTACAGATAATGGATGCATTCTAATTTGTTGTTAGAACGGTACCTTCCCAGACAGTGGACCCCATTGCTATATGATATGATAATGTGTATGCGTTGACAAGCTGTTGGGTTGATATTGGCCAACCAATTTGTTCGCAAGAGTCCTTGATTAGTAGACTAATAAGCTCCTTAGAAATGCTACGTGCACTTATTATTAGGAGGTGTAGACACCCACTGCCCCAAAATATACTACAGTAGGTCTAAGCAACGAACTTTAGCAATATAGGGGCAATTACAATAGATCTAACTAGATAGGCTAGCGGAATTTGACAGCACTATCGCTGAGCTATCGTCGCATTAACTTCGCTAAACATTTCTGTCTCAAAAGTTAGATTCCATACGTCCATTCATCTATCCACTCAACCAAAAAAACTGTCCACTACTGGACATAGGTCTCCTTCAAAGATCTCCACAATGACCAGTTTTGCACCACCTGCATCCAGCGGATTCCTGCAACCTTCACCAGACCTACCCATGTTGCATTTACCGTACACGACAGCCATTTGAGTCATCTGGTATTGGTTCTACGAGCAATGCGCCTATCCCGCTACCACTTAAGTTTATTAATTCTTCAGGCAATGTTGGTTACTTTGGTTCTTCTATGAATCTTGCCATTTCTGCTTTCTTCAACTTTGATTCGTTTGATTAATATTTTGATAACGTACATACTTTCCGGTTAATTATGTTATAATTATGTTATAGGTTATTTTTTGTAATCTAATATGTAAATTTCCAAAAAGGAAAATGATCGTCAGGAATATAACATAATATGGAGTAATACTGTAAAACGTTTTTATGATATGATTCATACAATAAATCCCATTACCACATGACGGCAATACGTATTCTCTGCCTTTTTCTATCATTAACTATTTATTTCAGTTTTAGAAATTATTACCTACATTAGTCAATCACATTCATACAATCTATATGTATTCGAGTTGAAGACACGTATAGAGATAGTCCATATGATCAAAATAGACATTTCGGTTTTGTAATCATTCGTATAAAATTGGTAAAGGTTTTAGGTAGGTACGTTATCAAAACCTGAAAATCCCCAACGATCTACTAAAATAATAAAGGTCAATGATCAATTTTACGAGTATTTGGATTTTTTGTATAAATTTCTTAGGCGATATAAACGTTATCATAAAATGAGGTCAGACAAAAGTACATCATACAATTAGGTATAATTAAATAGGTAAAAATTAGTCTTCTACTTTTTTCCTGATAATCGTCATTCTAAAAGTTGAAGAAATCGTATTCTTATACGCATATATTAAACACCAATTGTAAGATTATATTTTTGGAGTATTATTTTTGATGGTTTGCACAACGATACAGGTTATCATTTAGTTTTGAAAAATAATATTCTATTAAGCAATATTCGTAATTATTAAGTGGACAAAGGCGCGGGATTTGTAGTGTTTGCTTGTTACATTGTGTATCCCGAATTGGGTAAACATAAACGTACACCGTGTCAACCTCTTATATGAGTTAATTCACAAACATTAATGTATCTCTATCTGACGGCTATCCAGATTAACTTTTCTTAATTTCCCCTTAACACACAAAATATAGTAAGTTGTCTAGGCCCAACTTTGTATTAAATATTAGAATATGTATTTTTCGAAAACTCAGGAGTTCCAATAAAATGGTGGATCTTTGTTAAAAATCTCTACGTAGTTTTTGAGACATCTCTGAATTCTCGTTCCGTGTAATTATTCTCTTCAATATTTGAGCATAATAACTAAACTATTTCACTTTTTTGGTAAGTTCAGTTAATTTTAACGGGTTTTGACGCGTTACCTTTGCTTTTTTCTATCCCGACGTTTCGGCTGGGTTTACCAACCGCACGGTTGGTGAAAAGCAAAGGTAACGCGTGAAAACCCGTTAAAATTAACTGAATTTAAACATGGAACGCGAAAACTTAAAAAAAATTACATTTTTTGGTAAGGTAATCGACTTAGGTCCAATAGGTCCAATAGTCTATTCAGTTCCGTGGTCAATTCTTGATACAACTAACCAGCTGTCCAATTGTAAAAAGATATTAAAAATTTACTATATTACAAGTGGAAGTTCAATTAATTTGTAATCTAGCTTTATTACAAACCAAATACATAATAATAATAATAATAATTTATAATGTAATTTAACATTATAAATTATAATGTTACTTATTGACATCTTTCGTTGCCGACAATTTGCAAAAATATAGCAATCTATACGCCATCAATATATTATTATGTATTTAAATTAAACGCGTAGGTTTTAGGTCATTTTCTAATAATGCCCGCCTGGGTAGCTACTACCCTCAAGTTTGAGGACCTGTTGCCAACCAGTAGGTGTGTTCCGGCAGCATCATTTAAAAACCAGTACCTCTAGGCTTTTAGGTGTTTACCATCCTGTACCACATCTTCACTTAACATCAGGTGAGATTGTGGTCAACGCGCTGAGCCTATATAGCGTAAATTTTCAAAAAAAGGACGTATCCAGATAATCTTAGAAAGTAAAGCTTTAATTATACGTAAAGTTTCATCTTGATTGACGTAACGGATTCCGAGAAACCAATTATCTGTAACAATGGTTTACTTAATAGTGTAAGATAAACATGGCATCTGATGTATTGAAAACGGATTAAGGGTTTCCTTTTACTATCCTTTATGTGAATTCACTTGTGCAAGGGTTCCCAAAGTGCGCGCCGCGGCGCCCTGGTGTGCCGTAGAAAGTAAGAAAGGGCGCCATGAAGCGATTCTATTTACCATTCTTGGAAACTTCAATTTAAGTGTTCGCGGTTACAATATAAACATTCTTGTTAAAGTTAATTTTATATGCTTATAATAAACAGTTTAGTTTCATAATGTTGTGTGGATGTTTTTAATTTTGTGCCCATCTATATAATTAGTATCATTGTGCCTATTTTGACTACCTAGATAGGTTAAGGCGCTGAGACAAAATAGTAAAAATGTATGTGCACCGCAGAATTAGAAAGATTGGGAGGCCCTTAGTGACTTGTGGGTTTACAAGTGCCGTCTACCATATTCCCACAAACCTTTCTATTGTTGCGTGTTTAGGTTAAAAATGAACCAAAATGAAGAAACAGACATCTAAATAAATAGGGATTAGTTAAATTGAGTTAGATAAGAAATAAAATAAGGATTGTAAATTAGAAATGAGAGTTAAATAAATATTCGACATAACCACAATGCAATAGCAACACATAGATAAGAAAAGGCACAAAAAAATAGGGGAAAGCTACAAAAAAAGTAAACAAAACTCGGCTTATGTCTGAGATATTAGGGGTCTAAATAAAAAAAAAAATGAGTCAGATGAATCAACGTTATATTATTTATTTAATAAATTAACATTGTACATAATGATAATGTTATCTAAAGCGTATTAATATAAAAGAGTAAACCCAATAATACGGCATTGTTAGTCGATCGCAGTTCATGCTCTGTACACTCGCGAGTTATATTTAATAAACAGTAATAAAATGATTATTTTTTCTACAGTTTCATATATTCTATTAATATCAGTAAATTTGATTCGTGCACGTAAGTTTATTTTTTTTTTCGTTTTTATTAATCATTTCATTAACTTCGTTTGAATGCGTAAAATATTTTGTTAAATTGAATTTTTCTGTAATGATTTTTTTCTGCTTCATTTATTCATTTTTAGAAACATTTGCTTAAAAGCGGAAAGGCTATGATAGTCGTCTATGTGTAACAATATAAATCTGTAGATTTATATATAGACAAGTGTTTAAATTAGTTGATACAATTTCTGTTATATAGGTAGTTGTTTTAATTTTATGTGTTTATAACTAGCTGTGTGCCCGCGGCTGCACTCGCGTTTTATATACATTTTCATTGCATAATATGGGTTTTAATTTTTTATACGAAATATTAATTGTTTTCCAAAACTATTTATGCTGCTAACATTAAGTAAATGTATTTCTCACAAATTCAAATACCTGTTAGTAAAACTGTGAATTGAATCTGACTGTATTAAATATTATATGAGTTTTAATTTTTTTAAGCAGATCCCTAATAATTTTCGAAAAGTTACACGGAGTAACTTCAGCTATCTACCAAAAACAGTCCCGTCAAAATCTGTTCAGGTGTTCCCGAGATTACCCGTTTATAAAATTTTTGACTTTTGTCCGTTATTATATTCCACTCGTGTATTATATTTCTATTCTCCAAAACGATCTGTATGATTTTTTTAAAGAACATAAATTCTGTATTATAGTATTAATATGTATCTGTAATACGTTTGCCTAGGTACTTAAGTAAGCAATGAAAAATAATTAATTTGGTAACAAAATATTGATTTTTTTTCTAATTACAAAAAAAAAGTACAGAAGAATGTTGATAATACAAGATTAAAACTGATATTTTACAGAAACCTAATATTAACTAAGCACATTCCAACATGAATATTGAAATAGTCCGTAAAAGAAGTAGGATAAGAGAATAGACATTGTGTAAAACAATTAACACTGCAAGCAATTAAGCTGATTTATAAGTGATGACAAATCGATATCAAATCATCAATCCGTCTTCCAGTAGTTTTCGATACGATTATGGCTCAGTGGGTATGTCGTCAGGATTCCACCTTAAATCCACCTATTCTGTGCAACAATAAGCCTGAAATTTTGACAAAATAAAACATCTAGCCACCACCATCAAAATTTGAATTTGTTTAACGTGTTTACCATCTTGAGCCACGTCGACGCTTCACGTCACGTGTGGTTGTAGTCAAGGTGTATTAAGAATATTTAATGATAACAGTACGAGATAGACTGTAAAAAAGACGAGACGAGAGAGAAAAAAATAATTGTAAATGTGAGATTAATAAACTTGCGTTGTTCATCCATGTATAGTTGCTGTTGAGTCTGATAATGTAAAGCGTATGTCAGAAAAACGTAAGAACCAGTCAACCCAAATGCATTCGGATGACTAAACCGTAATTACTTATTTACTTTAGTTAGTTTTAAAATCAAATTAAAAAAGTTTGGTTACGCCATCTATAGGCGGTTTGTGTAGGGTTGCTGGTGATTTGCTGTACCGTTGAGTGGTGGCGCTGTAGTACCTTAGCTGGACTACTGCGCCGACCCGACGGTCGAGTCATTAGTGAGCCGTGACAGTTAAATTGTGTACTTGAATTCGAACACCTCCGCTACAAATATTGTTTTACCGCAAACCCGCGCTATTGCAGCTGCACGCTTTTAAAATATACGCTTTACGTGAAAGTGAGTTCGAGAAAACCGTCCTGGACACTATACGCTGGCAGAGGGAACGGTTGCCGCCATCATCGGTGAGTAGATTACTGCAACTCCTTTCACAACCGCATCGCTTAGGCTAGATTGCCCCCCAAAACCGCTCCTAGGGCTATTTACACGCCCTAGGATCTCCTATACATAAATTTTGGTCCTTCGAGCCGGATTTCCAGCAAATTTACTATTTTTCTACGCATTTTTGTTGCCGAGTTATTGCGCAGCATTTTTCCTACACATACCCGCTATTTGTTTACAATCCTAATTATTACCACCTTTTTCCTAATTTAATTACAATTGTTATTTCTATCATGGAAAATACTCTTAAAAAGTTAATAGCGAAGAAACAGAGGTTATTTGCAAAATTAAATGTGTTGTTTGAGAAATCAAAAAATATATCCAACTTCGATTCTAGAGTCAATGAACACTTCATGACAGATTCGGAAACGGTTGACAGTGATCGTCAAACTTTTGAATCAATTTTAGATAGTATCAATGATATAGCTTTGGCACGGAACGCGGATAGTCAGCCAGATTATACAAGCCTGGATGCGTACGAGGAATTATTTTCTCAGGTTATTCGCGTTAGAAATAAAATTAATAACCCGAAAAGTTTATCAGCGCGACAAGCAATTAACGCTAATCCTTGTCAGATTTCAATACCGCCTATCCAATTAAAAGAATTTGATGGTTCCATGGAAAACTGGACTGCGTTTTATGAATCTTTTAAAACAAATATACACGATAATGAGTCACTTTCTGACTCCCAAAAGGTACAGTACCTCATGGGTAAACTAACGCATAACGCCTTAAGGTCAACCGCGGGGAATATTACCAAACGGCGACACCTATAAAATAATATGGGAAAATCTTGTCAATAAATATCAAGATACACGCGCCTTAAGTACCCATTATTTAAATAATATTCTAGATATAAAGGCCTGTACACATACCGCCGCTAGCCTTGATTCTTTCGTGGAGAAATATTCTTCATCAGTCGCTGCATTAAAATCATTAAAAATTACGGATTTAACAGATTTTATACTTTTACATTGTGCATTACGTAAATTGGACATTCAAACGGCACAGGCCTTCGAAATGTCAGTAAGAGGAGAAAATATTACTTCTACAAAAAAATTGATAACTTTTATTCAAGAACAAGTGAAAGTCTTGAACCGGGCTAATTCTAACATGCCAATCCAATAAAATGCCCTTAACATCAGGACCGCGCAATACGCCGCGATCACAAACTAATTATAAGTCATTTGTTTCAAATAGTAATTCATACGATTCGACCCATCCCGCATTTAATAATAATAAAATAAATAATGTACCATCCGCTAAGTACCATATTTCATCTCCATATACTAAGTGTTTTTTATGCAATCAAACAAGCCATTCACAACTGTACAACTGTGTACAATTTAAAAATATTATTTCACCGCAAGAGAAGTTTCAATTTATTAAGTCTCATAATGGTTGTGTAAATTGTTTAAGCCTAACACATTCTGTGGCGGCATGTAAATCGCGCTTTAAATGCAAACATTGTAATAAAACTCATCATAGTTTGCTATGTTTTAGAAAATTACCTCACATCAATGAACAAATTGAAAATAAAAATATCCCTAATACCGACGATACGCAAGCGCGAGCGCAAGTCACGTCGCCTATGTCCCCTACCACGCGTCTTTATGTTTCCCGTACCACGTTATCGCATAACGCCGAAATAAAATCTAGTAATAATATATTATTAGCCACCGCTCAAGTATATGCGCATTGCGATAATGGTGAACGAAAGGTAGTTCGATGTTTAATTGATAACGGTTCACAAAATAATTTAATAACCACGGATTGTTGTAAATTACTTAACATTCCGATTATCCCATTGAGTAACTCTTATATTAAAGGAGTTGGATTGACGTCGCGACCAGTCCATGGATACGTTTATTTAGACATTGAGTCTCGAGTTTCTCCAAATAAATATAATATTCATGCTCTGGTGGTCGACCACATTACTGATCAACTGCCCGCTAATTTTATACATTCGAGTGATTTGCAACATATACGTAATCTACCGCTTGCAGATTCCAACTGGAACGTACCAGGTGGAATTGACCTAGTAATAGGTGTTCAACTTTTTCCATACATTTATTTAGGTAACCGATTAGATATTGGTACACACGGTCTTATCGCAGTCGAGAGTACGTTAGGAGTTATTTTACTAGGTGATGTGCGTTATGACGGCACATCGGATGATGTGCGTTATAGTGGCACATCGGATGATGTTCGTTATAGTGGCACATCAGATAGTGTGCGTTATAGTGGCACTTCAGATAATGTGCGTTATAGTGGCACTTCTTTTATTATAAATAATAATATCTCTAGTTTGTGACTATCGAGCACAACCTATATTCACCCGCATACTTTAAATACACAAAATATTCACCCGCTTACTTCAAATACAGAAAATATTCACCCGCTTACTTTAAATACAAGAAATATTCACCCGCTGGCTTCAAACAAAGAAAATATTCACCCGCTTATTTTAAATACAGAAAATATTAATTCAAAATCATAATTTAATAAAATTCATTAATTCACTTTGACTTTAATACTTTCATATTGTTGTGTTCAAAATCTAAAGTTTCTCATGTAAAAATTACCACCTTAGCTCGTCTTGAGCTTTGTGCCGCTTTAGTTTTATCTAAATTAGTAAAAAAACTGTTTACAACGCTTATAATTCTCTTCATCCTATAAATGCTATATACGCCTTTTCTGATTCGACAGTTGCTCTGTCATGGATTCATTCTTCACCACACAGATGGTCAATCTTTGTAGGTAACCGCGTTGCTCAAATTCAGGAAAATATATTGCCTGACCGCTTTTTTTTTCACATCAACGGTATGGACAACCCTAGCGATTGTGTTTCGCGGGGTCTTTTACCGTCCCAAATAATGAATCACCCGCTCTGGTGGCAAGGTCCTTCTTGGGCTTGTTCCCCTATTTCGCAGTGGCCTATTACTCCTTTTTATTCCCTCACAATATGTTACCGGAAATTAAAAAATCAGTTACACTTACCGCTCTAACAGTCGTTGAAGATTCTCCTTTATACGAACTTGCTCTAAAAGTTTCATCATGGTCGAAATTGCTTCGATGTATTGTTTATGTTCTTCGCTTCATGAAGAAACTCCCGCGATCTTCATTTATTACAACATATGATTTAAATCAAGCTGAAAAGGTTATTATTTGTGCTCTTCAAGCAAAATATTTTCCCCAAGACATTGCAATAATTAAAAAAGGCGACTTACCTTGTAAAAACTTTCCTAAACTTAGTCCATTTTTAGACGAAATGGAATTTTACGTATACAAGGTAGGCTGTCAAATTCAGATTTACCTTTTGAAGCGCAACATCCCGCTTTACTTCCAAAGAGTGATCACATAATAAATCTAATTGTAGATTATTATCACATTACAAACTTGCATGCGGGTTCAGACCTGTTAATGTCGATTATTCGGCAACGCTTTTGGATTTTATCCGCTAGAAATGTTATCAGGAGAAAAGTACATATGTGTAAGGCATGTTTTCGCGTATCACCCTCTCAACCAACGCCAAAAATGGCTGATCTCCCTTCTAGCCGTGTCATGGAAGCCAAAGCCTTCGTACATACGGGCGTAGACTATGCTGGTCCGCTGAAAATAACACTCTCATGCAGACGTGGTCAGCATTCTCAAAAGGCATATATTTGTCTTTTCGTGTGTCTAACAACAAAGGCTGTCCATATTGAGTTGGTTTCGGATCTGACTTCAGATTCCTTTCTCGCCGCTTTTCAACGCTTTATTTCTCGCCGCGGCCCAGTTTCATATATATACTCTGATAATGGTACTAATTTTATTGGCGCAAAGGCCAAATTAGATGAACTTTACAAATTTTTAATATCAAAAGATTTTCGATCCTCTTGGAATAATGAACTGACTAAACATCGAATTATTTGGAAAATGATTCCACCCCGCGCCCCACATTTTGGAGGATTGTGGGAATCAAATATTAAAAGTATTAAAACGCATTTGTATAGAGTGATAGGCACACAAATTCTTACGTATGAGGAGATGTTAACGGTATTAAACCAAATTGAATGCCTCATGAATTCAAGACCTTTGTGCGTCTTATCATCTGATCCAAATTCTGAAATACTTACACCCGCGCATTTTCTGATGTCAACTCCTTTACGATTCTTACCCGCTTCGGAGTTTCCTGATGACCGCATAACTCTAACCAACCGCAAAAAACTGTTAGATAACTTAGTTAACTCGTATTGGAAAAAATGGAGGTTAGAGTACTTGCATACTCTGCAAGTTAGACAGAAGTGGTGTACGCCCGAAAATCCTATTACGGTTGGAACGATAGTATTAGTTCACCAGGATGATATTCCCCCGCTTCGCTGGCCCACAGGCGTTATAACCGAAGTGTATCCTGGGGCCGATGGTGTTGTACGAGTTGCGCTTGTTAAGACAAAATCAGGCATTTTAAAACGACCCGTGCTAAAACTATATCCGTTACCGCTTAAATAAAATACCGCTAATTAAAGACCTTTCAACCGCTTCATTTCAATTTACGCTACCGCTTTAATTAAAGTTATTAGGAGTATCTAATAACTCATCTTTCATCCGTTTTCCATAATAAGTTCCCGCTTTAAGATTAGTCCTCTGTTCCTACTCTCCCTTATTCCTTTGTTGAAAGCCCTGGGTTCTTTCAAGGGGGGGAGGATGGTTACGCCATCTATAGGCGGTTTGTGTAGGGTTGCTGGTGATTTGCTGTACCGTTGAGTGGTAGCGCTGTAGTACCTTAGCTGGACTACTGCGCCGACCCGACGGTCGAGTCATTAGTGAGCCGTGACAGTTAAATTGTGTACTTGAATTCGAACACCTCCGCTACAAATATTGTTTTACCGCAAACCCGCGCTATTGCAGCTGCACGCTTTTAAAATATACGCTTTACGTGAAAGTGAGTTCGAGAAAACCGTCCTGGACACTATACGCTGGCAGAGGGAACGGTTGCCGCCATCATCGGTGAGTAGATTACTGCAACTCCTTTCACAACCGCATCGCTTAGGCTAGATTGCCCCCCATAACCGCTCCTAGGGCTATTTACACGCCCTAGGATCTCCTATACAAAGTTTCTTTTATATTCTCAACTGCGCTTTTAAAACTATAACTTAGACGTCTCTGCCATTTAATTCACTACTGCTCGTTTATTTTCTTGTTTTTTTACACAATATATACTAAGTGCTTTGATAATGGTAGATGACGTACTAGAGGTACTGGTTCTCAAGTGAAGTGCCGGAACACATCTACTGTTATTTGGCGACAGATTTTCAAACTTAAGTGTGGTAGTTACCCAAACTACGGTTTCCTCACGATGTTTTCCTTCACCGAAACCTTAAGCTAATTTTAGAGTTGGATAGGTGGGCTCGAACCCGCTTCCATTGACGCGGAATCCGGCCGCACTATCCACTGCGCCATCATCGTTTAATTTGCTATTCATATAGACTAGACTATGCATCTATATAGGTTATTCATTTATTTATATATTATCTATAATACATGTATTTAATATTTATATTAATTTTCCCTTTATTATAAACTATATCATAAACAACATGACTAATATACTATAATATTTATTACTATCGTTAAGACCCATTTGGTCACAACTGAAAATCAGCACTGGGGTCATCTGTAATGGAGGCAGCTAGCTTATGCTGAGCTGTGCACCGATTCCTAGCGACACTTAGGCATTTTTTATGTAAAACTAGCAGTGTGGCCGCGGCTACGTCCGCGATTCATATATTCTTCAGAGCGTTTTAATTTTTTTTTATACGGAACACTAACATTTTTTTGTTAATAAAATAAAACTGTAAATTTAATCGGATTCTATTCCATTTTTATGAGTTTTATTTTTTAACGCGGTACCCTAAATATTTTAGAAAAAATAAAATAGCCTAAGTTACGCTGTCAAGTGGTGCCGGCCAAGAATAGTACCACTCCACACCTTCTCGTGGGTGTTGTAAAAGGCGACTAAGGGATAAACCAGGGGATGGACAGCAGCATTCTCTGAGTAATACAAATACCTGACTGCGATCACTAACCCGCCCGCCATGCGTGGCGATTATGGCAATCACCCCCTCACCACACCAAAAAAACCGGCCTGTAATCCCCGGCCCCTCTGCTATTCCTGGTCATAGTGGTAGCGTCTAAGGTACCGGCGGGGCAAGGGGTGCTAAAAATCTCCGGCACTTATCCGGCTTCCAAAACCAACGACGAATCGACCTGGCGACACATAACATGCGAACACTGCTGACTATTGAGAAGATTGCTGAGCTAAAGGAAGAAATAAGCAATTTACGATTTACTGAGGTCCGAAGAGAGGGAGAGGAATCGATAATCCTCAAATCCGGTAACTTGCTGTATTTCCGGAAGGACGAACAACAGTCCCAAGTTGGTGTCGGGTTCCTTGTTCGCAAGTCCCTTGTAAACAACGTGGTGGAGATCCGAGAGTGTGTCGATCAGGGTGGGATGAAGACATTACACAGGCCATACATGGTGACAAAACCCACTATACCATTGTATGGAGGACTACAACGCGAAACAAGGAAAGTGAGTGGGGCAATTTGGAGTTGGATGGCGGAACCACCGGGGCCACCGACTGATCAGCTTTATGGAGAAGGAAGAACCCTTTATGATGAACTACTTTTTCAGAAAACGGGAACACAGGAAGTGGACCTGGATGAGTCCCAACGGTGTGACTAAGAATGAGATAGACTTCATCATAACGACAAAAAAAACAAATATTCAATAACGTCCCTGTCATCAGTTCGGTAAAAACCGGTAGCGATCACATCAGAGGTCAGAGGCACATTGGGACTGAATATCAAGATTGAGAGGTCCCGTTTGATGAAGTCTACGCTTCATCCGTTGCCCGTCCAAATACAAAACCCCGAGAGCTTTCAGCTCGAACTTAAAAACTGTTTCGATTGGCTAGGTATTGAAGGGGACGAGTACAATAATGGGTTTGTGGAAGCTGTTCGTACGGTTGGGTCTAAGTATGTTAAGACCTGCCGTATACGTAGAACCGGCAACGTGTCTGACTTTACCCTCGGGCTCAGTAAGGAAAGACGTGAGATGGTCTGCAGTCGTCAGCCGATGTTACTAGATATCGGCAGCTCAATAGACAGATTTTCAGGTCGCGACCTACGACGGTACGACCAAGCTGAAGGCTGACGACGGAAGAATCATATCCTCCAGGGTTGAGCTCTTGAGGGAAGTCGAGAAGTTCTACGGACAGCTTTACAAATCAACACGAAAACCCACTCGAAATCTAGCCCGAGACCCGAGAGCTAGATTAACCTGACACTTCATTGAAGATATCCCGGACGTCAGCCTGTACGAATGGCTCTCAAACTGCTCAAGAACAACAAGGCGCCGGGTAATGACGGAATAACAGCTGAGCTGCTGAAGGCAGGTGGAAAACCGATTCTTGAGGCCCTTCAGAAGCTCTTTAATTTCATCATACTCGATGGAAAAACGCCACAGGCGTGGCACATTAGTGCGGTAGTCCTTTTTTTAAACAAAGGTGATAACACCCTTTTGAAAAATTATAGACCCAACTCACTTCTGAGTCCAGTTTATAAACTGTTTTCGAGAGTCCTTACAAACCGACTAGCACTAGCACAGGCTCGACAACTTTCAGCCTCCCGAACAAGCCGGCTTCTGAAAAGGCTATAGCACCGTAAAACACCTATGTCCAGCTGTGGACGTCTTTTGGTTAAATTGATGGATGGAAGTTATGCGGAGTAAAAGTCTCGTCTAAATCGGTCTAGCTGTTCCGCAGATTAACCGGAACAAATAAACAGACAAAGAAAAATTTTAAAAATTGCCTTTTTGGTATAGGTATGTTCAAAAGCATTTAGTAAACAATTGTTGTTTTGGTATTGCAAAAAGACACACAACAAAAAAATATTTACTTTGAACGATTCTACATCGCGCTATGGTTGTGTTGTCTTCCATTATTCATATACATAGTTTCAAAAAATCACATTTTTAGGGTTTAGACAGGATTCAATTCGTGAGAGAGTTTGAATAATCAGGTGATGGCCAAGCCGAGGTTCTTACCATTTTGGTAACCCTTGTGCTAGCCACCCTTTGCGGCTGAGTGCCTTCAGCACTCGCCCCCAAAGTTCGGTGAAGCTGTTAAAGCCTTTCCGGTCAAGAGCATTAGCTAGGTTAAAAAAAAACAATCGCATTTCAACACTTTGGTAACGGCCAAGCCTTCAGCACTCGCCCCCAATATTACGGTGAAGCTGTAAAGACCCTCCCGGTCAACAGCATTAGCTACGTTAGAAAAAAAACCTGCGCTACAATTTATTTTTTAGTATAGATTTTATGATAATGTTACTGTTTGTAAATTGAAATTTTTTTTTCTTGATATTTCATTTAATATAATAATAAACATTTGTTTTTCTAGAGACCTGTACAACTCCTAGAAATGAATCAGGGAATTGCGTGTCCCTATACGATTGTGAGCCTTTACTGAATTTATTCAGAAATAAAAGCAGAACAGCTGAGGATAAGAAACTTTTAGGAGACTCACAATGTGGTTATGAGAATAATATACCTATGGTACGTATGTTATTTCGCATGCCTAAGTAATATATATCGGCGTAAATATAGCAAACACGAGCACGTGTGCTGATTCCTATAAATACGGCCGCAAAGGGCATTCGGACATTGGAGCAACCCTCCCCAGATCGAGGAAGAAACTGGCGAGGAAGAAGCCAGGAGGACTCCAAAGATCGGGTTGTGTCCTATCGGGTACAAATCTTCAGAATCTTCTGTTTGCTAGCCTGCTTAAAAAAACTATGCAGCCGTGGGGACTGCCGACAAAAGCGAAAACTCGAAACATAAAAATAACTATTTTTTTAATGTTTCAGATTTTTTTAATTGTAATTATTAACACAACCTTATATGTAACTAATAGTTTTTACATCTATTGGAGCACCGAGCTATAATTATGTACATTTTCATATAGCTTATTCATAATCAAAACTAGGGTTGCCACCTTTTTTCGTGGAAATAAAGTACATTGGTAGAAAAAAAAGTACATTATGTCAAAATAAAGTACAATTTATTTTACTTTATTATTTTGCTTAAAAACATATTTTTCACTACTTTTAGCAACTTTTAACAAATAACTATCATTGCTTTAATAGTTGCACACCATTTTTACAGTCTATACTCAGATTGAAGTAAATAAGTCATTTTTATCAGAGTCAATGACGCTTTGTTTCTTTCGTTTCGCCTTTTTTTTTTCATCACAGAAACTCTCTAAGACTCTTCGAGAATGCTGACATGGCTTAAAGTAACCCCAAAGAAATGAAATATTTTCTCGTACTTTATTGCTCTCATAAAGTATAAAGTACAATTACCCGAAATAACGTACGATACTTTATAAAAAAGTACGGGTGGCCTAATCAAAACATAAAATAGGCTGGTCAAGTATAAATTTTATTATTTATTCCGTCGCACCAACACTCAGACAGTAGTAAATAAGAATATTTTACAGGTGTGCTGTCCCATTTCAAACGCTTGTAAGACTCCAGACGATAAACCGGGAATTTGTGTCGGTTTGTACAACTGTGAGCATATTACTTATATGATGCTAGATAAGACCAGAAAGAGTAAAATGGATTACGTTCGACAATCCGTGTAAGACATTTAGAGAATTTAAAATCATATTTAATGTAATATTTATAACTTTAAGATACATTGTGATTTCATGCGATGGCCAAGTCAATATATTTTATTTCAAACGTGAAAGATTTTTAATATTGATCCAGTCACTAAAAGATGTTGTTAGGTTAGCTATGCAATTTTTAAAATTTTCGCGTTCGCGGCGTTTTGCCGAAACGTCGGGATAGGAAAAAGGAAAGGTAACGCGTAAAGACCCGTTTTTAAATAATTGCATTTAAATTAGGTTAGCTAATTACGTAGTAACTTAAGACAGAAGGTCCCTTAAGTAGGAACTTAATAAAGTAATTGACTTGGTATTCCATGAATCTCACAACTTTTTTACGTTAGAAGAACTAACTTCCGAGAATTGGTTTTTTATAAGTTTTGTTTTTGATGGTATATTATTAGTGACTAGCACTAACTAGTAGTCAGATTAACCACATATATCATATATCTATTTTATGTAACAACAATATAAAATAAACTATCAATTACAGTCTAAATTACAAAGAACAATATTAAATTGAATTTTTGAAGCTCATTATGCCATAGTCTCTTATGTGAGATTTATTGTCATAGATCAAATAAGATAAGATTTGAAGCGATTATGGCGCAGTGGATAGTGCGGTCAGATTCCGCGTCAATGGTGCAAATCTAAAACCTATCCAACTATAAAATCAGCCTGAGCTTTCGGTGAAGGAAAACATCGCGAGGAAGCCATAGTGGTACGGACATTTTCTAACAATGGTCGCCTGGGTAGCTACCACCCTCAAGTTCGGAAACCTGTCGCCAAATACCAATAGGTGTGTTCCGGCAGCATCACCTGAGAACCAGTACCTCTAGCTTAGTGTGTTTACCATCCTGGACCACATCATCACTTAACTTTACGTGAGATATTGGTAAAAGCACAGAGCCGATACCGTATAAAAAAAATGTTGAAGATATGATTAAGGGTTTAAGTCAAATAAAGGTAAAATTTCAATGTAATATATTTAAATTTTTAATATGAATGATGAAAAAAAAAGTGAATTTTTTCCTTATTTAAATTTAATGAAAAAAAATTATATTCCATCAGAAACATTTTGTCCTTTAAAATGTCACGTTATCTTTATTTAATATATTATTAATACGCAACGAAGCCTGCGTCATCAATACAAACTAATTTAATACATTAATTATTGTAACAGTTGTAACGGTCCGGAAACGTTCAGCGTATGCTGCGGCCCTCCGCCTGAAATAAATCCGGAAGATATGACTCTTAATGAAAGATGCTCTAGGGCTGTCACAGCTTTTCCACTAGAAAGCAACAACGAGTGTTGTGGAGTCGAAGACACCGTTGTTAATAAAATTGTCGGTAAGCCTTCCAAGTTATTATGACTTTAAATTAAGAGCATCGTTTATAATGCCCCCAAAGTCACGGGAAGCCAACTAGGTGAAAGCTACAACGATGATGGAGCAGTGTATAGTGCAGCCGGATTCCGCGCCAGTGGCCGCGGTTTCGAGTCCACCTATCCAACTCTAAAATTAGCCTGAGCTTTCGGTGAAGGAAAACATTGTAAGGAAACAATAGCATGGTGGTAGGTCATTTTCTAAGAATTCCCGCCGGGTAGCTACCATGGTGTGTTCCGGAAGCATCACTTGAGAACCTGTACCTCTAGGCTTAGTGTGTGTTACCATCCTGGACCTGATCGTCACTTAACATCAGGTGAGATTGTGGTCCAAAGCACTGAGATAATACTGTGTAAAAAAATACCGAGCCAATAGCATCGCTTCATAAAAAAAACGTTTTACTGTCATTAATCCTACTTTGTTTGCAAATTATGTTTTAAAAACTAACTGTCTCCTCGTGGCTGTGGCCGCGTTTCATATATTCCTCACTGCGTTTTAATTTTTTATACGGAATCCTAATTATTTTTGCAGAAAAATTTTAGTACTAAGATAAAGTAAAAATATTTCTCGTAAATTATAGCACTTGCCCGTAAAACTGTACATTAAACCGGATTTTATTCAAATTTTTATGAGTTTTTTTTTACGCGGAACCCTAATTATTTTTGAAATTTCAAAGTACTAAAGTACAAGTTACCCTGAGTAACTTCAGCTATCTACCAAAAAAAATTCCCGTCAAATCGTTCGAGCCGTTCCGGAGATTACCCATTACAAACAGACAGACAGGCAGACAAAAATTTTAAAATTGCATTTTTGATATAGGTATCCTATATACATTAATATCTATTTAGTAAAACAAATCATTTTACCATTACAAACAGACACTTCAATTTTGTTTATTAGGTTATTTTTATAGTTGGATCTCAAGGTGGACCGACGACCTGGTGACGGTCATGGGAATCTGCTGGATGCGGGTGGTGCATAACCGGTCGTCGTGGATATCTTTGGGGGAGACCTATGTCCAGCAGTGGACGTCTTTCGGTTGAATGGATGGGTGAATGGACCCTCTAGCGTCCCGCAAAAACCGATGATTGCAACTAGTTTTACTTTGAGGATATAATTATTTTTGGTTTTATGAACAGAAGAAAGTAATTTTTATGTAGTGTAACACATTTGAATATAGATAAATTTTGTGAAAAACAAATTAAAGTTTAGATATAGCCGGGTTTGATGTACAGAAGAGTATTTAACTAATGGAGGATTTACCTAATTTTGATTAATCTTATCATTGTCATGGTTATGGTTGTCATCCATGGAAAGAACTAGGAGATTTATAAGACACAAATTTCAATAAATTATACAAAAATCTGTTCACACAAAAATTTAGCACTTCTTTCATTACATTTCGTTACAATCATCATGTTTGTTATCAAGAAGAAAACTAATTTTTTTTTAAACTGTGTGGACTTATGTTTTGACCACAATCTTATCAGATGTTGTTAAGTGACGATGTGTTCAGAGATGGTGAAACCACTTAGCCTAGACGTAATGATTCTCAAGTCATACTGGTGGACATATTGGTATTTGGCGGCTGGTTTTCAATTATCCTTCGGTTATAAATCCTTGAAATATTATGACTTCAACTGAGAATCTAGAACACCATAAAGTAGTTTTTCAAGCTCTAAATTTTTCAGTTGATTTCTTTTTTTTTAATGGATTTTAAAACACCAGTACCAATATTGTGCTACATTTCATTTTTGACTAATCATTCCTTTATAGTTCAGATCATTTAGTTATAGTTTATTTTAAAGTAATGGTTAATATCTGGTGTTTGAATAAAATGTAATATAATTTAACAGCAATATAATTTAATGTAAAAACATACACCTGTTCGAATTTTAAGTCGGCCAAGTTTCACCAACCGTAATGTTCTATAATTATGTGCATGACAACCCTAGCAAAAGTAGCTGACAATCCAGTACAATAAACAATACCAGGTTTATCAGGGGCTACTTTTGATTTGTCGCTTATTTCAAAAACTCAAAATTTGAATACAATCGATAAACAAAAAACAGAATCTCTTGTCTTCACGATTCACGGCACGATAGTTAAAAAAACGACAATTTTGCAAAACTCCAGTGAAATAAAATTGTACTGACATTTAAAAAATGTGTGGTCTGGATGTTGCTGAATTTGATATACAATGAAACTTTACATTAAAATCACTATGGCAAACCAATTAATTTTACCACTGTCGAAAAAAGTGTCATAGTCCTTAGCAAAATTACATTTATATTGCATTAAAAAAACACATATTTATCCGAATCGGATTTTACCGATTTTGAAATTTACCGACACAATTATTATATGATTTAATTTTCAAGCGATGATCGTTCAGTAGTTATAGTGTGGTAGGATTTCGCGTCCACGGACGTAAGTTTGAATCTACCTATCTTATTTTACATTGAGCCTGAGATTTCGGTGTTTAGCGTTGTTGGGTTTGTTGTGTGGCAGTAAATAAACACTTCGATCCGAATATCGGGCTTTAATTACAATTCTTACAGCTGTTTTATTTATACTGCTAATTGTGAAATTATCGTGGTATAAACGTACGGACATCAGAACGGAGTCAATCAGGCGAGTGACTGGAGGCGCTGCTAATCGCGGCGGCAAGGACGCGGGGCGGGAGCGGGTTACTAACCGGTTTCGACGGCGCGACGCGTAGTCTATAGGCGACTAGCGATTACCAATTTCAGTACTTTTTGTAGTGTAATTAATTTTGTATAAATGTTGATGAATGATGTGTTATGTGTATTATGTGTGTAGGAATGGGGAGGATAAGGATAAGTGCCTACAGGTGAAAGAAAACCATATCATTATATACAATGTCAACCTGGCTATCTAACAGCATCAACTTTGAAAATATATCGGAGGAATACATTGCTTAAGTACCTTTAGGCTTAATGTGTTTTACATCCTGGATCACAATGTCACTTAAAATCCTTAACAACAGAAGAGATTATAGTCATGAGTCCGTGAAGCAAATTGTGTTCAAACACGCTTCCACAAAGAGATCATCACTAGATGGCTTTTTTACATTATTAGAAACCTTTTCAGGTGGAAATGACACAAAAATCACCCAATATCCATGGCTTGTGGTGATCGAATATGAGAGTTTTGATCATATGAAGCTGCTATGCGGTGGCTCACTCATCAGTTCGAAGTACGTGCTCACTGCTGCACACTGTGTCACTGGAGCAATCTTGATTGAAGGAACGCCGTAAGTATTCAATAAAATTAATCATATCATAAAAATTTTCTGTTACATCTTTAAAATCTATACTTTTACTTGGAATTAAATACAAAAGTACGTGTCTGCCCCGAAATATACATCTAAATCTGTAGAATAAAATGTGGAGTCAAATCGGTTCCAATTGCACACGACTACACCACTACTGATTTAGTTTCGATTTATCATCTCTAATTGTAGTGTAAAATAGTAATGAGAGAATTCTTTCAACACGTAGGACAAATTTTAAAGGTATCAATCTTTTTTTATGGGGGAATATCCTATATAGGATGATAACCTTTCATCTTCGGGGGACTTCAGGAAAGTTATGCCGGACTCCTATACCGGGTAGAACCCCCCGGGTGTATAGCGCGTATGTGAGACAGGGAATTGGGATCCCCAAGGCTCAGTAGTAGTGAAACGGGCACCCTCTTCTTGGATAGAGTTGGTATTCTCCCCAGCTTCTATATGTGTGAAGCGGTGACAAAACACTGCTTCTCACCATAGGACCTCCTTTACGCGACAACAGACGCCCCTGTGCTTATGGCCTGAAGGTATGTTAACGAGATATTAAATGATGCTTGCTTCGACCTCTTCGTTCTTTGTGTCCAGTATTTATATGGCGAACTACTCTCTCCCTTTCACTCCCGGCCTCCTCCTTCTGCGTGAAGACACTCTCGCAGAATGAGACGATCGCGTTCTACGCCATCTCTCCATCGATCACGGATTTGACTATTGAGCACAGCCGGCAGAGAGCGGTCTGCTACCACTGAATTCACCAGCACTGTTCGCTCATTAGCCTAAGCCGAACATTCTGTCAACGTGTGCTGCGCTGTGTCCTCCTCACAGTTCTCGCAGTGATGACATGTTGCCGTTGAATTTCTTATGGATATCTGGTGCAAATACTTACCAAAGCATTCATGGTCAGTGAGTTGATGCACCAGTGCATAGCGCGTCATATTTCTTAAAAACCCAGTCCTTAAAGACTTGGCGGATAACCTGAATTGTTCTTAATTCGGCATTTCGTGAGGATAAAGAATCCCTCCATGCTTGCATCAGCTCCTGCTGTAAATCCATCCTCTGCGGCACCTTCTCACCGGAGTAGTATTTTCACCCCTCGTAGCATACCAACAATACAGACGTGCATGAGAGTGCGCTACCAATTGCAAAGGCTAAGAGTTCGGCAACACACACCGCCTCACACCAAACCGTGAGGTGGACAAAATTCCTATCAACTAAAGGCAGCTTCAAACAAGATAAATAAACTCCATAGAAATTACACTGTTAATATTGAATTTAAATTGTTATAAAATTGACAGATTACAAATTTTAGTATGAAACTTTAATAAGTGAGGCAATGTGGAGTTTGTTTGGTTATTTTCATAAGTAAAAAAATGGTGTTTAAATGAGAAAAATATCGCAATAAAAGCACAGAAGAATTATAGAACATTCTATCTACCTTAGTAGCTCTTAAGTTGAAAATCCAAGCTGTGTGTTTCTTCATTCACATTAGAGAGTTCTCTGTCTGTCTTAGTGTATTCCATATTTGGTGACATCCTGACTTCTGAGATTGTTATGTTATATGGTATAGGAATAGAAAAAATGAATACAGATCAGATTGGAAAAAAGTGATGAGACGATTTTAATTTCAATTAACAGGAAGAATGTGCGTTTAGGAGAGTATAATACAACAAACAATGGTCCGGACTGCATGAAAGGTACCAAAGACTGTGCACATCCCGTTGTTACTGCTCCTATAGAAAAAACTATTCCACATCCAGATTACATCCCCAACGATGTGCAAGGCAGACATGACATTGCGCTTATTAGGCTGATGGTAACAGCACCGTATACAGGTAGGAATAACTTTAGATAATTTCTCTTTCTAACTGTTAAATACTGTATTACTTAGCTATATGTATTCCCTAACTTTGAGCTGATTAAGTTTAGATTTTTTTAGGCCTATTGTATTTGATCATAATCTTACCTGATGTTAAATGAATCAGAATGGCGAAAAAGACCGAGCAGTAAAGTATAGAATAAACGCAGTATGAAGCGATGATTGTGCAGCGGGTAATGCGGCCGGTTTCCGCGTCCATCGACGCGGGTTCAGTCCCCAATTATCCGACTCTAAAATCGGCCTGAGCTTTTTGGTGAAGGAAAAAATAGTGAGGAAGCCATAACACGGTGGTAGGGCATTATCTGATGATGCCCGCCTGGGTAGCCACCAGCCTCAAGTATGAAAACCTGTCGCCGAATACCAATAGGTGTGTTCCGGCAGCATCACTTGAGAACCAGTACGTCTAGGCCTTAGTGTGTTTACCATTTTGGACCACATCGTCACTTAACATCAGGTGAGATTGTGGTCAAATCACAGCCTATTCCGTGTAAAAAAAAAAACAAAGATGAAATGGCGGCATGTCACAGCTACAACTTGTGATCCGCAAATACATCTTAAATAAAAGGGGAAGATATACAAGAGCATGGTCCGGCCTAACGTCTTGTATGGATCAGAATCTTGGCCCATAATGATGATGGATGAAAGGAGACTGCATGCAGCCGAGATAAGAATGTTGAAATGGATATGTGGGGTAATAAGAATGAACAGGATCAGGAACGAAGTCTGAAAATGGTACCAGTGACAGAGAATATAAGGAGCAAGCATCTGTCTTGGAATGGGCATGAAATGCGCTGGGAGAAAGAAGATGTTGTAACAAAGGGTAAATACCAAAGAAAAGATGGATGGCCTGTGTGAAAGATGATCTATTTAGAAAGAGAGTGAATGTATGTTACCTCAAATAGAGATGAATGGAAGAGGAAGACATGTTTCACTGACCCCAAAATAAAAATGGGATAAAGGCAAGAAGTTGATGATGTAAAATACAGAGTTATTGGTAATTCGATGTATTCCCGTTAGGAGGTTATAGGGGTTTTTTTTCTTAACCTGCCACTTTGCTTCTTGCATAGGCTTAGGTACGCATTATACTTTTAATACACATACGGACCGGACCGCAGACATTGTAGGGAGGGTGGCCGAGGTTACCAGTTACCTAAGTAGGGATGGGAATCCTTTCAGAAAAAGATTGATTTTGAATCGATTCGAATCTAAGTTTGATGAATCGAATCGCAAAACACCGAGTCCCAAAAGATCGATCTTTAAGTAATAAATTATAGATTATTAGAGATGTCCTTTTTGTTTTCTATAATATGATATTCATGTATAAATAGGCAAAAATAAGACAGTTCAGTGTCATTTTTCTTAGTAGGTGACGCATTCTTCTTTTTTTGTTTAGTTGCTATAGACCTTTAGTACTGTTATTAAAAAATATTGGAAACAGTTTTTGCAATTATAGTCTAATTTCGACCACTGGAAGAGTACTATTTACGCATAAAAAAATCAAATAAAACAATAGAAAAAATATTGATCTCTTGGACCTCAATGTTTTGCGAATCGAATAAAAAAATCGCTCTTTTTGAAAAATCTTATTGCCCATCCCTACTTAGACATCTGATAACCTCGGCCGTTCGACATACCATGTCGGCGGTCCGGTCCGTACGTGTATTAACAGCATTAAACCTATTTGCAAGATATTCATACAGCGATTTTAAGTTTAGTTTGATTACGAATTTCCACCTGATTCCTTTGTGATCATTCTTTTTTTTTTTCAATTTCTTTGAATGAGTTTCTAGTTATTATGCATTTGTTTGTTTTAAGGAATTTTAGTAGAAAAAATCTTGAAAAAATTATTAATTAAAATCGTTTTTCATATCGCACTTTTAATTTTGAACTGATAATTGATGTTTTAATATTTATCAAAAACCAATGTTTAATCATTTAAAAAAATCAGAAGATACAATGAGACTCAAATTGATACTTTTAAATTATCACAAATAGTCATCCCTATAACGTCCTAACGGGAATACGTCGAATTACCAATAATATATACGGTACCTATACCCAATTTTTTTTTTTTCTGTCTGACCCTCTGTTTCTTTGTTCCGCCTAATCACCGGAACGGCTGTTTGCGGAAATATGACAACCTGGGTTAATGCCATCTGTTATTATGTAATAAAAATAAAAATCATAAATGTAAATATTAATTTATCTATACCAATAAATAAAATTGAAATATGAATGTACCAAAAATTTTAAACATTTTTGTCTGTCTGTTTGTTCCGGCTAATCTACGTAACGGCTAGACCGACTTTGACGGGACTTTTTTTGGCAAATAGCTGAAGTTATTCCTCGTAACCTTTATTTTTCGAAAATATTTAGGGTACCGCGCAAAAGAATAAAACTATTGAAATGATGAATAAAATCCGATTCAATGCACAGTTTTACTGGCAAGTCATTGAATTTGTGAGAAATATATTTACTTAATGTTAGTAGCAAAAAAGGTTAGAAAATAATTAGGGATCCATTTAAAAAAAAATGAAACTATATTATGCAGAGAAATATATATAGCCGCGGGCACACAGCTAGTATAATATAAATCTTGTTTTTTTTTTTAATAACTATCCAGGTGTTTGTAGCAATTAAAGCTTTATTTAAACGCAAAGTTTGATCCAGATATATATTTATTTGTTAGGCTATATAAATAATGGAATAAATATTTTTTGTAATTCCATAGATTTTGTACGGCCCATCTGTTTACCGTCTTTGGATTATACGCAACAACCCCCGGCAGATTTTGAAATGTACGTCGCCGGTTGGGGAATGTACAAGCAGTTCATATCTGGCACTGGTTTGTCGAGTACAGTTAAACAACACGTTAAACTCCCATATGTTGATAGAGACGTAAGTATCTGGACAAAATATTCATTTTACTTAATGATAAGTGTGTGTGTGTGGGCATGACCTCGAAGTGAGATGAGTCTATACTTTTTCGAGAGGGCATTGTCACCTTTTTGAAAAAGGGAACCACCACACTCCTGTGCTACGCCTGTGGCGTTTTTCTCTCGAGTATGATGGAGTTAAAGAGTTTCTGAAGGGGCTCAAAGATTGGTTTTCAACTCGCCTTCAGCACCTCAGCTGTTGTTCCGTCATCACCCGGCGCCTTTTTTTTTTTTTCAGCTGTTTGAAACCCATTCGTATTTCGTACAGGTTGACGTCCGGAAGTCCGAAAGACTTCAAATAATCACATTATATCCCATCGTAATTTGTATACTTCTTCCTCAAGCTCAGCGATCTTCTCGTCGGTCCGCAGTGTACGGGTGTTGTACGTTGCCAGGTCGATCCGTCGTTGTTGTGGTAGCCGGATCTCTGCCGAAGATTATTAGCACGCCTTGCTCTGCCGTTACCTTGGTCGCTACAAATATGAGCAGGAATAGCGGGACCGCCGGGGCCTAGGGGCGGGTTTATTAGTGTGTCGGTCAGGAGGAGGGTAATTGCTAATATCACCACTCTTGGCTGGCGAGTTGGTGATCGCAGTTAGGTGTTTGTGGTGCTCAGACCACTGCCCATCTCCTGGTTTATTCCTTAGTCGCCTTTTATGACGCCCACGGGAACGATATGGGTTGGTACTATTCTTGGCCGGCATGACATCATAAAATGTATTAAATGTTTTATTTTAGGACACAAGATTAATTTAGTACACTGATTTCTAAATACATACATACATAACATCACGCCTGTCTTCTATAAGAGTAGGCAGAGACTACATCCATTCCACCTGCCACAATCCTGACACACGTCTTTCGCTTTTTCTACTTTCATAAGCGCTTTCATATACGCTCTTCGATTACCCTTCTTCGATAATGATATTGATACTACTTTCGATAAATTCTCATTTACAAACGGTCATCATCGTTCTTGGGCTAGGTATACTTTATAAAGTATCAGATGAAAGTCAAACGTTCTTTTATAGAGATGTCAAGCAGCGCAAAGGACATTGCGTGGGGGCGAAGCACTAGTTATAACTAAGGAGCAACTGTGTGCGGGTGGTAAACCCGGTGAAGACGCGTGCAGGGGCGACTCCGGTGGACCCCTCATGTATGAAGTGGGTAACACTTTCGTAATGGTTGGATCTGTCAGTTACGGACCGAAATATTGCGGCACAAGGAACATCCCCGGCGTATATACGAACGTTTACGAGTACATACCATGGATAAGAAGTACAATAATAGCCTAAAATAATGAGAACAGGGAGGAGTAATTTCTTTTGTAAAATTGTAATTTAAATAAGTTTGATCGCTGCAACAAAATTAAAATCTGATTTAAAAAAAAAAAAAATGTGGTATCACACGTGGTAGAAGTGAAACCTTAAAAAAACGATACAAAAACACCGTGGTTGTTGTGATCAGGGGCGTCTTTACCTATAGTGCAGGGTGTGTAGCGCAGACGGGTGGAAGGTTTTAGGGGACGCCGAGCGACCTGAGCGACACATACAAAGATGCATCACTCTGGGCGCCAACACTCTCAAAGACCCTGCGCCTGAGTTATGGCCGACACCGAGCGCGGTAATAGTCAAAATTGTTTCCCGACATCAAAAATTGCATCCGAATTTTCGTTTGAAAATATAACTGAAGTATTCCATTTTGACCGCGCGCCTACTAAAGGCCCCAGAATATTGGTTGCACACGGGTGCTACAAGGGCTAAAGCCGCCTCTGGTTGTGATGCCTTTTCCCAAGCTTTGTACTACGCATGCGCGCACAAACACGTATTGTCGCTTTTTTTTTTTTTCGTTTCATGGACTATCAAACCACAACGATGCTAAAGAAGTTTATACGTTTTTTGAAGATTTCACTTCTAACACGTGTGAATCGCACACATTTTTTTTTCAATAAATTAAATACTAACCAATTACTCTATTTACTGTTATAATGACAAAAAACAATTTATTCTTTAATATTTTCGTCGGCGGTTATAAATTTTGTTATTCATTCATGACAAGTTTAAAATTTGTTAAACGATTCTTAATAATAAAATAACATTTCTATATATAATTAATGCGTTTTTATTATTTATCTACACTTTTATTTAACACACCGACATATATTTTTACAATTGTTACGAATATATATCCGTTATTTTTTTTAACTGACCGGAAGGAACTTGGAAACTTGATGGTGGGCTCCTGTTTCCGCAACTATACACATTTGCTGTCCTTTGTGCGTGTAGGATTAGCCAGATATTCGAGCAAGACCAGCTCCTTCCAGAAGCTCAGAAGCCTCCTGCGGCGATCACAGACTTCCCGAAGCGAGCTCGTTTTCTTGAGGGTTTTTGCCCGTTGGTTGACTTCTACTACCGTGCATTCTACGACCACGCGGTCAGCAGTTTTTCTTCTTCCAGGCAGTCCCTACACATGGGGTTCTCTGTCAGACCTATAGTAAATAAATGTTTATTAATTGTGCAGTGTCCCGTCATTACAGCCACCACTAGACGAAGATCAGTGTGAGATAAGCTGAGGAGTCTCCGGGCCAGTCTCCATGATATTTCCAGGGCAGCTTGTTTAGACTGTCTACAGCCAGGGGTGTTAGCCCATCTCTCACTGTGAGTGCTGTGGGTTTATTGACGCAACCATGATCTAATTGTACTGTATGTATGAGGAGGATATAGCACAGGGCCTGCCACTGTTGTTGTTGTCGATCCTCTTCTTGCCAGTTCGTCTGCTGCGTCGTTACGATTATGGCTTAGTTGGTAGTGCGATCGAATTTCGCGCCAATGGACGCGTCAATCCACCTATCAATCTAATCCAATTCTACAATCAGCTAGAACTTTCGGTGAAGGAAAACATCGTGAGGAAACCATACCATGGTGGTAAGGCATTTTAAAATTATGCCCGCCCGTGTAGCTTCCACCCTCAAGTTTGAAAACCTGTCGCCAAATAATAATAGGTGTATTCCGGCAGCATCACTAGAGAACCAGTACCTCTAGTTTAGTGTGTTTACCTTCCTGGACCACATCGTCACTTAACATCAGGTGAGATTGTGGTTTAAGCACTGAGCCTCTTCAGTGAAAAAAAAAACCTGGATTATGAGAGCATCACTTGACGAACTTTGAGTAGTTACTTACTTTTTGGCTTAGCGTGTTTACTAAGATGATTCAGAACGTTACTTAATATATTAAAAAACTAGGTAGCTATAGGGACTCCCGACAGAAGTGAAAACTTTGAAAGACTGTTATTTTTGTTGTTTACATTTATTTAGTAGTAATTGTTTCGACTCGAACATTTCTTTCCATCAGAGATAAATAATAAAACTGGCAAATGCTTCTGCGACGCCTAGAAAAAAAAAAGTTTCCATGGAAAATTCCATGTCACGGACAGCAGGTTGCAGTTAATGTCACATTTCATTAGTAACGCGAATCTATAAGTTTTACCCCTACCGAGAATCGCTCGACGCCTCTAAAGTTTTCAATTCAAAAATATTCAATATTTAACAGCATTAAAAATCTGGTCTAAAGGAAAAATACACGCTTTTTTTACAAGCAGGTACTCTATAAAACAAAATAATTCTACCTGTTGCTGAGTATATAAGGAAAAGATGAAGCAAAATAGTGAAAAAAAACATAACACCTAAACAGGTCTTGATTAAGTTGAGTAAGGTATTATAAATCAACTTTATTTTTTTTTACTAGCAGTGTGCTCGCCGAAGCGCCCGAATTTCATGTATTCTTCACTTCGTTTGAATTTTTATTTACAGGGAAGTCAATTTTTTTTTAAATATTATAGTAATGAGATAATGTAAAATATTTCTCATAAATTCAAGCAGTTGACAGTAACACTATGCGTTTAATCTATGCAGATATTTCTATTTTTTAAAACTTTTAATTGTTTTACGCGGAACCTTAGTTATTTTCAAAATTTAAAAGTGCACCAAGTTCTTCTAAGCAACTTTAGCTAAATACCAATAAAAGTCCCGTCTAAATCCGTCCTGCCTTTCTGGATATTAGCCAGAACAAACGAACACAGACACAAATTTAAAAAATTTTCTTTTCTTTGTATATATTTTAATATTATAACTAGATACTTCAGTTTTATTTATTACAATACATTAATAAAATATTCTACATAATTATAAGACCCAAAGCGTATATATGAGCAGGAAAACTAGTAATCGTGATCTTTGTCGCTCGCGGTTCGTACAAATCACAACTCTTTGTACCACGTCAGAGACAGGTGCGCGCGCGCCCGAGTAAGCAAAATAAACTGCATTAAAAATGATTGTATTTTTTACAATTTCATATTTTTCACTAATATCAGTGAGTTTTATTGATGCTCGTAAGTTTTTTCAATCATTTTATTATTTACTAGCTGTGTGATCGCGGCTCCACCCGTGTTTAATATATTCTTTACGGCGTAATAGTTTTTTAAATGATCATTGGAAAATGATGTTTGATGGTACTCTCAAATTAATCGTATTTTGTTCACAATTTCATGAGTTTAATTATTTTTTTACGTCACTAATTTATTATATTGCAATATCAGGAAGGTTCACTTTAGCAGATAGAATTCAAGTGTGTGTGTTGGTTCTACAGAGCCTTATATAGTCATTCCATGCGATCTGACATGTGGCTGGTGAGAGACGGTCCCACCGGATGTAGGCGGATAATATCTTAAGGCGCCGCCGGTTGTGTGGCGAAAATATTGTTAACAGTAACATAAGTTACACAGTGTAACTTCACCTTTGAGCCAAAAAAAGTCTTGTCAAAATCGGTCCAACCGTGCCGGTGATTACCCCGCACAAACTGACAGACAGACAAATATTTTGAAATTGTATATTTTGGTATAGTTACCGTAGTATATACAATTATATGTAGCTAGTAAAAAAATGTTCGTTATCTTGATATTACAAACAGTCACTTCAGTTTAATTTAATTTGATTAATTCAATTAACCCAATGCGATACCAGGTTTGTTACACTGTTCTTTAACAGCGATATAACTTGTTCAAATATTTTATAACGATGAGTTATATTTACGTTTGTTGATGTTCGTTTGATATAAGTTAAAATTGTTTATTTCTTGCACACACATTGTTTATGCTGCGATCCTCCACCTGAAGTTAACTGCTCGAGAGCTGTCACAGCTTTCCCACCAGAACGCGATGGCAAGTGCTGTGGAAGAGTGTCCGGTAATAAAATTCTCGGTAAGCCTCTGAACTTATTATGTCTATTAATAAGGAGCATCCTTTAAAAATCTCCTAAGTTACAGGTAACTAACTAGGTCTCAAGTAACATGCAATGTGACTATATGATGTTACATACATGATGAGGTTACATATTATTTTATGATTGCAATTCCTCTAAAATCAAGGACTTTGTGAGTAATAAAATTGTAGGTAAGGATTCGTAGCTATTACGAATTTGATAACAAGCGTTGTTTGAAATGCCGGTATATTAATCTATATCTAGCTCTCCAAATGAGCTTGAAAAAACATTAACAGTGAATATAATAATGTGGTTATGGCTGCATCACGATATTTTATTATTAAGAGGATATCCTAGCGATATTTATTCCATACAAACGTAGTTCCTTGTTTCCACCCCGGATAATAGTATTATGGTAAATATTTTTATACCCAATAATATATATTCAACACCGTCATGCCCCTACGTTAAAACTTTTCCATTTTCGTATATTTTGGGCATACGGTAAAAGCAGCCCGAGCTACAGTTCTCTATTTCGTCTTTCATATTTCTTTCTTTGGGGCGCAACGCGATAGCAATAGATTTCTGAAATTCCTACTTTTCCGACTGCATGTCTTCTTAAATGGTCAAATTTATTGTAGAATTTGGTATATAACAATTATGTCACCTTAGCAATTGTGCAGCCATCTAGTTTAAATAGAATTTTTAATTTAGTAGGGCTACGTCTAACGAATGTGTGACACGATACATAAATTATGTATTTCAATAAGATAAAATCATTTTAACAAATTTCTTATGGAAAATAGAATAACAGTTTATTTATAATTAGTTTTAAATGGCTTTATGTATTTACGTTAATATTTTATGTAGAACGTAAAAGTATTTCCTATATTTCTATCTATTATTTGTATAATTTTAAAATCTAGAAAAAGCATATCATTAATTAAAAGGATTAATCATGAGGTTGGACTTATCGAACAATAACCTCGCTTACGAACAGTTGGTAGGTATATTCTTTGTAAGATCTTCGACGTCTAATGTGGTGCTTTAAGTAATTATAGTTATAATTGAGTAGTCAAGGAGCTTCCTTTATGGAATTTTGAGTAAAATTACGCCCGTATTCCGAAGTATACGTCAACATGATCTATAAACTTGCTTCAACAAAGATATTGGCACTCTACATCATTAGAGATTGTTCCAGGCGGTGAGGTCACAGAGATCGATGACTATCCATGGCTCGTGGTGATCGAATATGATCTTGGTCATAGGAAACTGTTATGCGGTGGCTCACTCATCAGTTCGAAGTATGTGCTTACCGCTGCACACTGTGTCACTGGCAATGTCTTTGATTACAGCACACTGTAAGTATTCAATAAATTTGGTGATATCATAAAAACCATATAAATTGTATGTGGAGTCACTGGAGTAAAACCTTTAAAATCTACAGCGTTGAATTGGAATTAATCACAAAAAAAATGTGGATCTGCTTTGAAATAACAATCATTACCTTGTTCGTGTCTGCATTAAATCTGCAGAATAACATGCGGAGGCAAATCGATTACAGTTACAGTTACAGGTAGTGTTTAGACGTTCATAAGCGCCTTCTTAGGGCCTAAATTGAATAAAGAGTTTTTTGATTTTGATTTTCAGTTGCTCACGCCTACTCCATTACCGAGTCTGTTTCAATTTACAGTCTCTAGTCTCAGTACAAAACAGTAATGGAAGAATTCTTTTTATACGATCACCACACCTTGATATATCAACAAATAGGACAAATCATTAATTAAAAAAATTGCCTGAGGATGATTGTTTTATTGTAATTGATCCAAATAAAAACTTCACTTCAGCTCCAAGCTTCACTTCAGCTCGTGCATTGCTAATTGACTTCGATATTGAACTGTTCACAGTGTCTGATTCTTTGATAACATAACATAAGCTCACTCCTGTTATCCCCGAAGGGTTAGGCAGAGGTGAAATAGCGAACTGCACCACCTACATTTCGCCGACTTAGTTCCGTCCCAAATGTGAGAGGAGGCGAGCCTGTCGCCATATAGGGCACAAATTCCAGACTCCGGGATGATACTGAGTAGAAAAACTAATATAATTTGACCCTACCCGGGAATCGAACCCGAGACCTCAAAACGACAGTCGTACCGTAGTACAACTCCGAATACCGAGATTCTTAGATAGCTTGTAAACTTTAGGATGAAACTTTAATAAGTGAAGCGCTGATTAATTTGATTTGTTGATTGTATAAGTAAAAAAAATGTGACTTATATTTTATTGACAGAAAACATTCTGATAAAACTACATAATGATGATGATAAAACATTTTTAGTACCCCCTTTGTAGAACTGTTTGTTACTGCATTCACACTTGGGCGTTCTCGGTCTGCTTTAGTGTTTCCATATTTGGTCCTATAAACACTAACATTAGTAGAAACTATTTCAAAGTGTAATATAGGAACGAATATAGATCAGGATGCAAAAAAGAGATGAGATTATTTCAATTTTAACTTTCGTTTTATATAATTAACAGGGAGAATGTGCGTTTAGGAGAGTATAACATAACACACAATGGTCCAGACTGCGTGGAGTTGGAAGCTGGAGGCATCGACTGCACACTACCTGTTATTATTGCTCCTATAGAGAAAATTATACCGCATCCGGAATACAACCCCCGCGACAAGCAGAGGAAACACGACATTGCGCTTATTAGGCTGAAGACAACAGCACCCTATACAGGTAGAAATCATTTTAGACAATATTTAAAAAATACATGAATTTGCAAAGCCAAAAGGCCGCATAATTTTTTATATCAGTTGTCATGTGATATTTAAAAGATTCTTAATGGGGAACAAAATTAAAGATGAATTTTATGCGCACTTTTGGCATAAAACTATATCCAACAGCTGTTATACGATCCGTTTGCATTTGACATACGATAGGTACACGTAACTATTTTTTCTAATGATCGCCTGTGATTAGAATTCGACTATAACCCTTTCACGAACAGTAGAAACAATTCTCCTATTTTAAAACTGTAAAATTATTTTAATTTCGAGTTTGAAAAATATTTTCTACAAAACTCTAAAAAAGATTCACTTTCTAATTTATTATTTTATGATTGTCATATACTCTACGTTAAAAAAAAAACTTAAAATATATATTTAAAAATATATATATTTACTCTCCGCCACCTTATTATGGTCCTGATATGGTTAAAGTATTTAGTTTCTTTTACAAAAGAGTAACAATTTTGTAAAATCTAAATAGTGAACAATCTGTCCACGCGGTAAATAAATGTCTGGCGATGAAACGATAATACATTGGTACACTCCGTTCACTTTAAAAAGTCCCCCCGTTCAGGAGTTGGTAGCTCTGACTAGTCGGGCTGAATATTTTCCCATTTTGTGTCTCTCAAAAATTAGGGTCGACGGAGAAAGTTGGATAAATTGTGACAAAATATTAATTATGAGTGACTAAAATTACTCATTTAATTTAAGTGCATTATAGTTTGATGTTCGAGTATCCAAACGAAACATAATAAATACATAACATAACATAATAGACGGGCTATTGATGGATATTTCACACACCGCTAAACTTAGGAAAGCTCTCAAGGCTTATTTTACATAGGAAACAACATTAAATAAATATCTGCAAATCACGTATATATTCATAAGTCACTTTAAAGTATGTAGCCATTACTCACGTAACTTTAACGTTTAATAACTACTGAAGAGCGAACACGAACATTTTCGTTAATATTACGTTAGTGTTCGTCAAAGAAAATGTCATTTTGTATCAATTATGCGAGATAATTTTACCTTGACTATTAAATAGGGTAAATTTAATTCGAACACATTCGGTGAACTGCCATAATAAAGTAATGCAACACATAAAAAAACATCTGTTCAAAAAATACACTTTATTTTTACGATAATAATCTTACAATCGGAATGATCTAAAGGACCGTCGCTGTAACTAGTCAAGTTCAAGCCTTTTACCTTCATTTTTAAGTACTTATGTCTTCAAAGAATAATATCATGTCTCTACATAAATAACTTCCATTTTTAAAACTACATTTTTTCTATTTGAATTCGATGAATCTTTCTCGAGATTTTGTTTCCCAAAGTCATACAATTTTACAGTCTTTCTCTTGCTGCGTATTTTTACCAGGGTTCTAATTTAATTTAGAAGTAACTGCAGTACCGACCGCTACCTTGATTATTCTGATAACGGTTTTATGGGATATACAGATCTGCTACATAAAAAATAAATAAAATAAACATTAGCAGGTAACAATAATTACATAATGTAATGATTGCACAGATAGCAAGAAGTAGTATATTAATTTAAAATATGGTAAGTATTGTCCGGTGTAATGCAATCATCTCTAAAGTTTCTGTTCTTTTCTCGACCCTACTGCTTTTTTCTTAATACTTTCTGGGTAGATAGTAATTATCGTACTTATATCCCTAATACAAAATATATACTTATTACTAAGAAAATAAAACATATTTGTCAAATCTATACGGAGTTTAAATATAAAGGTATATGGCAACTCGATTTTACTAGGCTGTCATGTCAGCACACAAGACCTTACTCGATTTAATAGAATAATCGGAGGTTTGTTTGCTTTTTCTCTTTCAAAAAAAGCACGAACCTTTAATACAATTTTTCTTCCATTACTTTTAAACGTCTGTGTCATGATTAAAGCAATAAAAAAATCTTATTTCTACTCTAAAATCACAGCGCTTGGATTTGACAGATTCGATTGACTTTCCAATGACGATAGTGCCAACATAAAGGAAAGAGAGTCAAGGGACATGTTATAGTGAATGGACTATAATTGTAAGGGATAATGGTAGATAATATTATGTGTGTGTGTCGAACACATAATAGCTTGTAAAATGTTTTTTTTTAAATTAATTTAATGTATTTCTAACCAGTGGTGTAACTATACTATGTATGGCCTGTGGCAAATTCATTGGATGGAGCCCTAGTAAAAATCGTCACGTTGTAATTTGTTTTTAATAAATCACTAAAGCGTTTAAATATTTAGTTGTGTCTAACTTTATTTGTATTTGTAACTTTAACAAAATTTTGTTAAAAATGTTAGGATTCTTCTGAGCTCGCGGCTTTGCGGGCCGTGGCCCTATCGAACCGGAGCCCGTAGCATTTTGGCAATCTGCCATCCTATAGTTACGCTACTGTAACGTACATTATATAAAAATATTAGCTTTCTGCACTTGTTATCCATATATACTTTAAGTGTACAGATTTTCGTAAAAATGGGTAAAAAGTTTTTGCTTCACGTACATTTTTAATACGTGAATTAGCTGCAGCAGTGTATGTTATGCTTAGATTTTTTTGTACAGTAATAAGCGTAATGCTATGATCACAATTTCACCTGACGTTAAGTGAGGATTTGATGCATAGCAATATACGTATAGGTAAACACAATTTTTAATTTACGTATGTTTATTCCGGCTAATCTCCGGAACGGTTGAATCGATTTTGGCAAATTTTGGGACTTTTCTTGGCGAGTTACTCGGCGTAACTTAGGTTACTTATATTTTTCAAATTAACTAGGTTTCAACTTAAAAAAATTAATACTTATGAAATTCTGAACAAAATACTATTAGATGGGCAGTACCACTAATATTATTTTCATATGATTATTTATAAACTTTAATTATGCAGTAAAGAATATATATCAAACGCGGACAGAACCGCGTGCACACAGCTAGTATATGTTTAATATTACTATAAATATAGTTTTCAAATTTTATAAAAATAACAAAAGAGATTACCATCCCACATTAAACTATAATCTTATTTTATTCATTCAAATCTGTGTTAAATTTTGTAAGCGTTTCCAGTTCTATAACATATGTAGGTATTTATTCCAATTCCACAGATTTTGTACGACCGATCTGCTTACCGTCGAAGGATTATACGCAACAACCGTCAGCGGATTTGCAATTCTCCGTCGCCGGTTGGGGACAATACAAGCCATTCCAGAACAGCACTGTTCCGAAGAGTGAATTGAAACAACATGCCGTGGTCCCGTATATAGGTAGAGAAGTAAGTACCTTATCTTATCTTCCCATTAATTATATACAATGTTTATATTACTTAATGAAAACTGTGTGTCAAGGTAGTATAGTATTATAATCATCTTTGCCTTTGAAAGCCTTTACGATGTTTTTGACTAACAGGTTTAAGCTTATTATTAGCAATTGTAATACTATCATATTTTCTTTTTACTTATGTTCTACATTTGAATGTAAGCCTTCCATCAAACTATAAAATAAAATGACTTCTTAAGATTTCATTAGCTCGTGTAATCGTGTTACATATACAGTCCAGCTAATTTATAATTTTTATAATCCTAAAAGGACTCTTTGTAATCGAAAACCCCTGAACTGATTTACATGATTTACTTTTATTCTATTACAGACATTTTTGAAGTTATACTTCTTTTGGTGCGTTAGGGGAAAATGATGACAGTAAATTTATACGATGCGCGCGCACACCGTCGCGAAAAACCAACACCCTGAAGTTAGCTGTCAACGTTTTAGTTTTTTCTATTGTTACTTCTTACGTGCGTACATACACACTTTCTTTTTTTAAGGCGCCAAGGCCACCAAAGCGACGTGTCCCTTACTTAAGTAAACTGTCTGTAATTCGGAGTACCTAGAAGCTTTAGCTGTAATAAATGTAGGTTGGCGTGATGATACCGACTGTCAATAGATTCTTATGTTCTAGGAGTCCGCATCATTCTTGGGCTGTATTATTTAAATATCAGACGATGTGCAGTGATTTTGGCGAGCAAAAAAAAACATTAATTAACATTTTCCTATTATAGGAATGTCAAGCAGCGCTGAGGACATCGCATGGAAGCGAAAACCTTGTTATAAATAACAGGCAACTGTGCGCCCGTAAAGATTCGTCCAAAGGCGATTCCGGTGGACCGCTGATGTATCAAGTAGGGAGCACTTTTGAAGTCGTTGGAGTTCTCAGTTACGGAATGAGAGCTTCCGGTAGATCCAACGTTCCCAACGTATACACAAACGTTTATGAGTACATACCATGGATAACAAGTACAATAGAAGCCTAAGAAATGGCAGCTAGACCTATAAAACAAAATTAAAATCTGATCAAAAATAAAGAAAACTTATTAACAGCTAGCTGTTCCCGCAGCTCTGCTCGCGAATCATCTTTTCTATTTCGCATAGTTTTTCACCGCATAAAATAGTTTTAAATAGTATTCAATAAAGAATGGACCCAATTTTTTTTTGTAAGGGCCCTAATTTATTTTTAGTACTAATAAAAAGAGAAGAAACTTCTCACAGATTGAAAGAAATACCTATAAAACTGTGCAATGAATCAGATTTTGATAATATAAGCAGTCACTTCAGTATTCCGAATATTAATTCGCATGCAGGGATGACGCATCACAGTCAGTTGTTATAAATTTTATTATTAGTACCGTTCAAGGCAAGTTTCAAATTTGTTAAACCTTCTTATAACAGATAGTTGTTAAGTGATAGTATGAAATAAACATTTCTAGAATGAATGCGTTTTTATTTAATTGAACGTTAAACCGTTAACACGTCTATGCCGTTTTGTATTTTTTTTTTTGTTTCACGATGTAAGGAATCTCTGAATCGACTCAACCAGTTCATCAGAAAAAAAAAATCATGTACATCGGTTCAGTCATTCTAGAGGTATAAGTCAACCAACAGATAGATAGAAAGATAAACGTTGTGTTTTATATAATGTAAAGATTAGTCTCGTGGCCGCATCTTAGTTACGAGCGTAACAAGCTTCATCGGACTTTGAATTGGGCGCTTAAGCACTCAGGCTAAAAATGGTAGCCAACGCAATGGCACAAAAATAGTATGGATTTCGGCTCGAGCTGCTTACCCGTGAAAAAATTTCTGCAGAATTTTCCCCACACTAACCTTTTTTTTTTTTTTACGGGGAGAAATGCATTTACGGACGCACTACCCTTACCTATTGTATTAGTGAGACCGAAGTCCCCCAATACAATAGGTAAGGGGGCACGGAGGGACGAACTCCGTGCCAGTGTGGGACTCGCCCGGGCGTGAAGCGCCCGGAAATACCCACTAAAACCCCCCGGGGCCGTCCACTGCATTTGGGATGGGGGCAACACGGGGTGGCTTTCGCAAGCACCGCGTCGCTCCCCACGCTAACTTAACGGTTAGTAAGCCTGTAAAGTAAAAAAAGGTCCCTTGCAGAACCTATGTATAGTATAGTATATGTATAGTGTAATGTGCAAGTATGTGTGTGCAATAAGATGTGTGTGATGCTAGTGCATGCAGCGTCACTGTATCGCGCTGACAACCGCTACAAGAGCTTCCCTAGATGGGGATCGAAGCACGCCTTATGCAACTGCCGGAAATTTACATACCGAGTTTATCTAAGGGGTGACATATCGACGAAAATCGGAACTTAGAAATTTTTTTCTATTGACTTTATATATTGCGTAGACGCATCGTTCCACATAATTCACGTACCTACGGTAGTACATAGTGCTGTACATAGAAGTGTTGACTAAATTTCAGTGTTTTTAAAAATCTTATATATATTACAAAATTTAAAGTATACATACATACCTTAGTTTCTGGCTGCGTTAGGTTTCTTTGTGTCCGGTGAAGTCTCCTGCGTATATCCCGATCTTCGGAGTCGCTGCTGGGTCTTCCTGGAATAAAAAAAACAATTTTTTTTCTCGGTTTTTTACGTCTAAGTTAGCAGAAGTCTCTTGGGAATACTAGAAGACCACTCGAGGAAAATTGAAAACAGCACAAAAGAGATGGAAAGCCTGAAAGAGTTGTTAAACGCGCAAAGAAGCTCTCTAAACGATCAGCTGAAGATGAGCTATGCGAGTGCAGTGACCGCCAATACAATTGGTAAGCAACCAGGAAGGGCGACGCTGCACTCGGTAGCCAGCACAGCCACAGATGAGCTGCAAACTGGCGAGCAAGTCCTCGACTCTGTCAGAAAGGCCTTAAAAGCAAAGGAGGGAGGAGTCGAGTTTGAAAAGGTGAGGAAAGGCAGGGATGCTAAGATAATAATAGGGTGTAGAACTGAGGAAGATAAGGAAAAAGTAAAGAAGAAAATTAAAAAGCACAACGGAAACCTGGAGGTGCAAGATATTAAAAACAAGGACCCTCTAGTAATGATAACGGGGGTGTTGAAATCACACCAAGACGAGGAAGTTATCAGCACATTAAAAAATCAGAATAAGAGGGTGTTCGAGGAAATGAGTGAGGAGGATGCAAAAATGCAGATAAGCTACAAAATACCAGGTAGAAACCCACCCCCTCACCCATAAAATAGTCATGAAAGTGACCCCTATTCTATGGAAGCGCATGATGACAATAAGGACTGTCAAGGACGAGTTAGCAAGGGCAACGGTGGCCTACTGCTAAGGTTCATCCTCGAGAGACATGCAAATATACCCCACCCAAAGCTCTTTTTTCTCGGACGCTCCAAGACAGAGCAACAAAAGAACAACCAGGCGATATTGTCAACCGTTACCATCTTACGGGCTGCGGAGCGAAACTCCATCTTCGGGTCGAAGCCAGCAACCCTCCGCGGACTGAAAAAGGAAACTGGGCGGTATATCATACCAGACATTAAATAGATAGAGAAATCGTAAAAAGCAGGAAGACAATGGTGGCATGTTCATGAGAATAAGCACCATTACGTCAAGGAAAGATTGGACCCAAGAACAACACCTAAAGAAAATTAAAAAAAAAAAAAAAATACCACCAAGGAGCCGGTCCGGAAGAACAAACGGGTCGTCGAGGCGAAGAGGAAGGTCAGCTGCGTAGTCCTGGAAAAGAAAAGTAAATAAGAAAGCACGTCTGGAGTAACTGAGAGTATACAGGGTTTCAACAAATGGCGTCACCAGGAAGGTAGATCAATGATGGAAAGGAAGAACGGGAAATGTTGGCAAGAACCCTGCATCAGATCCGTAAGTATAGAGCTAAATGACAGGGGCTATTCTGCGAATACTCCCACATCACGCAAATAACACGATCTGATGCAGGAATCTATGATGAGGGAGACTGCAATAAGATGGTTTATGGTTAAATCAGCTAACATTGCAAAGAAATCACAGGACAGAAAAAGAATGATGAAACAACAGGAAAACATAAAGGAGTAAGAAGAGATAAACACAAATTAAGATAAGAGATAGTAGGAAAACGTAAAGAAAGGATGGCTGAGTACAGAGACAAAATTGAACTAAAAAATGAGAAAACACGGAAAAACATAAAGAAGGATGGAGGAATATAAATAGGAAAAAAACAGACATTAAAATATGAGTAACAAGAAAAATATAAAGGGAAGACGAAAGAGTACAAAGAAATAAAACAGAACTGAAAACTAGATAGTAGGAAAGAAGAAGGAAGTATGAATCACTGATAGATAAATCAAATTAGAAATAATTAAAGGCAAAATTAAAATAGAAATACAAAATAGTAAAGGATCAATGCAGAAGGGAAATAATAAAGAAATTAAAAAGTGAAATGGAAATAGAGAAGGTAGATATGTGTTGCCAAAGATTTTAAGAAAACGCAAAGAATGGAGTACATAATCAAAAACATTAAAGCGTAAGAAATCAACAGATGTAAAAAGTCTCTGACTTGAGTCAGAGGTTGCGGCGGATACGCTTAATCGCGTATCGTAAAAAAAAAAATGGAGGAGAGGGACCCGGAGAATTTTAAACTTCATTTTATAAATGACCCCGGGAGATCAAGTAGAACATAATATAGGTGTCGTCAATTCGAATAAATATGTATTGTATAATGAGATCGATTAATTGTATTATTTTTAAAACCGAAATAAATAACTAGTGTTAGAAACAGACAGAGAGTATGTATTTTTTTACGCGGTATAAGCTCAGTGCTTTGACTACAATCTCACCTGATGTTAAGTGACGATGTGATCCAGGATGGTAAACACACTAAGCCTAGTTACTGGTTCCTAAGTGATGCTACTGGAACACACCTATTGGTATTTGGCGACAGGTTTTCAAACTTGCGGGTGGCATCCAGTGGGACATCATTAGAAAATACCCTACCACCAAGCTATGATTTCTTCACGATGTTTTCCTTCACGGAAAGCTCAGGCCGATTTTAGACTCGGGTAAGTTGGGATCGAACCCGCGTCGTTTGACGCGGAATCCGGTCGCACTAGCCACTACGCCATCATCACGTCATGCGGTAAGTGGATTTATTGTTTTAATCGTTTCACAGAAACGTTTTACAGTTTTACCTTATAAGATTCAACTTGCTACATCGACGATCATTTTACTTTATGTAAATTTACTTAGGTATATTAAAACTACTTAATTGGAAAACTTAATCAAAAGCTACCTAAAGCACCAATACCAGTCTGTTTAGTGGTTAAGGAGAAATCAACAAGAAATAAGGCAAATAATCAACTCAGGTTGATTAAAATGGCGACAGATCTCTGATACAATTCACGACGCGGTGGTTGCGACGACGCGGTGCTTGCGCAAGCTATCCCGTATCGTCTCCATCCCAAATGCGGGAGATGGCCCCGGGGGGTTTAGTGGGTATTTCCGGACGCTTCACTTCCGGGTGAGTCCCACACTGGTGCGGAGACGTCCCTCCGCACCCCCTTACCCATTGCATTGGGGGACTTCGGTCTCACTAATGCAATGGGTAAGGGTAGTGCGTAAATGCATTGCCCTCGTCAAAAAAAAAAGTCTGTGATAAGATCTTTATGACTCTTGAATGACCTTTAAAATAAAGTAAAGGATATATAAATCTATTATAAGACCTGTCGTACTATATGAATTAGAATGCTGGGCGAGTAAGAAGGTGGATGAGAAACGATTGCACTTGGCTGAGATCCGAATGTTGAGATGGATGACTCACAAAAACGAATGTGGATAAATTGGTAATTAATATAAAAGTGTGAGGATGGAAAAGTAAAAAATGATTTAAAAGAAAAAGAAGTAAATGAAGATATAACTGCTAATAGGGACGTACTGCGCCGACCCCAAGTGAGTTGAGTACAGGGTATGATAATTAATTAATTTAAAGTAAATCAATACTATAATGTATTTAAATTGGATCTATTTTGTCTTCACAATATAAGAAATTTAAAAGAGATTTGGAAAGGAGAAAAACAGACGAAGGCACAAGGTGTCTAGTTGGGAAACAAGAATTCACCAACAAACAAAAACAGATTGTGATCAAAACGTATAAAAATATTACACAATTTTTTAAATTAAATATTAAACACCATTACAAACCTGTTACACATAAAAAAGATACGTTTTGTGTATAGGTAATTTATAAAACAAAATAATCCTTGTTTTTGATTGGGTCTTTAAGGAAAATATGAACTAAAATAAAGAATAAAATTAATAACATAACCAGTTTCGATTAAATTGAGTCAGATGAATCAACGTTGCTCTTTAATTCATATATTTATATTCAATAAAAACGGGTGAAGTGAGACCTGTATCGTGGTGTTTGTCGGTAGCAGTTTGTGCAAATCACATCTCTTTGTACCACGACAGAGACACACGTGTGCGCGCGCACTTGAAGCACAATAAACTGCATTAAAATGATTATTTTCTGTACAATTTCATTCATTTTACTAATAACAGTGAGTTTTATTGATGCACGTAAGTTTTTCTTTTTATTAATCAATGTATTACTTATAGGTGATTTGTTTTAAATTGTAAAATAATATTAAGTTTTTTGTACCTACTGTTTTTGTTTTCATTTAGTAAATTACCTATATGAATATTTGTTTAAAGGGTGAATGAGGGATATGAATGTCTCATATTATAAATCTAAGCAAACATGGATTAAAAGCAAATTATACGGTAATCGATATATTTTAAGTAGATATCTATACTAATATTATAAAAAGGAAAGATTTCTATTATTGTAAGTAACGAGTAAATTTAAAAGCTACTGGATCGATTTGAATGAAATTTTGTATGGAGGAAGTTTGAAATACAGGGAGTAACACAGGATATTTTTTATTCCGAAAAACCCACGGGAACTGGAACTACGCGGGTAAAACCGCGAAGAGCAGCTAGTATAAAATAATACGATTCATTCGAGCGACTACATTATGTTTATTTTCATATGTTTAATAAATGCATCGGTAACAACATTATATTATTATCTATTATTTTAGAATCAACTGTATATTCATATAACTCATCCCGTTTATGAGTTGAATTTACAAAAAATCTAAATTATTTCTATGATTACTGTTTCTCACGATAATATAACATGTACATTTTCGATCGTTTTTTTTTTTCATAATAAATTAATAAAAACGTAAGGACGTTTTTACATATACATATGGAATTACCCACCGTTCAATGTCATTTTATAGTTTTATTTTAAAAGCTTAGATTCTGAGTCATCAACTCATTCTTTCTTTAATTACTGTAGAATAAAAAACGGTAACATTTTTAATTTCGGGAAAAATTATCAAAGTTAAAACGCGTGAATTAAACCGACGTTGAATAGATGATAAAACTTATAATTTTAACATTGTTAAGTTCATTTATAAAGACGGGAAACCCCAGCTCGAGAATAATATTCAACGATGACTATTTGTATATGCACAGTATTAATATTTCCGGTTGGTGTATATGTAACCTTTGTATGATAAACTCTATGATAATTAATTAATGCTACATTTAGTACTTTGATTAAAGGAAAAATATATTATATATCGGATTAAAACTTTTTCTAAGTTCTACATAGTGTGAAACATTAATATGATTCTTATTATAAAAACTACAAACGGATTGCTTTTCCGAAATGTTAATGATAAAAATAAATTAACACTTGAATATTATAAGAGGTTTATTTAAAAAACTAATGGTGTTTGTTTCTTGGACGTCCCGCAGGACACTGCGTCTATTGATTACTTTATTCTAATATTAGATAATTATGAAAGGTTTATTTTTTTGGAAAAGTGAAATCAAGTGCTAGGGCCATCTTCCATAAAAGTTTGTTTTATAAAAAAAAAACTTATAACAAAAAGGTCCACGTCTTCTTTACATAAATTGAAGATATTTCAATCTATACTAATAAATAAAATTGAAGTGTCTGTTTGTAATATCAAAATAACAACTTTTTAGTAATGCCGTATGGTACCGGCTTGAAAATAGTACCACCCCATATCTACCCGTGGGTGTCGTAAAAGGCGACTAAGAGATAAAACCAGAGGATGGGCATTAGCTTCCTCTGAGGACCACAAACACCTACTGCGATTGCCAATTCCCCCCTTATCTTTGGGGGAGACCTATGTCCAGCAGTGGACGCCTTTACGGTTGGATGGATGGATGGAGTAAATACATTTACGATATCAACCTATAACAAAAATTGAACACAAAAGTATTGAGAAAATAACCTGTACGTGAGCCAGAGTATACAAACGTGTATGTATATTATATGTGTTCATGACTAATAGGGAAACTCCTTAAAGTTATTCATAATTAAAATGATTACTGTTGGTCTTTAATTTCCTTCCAGTTGGAAAATCAACATCATCATATTTATATATTCATTTGCGAATTGTTAACTGAGACGAGTTCCTGTAGTATCCTTAAGGCCTTTGCGTAACTGCCCTTCCATCCATTGAACCATACGACATCAACTGTTGGACATAGGTCTCCCTCAATAAGGGGGGGATTGCAATAATTGCCACGCTTGGCAGGCGGGTTTGCGATCGCAGTAGGTGTTCGTGCTACTCAGAGGATGCTGCTGCCCATTCTCTGGTTTTTATCCCTTAGTCGCCTTTTCGACACCCGCTTTAAGATATGGAGTGGTAATATTTTTGACCGGCACCACACGGTACTGTATTTATGTAAAGTCAATATGAACAAAATGTGAAAAAGCCCAATGAACTATATAAATACCTACGCATTTATTTAAATAATTACTTCCAAATTACAATTTACATTAATTACAATTAAATTTTCATAAAGATAAATTATAAATTATGTAAAATAATTACACTCTCCTAACTCAATATAAAATATGCAAGAGTTGAAATCGCATCAAAATGCTGTATGGTTTAGTAAGAGTTTGAATTTTAGAATTTTGAAGTTGCCACTTTTATGTCGTATATGACATTATTTTATAGCTAGCTGTGTACCCGCGGCTTCGTCCGCTTTTCATATATTCTTCACTGCTTAATATAGTTTTTAAATAATCTTTGGAAAATAATGTTTTGATTGAATCGTATTTTGTTTAAAATTTCATGAGTTTTTTTTCACAGAATCCTAATAATTTTTCCTAATTTTTTTCTCATTAATTCAAACACATACCGGTAAAACTGTGCATTGAATCGGATTTTATTCAAATTTTTATGAGTTTTATAATTATTTTCGAAATATTAAAGTAAAAAAGTGCCGTCAAAATCGGTTCATCCTTTACGGAGATTAGCCAGAACAAACAGACAGACAGACAACAAATTTTTAAAATTGTGTTTTTGGTATGGGTACCAAAAATAAATATGTTTTTTAGTAAAAAAAAAAAAATGATATTACAAACTAATACTTTATTTATTAGTATAGTAAAGAGTATAGATTTGATTGTCTTCTAGTAACCCAATCCGATATATGGTTTATTGCACTATTCTCAGACAGCGATAAACTGCTCAGTATTTATACTGATGACCTATACCTCCGTTTGTTGTTTTACTTAAGCTGAGGTACGTCTTAACACTATCAATTACAATATAATAAATATTTAATTATAGGGGCATATTTGGCATGTCCGTGGGTCATACTAATAATTTCTAGAATGAGTAAGGAAAATGTGGCTATGACTGGTCCAAAATGATTTTTTTTTCAAAATATTCCCCCTTACCTTCAAAGCACTTTTTCATACGAATAAACCAATTTTTGAAATATTTATGGCACTTCTCTGCGGTGAACTCAAAAACTAAAGAGATCCTATTTTTAAATATTATGTGTCAGTTCTGGAAGCTTTTACTGCGCCTTATTTATTTTTTACAAATTCACTTTTTAAAAACATTCAAAAGACAAAGGCTCTTTGTCATTACATTAATGAAAATCCTTTTTTAAAACTCTTAAAATGGAACATGTAATAACATGCCCTTTTTTTAAAGAAGATAAATTCATGACACACAGTCGCCGGCTCCCTTATGTGTGTGTGCTGTTCACACCAATTATTTTCCTAAAATCTGGGCTAAGAATAATAATCCTGCGTGTCAGGTATTTACACTTTCGCACTGCTCTTCAGTTCTAGAACCTTCATTGGGGTCTTTATTAATTTTAAAATAACATGATTGGCTTGGTGGTAGTGAATTTTCTGATACTGCCCGTCTGAATAGCTATCAACTTCAAGTTTGAAAAACATGTCGGCAAATACTAAAAGGTGTATTCCGGCAGCATCACTTGAGAACCTCTAGGTTTAGAGTTTTTTAGCTCGACCACATTGTCACTTAACAACAGGTGAGATTGTGGTCAAAGCACCGTGTAAGGAAAAATTGGTTAAACAGATTTCTATTGACTATGAGTTTGAAATATTACTAATTATTTGCAAGTAGTTGACTACAGATTTTTGTATACTTATGTATCCTGAGACACCATCGATAAAATGAGCTCACTTTTAATTCGTTAGCCTTAAAATCAACTCGTAAATTTGCTTCATGGAATGTAGATCTTAAAAATAATATTTAAAATAAGGTTTTCCTCGAACGATAAAGGTCACTGTACGATCTTCGGTGATTCATTGAATGAAACATTATTGCAAAATTAAACCTGCTAGATATTGTATGAAACTCCATATTACAACATCGATGTTGAAATCGGTCAAAAGATAAGTGGAAAAAGGAATTGCACACAATGCTAATTCTTAACAGCTCACGGACAAAGTAAATATATAATATCGTAGTACAGCATCATCATATGAATTCATTAAACCTACGATCCAGTAATTTTCAAAGCGATGATGTCTTAATGCGAGAGTCGATTCCGGATTAATGGATTCCGTATCAAATCCACTTGCTTTATTCTATAATGAACCTTTTTTACCGTGGGAAATGCATTTATGCATCACCCTGCTATTTCTAACCCCGGAGACCACTTCTTGATTAGAGATGTCACGAAGGGTATGTGGGACTCGCATGACGTGAAGCGCCGGGATTACCCACTAAAACCCACGGTACCATCCACCGCCTTCGTGAGGGCGACACGGGATTAACCACACTTCGCGATGCCCCAGCGGCAGGCCCAAAAACCGGACCACGATTTTGTTCTTTCTTCCAGGAGGGACAGCCTAGTACCAGCTGCTCCCTTTTCTTCACTGAGCCCCATCCCTCTCCTCTTGACTTATTTCGAAAAGATGTCAAGAGGAGAGGAAATCCTAAAATAACATTTGTCCACATTATCAATTAACGTTAACTGAGGTTTATGGTCACATCGCTGAGTTTGTTACAGTATTAAAAAAACAATATGAGATAGTTATAGACTTTTAAGAAATAATTGAAACGTGAGGTTAAACTTTCGTTGTTGATCCATGTATTCGTATAGTTGTTATAGCTTTGGTAAGCGTATATCATCTAGGTTCTCAATGTTAGCGATAACGCCCAATTGTGGAAATAAAATACCTTGAGCAAATTAGGGGCCTTGAGATAGCGTAGAGGGAGCGTAGGCAGAGTAAAAATGTAGTCTAAAAAAGGCATAAAAAAAAACAAAAAAATTCTAGAAAAAAAACATATTTTCAAAGTGAATGGTGAGCAAAATAAGATTGAAAAACTTTGGTATATCAGAATAACGTAATAGTCAACCGAAATGGATTCGAATGTCTGATTCATTATAATACTAACTGTAATCCATTTTTTCCAGAGACGTGTAAAACTCCTAAAGATGAATTAGGGAATTGCATTTCGATATACGATTGTAAACCTTTAGTGGATATAGTAAGGAAGAAAAATAGAACAGCAGAAGATGATACGTTTTTGAGAAACTCTCAGTGTGGTTATGAGAATGACATACCTAAGGTATTAATACTTACTGCGGATCCACCCGCGTAAGATTTTTTCTATTTATTTAATGCGTAATATAGTTTTTAAATAACAATTTAAAAAGAATGGAACCTTTTTGGAGAGAATGTCACAAGATTCCTTATTTTAATATTACAGCACGAACACAACATATAATATATTATCCGGTTAATTGTATAATTACAGACGCTCACAGCTATTAAATACCTCTTATAACTCATTTTGATTTACAATAATAACCTTATTTGTTTCTATGGAAATAATTCTTAAATTGGGTTATAAAAATCAACGCAAAAATATTTAATATAATATTAAACTCATTATATGTTCTGCATATTCTTACTGCAGGGGAGACGAGTCAAAGATACATATGTACAACGGTTGGAAAATAGTATTACTAGTTTTATATCTTGGGTACTTGTGGGCAACATTAAATTGTAACATTTCTAAAATAAGAGGACTCTTAATACGTCCATCAATGCTTTTATGAAGTGTTTTAGTATTATAAATAATAAAATATTTTTCAGGTGTGCTGTTCAAACGCTTGTGTGACACCCGACGGCAAACCAGGAACGTGTATCGGTTTATACAACTGTCAGCATATTAGTTACATACTGCTCGATCCAACCGTTAAGAATATGGATTACGCAAAAAAATCTGTGTAAGACATTTAGTGCATTTAGTGTAAGCTTGTATGGTTTTCTTTAAGAAGCAAATTTAAAATATTGGTTTATCTTCGTCGTATGCCTATTGTATTCTTCAAAGGAATCTGTAATTATTACATAGAGCATCTGTAATGTATTTACACTATTTAAGAATGAGTTATGTATTGTTGTCAATTTGATATAAAATTAGTACTTATTTATACGCAAAACCAGTACAACTTAAACTCAAGAAAGCCAAAGCATAGAAAACCGATATACGAGTATATTGCAAACAACCATATGCCATAGACCAAAACTTTTTTATCAGACAGGCCAAACGGACGTTTAAAAATTTTTGACGAACCACTATCTGTTGCTAACTAACTAACTAAGCTAACTAACTGTTGCTGTTGTTAAATATAATGCGAAAAGGATATTATGCCTTATTTAGATAATTCGATGACGACAAAAAAAAAGTTTTTAGATAACGTTAAGTGCCCTAAAAAGTAATTTAAATTATAAATTCCTGCGCGAAAAACCTGACTGCCATGTTGTTTTAGTTTGTGGAATCACTGATCATTCATCTTAGGGATGTCGATTCTTTCCGAAATAGATAGATTTTTGAATTCACCATATGCCAAATTAAGAATCAAAATTTTATGTTTATGTATATTTAAAAAACATTAAATGAAAATTATGGTACGTCACCGACACCTATAATCAATTTGATATCAGACATAGATTTTGTTGTAATATATTAAATTAGTAAAATAGTAACAATAGGTCACAAATATGTTGTTCAGTTACTGATGTGCGGTATTTATTATCTACACAACTAAAACCTAACATTTACATCTTCTGTTATTGACCGCGTACGCAAGACTCTCAACTTGGTGGGAATATAGTGTACTTAAGCGGGCCATACGAAAACCGTAGGCGGGCCACGTTAAGATCCGTGGGCGTAGGGTTAAGCAGCCTTGCCATAGACTGTTAAGTAGATTACATATAAACGTCATATTTTTTCAGTGATTTAAAGTTGTTGGATCATTGACAAATTCTTTAATTTTTTTCATAAATTGATGCATAATAAGTTTTCATTGTTATCAGCAAGAAGAACTAAGGTAAAGCAATATTTTTGTAACAGTTGTAGCGGTCCAGAAAAGCATAGTGTATGCTGCGGTCCTCCACCTGAAATAAAGCCAGAAGATATGACTCCTAATGAAAGATGCTCGAGGACTGTCACAGCTTTTCCACCAGAACGCGACAGTAAATGCTGTGGAATTGAGAGCCAAGCGGGGAATAAAATTGTTGGTAAGTACTCGGAATTATTATGACTTAAATAAGGAGCATCGTAGTAATATAGTAATGTGTCTTTATGACGGGTTACTAATTATTGAATTATTTGTAATTTTAAAACAATGATTTAGTTCAGTGGACCTGTGGTCGGATTTAGCGTCGACGGATGTAAATTTGAATCCACCAATCCTATTCTATATAGAGCCTGAGATTTTAGTGAAAGAATACATCCTGATAAAATCCTATCATTTTGATATAATGTCCACCAATCTAATACTCTTAACTTTGAAAATTTTTCGGTGTAATCCGGCAGTATTACTTAAGAGGCAGTACGTACCTCTAGGCCAAGTTTATTTTGCATACTGGATTACATCCTTAACATGTTCAAAGCGGTGAGTCTTTAAAAAAATGGTGGTCTTTAAAAAAATCACGCTTCCACAAAGAAATCCTCACTAGAAGACATTTTACATTTTCCAGGTGGTAACGACACAAGGATAGACGAGTATCCATGGCTGGTGGTGATTGAATATGTGAAGCTTGGTGACACGCAGCTGTTATGCGGTGGCTCACTCATTAGTTCTAAATACGTGCTCACTGCTGGACACTGTGTCACTGGTCTTATCTTAAATTACGGCACACCGTAAGTATTCAAAAAAAATATCTTAACATTCAAAATATAAACAATACTTAAGCATTGTAGAACATAAGAATTTATGTGTATTCATTGGAGTTGTTGAGTATTACTGGCCTTGAGTAGTTGTGATTAAATAAATAGTCTGGTTTCCGAATTAAATATTTATTACTGTTCAATGGTAGAGCAAAGCGCTTACTGCCTCGAATCTCACTAGGCTATACATTATATAGGCGAAACGATGCATGGAGCTTACGCCCCTATAGAGTCATGTCTTTAAAATCTGTAGTGTGAAAAGTATCCGTTAACTCACCATGGAATTAAACAAAAAATTGCCGGTCTGCCCAGAAATACCTTACCTCGGTCTCATCGACGAAATCTGCAGAATATGTGTGTGCAATCAAATTGGTTCCAATTGCAAATGACTATACCATTTCTGAGTTTGTTTCGGCTTATTTCCTTATCTAGAATATGTGAAAGAATTATTCAACCATTAATGTTTACCTAAATTTAGCAACAAGCAGGACAAATTTTCTATCAACAAAACAAACCGGCCATTTCGGACTTGTATTTTGCTTTTGACTTCGGTATTAAACACTTCACAGTATTTGATACTTTGATAGCTTACACATTTTGGTATCAAACTTGTAACAAGTAAAGCGATTATGAATTTGTCTGTCAGATTTTATACGTGAAAAGTGATGATAAATGAGAAAGATGTGACTTAAATTTCATTGTTTGAAAATGTTGTGATAAACACCCAAAAGATGAAAGAACATTTTCCAAGTACCAGGTTTAATAGCTATTATTTTTAGTGTGTTTCTGCATTCACACTTGAGAGATGACTGCTTTAATGTACTCTTGGTGCAAAAAAATGAGATGTCATGATTTTACTTTGCTCCAATTAACAGGAAGAATGTGCGCTTAGGAGAGTATAATACAACAAACAATGGTCCGGACTGCGTGAAGGTGGAAGCAGGAGGCATCGACTGTACACACCCCGTTGTTACTATTGCCATAGAGAAAACTATTCCGCATCCGGATTACGACCCCTACCATGTACAGAGGAGACATGACATTGCGCTTATAAGGCTGAAGATAACAGCACCCTATACAGGTAGGAATAATTATGGCCAATTTGTGTATCTCTTTTCTTCTTTATCATATGTCATGCAAACCTTGTCATTTATCCTTATCCTAATTTACAATAACATTCCCGAGGAGGGTTGGCGTCAGCCGGGGGGCACACAATAAAACTTTTGGGCAAAACTATCTGTAGTACGCAGTGAGATATGTGACAGAGCTAAGGCGTTCCCCGCAGGAGATTCGTAAGGGCAGCACACAGCATCTGTGAGAAAAGGGCAAAGCAAACCCAGTAAATAAGATTGAGGTAAATGTTTTAATGTGAAAACGATGACTGGAACAGAAAAAAAAGAGCATGATTTATTAAAAAGGAGACAAATTAATGTGGCTTGACTGCAAGAAGCAAACTGGAAAGGTACTAAGCGTAGGTAGATCGGATAAGGGTATAATTTTACTATTGTTTGCCTGTTCGCCAATTTTGTGGTATAAATAAAAATTGTAACACCTGTCGTAATGTATGAATCAGAATGCTGGTCTAGTAAGAAGATGAATGAGAAATGATTTCATGCATAATAACGTATACAGAAGGTACTTAATGTAGTAATGTAATGTAATGAAGGTACATAATAATTATAGATAATCATGTAAATAATTCATAAATCATTTTTAATTATAATCTTGAACGTACGACCCGATGTAAATCTATCAAAGGTAATGTCTATAAGCGCATACGACATAATCGTTATTATGATCCTAAACAAAGAAACAAGTGCCCAGTTTCCGCAATGTTTAAGACTTGTAATATAATGAAACCAGTTTTATTGTCTTATGGTTATCAACTGATGTGCAGCAAGTTCACATGAACTGTAATTACGTAGCTACTTTAAATGTTTGAATAATAATAATCTTTATTTAATATACACAACACAAGGATAGAACGTGCATTGGACCTGGATAAGATATATTTTATATACCTGTATCCTTGAAGCAATTGCAGTATAATCGATATACTAGAACATGTTTGCAATATACGAGATTTCCCATGTAGTGTCTATAAGAGCCAAGAGATAGGCGTCTGTATAACGTACTGTTGATGTTTTAACATAATACAACAAATTTAGGTTAGTACCAAGTGAGAACATGTTATGTCTATGGAGAATACGCAGATAATGTTGAAGGTTAGGTATTTAAGAAATTTATTGTTATCGCGTTTTCCCCTAAATGAAAGAGTTATAAAACACGAAAGGGACAACTCCACTTCAATGACTTATTACTTAAAACTGAGCTCTAGCAAAAAGAACAGATTTTAATATAAAAATGACAACTTTTTACTTAACACAAACGAATGTACCTCGTATAAACACGATTATGCCAAACACACAATCTTTCTTTCTGACGGTTTGTTCCGGCTAATCTCCGGAACGGCTGAACTGATTTTGACAAGTTTTTTTGGCTGATAGCTGAAGCCACTGTGGGTAACTTAGGGTACTTTTAATTTTCGAAAATTGTAATAAATTTCTTTCTTACCTCGTTACTTATTATGATTATTTATTTCTTATTTCTGTTTTATACATACCTTATTTTCTCTTACTTTCTAATTCTTGTCCATTTGTCCAGATTAAGTGATAGGCCACTAAAGCATCAATTTCGTTTGTATTGAATAGTTCTTCTATTTGTTTTTCTATTTCTATTTGTTCCTTTCACGTTTTACCTCATCCTCATACACAATAGATGTGAAACGTCCTGGGTGTCTCAAACCTCTAGCAGGGAGGCCAATTTCTAATAATAAAAGTTGTCCTACACTGAGAATTTGAATTACTTGAATGGTTAAATAATGTCTAGATTTTTAATGAGTATTAGATTAATTGTGAGAGAAAATAGTAGCGCAGTTGATATTATCCATACGTTGCAACCCGAGATTAATGAATAAGGCTTGTTCACTTATCTGTGGTTGCAGCCGACCTTGGGGAACGTTTTACAGTCCCTTCGTCATTATAAAATGAGATTACACTGTTCATTCAAGTCTGTGTTAAATTTTGTCAGCGTTTTCAATTCTAAAACATATGTATTTTTTTTATTCCAATTCCACAGATTTTGTACGGCCCATCTGCTTACCGTCGATGGATTATACGCAACAACCGTCGTCGAATTTACGTTTCTTCGTCGCCGGTTGGGGACGATACAAGCAATTCGAGAATGGCACTAATTTGAGCAGTAAAGTGAAACAACACGTTAAAGTTCCATACTTTGGTAGAGAGGTAAGTAAATTATTATTTATTCGGATTCCGATTATACATTAATTCGAAGTGGGAATGCACTGGTTGTGGATGCCGCAAGACTGGACGATGTGGAGATCTTTGGGGGGAGACTTATGTCAAGCAGTGAATATCTTTCGGCAAAATGGATGGATTACTATGTTAAAGCATATCTTATATGAGTGTAATCCATGAATATCATTCGGAGGATGTACAGAACACTGATTCTCTCTTTCTAATTGTTTGTACGGTACATTTAGACTATATATTTGGGCAATACTTGAGCATGCAATAAGCATTTTTCAATGAGGTGATCACAATCACAAGAAAAGTTGAAAGATTCCCGTTTCTCGTGGTATGGACATGTTATGAGAAGAGATGAAGCGTATGTGGATAAAATAGTAATGAATATGAATCTGGAAGGATGGAAAAGTAAAGGTAGGTCTAAGAAAGCGTGGATGGAGTGTGTAAGGAATTAAATGAAAGAAAAAGGAGTAAATGAAGAGATGACCGCTGATAGGGACGTATGGAAGAAGATAGCATACTGCACCGACCTCAAGTGAATTGGGAACAGGGCATGAGAATGATGATGAGGCGATCACAATAGATCTAGGTATGTGGGTCGCAGTGATACAGGTCTGTTCAAGCGTCTAAAGCCGCTTTTTAAAATAATAATAATCTTTACAAAAATTAGTCTCAGATTATCTTTACAATATGTTAGCATAATGGAAAACACGGGATGGTATGAATGGTAAATACGCTAAGCCTAGAGGTACTGATTCTCAAGTGATGTTGCCGGAACACACCTATTGATGTTTGGCGACAGGTTTTCAAACTTGAGGGTGGTAGCTAACTAGGTAGCCATTATTAGATTACGATATTTTTCTTCACCGAAAACAAGCATACAGACAAATACTACAAATGGCAAAAACAAACATCTGATGATACTTCAGATCAAGAATATCACTGAACGCAATTTCCGTTTGAATCGTTACTTCCATTCAAAAAAGATCTAAATTACTTGTCATATCGCGCCTAAAAAAGGTTAAATAAAATTAAAATGATCCTGTTATAGAACTGTCAAGCAGCGCAGAGGACATTGCGTGAAGGTGCAAAGGTTGTTATAAATAACGGGCAACTGTGCGCGGGAGGTGAAGCTGGCAAGGACTCGTGCAAAGGTGACTCCGGAGGACCCCTGATGTATGAAGTGGGCAACACATTTGAAGCCATCGGTGTTGTTAGCTTTGGAACGGATAAATGCGGCTCAGTAAACATCCCCGGCGTATATACGAACATTTACGAGTATATTCCATGGATAAGAAGTACAATAGAAGCCTAAGATACATGAGGATGTTGGACACTGAAAACAAAATTAAAATCTGATATTTATAAGCGATTTAACTTACAGAGAGCGTACTGTGCTATAAGATATTTATGACGTAACACTTTACGTATGTCGTATAAATTCTGTAGGTACTAGACTCTCGATACCCCACCATAAACTTTAAACGATTGTGTCTCAAAAGTTTTCATAGAATTTTCATTACACGTATTTTATTATTTACCTATGCATATGGGTCATTCCACCTCGTATCGACCCCTTTCGATTTCGACAAATTTTGGTCACAAGTTTTCTTTTATCATATAACGAAGTACTGCCAAAGGGAATTTTTTTTACCAAAATTTAAAATTTCGTTACATTTCAAGTTTTTCAATCTTATCTTTTAAATATCTCAAAAACTTTTCTATTTAAATGTTTGAAAACTTTTATCAAATAAATGTTGGTGATGCTTTTTTGTTACGTTATTATATGAATAAATGAAAGTATGAAAGTAAAATGAAAGAAAAATGTAATAATACAAAATAAAAATTGTAATAAAATTCAATACTTAACATTTTTGAAAAAACAAGTCCAGGGTATTTAACAAAATTCACCGTCAATTATGACTATTTTCAAAATTTTATAAATTCGAGGTTGTTGAAATTTTTTTATATTTAAGATAAGATTGAAAAACTTAAAAATATCGAAGTTTTGAATTTTTGAATAAAAAAAAATTCCTTTGGCAGAACTTCGTTATATGATAACAGAAAACTTCTGACCAAAATTTGTCCAATTTGAAAGTCTCGATTCCAAATGGTGGTCGATTTGACATACATTATTATATGTGTAGGAGACGATACTCTTGAAGTCTGTAGCATACTTGTTTTTTATGTAGATGTTCTTACATTTTGCTACCGACGGTAAATGAAAGTAATTTAATTGTTGTAACATACTCTTGCAATAGAACGGTTAAAGAATGCGTATTTAAATTATTAAATGCCATTAGGCATGTGATAGTGATAAAGAAGCACTAGCAGTTTTTATATATAGAAATAGAGAGATAGGAGAAAGAGAAGATACTGGGTTTATCCATATATCGAAAAAAAGTAACAGTAGACCTACACAAGAACTACAATAAGATGATTCAAAATTTGCTTTTCAACTTTTGCATGATTTTTTTCTTGTTAATGCGTCATCTTGGAAATTCTTCTCAAAGACGCCAGCGACTAGAACGATTGGTATCAGGATACATGTTGCAAACATATAGCATACAGGTAGCGTAGTATATGAGTCTCCATACAAATGTTTATGCAACACTTCGCAGCAACTATAGTCTACGAAACCCGTGTGGGATACTTATGGTTTGTAAGTATCGTAATGTAGGAAGGGCCCTTACGTTCATCGCTTGTAATTTTATTATTAGTACTGTTCAAGTTTCATTCCGTAATGATAAAACTTATTATAATAGCTAGCTGTTAAGTAATCATATGAAATAAACATTTTCATAATTCATATGTTTTTATTATTTTATAACACTTGTACTATGTAGCGAATGCAAGGGGATTAAAGTGGCACAGACCTCGGCTTGACCAAGTATCTGTGACCTGAATTGGAATTAGGAATTAAAAGTAGAATTTGTTCTGCATTAACATATTAAACGCCATGGTGGTCACCGGTGACCTCCACTATAGTTTCCTTAGGAGCCGATGCCGTATCACGATTTCGAAAAATTTTACATATCATGTTTTATTGGCTCAAATGATTCAAAATACTCAAAAACCTCTAACCAAATAGTATTTTTTATTACTGTTATAATAGCACACGGACTGCAATAAAAAGAAGGACAACCCAGAACAAGCAGGCGAACGTGTGTAAATTGCTACAAAGTTAACGTAGCTACTTACGGCAGAAAATGGGCTAAAAACAAGACTGATGAGAACGTTTTGTCCATAATGCCCGGGCATGCCTTTTCTGTGTATATTTTGCTTCAATGTACTTCATCATTGATGTGTTTTTTTTTATTAATTTGTTGTTAGACGTGTTCCATTTATAATTGCCAAATATTCGGTCAAATACTTGTGAAAAAATGTAATTTTGTTGTAAGTTTTTTGATTTTTTTAAAGTTTTTTTTTTTAAATTTTGTTTACTAATTTTTTTACTAAATCAAAAATTAATAATTGCCTAACGTGAAATAAAACGTTTTTGAATAAAACACATTTTGTAAACCTTCTTTTATTTTAAAATCACATCTTGTGTAGTACTTAGTCAAAAAATCGTCTAAGTCTTTTTTATTCTTAGTATCGAAATGAGTAAATGCGTAAACTGCTCTCCAGGGACACGCCGGGCAAGCTCAATAGAGTTTTGTAAGGACACTATGTCCTCCACCGAGAAAATTGAGTTCAATCACAAGCCAATCGTGCGGTCACCGGTGAGCTCCACGGCCCGAACAGAACAACCACTAAATTTAAATCGGCGTTTAATGTGTTAAACCTGCGGTAGTTAAGAGGGCACGCGATCGCTGAGGAATTTGAAATACATATTTGGAATATGAAATAGGTATTTTAGAAATCTTTGCTATCGCTATATTTTTGAAGGTTTCATTTCTTCCATGTGTGAATTGCACACATTATTTTTTTTCTAACTAGCTAACGTTGTTAATCTGACGGGCCTTTACAGCTTCCGGACTTTGGGCGAGCACTTAAGAGGATATCCTAGCGGCATTTATTCCATGCACACGTAGTCCTCTGTTTCCTCCCTGGATAATAGCATTATGGATAGGAATATCTGATATATAGGAATATCTATATATAGGAAGGATCTGCTAAAATATATTTTTAAACACAATAAATAATTGATTTTGTCACACAATAAGCAAATAACAAATAAACCAGACAATAAACCATCAATCGCATATGAATAAACGACAGATTATATTTGTTTGAGTGGTGTTGCTAGTTGGTAAACTAAGCTATCACATTTATTAAAAACCAGCTATCTGCCCGCGGCTGCGCCAGCGTTTCATATATTCTTCATTGCTATTTTAATTTATTTATATGGAACCCTAATTATTTTCCTTAAAATAATTTAGTACTAAGATTTCTTAGAAATAGCACTTGCCCATAAAACTATGCATTGAATCGGATTATATTCAAATTTTCATGAGTTTTATTTTTTTACGCGGATCCCTAAATATTTTCGAAAATAAAAGTACCGTAAATTACCCGGAGAGTAACTTCTGCTATCTACCAAACAAAATCCCGTCAAAATGGTCGATCCGTTCCGGAGATTACCCATTATAAACATACACGCAAAATTTTACCCCAAGTCTCGAATTATAGGTGGTGTTCGAACCTACTGTTTGTCGAATACACTAGTACCTCTTCTCCCTAAATCTTGACAAAATGTGACAATTCATGAATCCATGATGCTGCTATTTAATATGCTAATTTTTTTTATAATCTTTTACTTTATCTCACCATTTTCTTTTCTTTGGTATGTTATTTTGCCAAGCTTAAAATGTTTTTTCGAACAACACCATCATTTCTTTATTCATACTGGCAGTTCGAAAGTAAAACTAACGAGCTATGTGACTTGACAATATTTTGGTTTGTTATGTAGGACGAAGTCCTTGTTTTTAATTTATTAAAATGTTGGTGGCATTTTACGTAATATAATTGGGTTATTGTACACGAGTGAAGTGTAAAACTAGTGACACGGAGCGAGAATTATGTTGTAACAAAAGTACTCCCATGAAGCGTTTTTAATTGGCCGCCATTTTGTTGAAGCGCTGAATACTAGTAAATAACATGAGAATAAACCTAAAAAACTTGTATTCAAGATTATAACAAATTATAAAAAAGAGTACCGGGCAACAGCCAATGAACGCTAAACGTGCGTTATATAGGGATGCGATTTATTTCAATTCAAGATTAATTTTGAATCGATTTGAATTGAATCTTTATGAATCGATTAACAAATAAATCGACTTCTAAAAGAATGATATCTATAAAATCGATGTTTTTTCGACTTGTTTTTTTTTAATGTGTAACTAGTATTCTTCTATTGGTCGAAATTAAAACATAATCATCATTTATAAAAAAAATCAGGTAAAAACTGTTTTAGAAATAATTTTATTGATAAAGCTCGGTTATAGAAATTAAAAAAACAAACGACAAACAGAGTGTGGAGAAAAATGTACCAAAGTATTTTATTTTTGCATGTTTATAAGCATATCCATATCAAATAAAACAAAAGATATAGTATGATAATCAATCTTTTATCATTTAAAAATAATTAGACTTATTTTTACAAGCATATCTAAGTTAAAGGTATAAAGTGATTTTATGGTTGATAGTACACTCGAAATACTCTTGACTACTAACCATCAAGCAAGATATTTGATTGCCATCTTAATAGTAATCAAAAAAACACAAAAAAGCGAAAGAAACTGACCACAGAACCATCTCAGGTGTTTGTAATTAATTTAGTGAAAATCTTTCATACATTTATTTGTGTTTGGTAAATTTTTAATTGTAAATATTTTTATGGTTGAATTCTGGATCAATTTAGTGATAAATATCGATTATATAAAATAGATTCTCACAAGTTTTTGGTTATTTAAGTGAAAAGTTACGTACCTTTGTATTTGTTTTAGTACATTTCTAATTTATATAAATTTGTGATGTTAATAGAGGCAGAGGAATGAACCTTAATTTTCTGAGATAAAAGAAAAAAATCACTGATTCGATATAATGGTAAATACTGATTCAAACAAATCGATTTTTAATTATTAAGATCGATTTTTAATTAATTGATATTATATCTCCATCCCTAGCGCTAAAGTTTAGCGGCTAAACAAATTGAGCTCGACCGATGTGTCCGCTTGTCGCTTTTGATGAGGTCGTGCTTCGAATTTGTTTTACAAATGCATGTTTCTATGAAAATAAGTATTCATTTTCTTGAATGAAAATGTGCTCGAATAGTTTCGACTAGTTGAAAAAAGATTTAAATATTTCATACTGTGAATTGGTGTTACAATAGTTTGATTCATGTTACCGATACATGTTTATAAATATTGATTTGTTACCATGTTTTCTGTATTCATATAGTGAAGTGAAATGTAGGTATTTGAGTATAATATAAAAATAAATCTATTTCAGTATTCGAAAATGGAACAATTGTTAAAAACCAATAATTGCGTGTTATTATTAGTGATTTCGTAATTATTTTGAGTTTGTGTTTATTTTTGACAATGGAGGGAACTACAGAGAAGGATTGTTCGCCGCTATGGAATCTTTACCAGCAGATAGTGTCAGATATGAAGGTATGTAAAACAATTGTAAATTGAGTATGATTGTTATTCTAATTTTTTTTTCACGTTTTACCTGAAGTTGTCTTTGTCAAGCATTCTTTTTCAAAATAAACAGCCAGGTTGAAATGCTTCTAAATCTTCTGTTTTGGTATCGAACGACGATGCCTGTGTAGTAAGATGCTTGGAAAAAAATTGATGCAACCACAAGATCACTTGTAAGCTACTGCTCTCAAGCATTGGCTTTAAATAACAATTAAGATGGCCCTCTCACTAAGCTTTCATTAATATCACAGAAAACTTGAATTTACCTGAATGCAGTTATAGTTTTGTAAGTAGTTTTACATACATTATTAAATACTAGTACTTAAACAGACTTTTTCATACTTATTACAATTTATACTCACCCTTTGGAATGCTTTACAAAATGTTATTCTGTTAAATACTATAAAACATTAATGTTATATCTGTTTGTCTGCTTATCTGGCACTTACTTCATGCTTGCTTTGTAGGTCATAATATGTGTATAGTTTTTCCTATATTTTATTAATATTATTCATGATGCTAAAACTATGTACATCATCTGTCTTTTTGAGAAGATCTTTTTTACAAAACAGTAGTCGATCACTTATTTGAATGTACAATTGATAATTTTATACCAAACTAGATACAAAAACTAATGCCTAAAAGATAATAAATTATTATTAAGGAACCATTAATGATAAGGAGTTTTTTTACTTTATTGTATAACAAAATACTGTAAAAGTATTCTGGATATTATAAATGAAAAAGCAGTACTATGTCTTTTACAGTATTTTTCTTAATTTTTTAATGACTTCCAAAAGGAGGAACTTCTCAATTCATTTGTACGTTTGTTTTGTGATTTCTCCATCAATAAAAATCAAATAAAAAAAGCAGAAAACAAAACCAACTTCAAAGAATATGCTATATAATGCATAGTAAATAATTACTTTATTTATCTACTTGTGTTTACTTCGATATATCTTCTGTTTTAATACCATTCATAATTTTGGAGCCTGTACCAGCTTGAGTTAACCAATCTTCAATAAATGGAAATAACTACCTAAACTTATCTTAAAGACAAAGGTGATTTTAGAAACAATTAATTAAAATCGAATATAATTTGCTATGTACATTTACAACAGTTTGTTATCCATATACTGGAACCGATTAAGTTACACTGAGTAACTTCAGTTATCTACCAAAAAAGTCCTGTCAAAATTGGTCCAATCATTCCGAAGATTATCGGGAATAAACAGATAGACAAAAATAAAAATAAAAAATTCGCTATAGGTTTTTTATATACATACATTCATATGTATTTAGTAATAAATTGTTATTTTGATATTACAGACAGACAGTTAAATTTTATTTATTAGTATAGATAAATCTAATCTAGGCAATGGTGGGTAAGACAATTAGTTTTTATATAGACTTAGGGAATGGATTAAATACTATGTAACTAATTATGCATGTACTATACACACTGCATGAAGTAAACAAATTTAAAATGCATAACATACTATGTTTTCCTAGCAGTCCTTGAGACCCCTACAGAATCTAAAGTTTAAGATGATATCATCAATTAAATCTTTACTATCCTAGCCCATAGTTTCCTAAACTGTGTTCTGTGAAAACTCAGAATGGAAGGATAGAAACACCGAAGTTCCATTATACTAACCATTCATATGACATATTTGAATATAAAAAAAATAGTTTATGTATTTAAATAACATTAAGTACTTAAGTATGTCTTAAGTGTTTAATATCAGTGTAACTCAGAAGTATTTTTTTTTTTTGAACAAAAATATTCTAATATTTAACCACAGAAATATTAATGATTTATAAATAATGTATATCAGTTCAGGGGTTCTCAAGTAATAAGCTAACTACTAGAAAGATGTACAGAAAAATATTGTATGTTACAATACATAATAATAGAGTACTTACTTAATTATAAAAAAAAAAAAACAAATTTGAATTGTTAAATGAATAAGAATGGTTTTTTTTTGTATTTAAAATATTATTCATTTTATTTAGTAAAAGATTCAAAATTATTGTCTTAAAAACTATATATTTACTTAAGTAACTGGGAACATATTAAGTTCTTTGAAATCATCCTAATGGTTACTTGACCATAGGGAGGAAGGAGTTGGAAAATTGCTTATTTTTCTTAAAAATGGGGAAGTAGAAGGTCATAAATTAGTAGATTTTGATTATTTAATGTTTAAAACAGCACTGTGATTTTACATGGAGCTTTTTGACCCAATTGGGTGGATAGATGTAAGTATATTAAACTAAATTAGATATTTACAGATAATCATGATATCATAGGAAACATAAAGTATACTCTAATAATCGATACTTTATGTTGATTTTAAAGATCGATTTTTTGGGCCTCGATGTTTCGTCAATTGATTCATCAAGCTTAGATGTGAATCGATTTAATAATTGATATTTTTCGCTAAGGATTCCCATACCTACTTAGGCGACTGATGACCTTGGTCGCCCGTCATACCAAGTCCGCTGTCCGGTCCCGACGTGTGTTAAGCGGGATATCCTAGCGGCATTTATTACATACAAACGTAGTCCCCTGTTTCCTCCCTGGATAAATAGCATTATGGTAAATATTTTTGTACCAAATAACATATATCTACCACCGCCATGCCCGTACGTTTTGTACGTACGGGACTTTATGATTTTTTCCGTAAATTAGTTATTGTAGAAACTAGGAGGAGCTTTTGAAAATGAAAAAATGATCGATTCTGACCGTCATTTTCAGACGTTTGTCAAACAAATTGGATGGGTCAAAGTAAAAAAAGTAATAAAATAAAATAAAAACATACAGGCATAGGCAGTCTTTATTATTATAAAACTGTAAGAAAATTCGAATTGGTTCAGTTTTGGAGGAGGAAACAGGGTACTACGAAGTGATGCATTCGTCTATTTTGCATAGCGGAAATTCAGCCCGAGCTGCAGTTGTCCCTTTCGTATTTTATCATTCTTTCAATGAGGCGCAACGCGATAGGAATAGATTTCTAAAATACTGACTTTTCCGACCATATGTCCTCTTAACAGTTTTAATTATCATATTCGAGTTGTATTTAGAGTTACGTCACTGATGCGATAAAGATCCAGGTCCAGGTCAATAAAATTAAATTATGCCTTTACTAATCAATGTTGATTCTTTTGACCATTCATTTAAATCTTTATGCGTGACTTGTAGCATACTTCTAACATTGTACATAATTACTTGTTATAGGGTTGCCAGTATTGTTAGAGAATAAAATAAACTTTTAGTTATAAGAAAATATTTCGAACTAGCTGTGTGTTACATATTTTTATTCTATGGTTTTTTTATAGTGTTTAAATAATTATTAGTGTATAATGTTTTGATGGTGATTATTTTTGGTTCCTAAATTATTTTTGGTACTAATAGAAAGAAAGGGTATCTCTCATCTATTCAATTACACTTGCCAGTAAAACTGTCTATTAAATCGTATTATGTTCACAATCTCATGAGTTTTTTTTTTTTTGCTATTTTCAAAAAATAAAATTAGTCCTAAAGTTACGCGGCGTCAAACTCTCGATAAAAACGGTCCAGCCGGTCTGAAGATTAACCGGAACGAACAGACAGGCAAAAACTTAAAAAAATGTACTTTTGGTATAGGCAATGTATATAAAATTACATACATGTACTTATTTGGCAAAAAGTTAATTTGATATTATAAACATACACTTCAATTCTATTTATTTGCATAGATTAAATAAGGAATATATTTTATCTATTTATTTGGGAAACAAATAGTTAATAAAATACATACTTATATGAAATTGCCTAAAAATAATAATAACTTTATACATTATGTTATTACTTGATATACCTACTATAGATTTTAATTCATAAAAATATCCATATTGAAATCTATACATATAATAAAAATGTAACGGATCGCTGTCTGTACATGGAAGATATATGAGAAAAAAATATTATTACGACCTTTATAAACGCAAATAGGACCCAAAACAATGATTCTTAAAATTTTTGTCTGTTTGTCTGTTTGTCTGTGCGTTTGTGCACGCTAATCTTAGAAACGGCTTTTCCGATTTAGATGCAGTTTTCGCTAATATATTGTAGTAACCTGTACTTAACATTTAGTGTTTGTTTCATGTCAATCGGTACATAAATAAAAAAAGTTATGTCAATTTAAATAATCACGTCGAACATTTATTCTATCTAAATTCTTTCTCTGTTCAGATGCATTGACTGAAACTTTACTAAACTCCATAATAATGGTCTATATAAAAATATGATTATATAATAATAATAATAATAATATGATAATAAATAGAAGTTAAAAATGATCAGTTTCGGAAATTTTATATTATCCAATTTAAGTTGACCTCAGATATATATCATCATTCATATGAAATAGGGTTCAGGTTAAGCTGGAATATGGGTTGTTTATATATGTATAGATAAAGCACGTCGAGAGCCGGGCCGCTTTCGGAGGCGCATGGCGTAACAGTTGCATTCGACAACAATGACTGTTTGCTTATTTTATTTATTTATATTTTAGGGTTTGTAAATACATATTGTATGTATATAGTATAGGTTAATTAGTTTTCAAATTAGGTAAACACGTCTTATTAGTTAAACCGTAAATACAAGTTTATACAAGTTCTTAATTTTTATGATTAAAAAACAATTTAGTTATTTGCGATCAATTAATACATAAATGTATCTATTAGACATTTCTTTTATTTTCGATAATTAATAGGTTAGGTTAATACGTCTTAATAGTTATTAAACTGTAATAAAGTTAAATTGTGTAATAATCTGTAAGTTTTTAATTTTTTTGTTTATGATGAGTATGTGTTTACTAAATAACGCTGGGTTAATACTATTTACTACTACTTATTATAAGAATGCCTCGAAAAAGATCCAACCTCTCCCGGTGCAGCAGAAATGCTATAAGGATGCGATTAGTTCTCATTAGTTCACTGCATTTCAGTAACGTCAGGCCAAGTTTCATGTTACAGAAACTTCAGCTCAGCGAAAATCTCGATTGAATTCACATCGCTCTCGAATGATGGCCACTTGAGTTAGGATGAACAGGGAACAGCGTGAGGCACGTTTGTCCAACGATCGCAAGGCTCATGCAATATCGCGTGAGTCTGAGACCTTTACTGATAGGGAAACCCGCCTGAGCTCTCAAAAAGCACATAATTTGCAGTCTAGAAAGCTGGAAAGTAGTTTAGATCGTGAATCTCGATTAACAGCTGATCGAGAAGAAGAAAAAGAAACTGCAGAACAACGTCAGTCACGTCTAAATGCCGATCGACTTCGGCATATACTCAATAAAATGTTATCAAGTTTGATAGAAAACCCAGAAACTGGAGCGGAAATAGATTTCCTTCCATGGATTACCAAAGACAAAACAGGTTATTTGTATTCGCCCAGAATTGATTACTCTGAATTCGCATCTATAGTAGGTATGGTGGTATGTTGTCAGTTTTGTAATGCTCAAAAATGGAGAAAAGAACCAAATAGAATATGCTATTCAGGTGGCAAAGTGCTCATTTAAACTTATCTTGAGCCCCTTTATAAAAGTTTTACTAAATTGTGAGCATCCTCAGTGTAAACATTTTTAGACTATATCCGTTTATATAATAGTGTATTCCAAAAGACATATTTTGGGGTCAAACATATCACACCCAACTTTTAAGGTGCAGGGACAATTTATCACTTGATTGGATATTTGCTTTTCCAAAATGAGACAAAATTTCTTTAAATTTATTTTGTATCAAATTACAATGAACAGGCCCATATTCGACATCATAACTTTCCTCAGCTGAACATCAACTTTATATTTCAACTTGAGAATATGTTACATCAAGTGAATCATTATGTCAGAACTTTCAAAGCCGCAATAGATTCCATCCCACAAGACCAAAATAACAATTATAAAGTTATAAATAAGGCTGATAGACGTCCTGGGGAAGAACATCGTGAAAAGTACAATGTCCCCGTTGCAGACGAATTTGCAGTAATATTAGTCAATCAGGATTGTGATAGACGTGACATCGTGCAGCGCACTCATGTTGATCGCTTACAAAGTATTTGTGAAACACACCGAGCATATGATGCCCTGCAGTATCCTTTCATATATTTCCATGGTCAGGATGGGTACAATTTCAGACTACCAAGTTAATCCAAGCACTAGCATAACAAATTATAATAAAAAATATCAGCCTTATAGTTTTATTCATACCAGATACAAATTAGATGAAATTGTTGTATCTATTGCTACTATATTTTCTCTATAGTAACTTGAGATCGGTAACGGTGTGTATCCGCAGGAACAAGCAAAATTTGTTCTAAACGCTAACCTATGCTCTGAAGTTTCATGAATGCGAGACCGTCCGATATCATCCGTGTATGGAAACGCAACGCAAATACCAACTTGCGAAAATTCATGGCTTTGCGAAAGAGCTATTTTAAGTCCACGAAATGACCAAGCAGCAGCAATAAATGCTGTAGTTTTGAGCTTTGTTTCGGGGGATAATGTAGAGTATATCTCCATTAACAGAGTTATGAAAGATGAAGAATCTACCAATTACCCAGTAGAATTTTTAGAATCCCTCAGTGCTCCTGGACTACCAGCTTATAAAATAAATTTAAAGTCGACGTACCCATAATGCTGCTAAGAAATTTAAGACCGCCAAAACTTTGCAAAAATACTAGATTAAAAGTGAATTTTTCTCTTTTAAATTTCTGATTCTGCGAAAACCTGATAGAAGCAGAGATTTTAACAGATGGTAGTGTTTTTATGCCTCGGGTTACTCTGATTCCAAACAATTTTCCGTTTAGTTTTAAACGAGTCCAGTTTCCAGTGAGCTTATTACCAGTTTCGCGATGACAATTAATAAAGCCTATGCTCAGACGCTAAAAGTTGTGGATGTGGACCTAAGTATTAGCTGTTTTTCGCACGGTCAGCTTTATGTGGCTTTATCACATGTTAATAATTCTAGCAGCCTGTGTGCTTTGTTCCCCGATGGCTATACGATGTAACGACGGTGATTATAATCCAGAATAAACCAAAATCCGAAAAATGCTGCCCAAAGTCACTATTCCACGAAGACGAAGTTGCGGGCACAGCTAGTTAAATATAAACATGATTGTCTAATGGAGTCAATAACTATAAAGAATAGAAATTGTTAGGTATATAGAAGCGAAGCTGCGTGTTACAACTATTATAGTTTAATATAAAAGCAGAATCAATTATTTATGTTAAACAAATGCTTGTTACGTGTCCTTGAACGTCTCCATAACCAAATACCTATGCAAAGTTATGCAAAGATGGAGCATTTATTTGTTACCTGTGTCAATAATAAATAGTTATATTATGTTGAAGGAGGAGCTGTATGTTCGAGAAAACACAATGCCTATAGTTTTTTAGCGGGATCTCAGTCTGATATAATATAATGTAAATTAAAACTTATAGATACATGTTGTTTCTGTGAAATAAAGAAATCTTTTTCTCGCAGAAAAAAAAAAAGCAGGCGCCAGCTAGCATAAATACTGATATGTACTACATACAGACATAACTTTGTCATAAAAATTAATGTTATCAGATTTGTACCAAATTTAGTTGTTTTTTATTTTAAAACTTTAGTCACGTAGGTACGTGCACTGTGCACGTGCCCATATATACTGACTATTTGCCAAGGTTGTTACTTTGTAAAAGATGCGTTTTAATAAGGCTTAAAATTATCTCGTTCTGCTCTGATAGACTGTAATTATCCATCATCTTATTTTGCCACGATTTTGTTTTTAATCACTCTGCTGCACATTTATGTAGTAATTTAACGTTCTGTATAGGGACCGTTCAAGTTTATGTAAGCAAAGTTATGGACTGCTTTGACCTCTTCTCCCTCCCCTCTCTCCTTGTCTCCTTCCTCCCCTTTATCCATGCCCCCTCCTTGCAATAGTAAGCAAATATCTTAAAATGATTACGTAAGCATTAGTATAATCACCTATTACATAATCACTATAAGGTTAAATAGGTAAAGTATAGCGTCACCACTTCCCCCATTGATGCTTATCGGCCTCATAAAATAAATTGCTGCGATCGCAAGAATTTCCACTCCCATTTTTATCAAAACACCAATGCAGAATAATTAATACGCCAATGTGTTAACAGCGGTCACTGAGATACGATATTTTAAAGCTAAAATGCTGACCCATTACCTTTTCTTATTGTGCACAGCGGTTTTTTAAATATTTAGTAACCTGGCGCCAGGAACGCCAAGGTAAAAAAAGGGAAGTAAAAAAACTGTTATTTTGATATTACAAACAGACACTCCAATTTTATTTATTAGTATAGATAAAACAAAGTTAGGTTAGTTCTACCATTTATAATTCTTTGTATCACAGTGAGCTGCTTAGAGCATTTTTATACTAAGATAGATTTATCGATTGAGCACAATCTCAACTGATTATAAGTGATGACGTGGCCGTTGTTGCTAAACACGCTAAATTTAGGCGCATTACCCGTAGTACCACATAATCACTGAATCATCATTTTTCAATTGCACAATTTCACTTAGCACAATCTAAATAAAAAAACTTAAGGGGATACGCGAGCAGTTTTTTTTTCCATACAAACTTCCTGTTTCCTCCCTGCAATAGCACTATGGAAAATATTTTTGTACCAAATACTTAATATATATCCACAACCGTCATGCCAGTACGTTTGAATTTTTTGAGGCGCAACGCGTTAGCAATACATTTCTGAAATATCTACTTTTCAAATTTATGGCCAACCGCATATCCTCTTTAGATTTAATTTTACCGTAAGTCTCATAAATAATATCAAGGCGGTAAAACAAAAAAAAAACATGTGGAGGTAATTAAAAAGACGGTTACCACATAACGGTAACACTTGAAGGTAAATTGAACAGAGAATATAACGATCTTGTAAAATACGTACACACACGCACACACACAACATATAACTCGCGCTCATTTTCTTAACTGTTTTAATCAATTTGTCCTGATAAGCATCACAAACAGTCCAGTACCGATTTCGAGGTTTTAGTATAATATTTGATGTTTTATTTTGTCGTAATTAAGTGTGAAGAATTCACGGCTTATACTTTTATTGAATAATAATTAATTTTATCCTTAGTAGTTTACACGCTTTTTTTTGGGTTCATAATTATTAGGAGTTTTTATGTTTACACAGTTATGACAGTGTCAGTTGGATAAAATTTTAAGAGTATTGTTTTTTGTATTCGTACAACAGAAAAATGGTAATTTTGCCAGGATTTTTTATGGTGTTTTTGTGGTAATTCAGAATTCATGTTTCATGTGTTAATTGTACAATATCCTTAGCTTGAACATATCAATAAAACTTTATAACGTAAAATGTCACCGATATTGTACAGTCCGCGATAAACGCAAGTTTCCACATTGTAATAAGCAATATTTCCTTTCTAAAGAAAAGGCAAATGTACTAAGACCATACAGCCACAGTCAGGAACACTTTTCATACAACGCCGTTCCACAATGGCGGCTCTTTGTTAAAGCTATTCCAAGGGAAAGTCCCAGAAGTTTTAGAATTCACGCTACCAATAAAGTTCGCATTTGCACAATAACTAAATTTTATTGTATAGAATGCCACCAAAAGCACGTAATATAGAGTCCAAAATTGCAAGTTAATTAATGAAAAATAAGGACTACTACATGACACAACTAGAAGTGCATCAGGAACTCTATATAAGCATTACGCTTTGACGGGTACCGCCAATACTCTCGCCTTTTTAAAAGTTTTGATAACTGATTTTATATGCGTTTTGCTTTTTCTTTCTGTATTTGGCCTATGTTTAGTTAAAATAATCGTTTTGTAAAAAAGTTTCAAATTGATGATTTTTCAGAGTATGACGCTTCGTCGGTTTTCGAGTATTTTATTGAACGATACATATTCCCCTAGATCTTATTCAACCGTAGTTTTATTCGTTCACGGTCTATTTCGTGCATGAAAAAAAAAACTATACGCATGCTAAACTTCTGCTAACCAGTACGAAACGTACTCATTTTAACCACGGGATTAATTGAAACGTTCTATTTTATGATGATTTACTGTCGTACTTAGTTATTTAAAAAAAAACTAAAAATATTTCTTTTTAAGAATTTTCTACCGTAACTTTTATGTATAGTGGACCTAGAAACACTTTCTATTGTTTATCATTTGCTGACATTTTGGCGGTAATTTCGTTTGTCATGTAAGTACTTAGTATCTTTTTTTTAACATACCTATGCATGTATAGAAAATAAATTATTCCAGGGAGATTTTGGCGGTTTACTCTGCCATGTAGTAGTCCTTGTTTTCAATTCATTTACTTGCTGTATTTGACTGCATGTTACACGTTTGTGGCGTTTTATGTTATGAAAATTATGACACGGAGCGTGAAATCTGAGACCTCAGAACAACTGTCTTAGAAATTTTAACAAAAGACCGTCACTTTCTTCGAGTATTTAAAAATTAGAGTAATACAAAGTTGAACCTAAAGTACTTGTATTCATGGCCGTAATAAATTATGTAAAATAAGTAACTAAATTTAATAAATCTTGTTATATCATACAGAATCAATATTTTGTTAATGTTAATAAATCAAAGTTATAAGTTATAAAGCACTTTATTATATTGATCTTACTGTGCTATATTTATCATGTCTGAATATAATAATGCCCGTGTCACCTTGACCTTCGCGAGTAGGCGTTCACCTAACGCTCAAAGGTCACAATTATTGACTTTTGCGGAGCTTAGATATTTGAAATTTGTTGCGTATTCAATACGAGGATCACCTTTAACTTGAGGGTTATTGGAGAGATTAATTTATTTCTTGTCAGCTCTTTATATTAATAATAAAATATTACAAGTAATTTATATGCCTAAGGTGTTAGGCTAGGAGAAGGTGGATGAGAAACGACTGCATGCAGCAGAGATGCGAATATTGAGATGGATGTGTGGCGTGACAGGAATGGACAGGGTCAGGAATGAGTATGTTAGAGGGAGAAATCAGCGCCAATGATTAAAAGCTGAAAGAGAATCGTTTGTAAACGGTGATAATGAAGATAGATGGAGGCGGAGAGGACGATCAAAGAGAATTTTGGTGGAGTTTATGAGGGAATATATGAAAGCAAAAAAGGTGAATGAAGACAAGGTGGCTGACAGAGATGTATGGAAGAAGTTGACATATTGCACCGAACCCAAATAACTAAAAATTGGGAGCAGGATGATGATGTTTAAGTAATTTATGTGATGGCCTATAGTTTTATGTAAATACAATAAATGCAAATTGTAGGTTCCATTAAAACTTCTCTAGAAGTCACGTTGCACAAGCAACGCTTGAGGTTCATGGAATGTAATTTTCATATATGTTCATCATAAATCCTATTGTAGTGATCTTTGAATTTGTTACAAACATACTTATTTTGTTTTATTATTTACTAGCAGTTTGAACACGTTTTAAATGTCCTTCAATGCGTTTTAAATATAAACTTAACCTAAAAAAAAAACAAATGAATGAAGACAAATTAGTCTTTTTCTTTTTATTAGCCGAAAAAATGTACATAAGAGTACATCGAAAAAAAAGTAAGAAAGGGTCGATATAATCCAAAATAAAATAAAATAAAAATACCCGCGTCGAATGGTAGTAGTCCCGTCCCATACCGATGTGTTCAGTAGTTTTGAGGTGATGGTGCATCAAATGACCCGTATTTTCCTTTTTTATATAGAAGATTGGCTATTATTATTAGTTGCCTACGCTTGGCCGTATATGCAAAGTCGATGTTGCAAACAGCGTAGATATTTAGAGCTTAAAAAAAGTCTGTGTAGTTTCCATATGGCCAGTTTAAATATTAATTTCACTGTGATACAGACTTTAATTTACAACTCTTTAGAGGTTCCTCGCAGAACCCCCCTTTGGCATAAAACAATCTCTTGTCAATATTTCATATACTTTTTCGACTCTTTGCGTTTGTCTTCAGTCACTCTGGAATTGATAAATTATAATAATTACAATCTTTATTGTAAAACTGTTGGTACAGATAAAAAGGAAAAGCTAGTATTAAAACTGTGTTATACAGTTTTACTAAGTATGGAACTAGTTCAGATTTACATACATATGAGAATGCAAGATTAATATAATAATATATGCAATATTATGATTAATAAATGCTAATAAAAAGAATGGAAAAAACTGTGTAATTATTTATAATCCTAATATTGAGGAATGTAAATAATTTAAATTGGTACCTATGTATATGAGGGTGATTTCAAATTGTGTACGTGTTTTAAAATGTATGCGAAACTATTGCAAAAAGTTTGCACTTCTATAAATAGTTAAATCAAAAGTGTGTTTGTATATGTGTTAATTATATCTTAATTGTTTTATATATAGAGGTAGATATAAATATATCAATATCATAGAAAGTTAATTGTATGATGAAATTATTTAAAAATGTTAGCAATTTGATTACTTAGGTTTGTAGGAGGTACTTATTATAGGTAGCTTGCTATGGACTTTTAATTCTCAGTTCTAGAGACTCTTGCGTAGGCGGCCGTCTGCCAATTTCACAACTTCGAAACCATTTATAATATTATTTTAATTAATAGAGCGATATTGGCAGGAATATGCTCACATAAAAATAGCTGATTCATTCTTGAATATTTTTTAGATTAATTTTGATTTACGCATGAATTTTGTTTTTGTTGCGTAAATAGGATGCATTTTAGGCTTTTTGTAGGATCTCAGCCTATCATGGAGTAGTGTTTTTTTTATTCATTAATTATGTTATATGATCCTGAAAACAGCACCCTCTCTCAATCCCAACAAAAAAAAACTTGAAACTCTTGTATTTCATTATTTTAGTAGTCGAATGGATTCTTTTTCATTATAATTTATATTAGTCAATTAGTCTGTTGGTTTCAATAAATTAAATACTAGCCGATTACATTATTGCGTATGTAAACTCAGAAATTGTTATTTTTTCGGCATAAGATGTGCTTCGTTGGCAACTAGCCCAACTGCCCAACTGGGGTTGACTCTTACAGCCGTTTCCAGCACGATATATTGACACAGACACCGCATGCACATGCATCTCATTACATGGATTACACATGGGTTCACTAAGGATTGTCATATAACTAAGATGTACTTATTTGTTTAAAAGTGAGTTCTAGCTATTTGCGATCGATACGAAATTTAGAGCGTAGGTGAAAAACTAGTGAGATATGAACAAGTAGTATCATAGAGTAACCTGCCGAGGGACCTAGTTACGGTGCAGTGAGCACTAGTTTTCGCAAAACTGGAACACTCCGACCTGACATACGTACCTAGTTACAATAGAAATGATTTTATATATGTCTGATAGAGTGATCAGACTCTATAGATAATATTGTAAATGGAATAATGAACCTTACTTTCTTATACTCCATAGGCTCAGCTTTGACCACAATTTCATGTGATGTTATGTGACGATGTGGTAAGGATGCTAAACACACTAAACTCAGAGGTACTGGCTCTCAAGTGTACCTATTGGTGCTTGGCGACATGTTTCAAACTTGTGGGTGGTAGCTACCAAAGCGCGACCACCATGCTATGTTTTCTTCACGATGCTTTTCTTCACTTGAAGCTCAGGTTTATTATCGGCAGATAGGTGGATTTCCACCTACGTCCTTGAACGCGAAATCCGACTGTATTACTAACTGAGTCATCATAGCTTCAAAATTATTGTTTAACAGCCTTTACTATGTATATGATATATTTGACGTTTGATCACAATCCCACTTGATGTTAAGTGACTGTGTAACCGAAGTTTAAAAGAACTGACTCATATGCCTCCTGACAAATTATAACTTAGGATGTTAGCTAGATATTACAAAATATCTAACCTATCCTACCTCCATATATTACAACGTCTGCCTTTATTGAAATGGTCAGGCATACCATAACCGAACTCATTTCGATTGATATCATGTCCCACCATATTAGAAGTCGATCAAGTATTGCGCAACCATCAATGAACGGCGGGAATAGGTCTTTGCCTATTTTTGATGACCTGGTAACTTATTAATCTTCGTTTTTTGTTCAAAATTATTGTAATACGTACGTAATCATGTAGGAGGGGAGTATGGGTAGTGTTTACTGTGGAAGGGGGTGTCAGCAATGTTAAAAATTTCTATATTATCTATAATACGTAATACTTGGACGATTCCTTACCATTGCGCCATCATCGCTTCAAAATAAAAAAAATAGTCATGAGGACTGCCACTGTTGTGTACCTCTGTAAGTGAAAACTATATTTCACAAAATAGTGTAAAAAAAGAAAGTAAAACTCGTATCCACATGTTGAGATTTTGAACCTACGACCTTGCGTACGAGTGATTATTAAGTTGCACATCAAACCGATCGACCAAGCTTTCATATATGACGAGCTTTTAATTAAGAACCTGGAGAGACTGTCTACATAAATGGTAAGCGTTCGGTGACGATTTCGCGAATTCCATGTTTTTTGTTCACCCAAAAAAGTCTTCAGTTCAATAATTTATTATATTTAATAAAAGCCCGGCGCTGGTCGAATCTGCACGAATACCCTCTATATAAATTATAACGAAACAGTAATAACTGTATAATGAAGTCATAGACGACTGCCCCTAACATATGTTCTGTTACGTCTTCTTGCGTGTTGTAAAACCAACATAATGCACTTAATTCAATTGGCCGCGAATTGTAATAGTTCGCATTACGGATACTCTAATCATGCACGTATGGGAATTTATATTATCAAGTAGCTGTTCCCGCGGCACGGCTTCCCTATATTTTTTTTACGCGGAACCCTAATTAACATTCTAAAATAAGAGTAACCTAAGTTACACCTTATAACTTTAGAAAAAAGTCTCGTCAAAATCGGTCTAGCCATTCCGTACTTTAGCCGGAACCAACAGACTGACTGAACTACAAAAATTTAAACAATTCTGTTTTTTTAGTATAAGTATCGTATATACAGTCATATGTATTCAGTTAAAAGTTGTTATTATGATATTAGGTACAAACAGACATTTCAATTTTATTCAATTTTATTTTATTTGTGTAGATATCTTCAAATTAATCATTGCATATTACAAAAGGCAACTTCTAAAAGTCGAAGTATCGTATGGAACGTGATGATTGTCAATTATGTGACGACTTCATTTAAGATTAGCTTCATATCTTTTTCCACGTGCTGGCTACCTAATACTAAAATAAAAAAAAAGTATTGAAGCCTGTTCGGAGAATTTGTCTATCATATTCGTAAATCGGTTACAGTGGTTCTCGAGTTAAAAATCAAATAACTTAACACCTGGCTAGTTATCGCTATCATGTTTGAAAAACTGTCACCAAGCACCCAATAGGTGTGTACCGTCAGCATCATTTGACTGATATTTACCTCTAATTTTAGCATATTTACCGTTTTGGACCACATCGTCATTTAAGATGAGACCGTGGTCAAAGCCACTGAACCTCCTCTCATCACCTTTTGGCACATTAAGTAGATTCAACATGATTTTTTTTTTTTCCCCTCCTTTCTGTCAGCTGTGTTTTCAACATTCGCACCATATATACAAATGTCATTCTTGATAATCCACTCACTCTTTTAGTTATGTGACTTTTATCTCTCCTTATGTCCAAACACATTCGCATCTTTGTTATATCTACTTATCTCTCAACTATCCCTTTAATTCTCCACCATTCGGATCCATACAACACGACAGGTCTTACAACGGTTCTATATATCTGTTGCAAGCGCTGAGTTGTACAATATTACACACTGTCTATAAATGACGTTAATATGTTTCACAAGATATGGGTAACCTGGTAAGGTTCGTTCTAGACGAACGTATCTCAACCCGATTGAGAACGTCCTGGAGAAAGGCCAGTTCGCGCAGAAGAAGGGAACTTCGCTTAGCGAAGGACGTGTGTCAGGATCGTAGCAAGTGGAAGTACGTGAGAGATCACATATGTGAAGAATATCATAGATACCTGCCTACCCTTATGGGAGATAGACGTGACGTTATGTTTCTATGTAAATAATATGTCCTTGTCCACACACATTGGTAACTCTGTTATATGGACTATTCTTTCTCCCGTTTCTTTAATTGCTTAAGACACATCCATAAAACACGCAAGGTCTTACGACGGTTCTATATATTTGTTTAAAGCGCTGAGCTTTTTATAATATTAAGAAAAGTCTATAAATGAAGTTGATAAGTTTCAATAGATCGTTAACCTCGTTTTTATTTAACTAATGTCTGGCTTGTGCGGTTCGCAGATATCGCCGCCTACGTTTTAGTTAATTTTGGATTTAATGATTTATTTCTTACTACCGGCTAACATCATTGTTTCATTGTTCTAATTTCACGAGTTCATTGCAATTGATCAAATCGGTTAGTTAGTTGATTGATAAGTATTGGTTGATTGATTCGACCGAAAAAGTCAACTGCCGGACATAGGTCTCCCCCATAAAGGGCGGAAATTGCCTTAACCGCCACGCTTGACAAGCGGGTTGGCGATGGCAGTAGGTGTTTGTGGTACTCAGAGGATGCTGCTGCCCATCCCCTAGTTTATCCCTTAGTCACTTTTTACAACACTCACTGCAAAATATGGGGTGATACTATTCTTAGCCGGCACCACGCTGAAACAAAAACAATACGTTTACTTTTGTGAAGTCTTGACTGAAATAACGTCTTTTCTTAGTATGTATATCGTTCTAAGAGAACGTACATGGATTTTATTCACACCGAAGTTTATCCTAACTAGTATTATCTATTTATACATAGATATATATATAAAAGGAAAATGGGGTACCTTTGACGCACCCTCACCTCAAAACTACTGAACATGGGACTAATGCCATTCGACGCGGAATTTTTCGTAGATGGTTGTAGGCTATATTTCTTTTTTGGAATCCACCGACGTTTTCTTGATTTTACTCTTATATACATTTTTTCAGCCAATAAAAACGTAAGACTCTTATTTTTCTTCAATCATTTTGTTTTTCAGTCACACCTAAAGAACGTATGAAACGCGGATGGTGCCGCGGCCACCAGCTAGTATTATGCGCTATAGTTTGTATGTTTGTTACGCTTTCACGCCTTATCTACTCTAACGATCGTTATGAAATTTTGCGTACATGTTGTCAGGGTTATAGAAAAGGATATAGGGTACTTTTTTGAAACTATATTTTTGTAAACCATAACCGACGAGCATCTGTGAAAGCGCTCATGAAAGTAGAAGAAGCGAAAGAGGTGTGTCAAGATCATAGCAAGTGGAAGGACGTAAGGAAGAAAGGCGTGATACTATGTATGTATATTTTTGTATTTAAAATTGTTGCAGATTAATTACCATCAATAATATATGTTTTAGAAAGTCTGACGTTTTTTAATTACGTTACCTATAATTTTACACAAATACCTTAAGACTGTTACTCTGTTGTAAACATCCAGGGATAAATTTAATTTCATCTGACCAGCATTGACAAATTTATCAAGTTCTAGTAGCTTCTCATTATAAAACTGATGTGTCAAAAAATGTCTTTTTTTACTAAATAGATATACTTACATGAATGTATATACGATATCTATTTATACCATAAATACAATTTTGTTTTTTTATCTGTCTGTCTATTTTTTCCGGGTTTTCTCCAAAACAGGTAGACTGATGTTGACGGGAGTATTTTGGGTAGAAAGCTAAGATTTCGCTTGCAACTTGTTTCCTTGTCAATCATTAGTATTTTTTCAAATTATAAGTAAAATACTGTTACGACATAAAATAATCATTTTCAAATGAACTAAATTGGTTAACATAATTGCCTATTAATAATATATCTATTTGGTTATATACTAGCGAAAACCCAACGCACAAAACTGACACAATTTAAAAGTTTTTATCTAACTGTATTTACGATGAGCATTGTATTTAAAACGTTAACAATAACACCATACATGACCCTAAAATGATGTCTCGCTTAGAAAGTTATATTTTCAATGTATATAGTTTACCTTATCGTTCAACATGTACTGAGCAGTTTTAGTTCATACACGTAGGTTGTTGGAATTTGTAAAACGTCAATGTACGTGTTTATCGTTGCATTTATTCGTTTCATCCAGTGAGGGTTGTCTCTCTCTTTCGTTGTCTGGATCAAAACAAAGATTTGAATCCTGTCGCATTCGATTAAACTTTTAATTATATGGCTTGATCAGAAATATAATATTTTGCGAGACTGTTAAAAAATATAATTATATTTTTTGAAGTGGTTGAAGTTATTTCAGTAAAAATAGTTCTTGCTTCACTAGATGACTATACACAGCTCTCTCTTATTTCACCAGTACGATTGTGTTATATTGAGTTGAAAATTATAAAATTGTGCGGACGTAATTGATGCTTAAATAAGCTAATGTGGAAGAATGAAAAAGAAACATCAATTGGAGTAAGTTTTCTAAAGGGCAATGGAGAGAGTTTTGATCAGAATTTCTCTTAACAGCAAAAGTCATAGCCTCCTAAAAATTGCTTGACTTAGTGCCATTGAGTTGATATGGTGAAGGAATTAGCTGAATGGGTTAGTAGTTCTGGACGGGTTTATATGTTTTTTCATATCCTATCATGTTGCATTACTATTATCATTTCATTTTTCATTTTTTAAATGTACTTGACGATCAGTTTAGGTAGAGTATCAACACATTATGATGATATCAAAGCGTTGGTTCATTGAATGATACCATTACAAGGTACTAATAATATTTGGGGTTGATAGTTACGTCACAAAGGGTGCGTATCGATTTCTCTGGATGCTTAGACCTACTGTTGCAGTGTAGTCGTTATTTATACGTGCGTCTGATCCTCTAGTTTTGATTATTAGAATAGAAATCTAAACAGATATGAATATATAATTTTATTATGCTGTCCTATTTGACTTTCAGTTATGGTTTTTTATTTTGATTAGTTTAGCGTCTCATGTGTTTATAGGTCTTTTTTTATAACTATAAAGTGGTTTTTACTTTACATGGTAAAGTTTTAATATTTGCGGATGCGAATGGAATCAGGTGTGTGAAGAAAACAATTGAATGTTATTTATTTGTTTATCATATCTTCTAAGTTCCTTATTAATTCTTCTTAGAACATTCTTTACTAAAGTCTTTTTTTATGTTAACGATTATTTTAAACTTATGATCGTTGGATTTGGTCCATCTGCAGTACAAATACAAAAGTCCACAATAAAACTTACATAAAAGAAACATTGTTTGGATCATTTGACAGAACTCTTAGCAACATTATGGTAATTGACATTGTATTTTGTTATGCCGTTGTTTGGAATTTCGTGTAACTTGTGTCGACACGGCCTTTCTAGCGATTAACAACGAGGCACTTTCTGAATTAATTTACGTGACTATCTTGAAATTAAGTTGTTTCTTACATTATTATCACAAAAGAATGAGTGAAGATTGTTACCTATTTTTCAAATTACTCCCTGATAAGTACAATTATTCAATCTCTGCGTCCGCGAACGAGGTAACATTGCGTTTTATTGTGAAATCGAATTTATTAGTTTAGTATAAAATTTACATTATATTTTGCTAAATATTACACTAATGTCGGACTTTGGTGATGCTTGTTGCTTTGGATTTTCGTGGTATATAATTTCCTAACGAAGTTATATCTGGAAAGCTTAGGAGAATCTTATTAGTATAGCCAAATAAATACTGGGTCGATAGATGCTGGTTCGAATTCACCTTATCCTATTCACAAAGAGTCTGAAACTTTCTATGAAGGATAACATCGTGATGAAACCATAGTATATATAGTAGGGTACTTTTTAATGCTCGTCTGGTGTGCTAACCCACCTTCAAGTTTGAAAATCTTTTACCAAGCACCTATAGATATGTTTCATTACTTGATATCCAGTAGCCTTCTAAGTTTAGCGTGTTTGCCCTTTTAAACCATATCGTCGTTTAACATGAAGTGAAATTGTGGTCAAAACTTCTGGAAAACTCATACAATATAAAAAAGTACATGAGAAAACTTAGTAATTATTGAAGTCTACGATGGATAAATGTATCTTTGTAATTAGCCATACAACAAGTAGTGAAACGTTACCGACTCCAAGATCCGTAAAAGAAGCAATATATGTGTGGGCATCGTAGGTGGGCGGACAACCTTTTATACTTTTTTAGGTGTAGCTCTAAATTTAATCTCATAAAATTGAAAAAAGTATACGAAAGTTATTTTTTATATTATCATAAAAAAAAACTGAAACCCGTCGTGACATTTACTAATGGTCACATGCTGTATATGGATTAGTATATGAAAAAAAATCCTTATATCTATTTTAAAAAGAACGATGGTTTTTAGAAATCGCAAATTATTTGGTAGATAATAATTGATTAGAGCCAGTTGTGAGTTTTAATATGTGGTTTACTCATAAAAATGAGACAATAAATAGTAAGACTATAGGAAACCAATGGAAAGCTGGCGTAAACGCTAGCTTAGTGCTCAGGGGTTAATTTAGTTGATAACATATTAAGAACAACTGGTGATACAACAATGCATTACATAAATCACCTGATAATGTTATTTCACATTATAAGTGGTGACTATACAACTGGATTATCCTGATAAACAAGGTCATTATTTAAAACAATTAATTGCACAATAAAGTCGTTTATATATGGAATATCTAATTATACAGTAATCTAATTTAAACAAGACATTTGTATAATAGTATTTACAGCGAGGTAAGAAAGCGTAAAACTTAGTAATTTTAATGATGTAGTAATTAATTAATATATATATTTTTAAAAGAAAAACATATGAAGTTATTATTAAAGCATTCTGTAGTTGGTAATGAAGAAAGTTTATGATAAAATACTGTGAGATTTCTTGAACAAGTACTTGATTATTTTCGTATTACATTTAGAAATGATACTAAAACAGTTTAAGTCTTCACTATCGATAATTTGTTTGCTTTAATTCGGTGTTGTTTCTTTGAGGTAAACAAAACGACATACGTTCTATTAAAATTTATTTAAAAAAGAAAGAAGGACGGAAAGAAGAAAACCAAACCCTTAGAGATATCTGTATATAGATGTCTTCAGGATTTATTGTTTAATTAGCTAAACCAGCGACTTCGCTCGCGTGAAATTGAGACATTTCAGATAACCTATATCCTCCGTTGCCCGTCCCACCCAGTCCCGTCCTTTACCGTTCCGTCCTGAGTTTTTGTGTGATTTCAAACAAACAGACAAAATGTGTCCTGTAATAGATTCTGAATCCCTACATAGTTTTTTTTCTCAAACATCATCAATGTAGGTATATAAAAAATCTTCAATCTCCAGTTTCTTCTAATCATCCAGAACACTGCAAATTATTGAATAATAATATATCGCTATAATAATCGTCAGAAATACATATATAATTTGCTTACGTAATTACTATACTTCGTCCCACATGTCATCAATAATAAACAAAACTTGAAACGTCCAATTATATTTAGAACGAAATAAAATTATGTTCCGCACAATACTTTTACCTATTGGATATCATAATTCAGTTCACTACTTTTTACAAAATGACCCCTTAATACAACGCCTAGAATTCCTGGATATTATGTAAAAATATCCAAATATTATTTTCTCATTTATTATGTCTTAGAGAATAATTATTTATACAAGATACATACATTTTATATTATATCATTTTCTTCAATTTCAATCAATTCATAATTTTTTTGTTCTCCAATAAGACTAAAATGTACTTACTTACAAACTTTTCTCTAATACCAAAGTCGCCCGTGTCATTGAAATTACTATAACTTTTAAAAGAGAGGACCGATTTTAATGAAATAAAGTTTTGATTCTACTCTGGAATATGCTTTATAATTATCTTTTTTTAAATATACTTAGTTCTTTCTAATTGATACATGCACAACCAAACAGATAGATAGACATTTCTGATAAACATAAACATGATAGAAATGTAAGTTTTTTAAATTTTCGCGTTCCATATTAAAAGGAAAGGTAACGCGTGAAAACCCGTTGTTTAATAATATGATAAAAATGTGTTTAATTACTTATTTTTAGCCCCTTATAATTCTTTTCACAAAAAATCGGAAATGTACAGACACGTGAAATTTACTATTTTATTATTAGCATAGTTATTCATACTTTCATATAATATTCAATACTAAAAAATGTTTGTTTCATATCATACTTTAAAAGTAACTTAAGTTGAGAAAAAAAAAATTAAACGACTTCTTTGTTTTCTTTAACCAAAGTTTATTATTTAAAAATTTTCACTACAATTTTTACAGAATTATTTAATCTAAGTCTGTGATTAGTTTTATTAAAACTTAATATTATGTATATAAATATCGAAATAGAATTGAATTAATTTTGCTTCCCTACTAATTCATTTTCAATGCTTCCACATATACATATATATTTTTTTATTTTTTTATTCACTGATTAGTTGTTAAATTAATTGTTTAGTGTTAATAGATAAAATGGACTCTCAAGAATTCTAGTTATCTCTACAAGATTTTTACCTTTCCTCATCAATATAAGTTATGTTATATTTCCTCGTCTGAAACAAGTTAGATTGTTGAAAGCTTTTATTATTATTTCTAATTATAATTAAGTAGTTGAAGAATGTAAAATTGAAATAATTTTCATACAAACAACTTAAATGAAGGTAATAAAATCCTGTTAGAAATCGTATCAGCTGAGGAAAAATTGTTTCATTAAGACGAAATGGAATTTGAATTAGACGCCATTGCGCTGTTTGCTCAATTTGCGTTTTATCACTGCTTACTTTCGTCTACGGATTTGCATATGAAAGTGTATTTGGAATTGTATGCTGAATGTTTGGTCTCTCGCGTTCTTCGTTCTAATACTTATATCTCTAGATCGAAGTCGTGTAATAGTTATACCATTTATAACTCAACAATGGATGGACCGATTTTTATGATCTTAAATTTCTTATAATGTTAAATTTTTTACCGCAGAATAAATATTAAAACAACAGAACTTAAGTAAATCAATTTCTTCTTCTTTAAAGACTTCTTGATGATATCTCGAGAACGTATTGACTAATTTGGATGATTTTTTTAGTTCGTATGAGACTCAAAAGTTTACTCGTGCTTAGGCAGGATAGGTAAATTTCCTTTAGCTATTAAGAGGATATGCTAGCGGCATTTATTCCTTACAAACGTAGTCCCCTGTTTCCTCCCTGGACTACAGCATTATGGTAAATATTAATATACCAAATAATATATACCCATCACCGCCATACTCGTTTTGATTTTTTCCATAAATCAGTTATACTAGAAACTAGGAGCCTTTGAAAATGAAAAAAAATGCTCGATTATTACCGTCATTTTCAGGCGTTCGACGAACAAATTTGATGAATAAAATTAAAGAAAAGCAAAACGTAGAGGCATGGGCAAGGATCGGTTCAGTTTTGGAGGAGGAAACAGGCTGATGTGATACGAAGTGATGCTTTCGTTTATTGTACGTAGGTAAAATCAGCCCGAGCTGCAGTTGTCCCTTTAGTGTTTTTAACTCTTTCTTTAGGGCGCAACGCGAAATCAATACATTTCTGAAATACCTACTTTTGAAATCTGTTACCGCCGCTTGTCCTCTTAATATAACATATATTGATTCTAAGGTGGTGTGTAGTTCTCATGCATTCGTATAAAACTTTAAATATTTCGATTTGATTTTTAAATGTTTGTCACTTTAACATATTTGTGTATGCCCCGTTATGTATTATGTTCAAACTTTTAATAGTACAGACCCCTTTTGGTCGGCTAATAGTTGTTATTACTTGTACTTGTTATTTTTTACTGGCGACAAATGTAAATAACGTCACTTCTCGAAGACATATCGTTGAACGAGTTATCTCCATAAAGTACCTATTAGGTACATCAAAACCGCAGGGGGCGACGCGGGTGCAGGGGGCGACGCGGCGACATGCCTTGGCAACCCCGTATCGCCTCCATCCCAAATGCAGCGGACGGCCCCGGGGGGTTTTAGTGGGTATTTCCGGGCGACTCTCGCCCGGGTGAGTCCCACATTGGCACGGAGCTCGTCACTCCGTGACCCCTTATCTATTGTATTGGGGGACTCCGATCCCTCAAATACAATAGATAAGAGTAGTGCGTAAATGCATTTCCCCCCGTCAACAAAAAAAAAAAAAAAAAAAGGTACATCAAAACCGTATTTTTCATTTTCGTCGTCTCTTGATAAATATACCTACATTTACCATAATGTGGTATCGCCATGGATCATCTGGCGTTGATCTGACACATGATTCAGATGTAAATTTATTGATTGAATCTCAAATATCCTATAAGGACTACAGATAACGCAGTATTTCTGATTTATTTAACTAATAATATTAGTAAATGATTCTTTTTTAAAGATGAAACGAAAAATTGTTTCTAACATTTTATTGACTGTAGATACGGTTAAATTTTGTCAGCGGTCCGACAAAACTTTACTTTCGAAACATTAGATAATTAAGAAATATAATATGCGTGAATGAACTGTGAATAAACTGAATGAATGAAATGTAGAATAAATAGATTATATTGTCATTTAGGAGCGTAAACGCGGGCTGAGCTTGTATGTAATATAGTGTTTTAAAGGAAGTTAAAACTATTACATGTAGTATTTATACATTAATATTTCGCGCTGTTGAGTGCCACAACTGCAATAAGAAGCGAAGTAATATTTTGCAACAACCGTGAAGAATCCGGTCTAGATAATTGGCAACGCTCGCTGTCATGCTTGCATGGTGTTGTTATATCTTTTTTTTGTTACCATCGTTTTTAATTTCACAAAAATATTGTAATTTCTGATATTAGGTAATATTTTACTTCTATGACTTCTTCAGTCATCTTTTTTACTCTGCCCCACAATTACCAAAAGTACATGTTTCCTACTTCCCGTAAATTCTCTTTACCTCACACTTTTTATACACAAACATCATTCAGAATTCATCCATACATTATTCGGTCTTTTTATACACGGAATAGGCTGTGCTTTGACCACAATCTCATCTGATCTTAAGTGACGATGTGGTCCAGGATGGTAAACACACTAAGCCTAGTGGTACTGGTTCTCAAGTGATGCTGCCGGAACACAGCTATTGGTATTTGGCGCCAGTTTTTAAAACTTGAGGGTGGTAGCTACCCGGGCGGGCTCATTAGAAAATGCCCTACCACCATCTAGTTCCATATCCATCAACCTTCATACTTAGCACTCTTTTAGTTAAGTGACTTTGATCTCTCCTCATAACATACTACGCTTACCTATTACTTTTTAACTTCTTTCTTACTGGTGTTACTTTTCAAGCTTCCTCTGATATCCTCATTTCTAATGTTTTCATCTTTGTATGTAACTATGGATGTAGGCACTTTTCTTTCATCCGTGTTTTGGTCTTAAGTATATATTCTCTATATCTTCTCTAGTGTTTAAGTATATACTTGATTCTGACTATTATAAAAATATTTACCAATACATCACCTTAAAAATTAACCAAAATGTTATAAGTTTTTTTGAACTGAACTTATTATGATAATATGTTGTAAGTAATTCTAACGTAGTTCGAAAGATTTCCTTCGCCAACGTCAGTTAAATAATGTAGGCTTGTAATTCAAAAGCCTACAATATGTTCGATTTACAATAAGGCAAATCAGAAAAAAAAAAAAAATTCCCCAAAAGTATATTTTTGTAATGTGTTTACGAATTCGGATCGAATTTGAAATTTTCCGTATCACTTATAATACGAATTCAATTATAATATGTGTAATGAAGTATGTATATATAAATTGTGTTCTGTTCGCAAGCCAAATCCAGTTTTAATTGTGATATAGCTGAGGTCCAGAGCCCGTGGGATCTGTGTCGACCCGTTACCCCGGCGCAGTAATAAAGGCGATCTCGTTTCTCGGCGGATTGATCTCCTTTTGCGACACGTTCATTGGGGCGGATAAACGGTATTGTCTGGGTCCGTGTTGTGTTCCTATTTTTCTGATATGGAATGATTGTAGTCGAGCAACTCGATATTATTTTTTTTTTTTTAACTAGTTATGCCATGCGCCTCCGCTCTTTTTAATTTTTCATAATTTTTCAATCATTTAGGTAAATTATTGCAAGAGTTGTAATGGTCATGTTTTTATCGATTTCGTCCACTTATCTTTTGGAACAAAGTGTATAAATAAACCACAATCACAATGAATAGGTCTATAATTAAAAAAAAAAAAGAATAATGTGAATTAGTTTATAGTTCTCAATTTATAAACCAACTAACGGACATACATACAAACATGTTGCCTTTTATGTGTAAGAATGACGATGAATGCCTTAAAATCTAAAAAAATATGCAAATACAAGATTAATGTTTATTGGAGAAAACTTTTCTATAGACGGAGGTAACAGTCTAAATTACAACAATTGCTGCTAAAAGTGTATTGAGGATTTCAAATTGTTGGACTAATTGTTGTTATCATTTTTACACTAATTTCGTTTTACTCGAAATAGTTCTCTTTATCAAGAATTGATAACAGTCGTAAACAAATTCAAACCGTTAAAGCTGAATTCTGAGAAACTACTTGTTAGATGCCGAATGTTAAATAAATCTATGAACATTAGATATGTATTACATCATCACATCTTTACCTTTCCGTACTTTACAAAAAAGAACCTCAGTATTTTTATTTTAGATAACAGATGTTTTGTCTGGCTTGTGTATGTTTTGTTACATAAGATTACATATCATATGTAACAAGTTATGAAGATAATAGCTAAGTCGAAGTTCTCTTGAGTCGACTTTACCCAAATAATTTAATATTAAGATATATAGAATAGAATGTTGTAACAAATATTTCTATTCACGAGCGGAGGCACTAACACAGTCTGATATTTCCAGTTACTAAAGTAAAAAATAAACGAAATCCTATAGTGAATTGTATAAAGGCTAACAAAGTTTTGGTTATATCCTCTTGTCTGCGTTTTAATTATCCTCTAAAATAGCAAAGACCTCGGGAAATTAATGCTTTCATCAATAAGTTGTTTTAATTCATGCCAGATTAATGTTCGAGTAAGTTTCTGAAAGTAATAATTAATAAACTTCCAGTAAAACGTTTGTTGAAAATCCAATTAGAGTATTGCTAACGATCCCCTGAGGGCTACAGTAGGATCAGGTAACCGCTGTGGAACATGTTATCTTTACAAAACTTCATGTGTCGTCCCAATTATAATTGCTTATTTGTAGTTTGTTCAGTATTTGATGCTGCTACCATTGTATTAAGTGTTTTCGATTTTCGATGTGAACATAAAGGTTCACTAGAAACGCTGTGATGGGTAATAGAATCACCATCAAATTTGTTATTAGTGTCAATACTATCTCTGATATTAAGCTGAATAAATTTATCACAGAATACTAGAGCCGAGTGGTGAGTATTAAGAAAGGTTTTTGTATAGGAATTGACCGATAAAGATCAAGTACAGGTATGATATTGACGATGCTTTGTGTAAAATAGTTCGATGCTATCTATGACTTATTATTATTCCCAAGTAGACATTCCTGTATCACTGCGATCTAGAAAGATCTATAGTGATAGCTAAAAAAGCTGACTTCTTATACTTTTAGCGTGGATATACTGCTGAAGATGAGCATCTGAATATATGTCTAACATTTACTCTAAGGCGGTTTCTTAACTGTTAGTAATATTGTAAATTAACTCTTTATTACATCCTGATCCACGTTTTGTTATTATCACATTTGTGAGTTAAGTTAAAACAAGGTTGATTATGGTATATCATCAGCTTTGTCTCGTAAAAACTTATTTATTATGCGTTTAAAAGATTCTGCTAGCTTTTGATATTAAATCTTAAGTGTTAATATGAGTTCGTCAAAAATATATTTTATAAAAATACCAAGTCCAGTGTGTAACAGTATCTTGAATATCTATTCGCTATTTATTAACATCTCTGCGCCACTGTTTATCATGCCAGTGGTAACTACATACTAATTTGTATATTGATTTATTTGATTTGTTGCATTGTTTAACGAAATTCCTATGAATAGATATTACATTTATTTACATAACTCGAGTATTCACGTACTTATAAATATATAGTCGTGCCAAATCGTTGTTTCGCTCTGGTACAGTTTTAGATCGGAAACAATAGTTGCATCGTTATTTTGTTTAGCGGTTAAGGGAATATTTAGCTAGATTAAATCGAATGCGGTTTGCTCTACTTTTAATCTTAATGTCTGCTCCAATTACCTGTGCTATTGATAGTTCTATTTAATTTATATTGTTAGATGTAAGTTTTCTGTAATAATTCTTGTGCTTCAGTTCACAGTTTTCATGTTACTATTTTGATGTCAGTTTTAAAGAAGACATCTTGAAATAGGTTCTAATTGAAAAATATAGTAACAATGGCACAGACATAAGATAAGCACAAATTATTGATTGAGATCAAACTGTGAAAATAGTATTAACATGGAAATATCGTGATTAAGTTGAAATATGATTGAGTTCCTCCTAATTTTGGATTGGTTATAACAGCAAAGTGGTGAGGAATAATAACGATGTCGATTTACAAAGCAATTAGGATGATAATTGAAAACTTCCATGAAATAGTATGTAAAAAGATGAACTTCAAAAACTATAAACTAAACTAATATCGTAATCGGAATACACTTCTTCCGCGTAGAAATACAATGGATTTCCGCAATACAATGCCCTGATCAATCAAAAGTCGAATAAATAAAACATTTATAATCGATATCAAGGTTATTATTTACTAATGCTTAAGGAGAGATAAACGTGCCATTAGATCATATTGATTCATAGTGATCCAAGTGAGCGATTCTACATCCGTTCGCCTGGTCTCTACCTACTTGGCCTTAACTCGCGCGACCCACAAACGTATTATGAAATCCGTTCCGTTGACGTCTCCAATAAAGCCGAATCTAATTCGGGGATTCGTTACGATAATATTTGAGTTGCAAACGTAACGCAACGTCAAGTGAGTGTGCCGCGATTCGTTTGTTATTGTTATGGCTTATTACCTAGTTACCTAATTCACTTTTGGCTCTATGTTTATGCGTTCTGAATTGTTACGATAAATTATGTACATTCAATTCTTCAGCTGACTATGTACTAAAATGTGACAAAATGAGCAAAATTCATCAGCTGATATTGTGTTTTTTTTTTCTGTTTATTGATGACAGTACTTTTAGAATGCTTTAGAATTCGCAAATCATGAAAATTTTATGTGGTCGACATTTTTTTGGATAACGAAGGTTTTATTATTCGATTATTCATTCACAATTTGATCACAGTTTCAATTGGTATTAAGTGATCACGGCGAGCCGAGAGTGACTCTCAAGTTGTTCTGCCGGAACGTACTGCGACATATTTGGTATAGGGAAAGTTATTAAATTATACACTGAGTACTTTGTTGAAGTATATGAATAAATTACTAAGGTACAACCCGTAATGTACTCCGTGAGGGATCTAAAGTTCTTATAGTAATGACGCTCACCTGCAATGCAGATGGGACCAGTTTAACCCTCATTCGTTCCTCACACCGTAACTATGTACTTGTAGGAGTGAATATTAGTGCAAAATCAAATTAAAACTCGTATTTTGTAATGAAGTTAAAAAAACAATTGTGCTTCAATAAGGCTCTTACATAATATAAGAAAAACGTTTGCTAGTCTGTCAGTATATCTAAACTGATTTACGTGATTTTTTTAAAGCATATATTTTGTCCATTTTTTATATATGTAAGTCTGATGATCGAAATTAGACCATAACTATTATGAAACATTTGAGGAGGGAAAAGCTGTTTCTAATATTTTTATTAATAACACTGAAGCTTATCAATATTTGCTAACAATAAAAAAATAACGAAAATCGGTTGTAAATCACAGGAGAAAATGCATTGAAGTGCCTTTATACTTTGATTTCTTATATATACTATGTAGTACATATGTGTTTAAGGACAAAGTTTCGGTTTGTCGCCAAGAGATGGTGCCCCCGTAATTTTAAACAAGCTATTATTGACCTGTCACTAATGGTATGGGTCATTGTTATTTTTTGAATTAATTAATATCAAAGATTCAGGCATTTTATTTATAACCTAACAGTTGATAAGAACAAATCTGGTTTGTATTTGTACAATATGCATAATATATGACTATACCAATTACTTAAATCGACTATACATTACGACTAAGATATTTACTTTTAATACTTTATCTAAATATTAAAATCTCTTCGGCTAACAAAAAAAGGACAAATTTCAATACGTTTTTAAAATGTCGATTACCCATAAAAATGAGACAATAGGAAAACAATGGATGTGTACTCAAGGGGTTAAAAAAGCTTTCGCAACAAAATCACAGAGACTATTCGGTTATTTTTATTGGATAGTCTTTCCAACTGAATCTATTAAACTTTCGACACTGTTAGGTACATAGAGAGAAGTTACAGAAAAATGTAGTTAGGTAATTTGTTACGGAGGCACGTATATGATGAACTAACTCTTCGCACGCTTCGTGTAAGTCGCCGCCGGTTCTTTTATCTCGGCCGGTGACGTGGTTCGGCTTAATAAAACCTTAGGGTCGCCGGACGGAAAATGGGTCGAGTGCGTCCGCCCGCCTTCACTATCGTTTTCAGTTTAGGGCCTTTTCAAGAGATTTGATGGAACGATTTCACGTATACAACATTCCGGTTCACTCAAGTAGATGCGATATTTCAATTAGCTTGCCGTTTGATACTAAGTATTCATAATTAAATGTTTTACATTTACTAGTGCAATAGTTAATGAGAATTTGAAAAATGAGAATTTGAGCATGGTGGTAGAGCATTTTTCTAATAATGACCGCCTGGGTAGCTCTCAAGTTTAAAAACCTGTCGCCAAATACCAAAAGGTAGCTTTCGGCAGCAAGAATCACTTGAGAACCAGTACCTTTACTTGTATTTACCATCCTGGAGCACATCGTCACTTAACATCAGGTCAGATTGTGGTCAAAGCACTGAGCCTATTCCGTGTAAAAACAAAGAGAAATGTTTTTAATTTTTTTACTTTAACATTAAGGTTGTCAATAGTTACCGAACAAAATAAAATGTTAATCGGTTGACAAAAAGAGAAGAACGAGGTACTGAGCTGTATTAATTTTATCTATTTATATATAGATTTTTCTAAACAAACGCTGTGTTGACCTGAAAGGCTTTAACAGCTTCACCGAACTTTGGGGCGAGCGCTTAAGACGCTCAGCCTAAAATGGTATCTAGCCCAAGGGTACCAAAATGGTAAGAACCTCTGCTTGAGCTGCTGGATACATATATAGATGTTTATATATATTAAACTGTAAGTACGCCGAACTCATTATGAAGTCTACACTCTAGATTTCATAAAATGACCACCTATACGATTGACCATCTTCAACAAATATATACTTAAGTAGTTGAACAGAGCCGCGGCCATACCTAGTTTATTAATAGATTTTTTGAGCCAAACGTTTAAACGTAACTCCATTCCCTATAGACTCTAACTGGATTTTTAATGGGATTCCGCCTCACGGGGGATATTCAATATAATCATCTATGTAACCAAGTCCTTGTTCCAATAACGGTCATCACCCATTTTTCTAAATATAATTAGCTCTCGTTTGTATTTATTTCAATATTTTTATCATTATATTACACAAGAGGTCGCGTTTTTACGCGTCAATATAAAAATACCTAGAACATGATCATGCGGGGTTAAAATTAACAAATAAATGTAATTCCCGGTACGAGGTTCAATTCAAGGAAAGTTTGTTATTAGTTTAATGACATTTCGTGGTCTTAGGTAAGGGCGCGGTGAGGGAGGTGAAGTTATGTGTTTGTTGCAAGCGGTGAATATGAACGCTACTCGGCGAAATTGCTTTATTATTGCATTAGCTGCGCATGAGAGCGGTTAAGCTGTCAATGATTTTGATTTGCTTTTAAACTTTTAGTTGTACATTTAACTACCATTGTATTTATTATAAACTGTAACATCTTTATTACACTCTTACTGTTTAGAATTTAAGTAAGTAAAGCTAATATGCTGTATGATATAAAAATGAATCACATCGTGAATGAATAAATTAAACGTTTTTAAAAAAACAGAAGTCGTAAGATTTAGGCTGAAATCGAAATAAGAAATATAATATAAAATATGAAAATATGTTTCAGTGAGTTGGTTGTCACCCTAGTCCATCTATACGGAGGTTTTGGTAGGAAATAGGTTTGCGGTGAATTTGCTGAAAAGCGTTTATAGTTTTTAGTATAGAGAGAGTTTGCAACTCTCGTTACCTACTATTACTTAAGATAAATTTATTTTGAATTGTTTTTCCGCGTGTATTTGAAGACGTATTTTACAGCAAAAGTGGCCCTGGGAAGGCACTTATGAGCGTCAAAACACTACCCCCGATTCGGAAAACAACCCTCTCGAGAAGAACCGGTAAATTCTGGTTTATCTTTTTGTATTTTGCATAAATATGTATTTATGTGTACATTTAAATTTACTGCTTTATTTATTTATTAACATAAAATACAAAAACATGGCAATTTCTTTGAAGTTTTTTTTGTAAATATTAGGAATATAATTTAAATTATGTATAACGACAAAATAAAAAAATACATACTAATCCTTGAAAAGAACACAGTAACGTCATTTAAGTGACGTATTACACGTTTTCTTTTGACTGCAACTTATAATATACAAAAAAATGAATCTATATAAATTAATTATTCTGTACCGTTATATGTACGTCATGCTAAACCAACTTAGGCGTCATGAGACGTACATAAAACATAGCACCTATGTGGTGTTATTAAAATAAAGGTAAACTGTGAAATATTGAATATTGAAGCAACGGGCCGAGCTTGATAGTGCAACATAGTTGGAAAACAAAAAACAGAATCCTCACCTTTACATTATATAAAAGGCAAAGTTTATCTGCCTGTCTGTTTCTCCGTTAGTTGGCTTATAACTCGAGAATGAATGAACAGATTTATATGATTCGTTTTTAAAATCAGTGATAAATATTATCTGCTCAGGCTTTAGTATATATTTCGATTTGTATAGATGATATAAATGTATAGATGAGTAATCGTAATAATAGGAAAAAATCATCATTATCGTACTCCTTACGTTATATAAAAAATAAAGTCTCTTTGTCTGTCTGTCCGTGTATAACTCGATAATCAACCAATATTTTAACTAAACCCTTTAAAAATTTAAAAAAGTGTGTCGCAGTTTTTGTTAATACCTAGTTTTTGAAGAATAAACATTATAAACGAACGAAGCCGCAGGAAGAGCACGCATACACTATGTGTGAAATTTCCCGCTTTGTAAACAGACGTATAAAGGTCGATAACACTTCCGGGATAATATCCATAAATCGGTCGAAATTATAATATAAGCTATACTATATGTATGTGTATGTATTATAAATGGTTGTCAGGTGGATGTTGGTCTGTTCTGTTACCAATTTCTCGCACATACTTGTGTAGCTCGCCGCCTAGATATGCCAGGCGAATGAACTTTGATCTTTTTTTCCTTCATACAATGTCGATTTTATTGTTTTAAAACTCTTTTAATTTTTTTGTATACATGCATTCGGTAAGGTTAGTATAATCCAAAAATAATTACAATTGGTGAAAAACTCTCATAATATATCTGTCAAAATTTGTCTGTTTGCGCGTTGTAGTGTTTGTGTCAATGCGAAAGGTCGACTTTGTATTAAAATTGCACTAGAAGTTAGTAACGATTGATAGATAATGGGAATTGTTAGACACACAAGATTAAGAAATTAAATTTAATATACAAAGTTTTTAATTCTGTTAGAGATGAAAGAGATGAAAAAAAAATTATAACTCACGTATGTATTTACCCCATACATGATTGTTAAAAACTATGGTAAAAGCATGAAAAAAGTAATTAGTGAAAAAGAATTGCTTTTTCATAGAATTCGTATGGAATGACTTTTTTTGGTGATCCCTCGAGAAATACATTTATTGTTCGTCTCAGGTATCTCGTGCATTGAAAGAAAAAATCTATTTAATTCTGTTCAAATTCTCGAGTGCTACGAAGAGTTCGCCAGGACGACTAAAAGGAATATAAAATGTTATAAAAAAAACGGCTCTTTGATTGCTTTACTTCATTGGATATGCACTGATTGATACCAAAGTATGATGCTTCGAAACCCTAACGATCCAGTCGAATATGACAACCCCGTTACCGGGATTGACATATAGTAGTCAGATTCTATGATTGTAAAAGTTGCTATAAGCCTTTTGTGTTGTGTGTCACTCAGCTTTATGAAGGATTGGGATTACCTGAATAAATATTGGATTGCCAAAATAAGTTCTCTACAATAAAACCTAGGCAAAGGTTATTCTGCTCAATTCCATATTGTTTTCTTTTTTGTAATGTTCCACCAAAGTCCCGGAGTAATTGATACTGATATAAGGGTATGTAAATATTATTGTTTGAAATATAAGTGTTAGTAATGGTATCAATGTCGACTTGTTTACATTCTACGAAATGCTCGACGAAGTCATCGAAACGAGTGCAATATGTACTAATACATAGTTATTGACGATGGATGCTGATTTGTTCTTGTTGTTCTATATATGTAATATATTAAAACATGTAAAATAATATGTTATATAAACGAACGGATCGCAGCGTATATGCTTATGCGGAACCGGCTTGGGTGGCGATTGATTGAGAAGAAGCAGACGGAAACATCAATAGCGTGTAAATAATTAATATGTATGAAAGTAAAACATTTGTTAAGATTTTTAAGGGGTTAAATAACTTGTTAAAGATATACGTGATAATATTACAAATAATGTACAATAATTTATTTGTGACTAAAAGATATTTGTACAGTACAGGACCCTTGGAACAGTACCAGAATGAGATCACATAAGAATATAATTTAAAATATAATTAATCATACTCATCATCTCTCTACCCTGATACCATTTTCATTTGAGGTCGGCGCAATATATCTTTTTCTTCCATCTCTCTCTATTTGCAGTCATCTCCGCATTCACTTCCTGTCTAAACTTATCGTCTGTCACACAATCCATCCATCTTTTACTTTGGTCTTCCCCATCCCTTATAATCGTCCACATTCATATCCAATACCTTTCTTACAACATCCTCTTCCTCCTTGGGCATCACATGCCGCCCATACCAGGATAGACGACTGTTTCTTAACTTCTCGGTTACTGGCGCCACTTTCATACTTCTTCTAATATGCTCATTCCTAATCCTATGCATTCAGTGAAATTATTATGCGGCTGTGGTTGACCTTTGAGTTACAATTGTTTTGAATTGTGATCACAGTATAAAAAGAATGCTGTCTAAACAATATACAATCAAGCATGAATCTTTTAACACTTGTAAAAATTGTGTTTATCGACTTACGATGTCATTAAAGGTTCCTTTGATCGAGTATTCTCTGAAGTGTTGATTTAAAACCTTCACTTTCGAATATCGATCAGTGAAAGGGCAGATTTTATGCTTGAACAATATTTTAGATTATCTACAAGTGAAAGAAAATCTACAACGAAAACAACATTTAAACCTTAAATTAATTTACGTAGTTTCTCTTTTAAGTTTAAATTAATAGTCGGCTTAAACTCTGTTCAGTTTTATATACAAAACTATATTTTATCTAGTATTTAATAAACAAACGCTGCATCTAGGACGGACCGCATTACTTTTGATAACGCGTTCGTTCCATGTTCGTATGCAGAGAAATATTTCATTTAATACATAACGTTATGTTTATTTTTATTAACTTTAAGCTTTAGGTATTATTTTCTAGTTGTTACTTTTGTAGGAAAATGTGTATATATATAAATCGATTAATTGAAATGACGTAGAAGATGTCTAAGTATATGAGCATCTAAATACCTGTTTTCTGCCTTATCTGCGTTCTTATAGTTGCATGTTATTGTAATCCTATTACATCACGGTTTATACCAAAGATAATATATATAGGATATAATCGTGTTTAATTAGTACACTGCCATAAAATCCACATTCAAGATTCCCCTCTAGATACTCCTCTGGTGATGCTATTGTTACGGGCTTGTACACATGAGTTTGAGGCACTTATGACAAATTACCAGCATCTTGAAGAATGACTCAATAAACTAATTAATATAACCCAAGTGATTTTAGATTAAAAGTTTTATTAACCCAACATTTTTGTAACCAAATTTAGTAAATCATTTTATCGCGACCTTCCCAAAGTTACGGTGAAGCTGTAAAGGCCCTTCCGGTCAACAGCGTTAGCTAGGTTAGAAAAAAAAATATGGAAAACAATTTGAGGCAATACTGTCTGTTATTCTTTAAGAATTTCGCACCTTAGCTACTCCTACATATAAATATCTTCATACAATCCAGCCATGTTTTGTAAGGTATCCAATTGCTGCTTTATCACTATTATAGTTATGTAATTTTCATTTCACCGCATGCTGTGCACATGCCACGTTAACCCATTGTATTACTCCTTAATATCTTTATGGATAGTGCTACTTCCAAGCTTCCTCTGAGCCATTTTAGTTATACTACCGTCTTTCTTAGCATTCCTATCACACTCATACGCACTTTTCTTTTATTTCTCTTTGGTCAACTCTCCATATCACACAAAAGGTCTTACAATTTATTCCTTGAGCTTTTGTGCCATTTATATAATTTGATGATTATTTCTCTGTTTCAGGTAAAGAGTTTTTAGATTATCATCTTCATTTATATATCAGTGAGTAACCTATATTTTCATGATTTCTATTGTACTCGTGTATGCATAATGTATTTGGGATCCTATAAAGCCCACAAGAACTCGCCTTGAATAATAACATATGATAACGCCCCTGTGATTGCTTATGCATAGTCTAGTTCAATTTCACATTATTTGAAGAAGACACACCATCGCATACTATATTTTACTTTAACCCCATCTTGGTTGATGACACTGGTCTACAGAGGTTTTTTTCCCTAGAAATACCATTGATTTTGGATATATTTATGCTCACAATTCATGAAACTATTAATGCTTTTTTTTAAATCTTTCTTATCATTACAAAAATCGCAAAACAAGAAACAAAATAACAGATTTATTTATGACTAGCTGTGCCCACGACTTCGCTTCCGTGGAATTCAGGGGTCTGCTCCCGTCTCGTCCCGTTCCGGGCCCTTCCAATGTTTCAGAACAGTCCAAATTATGAACAAATAAGAATAGCGCCATCTATGATTAATCTTCAGAAATACATTTATAATTTGCTTACATAATCACCATTCATAACACTTCGTCCTCCATGTCATCAAAAACAAACAAAAGATGGACCGTCCAATTATAGTTAGAATTAAATAATGTTATGTTCCGTGGCTTATTTTTCATTTAATATGTCTTAGATATTAATTATTTATATACTATACATAGATTTTATATTTTATGTAAATTTGTTCAATTTCAAGCAATGCATAAATTTTTTGTTCTCGAGTAAGACTAAAAGTCATTTCCTTACAAACTCTTTTTTCATATTAAAGTTGCCGCAGTGTTTAGTCCCTTGCAATAATTCTTTTCACAAAAATCGGAAATGTAAGGAAACGTGAAATTTACAATTCTATTATTAGTATAGATGTCAGTTTTGATTTGAAAAATTAGGATACATCGAAGTAAATAGAGAGGCAAATGTCGAAAACATTTGTTATATTTCCATAAAACATCTTATATGAGATTTCTTTCTGAAAGTTTGCCAGCGTATTTTTGAACAATTTCTTCATAATTTGGTGGTTTATGGTTTTCTAGGAACATTTCGACTACCAACTTTTCAAGTTTTACTTTCCGAAACTTTAATAAAATCTGTGTCTTTCATCACGTGCCGTATTTGAGGACCATCAAATATTCCACCCGTCAACTATTCAAAATATAAGATATTATGTAAAATTCATAAAAACATTCAGTACTTTCATGAATATATTCGTAATTTGGGCACTTGAAAGATATCCAGGGCAACACAAAAATGTTTTTGTTGTAGAGCTGTGTAATTTATTTGTAATTGAATTTTCTTATTATTAATTTACATGCTTTGTTGCATGTTCACCGATGTTCAGCAGTTTGTTGATATTTCATTTCCAAAGGTACTGATTTCGAAAAAAAAATACTCTACCTATTTTTCTATTTAATCTGTGTGTAATTTCAATATTGTTTTTCTGATTATATTCACTTTTAATTTTGCAAAATTTCGATAGTTTGTCTAATGGTGTTAAGTTTGATTTTGTATTATTAAATGTGTAGGACTTTGGGTCAGCTAAAACACCATAAGGTATAGAGAAGAGTACCTACATTTATGACTTGTCCGTGATAATTCACGGAATGTCGTCATCTTGAGCATACTATGTGAGAGAAAATGTCGTCTGTGCCGTGTTCTCACGAAAGTTTTTCTTGTAATCAGATATAATGATACCGAATCGTGTAATCTTGCGGCGAGGGCACTCTCTGCGTACGTAATGGTCACGATTACTTGTCCGATTGTAATCGTAGCGATGTCTCCACGCGGTAAAGTGTCGATAAACAACACTGTTGCTTTAATATAAGGTTGAATAGTTTGTTAGGGTAACTCTAGATCAACATTTGATGCGAAAAATGTTTGCAGTGGCTCGATATAATGATTAAATTTTTACTTTTTCTCTTCAATTTGCGTTGCGGTAGCATTTGCCATTGTCAAGGTTTTATTTTCATGAAAGTATTCTAAAATTAGGCTTCAGTTTGTTTTTATCCTTTGGTCTTCGTTGTCTTAAAAGTCTAAGTCATTACTTACGTATATATTTTTTTAAAAGGTTACATGAAATTTACGAGTCATTTTATAATTCAGTTCACTTTGATCGGTAGTTTGTCCGGTCCAGTGAAGCTACTGATCGGGTCAATAACATTTAGTCACTTTAAAAAAATCACATTGCATAGTAATTATATTTACCTCGTAAAATGCGTTCAAATATACATATTATGAGATAAGATTAATCAAAAACTTCAATCACTGAACAAGATGGTAACAAATGTACAAATAAGTGGTCAGTGTGATGATGCATTGTTAGAGGAACAGGTTTTGTCTAGAGGAGTGATATTTGTATTAGCCAACATTTAACGATCGCCTGCTAATATAAGGACTCTTTAATATATGTCTATACTAATAAATAAAATTGAAGCGTAGACTGTCTCGAAACATACATATATGTATAATGGAAGATAACAACCATAGCGCGATGTAGAATCATTCAAAGAAAATCAATTTTCGTTAATGTATAAAATTAAAATGTCTGTCTTTTTGTTTTAACTGAATACATATGAATGTATATACGATGCCAATACCAAAAACGCAATGTTTAAAATTTTTGTCTGTCTGCCTGTTTGTAGCGGCTAATCTCCGGAACGGCTGGACCTATTTGGACGTGTGACTTTTATTGTTACGTAGCTGAATTTTTTTTAAATAATTAGGGTTCCGCTTAAAAAAAAAATTAAGATATTAGAAATAAAAATTTGAATAAAATCCGATTCAATGCACAGTTTTACTGGCAGGTATTTTTTTATTACTAATAAAACATATTACAAAAAATATACATCTATATAATGCCACTTAAACCTTCAAGGTTTGTCTGTAGCATTTATAATTTAAAAAATCGGTCACAAATACATGTGTTGTTGGTGTTTTTTACAAACAGAATAAGTAAAAAATTTTTAAATAAAATTTTGCAATTTTTCATATTAATCTTGTTGCGTAAGGATGTTGGTAAAGAATTGAAGAGTCTAGGAATTAAGTAAGTAGTTGTCCGTTCGCCGTAATAATTATTGGCTGAGTGGGTAGTTAACATATTTTTCGCGATCAGACGTGTGTGTATATAGGGTGGTCTATTTTCTTCTGTAGGTTTGTGTTAAAAAATTGTTCTGCATTTGAATTTGTGACAACTATCTTTGCTTAATGTTAGTAGTAAAAAAAAAAATGGAAAATAATTAGGGCCCCGTATAAAATGAACACTATAAAAACTATATTACGTGAAAAATATATGGAACGCGGGTGCAGACGCGGGCACACAGCTAGTTATATATAATAAGGTATAGGCTATTTAGCTGATCAGAAATCTGTTTACTTATTAAGCTCTGAATATCACGAAAAATAGTCATAAATTCACATATATACAGTAGGTACATAGCAAGTAGTGTTAATTAATGTTTTGTAATCAGCATTGGTTTCAAATATCACTCGTAAAAGGATCGAGGATGTATAATCTTCCATGTATGTGTGTATGTACATGTTTTTTATTGTGGCCAAAGTTCATGTTGGATGACGCTTGTGCAAATTAAGATGCGTTTAGTGATGCACAGCCTAGCTAAGTTAGCTTTCTGGTTTAAATATATCGAAACTAAGTTTTCTTTTCTTTGATGTATTTTAACTTTGTAAATAATCTGTTGGTAATTATAATTATAATTCAAAAGGTTACTGCTTTTTATGCGAGCCATAATGGTGATTTGTGCTATTTGTAAAGGAATCAATTTTAACAAGTTTCATGGCCGTTCAGGTTATAAAGTTACGATATTTTTAGCAATACTCCATTACCCACGTTTAAATCAGTATTGGTAACTAACTGAACCGAATGACCTTGTTCATATGTATGTGTGTGTCTCTAACAAAGCTAAATTTGACACATCATCATATCACAAATATATATAACCGCACGGTAATAAAATACAAATTTCTCAAAGCAACTGTATTATGTTATGTACACCGAGCAGGGTAACCATAACTTGAAATTTAAATTTGTGGATAGTAAAACTGGACAAAATTTTACTTCGAAATATAGGAGGAGCATATTATTTGATGAATAAGTGGAAAGATTTTTAGTACATTAAATTACGCTTTGTGGTTTCCATACTTTAACTTTTTGGATACAAAACGCACCGTTTCCTCTTATTTTGTATTATTTACTATGATTTTTTTTAAAGTGCATAGACGACAAACATACTTATATTTATTTTAATTTTATATGGATAATTTAACCAAAATGTTTGTTCTCAATTTTCACACTGATACGAATATTAAAAGGTGCCAATGAATCGATTAGAAATACGTTCCATAATAGAAATAGCAAGAAACTGGATCAGATTTTTTGTTCTTGTCTTTTCGGCGCAAAATATGATCTTCATTATTTAAGAAAAAAGTTAACTGGCACGGAACTTCTGGGAGATGTTATACATCAAACTTGAAGATAGAATAGTATCTGCAGACGCATATATGAGTAAAAACGTCATTTACGCCATTTACCGCAACGATGTAAAGTGGATTTGATTACCTAGACGCGGCGATATACGTTTCACATAATTGTAAATCATAATGAAATTTCACTATTGTTCACATCACATAACTTTTTTTTTACAATAACATCTCTGTACATGTTTATTTTATTCCCCATTCACTGTTCGGTAAATCATTAATTGGCTTTGGAACATATTTTAATAATCTAAAAGTAACAATATTGCTCGAAAAATTGTCCAACTTCAGTGGAAATGGGTGAAGCATATAGCTCGTAGAACAAATATCTGATGGGCCCAAGAGGCTATCTAATGGTGACTACGTATCGGGTGACGAAGGGTGTACAGGCCCCCAACAAGATGGACTGACGACTTATTCGGTGATGGTCGCGGGAATCCGCTGGATGCGGATGGCGCAAAACCGGTTATTATGGAGATTTTTGGACGCCTATGCTCAGCAGTGGACGTTTTTCGACATGATGATACTCTTCCCGAAATGTTTTTTCATGCGAGAAAAAAAAAGAGAAGTCCTATCTTCCGCGCAACGGTTGGTCACCATAACACCAACCCACTTTCCATGATTGGTAATTTGATCGCGATCGTCGAGAATGGAAAGCGGGGCGGTGTTATAGGAAATTAATACGACAATTTATCGTATGTTTGGGTGACGTTAGTAAGGATGTTTTGTGAAAATATGAAATTTAGTACGTATTTTTGGGAGTGATAATGTATGTAAGGCAATGTATACTTAAAATAATTGATTCACTTTTAGCAAGTGATGTATTTTATCACTTTTACCAAGCTTTCCAAGAAAAGTACGCCACATACATATCGCAGAAACACCGCAAAAAAAATGAGATAATATAAATGTTACGGAAAATTGCAATCTATGTGCATAATGTTTAGCTATGATATGATGACATATGATCTAATAAAAGGTATATTACCGTGTAAAATTTTAAAGAATTCTATATCTATAGTATAAGCGGAATTATTTGTAATAGAGAATAACGGTAATGTGGTTGGATTCCGCATCGATGGACGTATGTTCGTTCCTATCCTATTTTATAATGAGATAGGTCACCCAGGCTACCTAAGCATAGAGGTATCGTCTTTTAAGTGATTCAGACGGAACGCATCTATTGGTGATTTAGCGACAGGTTTTCAAACGTAACACTACAACCTACCCTGGCGGGCATAATTAGATCATGTTCTATCACCATGCTATGGTTTCCTCACGATGTATTCTTTTACCGAACGCTCAGATTTATTATTATAGAGATCAATTGGTGAGTTGTAACCTGAGTCCAGTGCCTGCGGAATCCGAACGCACTACCAACTAAGACATCATCGCTCCAATTACAGTTAAAATAAAGATATTTACATATAGTTACCTAAGTATTTAATATCGGAAACGATGAATGTCAAAGTCACGATTGGTTATTACGTCAGTTCGAACGAAATGAGGTCATAACGCAAAGCGCGTTATTGAAAGTATAATATCGAACGTAAGGATAGAAGGATCTAAAACTCTTTTGGTCGAAAAATAAAACCGATCAGATTATTGGATGAGCCGATGTCATTGAGAAAATTTAAAATCTCTCTCCGTTTTTTGGGTCGGCTATAAAAATACTTCAATAGCTAGGTCAGGCTACCCTTAGAGTCGCGTTTCTGATTGGACTCCGTTCGGTTTACTGAGTCTCATTATTCGTTCGGATGCTTTCTAAAAGAGTCACATTTTTATATAATACTAGCTCTATGCCCGCGGCTGCGCCCGCATTTCATATATTCTTCACTGCATTTTAACTTTTTTACACGGATCCCTAATTTTTTTTTTGTACTGTGATAAAGTAAACATATTTCTCATAAATTCAAGCACGTGCATGTAACTGTGCATTGCGTTGGATTGTATTCAATTTTTTGTGGGTTTTAATTTTTTATGCGGAACCCTAATTATTTTCGAAAATTAGAAGTACCCTTAGTTACCCGGAGTAACTTTAGCTATCTAACAAAAAAAGTCCCGTCAAAATCCGTCCAGCCAGTTCGGAGATTACTCGGAACAAACAGATAGACAAGACAGACAAAAATTTTAAAAATTGTGTTTCGTGTCGTATATTCATTCATATCTATTTAGTAAAAAAATAATTTTGACATTACAAACAGACGCTCCAATTTTATTTATTAGTATAGATTACCTTTTCAAACAGATTTGTGATGCTTACCATGATTAACATAAATCTGAGGGAAGTTGCAGGGAGAGAGAAGGAAAGTTTGTATTATATTTTTTAATTAACTGTGCACCCGCGGTTTCGCCCGCGTTTCATATCTGTTTCACTGCGTAATATAGTTTTTAATTTTTTTTCATACGGGACCCTAATTATTTTGCATAATTTTTTTTACTACTAACACTATGCAAAGATATTTCTCTTCTCACAAATTCAAATACCTCCCAGTAAAAAAGTGTAATGAAGCGGATTTTATTCCTATTTTTATGAGTTTTAATTTACGCGGATCCCCTAATTATTTTTCGAAAAATAAATGTAAGTTACGCGGAGAAACTTCAGCTACCTAGGAAAAAAAATCCTCTCAAATTTGAACTATATAACTAACATTTATAGTAAATAGAATTTCTGAAAAATAATATGTCAACAGTGGACTCTGCATTAGGAGCGTTACACGATGAGACGATTTTATACAAGCGACACATGTTAGATAATTGATATATAGAGTGTTGCGTGAGTATTGTTCATATATCCTTAATTATAGCTATAATTACAAATTACAAACATACATTGAAAACGTGGATAATAAACACATGAGAAGTAACTAGTTTTAAAGGGAAGATGGTACGTCTGTCGCCATTGATCGCGTAACTGTCGAACACGTATCAAAGATGCCGGAGGATGCTGCATCTCATTAGTTTCGACAGGAAGCGGGGCCAGGGTCGCGCGGCGCAAAAACTAACGCCCGCCGGTGTCGATGCCCCCCCCGCCCGACCGGCACTGTTAATTGTAGTGATGGGTAGTGCTGTTTACCAATGTCTATTGTCGGAAATTAATTTTTAACAATATCCTCTATTTTTGTTCGTATATTGTTTTTAATCACTCTACTTTTGATTGAATACTATGTAACGTTAGTGTTGCGAAATAAAACAAATAAAACTCAAATTAATAACTTTTGTCGATTTAATTCACTACTCATGTCATATCTTTTTTTTATTATTATTGCATTTATAGTCTAATATATTTCGTAAATCTATCGTAAAGCTATCATCAGACGTAAATATATTCAATTAGTGCTGTGTGTTTTTCATTGTATATCATAGATATGTGAATAGTGAAATACGTCGTGTGTTCAAAAAATAAGGTGACTTTGTATTTTTAAGGAAAAATATTTATTTATTTATCAATATTTATGTTGTCCCCTTTAAAGTAATCCCCCTCAGATACAATACATTTATGCCAACGGTTTTTCCAACCCTCTAAGCACTTCTCATAAGCACTTTTCGGTATAGCCTTGAGCTCTTCCTGCGATGCAGTCTTTATCTCTTCATTCGTTGCAAATCTCCGTTCTTTCATAGGTCTCTTTAGTTAAGGGAACAAGAAAAAGTCACATAGGGCCAAATCCGGTGAATATGGTGGCTGAGGCATGATTGTGGTGTTGTTTTTGGCCAAAAAATCTCTCACAAGCAAAGATGAGTGAGCAGGGGCATTATCGTGATGCAAAAGCCATGAATTGTTTTTCCACAATTCTGGACGTTTTCTTCGTATTGCTTCTCGCAAACGGCGCATAACTTCAAGATAATACTGTTTATTGACCGTACGACCATATGGTAAAAACTCCTGATGCACCACGCCATGGTAATCGAAGAAAACAGTATCAAAACTTTGACATTTGATCGAACTTGGCGTGCTTTTTTCGGTCTTGGCTCATCTGGGCTCTTCCATTGAGACGATTGGACTTTGGTTTCGATATCATAACCATATACCCATGATTCGTCACCAGTTATGACCCTTTTGAGTAAATCTGGGTCGTCGTTGACGTCATTTAACAGTTCTTGAGCGATGCTCATGCGACGGTTCTTTTGGTCAAAATTTAGCAATTTCGGAACAAACTTCGCTGACACGTCTCATGCCCAAAACGTTACAAAAAATTTCATGGCACGAGCCAAGCGACTCCTCAGCAACTTCTCTGATAGTGATTCGACGATTTTCCAAAACAATTTTCTTCACTGCTTGAACGTTTTCATCAGTTGTTGACGTGCTTGGGCGTCCAGAGCGAGGCTCGTCATTGGCATCTTCCCGGCCATCTTGGAAGAGTTTGTACCACTTGTAAACATTTTTTTTACTCAGAACAGTTTCACCGTATACCACTGTCAACATTTCAAGTGTTTCGGATCACTTTATTTTATTTCTTACACAAATTTTGATGCAAATCCTTTGATCCATATTTTTCGATAGCAAGAAATCGCCGAGCAAGCAAAACACTTATAACCTTTACGCCTCTCACAACCAAACAAAAAATGCAATACACTTGAAACTTGGTACAGATGTTCGGAAAGAGTGTACCAACATAACAAAACAAAAATCGATAATCGAAAGTACGTTGCCCGCGAAATTTGAAAAGTCACCTTACTTTTTGAACACACCTCGTATGTTATCCATTTGATTTAATCTGAATTCATTATTTAAAAAGTATTTTTGGTTTATAAATTTTATTATTTGTGTAAATTAAAATTATGTTATGTCAATATTTAGTATAGATATGGTAACGGTTGAAATATCAAAATACTAATAAGTTTATAATTATCACAAAATTATATTATTTATAAATTGTCAAAACAATACGCGTGATGCGAACGCAAGACAGTTCGGTATGAAGTTCCTTTGGAGAGGCATATGTCCAACAGTGAAAGTCTTTTAAACATTAGTTTTTTTTTTAATTTTCGAATCGATATGATGTATCTCCGTCGCATCACTAGAGAGGTCGGCGCGTGACGGTGCAACTCACGGGCGCGACTCACTGGACTGTGTCTACGCTAGGTACGGATCGGCGGTTTTAGTTCCGTTCGACAATACGGTCAGTTAGCAAAACAAAAGTCGGCATTATATGATGAAATTCTCTCATGATGTCCCATTTATCTTTCAGAGTTACTCAGTTATCCGATTCTCCGTATTCGTTGCCGTAATATATATATATGGTAATAGGAAAGTGGTGGTCCTTGGACGCACTATATATAACCTCAAAACTACTGAACGTATCGGGATGAGACTACTATCATTCAAATTTTTCGTAGATGGTTGTATGCTATTTATTTTTTGGATTACTTTTCTATTTTTTTTTTCAATTTCCTCTTATGTACATTTTTCTGTGCTAATAAAAATAAACGTCTCTTATTTTATTCATTTGATGTTTTAGGTAGGCAGTGAAGAATTTATGAAACGCGGGCGGAGTCGCGGGCACCAGTTAGTATTAACATATGATGAAAGAGTCCATCTAGAAGGATCTTTTTGAATGTTATTACTGTTGGCCTTGAGGTCGTAATTCGACGATAAACGTTTTCATAAAAGTGAAGGAAAATAGAGTTTTGGCGGGATCTCAGTCTGTCATTTAACAGTTTTTTTTTTTTTTTGCTTTGATCCATTAACTTGCGTATTTACGAACCTATATTGTGTAATTTTTGTGGCGTTTTTGTATGATGTAGTTTAATTATTGTGGACAAGTGAGGTGTATTGGATATAATGACGCGAAACTTTTATTCTGAAGTGCTACAAAAAGTCCATGTTCTAGGAAGATGAGCCACCTGTTTTTCTTGAGATTAGAAACGTTGACACAAGATTTTTTTATACACGGTTTATGCTCTGCGCTTTGAGCACAATCTCACCTGATGTTAAGTGACGATGTGGTCCAAGATGGTAAACACACTAAGCCTAGGGGTACTGGTTCTCAAGTGATGCTGCCGGAAAACACCTATTGATATTTGGCGACAGGTTTTCAAACTTGAGGGGTGGTAGCTACCCAGGCAGGCATCATTAGAAAATGCCCAAACACCATGCATGGTTTCCTCATGATGTTTTCCGTCACCGAAAGCTCAGGCTGATTTTAGAGTCGGATAGGTGGGGATCGAACCCGCGTTGATTGACCCGGAATCCGGCCTCACTACCCGCTGCGCCAACTTATTACATGACGCTGGCAGAATTGTGTATGTACGAGTATATCGCAGATTGCCATTAACTAAGAAATAGAACTATCTCAATTTTTGAAATGAAGCTATGAATATCTAATATTTTTCTTCTATTTTTTTAGCCCATTTTGCTTCTAATATGAAGTTGATATGATTGTTTAAATGCAGGGAGCCAAGTAAATATTAAATAAAAAAAGAAAATTTATAAGTAAGCAGTTGAAATCCTGTTTTTTTGTTTAAATCTTGCACGCTTGTTATGTGTAACCTTAGATTTATATGGTATTTGGTATAACATAGGAAGTAAGTTTACCCAGAGTCGTCGTTTGGTTAGAGAAGGTGTTCGGTGTTCAACAGTCACGTAATAATTTATTTGTATTTTTCTAGTGTTTGAAGCGTGTTATTTATTTATCTTCGGCCGCATTTTGTGGTTAAATTATTTACGTTTATACCTATGTGATTATATACGATTGTAATGTTTTTTTTCATGATTCAACGTAAAGACGCCTGTTACTAGACATAGATAGGTCTCCCCCAAAAAGGGAGGAATTTCCATAATCGTCACGTTTGGCAAGCGGGTTGGCGATCGCACTAGGTGTTTGTGGTACTCAGAGGTTGTCGCTGCCCGTTCCCTTTTTTATCCCTTAGTGGCCTTTTACTACACCCACGGGAATGATATGAGGTGGTACTATTCTTAGTCGGCACCACACATTAATGCTTATTTAGTCTATACATAGTTCACCTAAGTTTTTTTTATACTATCTTTATATATATATATATATCACTTTACATACTTTGAGAACAATCTCGCTTTTTGTAATAGTCTATAATAATAAATAAAATTGAAGTTGTCTGTTTGTAAAAAATAAAAATCTTTATACTTAATGCATATGAATGTGTATACGGTACCTATACCATTTTTTTAAAACTTTTGTCTGACTGTTTGTGCCGGCTAATCAATTTGCGGAACAGTTGGACCTATTTTGACGGGATTTTTTCAGGCAGATAGCTGAAGTTACACAGCGTAACTTGGATACTTTTATTTTTAGAAAATAATTAGGTTCCACATAAAAAAAAACATTAAAATTCATGAAATTCCATAAAATACAATTAACATTGACAGTATTACTGGCAGGTATCTGAATTTGTGAGAAATATCTTTGTTTCCTCTGAGTACCAAATATTTTTAGAAAAAATAAATTAGCGTTCCGAGTAAATAATTAAAACTCATGAAATTCTGATCAAAATACAATTCCATGGACACCATCAAAACATTATTTTCTAATGATTATTTAAATTCTATATTACGCATTGAAGAATGTAAGAAACACGGGCAGAGCCGCGGGCACACAGCCAGTTGATTTATGAAATAAATATGATGTTTTCTTTCATCGCAAGCTAAAGCCATTTATAGAATAGGGACTAGTGCGAGAATTGCATAAGCATGAGGCGGAGGATGCTCATGACTTTTGATTTTTTTTTATCAACATTATGTCAAATGCATATCAATAATTCTAAAAATATTTAGAAATCTTTGCTTACAATTACTGATAATGGAGCTGAAGGGGGAGAAGGGAGGACGTGGGGTGGATTCGAACTATAATGTAATTGCTTTTTGAATTCGTGACTTCCACGAAAATGATTATTTGCATTTCTACGACAGTTTTATACTCATTTGGCTAACTCATTAATTTTACACTCTACTCCGACCTCGTAAAGTTTAATTTACCATTTCCGGTTATAGTTATTTTTTAATAGAATTCACGTAAATCGGGCCTATTAATGTACCGAAAATAGCGCTGAAAGCGTTTTACCGCGCTTCTGTCCGCTGCCGAGTTCGGCTTTATTTAATAATCGTAACGGGGTTCATTGACCACACGAGATATCAATACGGACGGAGACAAAAAAGGTCGACAGAGCCTGTAGGTGTGTACTAGTGTATTCAGAAAGGGGAATGAACACAAAGGAGGAATACATGAGAATGCATCTTTTGTCTGTACGTTACAAATATTTTTTTGGTTAATATGTTCCTAGGATGTGTAAAGTATCCTTTTTTTCTCTCTTTTAATACCTCTGAGGAAAGAATGGCCGTTGTTGTTTTTTTATATATATTTTGAGATCTATCAAGTAATGCTGCCGGAACATATCTTTGTGATAGATTTTCAAACTTGAGACTGGTAGCTAGCCAAAATATTAATGTTTTTTTTTTACACTTTAGAGGCTTAATGCTTTTACCACAAGCTCACATGATGTTAAATGACGATGTGGTGCAGAATGGTAAATACACTAAACCTAGAGGTACCGGTTCTCAAGTGATGCTCCCGGAACACACCTATTGGTATTTGGCGACAGGTTTTCAAACATGAGGCTGGTAGCTACCCAGGCGGAGATTATTAGAAAAAATGCCCTATCACCATGCCTCCTTCACGGAAAGGTCAGGATCATTCAAATAGAATTCAAACTTATATCAATCGACGCGATATCCGCTAAACATAATTATGGTTTCGACAAACAGCGGGCGGGTTTGGGACACCATGATTCTATAGTAGATATCAGACTCTTCTGTGTTGTTAAATGACAATTACCCTCCGTAACGAAATTCGTTTAAAATACCGCTGCAACGGGGATCATGATTTCTGTTCAACCGAGAAAAATAACGTTTGAAGCCATGATAGCTTTGTTGGTAGTGCGGTCGGATTTCGCGTTAATGGACGCGGGTTCAAATACACCAATCCAACTCTAATCTAATCAGCCTGAGCTTTCGCTGAAGGAAAACATCGTGAGGAAACCGTAGGTTGTTGGTAGGGCATTTTATAGCTATGCCTGAGTGTAGCTACCACCTTCAAGTCCAAAACCTGTCGCCAAATACTAATAGGTATATCCGTCAGCATCACTGGAGAACCAGTACCTCTAGGCTTACTTGTTGGTGGGCTCCTGTTTCCGCACTTAGACACATTGGCGGTCCGTTGTGCGTACCTCTAGGCTTAGTGTGTGTACCATCCTGAACCACATCGGCACCCAACATCAGGTGAGATTGTGGTCAAAGCACTGCTCCTATACCGTGTAAAAACCGTGTCAGCGCCCATGCCCACGTAACCACTGTTCCCGCCACCGGAGACGAGTACCTAACTTTACTTCTGCACACTCTGGATCCCCCTCTGGTGGCGGTCTTAGATGTGTCTAGTTCTCCGACTGGGGAGGTTCTTGACTCCGCTACCAGCGCGAACCCAGTGACACTGCATGCACCCTTAGCATTACACTCACAACATTGCTGTGCATAACACGCAGGTACATGGTCCTGTGAGGAACATTTTTTTATCTATACTAATAAAGGAAGTTGAATTGTTTATTTGCAATGTGGTAAAAATATATTTTTTTTTTTTACTCGTAAAAAATTAAAACTCATGAAATTTCGAATAAAATCAGATTCAACGCACAGTTTTACAGGTAAGTGTTTGAGTTTGTGAGATATAGTTTTACTTTTACTCAGTACCAAAAAAATTAAGGAAAATGATTATGGTTCCTTATAAAAAAAACTAAAACGCAGTGAAGAATATATAAAACGCCGGAGGAACCGCGACAATGCGCACAGGTAGTCATTAAATAAAAGCTTAAGGTTTAGCTTGGATTAAAATTCTGTGGAACTTTTTTAATCAGGTACCGGACAAGCCTAGGTTCCCTTTAATGCCCTTGAGGTAGTTACTTTTTGCAGCTAAGTGCCTTAAGCATTCGCCTCTAAAGTTCGGTGAAGCCCTAAAGGTCCTTCCGGTCAACATCATGATTCAGTTTTCATCACGTACGGATCTGGATTCTCAAGGAGCATCATCATTACGGACGGCCGTGAGACACTCGTGTGATTCGATTTCACTTGATTTTTATGACTTTCTGATTGGCCTGTTTTAATGTTAGCTGATCTAATATGTACATTTTTTATTTCGCTAATTATCTAACAGTATATCTATGCTATATAGATAGAATTTATCTATCTCTGACTATCTTTCGAACTCTGGATTATATGAATTTCAAAATGAATTAATTATCAATGGATAGACAATACTATTTACTACTATACCGCTTGTGATTGTAAAACGGTCATCGACGTCACATTGACCTTTAAAACTAACATTGAACTACACAGTACAGTGCAGCGGCGACAATTAACCTAATTAATTACGAGTCGTATATATTTGTCCACTGAACGTACGTGAAACGGACCTTTATCAGTAAGACACATAACAAGTTGCGATGGCTTCGATTAAGTTATTTGTGAAAGTGTATTTAAAGCAGTATTTTTTCAATAAACATAACAATAATAAACAATCAAAATTCGATCAAAATCGGTCCCGTGTATTTAAAGATTTACCCGAACCTAAAAAACAGTTACCTATTTATATAATTCTAGCTGTGTGGCCGTAGTTCCGCTTGCGTTTCTATGCTCTTTAGTTCTAACCTAACCAAAAAAACAAATGAATGAAGAAAAATGAGACTCTTGTTTTTATTAGTAGAAAAAAAGTGCATAAGAGTAAATCGAAACGGAAAGATATATCCGTACATACGTATAAATTGAAAAAATAGAAGAAAGGATCGATGGAATCCAAAAAATTAATAACAACCTATAACCGTATACGTAAAATTCCGCGTCGAATGACAGTAGTCCCATCCCGATATGTTCAGTACTTTTGAGTTGATGGTGCGTCAAAGGAACCCCCATTTTCATTTTATATGTATAGATAGAGAATAGCAATTAAAAGGGGATAGATAGTATATCTGAAATAAAGGATATAATTCCATTAATTTTGGCTGAGACAGTTTATACATAAATGAGCATAACTTATCACTTCTTCCTCTATCATATAACATAAATATTTTTTTGTTTTTAATAGCTCTCAAACAATTTTACCCACTTCAATTGCCTTCTGCATAGAGATACATTTTGTCAAGAGAATGAACATTTCATAAGTTTAAACAGTTCCGCTGGTTTAAATCAATATTTCATGTACTCCTAGCGAAGCGGGCGGGTAGGGTAACACAGTAATTCGTAATGTAGTATTTCAACTACGAACCATATTCCTCTTCCTACATAATATAGCCTCGTTTAAAATAGCATTACACAGCTCAAACTTTTTGGCAATATGTCAAACCCGCCATTAAGGTTTCAGGAATCAGGATAGTGGCTGTATAGAGAGAGTGAGTTAATGACTCTTTTTGATTTGAACAAACATGAATGCTTTTAGGATGCCTATAAGAAAAGTCTTAGTTGTAAGAAATGCAACTATATTAAATATCGTTGAGATATATTTTGTAGTTCCTAGCTACCAATGTTGGAAAAAGTTCAGTCAGTTTATATCCAGTTATAGTTCTCAGAAAAATAGACTTCACTCAAATTAACATCTCCGTGTTCCCTCCGTAAATTTTAAAATTCGAATTCGATTAAAAAAATTGTACAAATCGGTCCACAATTGACGGAAAAATCGCGTAACAAGCATACAAAAAAAAAACATACAGACGAATTGGCAACCTCCTCCTTTTTGAAGTCGGTTAATAAAATCAAACAGCTTGTATGGCTGTCCATTAAAGTTAGCTTAAATCTATAGAGATTCACTAAACCGATGAAATTATATACTTATGATATAACCTGATCAAATTATGAGGACAAAAGAAAGTATATAAATTAGAACCAGCGTATTAGCTGACAATTTTGCAACAAACTCTTTGAATATTCAAAGAAAGTACTATACTGCAGTGAATCATTTTTTTAAGAATTAAACTAATAACGCATTGCTAGTAGGAAGTATGATAAGTTTTTGTTCATTTCCTCGATAAAACTAACTTACCCTATTAGCCTGACGTTCGAATAAAGTGTTGAAACTTAAGTATATAGATACTTTATCAATGGCTCTTATTGTTCATGCAACTTTAATAAAAATAGTTTATCATGCTGATACTTGTTTTTTTAATTGCGGTTTTGTATGCTCTGATATTTTTGGGTACAATATTTATCCGTGATTATCTACTTAAGACACATTTTTACACTTAACATCTGGGAATAATTGTCTAGTGTGGCAGTGAAAGACCTATCTGAAGAAACAAAGTAGTTTGCGTGTTTTCCATTTTTTATAGGTATTTGATGAAAATCATTACATTTATGTAGTATGATGTATGCATTGACTATTAAATCTTTTGTAACGACATTGCTTTTGAAAAAAAATCTCAAGGTCATGGTAGACATTTCTGGAAGAAAGTAAACCCTACCTGGGCCTTGGCGGAAACGCTGTCAGAGACTCCTGTAAATTTAGGAAATCAACCCTTTTAGGGGTAAATTGAAATCTGTTACTGTGCATTGTCGCACTTTTGGCAGCATTGAATTAAATACACGGTATAAACAAAGATACTATTTCGATCACTTATAAAGACTTGAAAGTAAATAATTATAATCAGTTAATAATTTATCTATGGTAGACTAAATACCGACTGGTTTATTGAAAACTTTCAATAACGTCTACAGAGAGGTTATAAACGAGCCTTTCATACTTTAATAGTAAGCGAACAATCCACTCCATTATACTCCGATCCATTTGTAAACCAATTTAGCAGTGACGGCGCTGTATGTGAATTCATAAAGGGTTGTCAAATATTCATGTCATATATCACTTTGTGCTCGTTATTTGATAACCTTTTTAACTGGTCTGTTGTTTTCAGCATCCATATTTTAATATATAATTTGTTCGTGCTGAAATTCCATCTCCGGAATATTAATTTCACATACAAATTAGTTAAGACTACAAATTAGTTCGTAATTTTCTTTAATCGTGTGTTGTGATGGCAGTTACATAACTAGCTTGTCGCTACTAATTAAGCTTGATGAAAACAGTATGCCAAATGAATCACCTGTAATGTACTTTGAAAATATGATTGCTTCTCCACGAATAGGCTTCAATTTCCGAGCTTTGCGGATATCAGATGATTGTCGTAAATTCAAGGAAAAATAATCTTGATACAAACGTCGCTTTACTTTGATCATGTAAATTGATTTCAGTATATAAAATACACTTTGGTAATTTATAGAGAAATCTGTAGTTTTGAACATAGCTAGTAAATAATAGCATATGGATAAAGTTCAACGTTTTCAATTTTTTATACTATTAAAGTGGTAAGCAGTCACCGTAGCCTATGGACGCATGTAACACCAGAGGAATAACGTGCGTGTTGACAACTTTTCAAAAAATAACAAAACAAAAAAGGGGACGCTTAATTTTCTCACAAAAAAGAAAAAAAAATCGTATATATTATATATTATAAAAAAAAAGAACCAGATCAAGTTTCTTGCCGGCTCTTCTCGACTGGGTTGTTTTCCGAACCGGTGGTAGTGTTTTTAGACGTTCATAAGCGCCTTCTTAGGGCCTAAATTGAATAAATAAATTTTGATTTTGATTTTTTGATTCTGAATTAAATCAAAAACTGCAAGGTCTATTTAAAAATACATCAAATTTTACTTGAATTTCGGTGGTTATCTGATGGGCAGAAGTATAGATAGTATAGTACTATCTATAGTACTATAGATAGTAATTTATTCACGTTGTAAAAAATTAAGGAATAAGCTCGAATGAAAAATATTATAAATGACTAAATTCTTGTTATAAATCACGTTGACATTTCTATGAATAGTAGCTATCGCCTTCGTCTTACCAATTACTTGACGTATCTCTATGATAGTGCTAAGATTCGCAATCATCTTCAATTATAAGTATTATACTATTCATTTTTAATTAATCCCACTTTGAATGATCATTTAAAATATGTCTAAATACAAACAGTGACATTCCTATACTATGATCATTACTTGTAGCCATAGTCACGATTGATTTAACGGAATAGGGTTAATTGATCTGAGGCTTCTAAGTGGAAATTAATGTAATCCACGTTACCGATTCTAATATGAATTTTTCCTTCAATAATTCAAAATTGAAAAAAGTCAATAAGAATAATGTGCTCAGTTAGATTCTAAATATAACATAACATGTTCATGAAATGTATAAAAGTGAAGCAGCATATAGTAGAATTATTAAAGGAACATGTTGCAATCTGTTAAACATCCTACGGGCCCATCATCTTCCTAAGTAAATTAGCATTACAATAATAATTAATTCGTATTTGTATTTTGCACTCAGCCATTCCATCGACAAATCAAGAATATCCAAATTAAGTTTTCATTATCAGAAATTAGTAATAAATATTGTTAACGACACATCCCTAATAGTAAATATTTTCGTGTCAGATCGTAATTACATTTATCTAAAGTATTTCAACGATAAATCTTCACAAATCAGATTTATATCGTCTGATTTATTGGAGAAACCGTCAATGATTTAAGCAGAAATAGTGTAGGTATTACAAGTTCTATTGCATCTATTATTTTCGAGATATGAAAATATTCCAATTATTTTTTATGTTTGGTATTTGTGATTATTTTTGCCTGTATACGGAAGCGGGAATGCTTAATGAATTCAGTTAAAAAAATTATAATGATTAATTACCAAAATCATGCGTATTAGTCCACTGCTTAGATATATTGTAATAACCACGATTAACATTGTGATTTGAAAATGTTTGAAAAGGGCAATCATCTTAGAAATTGCAACTATCGTACTTTGCAAGGTATCAAACAATAAAAGTGCGTGATGAATTTTCTAAAATGAATGTTATAACAGTATCTGGACAGTTCGCATTCATTATAGTTCTGCGTGCGCCGGCGCCGACGCGGCTGCCGTAGCGGTACCATGAACCTTTGGGATATGGCCTGAGAGACAGGACTCAAGCGGATGAAACTCTATTTTTCCGCCTTTAAAAATAGTACAACGCTTTGAGAAGTATCCGAGTTTTGATGCACTGTTCCCAATTCACATATCAGATTTACTAAATAGCTTTAAACCGATATATTTTAATTTATATGTTAATTTACATAGATTGTTTCATCCTACTGGAGATTTTCTGTATTCTTTCCAGGTGAACACTTGTTATTTGGTTTTTGATGTTTCTAAACTAGAAGCTTTTTGTAACTTTTATGTGATATCTTCAGCGAAAGAAATTTTCATACCCTACACAAGTGTGGAATAGACAAGTGTGTTATATTTATTGATTTACTGTACTTCTGTACGATTGTTTCTATTCCTTAAAATTCCCTAGACCATGCCGATTATTGTTAACTCGGCTTCGGACATACTTTATTCGATTATTTCAAAATATTGCGCTATACAAACAAGTTCCTACAAATTCGATATCCTCCATTTACTATTTATAGTGACTATGATAGGATATCCTTTCACAGTATCAATTGAATAACATACAATTATAAATGTTCTCCACTCACTAACACCGTATTTTGTAAGTGTGTGTATAATTATAGGAAGTTTCGTAACCAGTGCTACCTATTTAGTCGTAATGGCCAGTGGTCATTAATGTAGTGTTGTGAATTGAAGCTAACTGTAAGTAAAGATCTTGTTGGATCTGCTTATCGGAATACTGTTAATGCTAATTAGCATGTAATTGTTACATAGCATCTCTTTGTAATGGTTTTCATATTAAAGGTGTATTATTAAATATAATTTATTCAAACCTGTATCTGGTCAGTGTGTTATTTCATTGGCATTCGGTAAAGGAAGTGTTGGTAGGTATGTTGGCTGTGGCATCACTTATGTAGCTTCGCAGCCGATTTTGAGAACAGTAATTGAATTACTTCCTGACGTTGTTGCTTCGTAAATTACTTACGTACTCAATTTTGCCTAGAATTTAATGCAGAAACATAAGTTAATGTGCTATTTACGGGTAGGTTTTTTTGAAAAGAATATTAATATTTTGATTTCAGAATATCATATTTTTTGGGTTGTTGGTTACTACTATTAACATGACCAATATGGGACCCGATGGATGAAATTTGACCATATTAAAAATATTAAGGGGTAAAAACTGTTTTAATTATATTTTAACTTAAGCTCATCAATAACTACAATAAAAGAAGTAAATAAATCTGATGATAAATAAAGGAGAAAAATGACTTGAATAGTTTTATCTAGACCTATTATATGTTTTTTTATTGTTTGTTAAATTATTTTCCAACTTTTACCAATAAAAAGCGAAAGTTTTATCTAGCTTAATAAAAACTGAAAATGTAATATTTTTTGTAACTAATACAATCTTAGCTTTATAAAAATAATCATCAAAAACTTTCATTGTTGATAAAACGACAAATACTTTGTATATTATAATTCAAAACGTTAAAGCAAATGTTGGTATATATATAACCAACAACCATTTGGTATGGTTGGTATAACCATTACTTTCATTTTATATTTCCTTCACGTTAGAACGAGGACCTATTTGCTTCTTGTTACTGTACTGGTTAAACACGATATGATTAAAATGTAATTTGGATGCGAATTTCTTTGGTTCTGAGGTTCTCGTTACCATGCTTAATCGGATATAAAGCATATTTGTTTGACTTTACATTTGACATTTTATTTCATTGCTTAATCTCTTAAAAATCTTTTATCTGAAAATTGTAGTGATCTTGGCAATGTTTGTTTTTTACTTTAAGATTTTAGTTTCAGGATCTTTTATTTTTTTTATTTTTCTATTGACGATCTTTGTTATGATGTTTCATTTTTATGACTTTGATTTATTCACACCAATTCAGCATTAACAAAATCATGAAAAGATGGCGTTTTTGTTACAATAGATATATCTTCTGTAAACGATCTAACCAGTCTACAGCACCAGACAATTTTGATCACCTCACCGATCTCATGAAAGGTCGTAAGCGTGAAGGTTGTTTGTTGCAATAATCTCGTAGTATCCAATACAATGTTGTAACATCTCCTTCAACTATGTACACAAAAGGCAAACACGATCCATTTCCACAAAGTTTTCGTGCAATTAATAATTGATGAACTTTTCCTATTTTCCCTTCCTCTGGCCTCTATTCGTATCAGTTTCATAAGAACGGATGGGACCGTTTGCCGGTTGTTCGCAACTGTTTATTAGTTTCACCGTGATGTACTTGCAGCCCGTGGGTTTATAATGTGGGTTACGCCTTCGTGGTTCGGTGCGTTATGAAATTGTAAGAGATGATGGGTGTGGTGTACCATACGTTTAGATTAATTGAAGTGCATTACAGATTGTTCATTGTTTTAATGTTGATAGACCTACTTAACAATACTTTCCGATATTTGAGCTTAGTGTTTTTTGGTTGCTTTCTTACTTTACCTATGGCAATGACGACTATTCTCCTGTTAGTAAAACTTTCTTAGTCCTATCAAAGTGTACACATGTATGTTCCATTGTAACCTATGCTCGTAGCAATATAATGTGTTGAAAAATAAGAGGTACAATAAAAAAATAAATCTTTAATATAGTATCTAGGAATGGCAGAAGAAATGGAACACAAGATGTGAATGAAAGGGAAGTATGTGTGTGACGTTCTCTCTGTCTTCTCCTAAAAATTGAGATGGCGAAAAATGATTTGTAGTGTTTAGACGCTGTGCATACTTGAAAAAAAAAAATGTTCTGATAGCTGTTCTGGTTCGTTTTTTATTGGATCGTACAAGTAAACCCCAAAATGTGTATTAAAATGTCTGAAGCAATATATTTTTGAAATATTGTTTAATAACCTTTTTTCAATTTAAACTTTTTAAATGTGTCATAACATAACATAAGTTCACGCCTGTTATCCCCGAAGGGTTAGGCAGAGGTGAAATAGTGAACTACACCACCCACATTTCGCCGAGCTTAGTTCCGTCCCAGATGTAACAGGGGCGAGCCTGTCGCCATATCGGGCACAAATTCCAAACTCCGGGATTATACTGAGTAGAAAAACCCAATACCACTTGACCTGACCCGGGGATCGAACCCGAGACCTCAGAACGTCAGTTGCACCGTGATACAACTGCGCCACCGAGGCAGTAATGTTAATGTGTCGAGTACCCATAAAAATAAGACAATAGGAAAACAATGGAAAGCTGGCGTAAACGCCAGGTAAGTGCTCAAGGGGTTAATATTACCTGAGCGACGTAGGGTAACTATTTAAAAGAGAAAATACAAAGTCTATGTTTCGATTTTAAGGACATCTGAGTACACATAAAACAAATGGTTGGATCAATGCAAATATTTAGTAAGCACGATAGAAATACCAGAATCAAGAGAACACGAACACCACTCGATGAGTCCGTATTATCATTAATTTATTCTTAAATTTTGTAGGTTACTAGTTGTCACCGCGACTTCGTTCGCATTTCATATTTAAAGAATTAAATTTGACCAAATTGTGAATCTAAACCATCGAATCCTCAGGAATTGACAAAAAAATTCATTAACATCGGTTTATTAGGAGTTTAGTCGAATACACAAGATAAAGAAAAATATTTCTAATAAAGTATAACACTTGCCTGTAAAATTGTGCATTGAATCGAATTTTATTCAAATTTTATGAGTTTTATTTTGTTTATGCGGATCCTGAACTATTTTCGAAAATTAAAAGCACTCTAAGTTACCCTGAGTAACTTCAGCTATCTACCAAAAAAAATCCTGTCAAAATTGCTCCAGCCCTTCCGGAGATTACCCATTACAAACAAATATACAAAAAATTTAAAAATTGTGTTTTTGGTATAGGTAATACATTCATATCTATTTAGTACTAAAAAAATTGACATTACAAACAGACACTTCAGTTTTATTTATTAGTATAGATATCTAAATGTTCTTGGTTTTACAGATGAATTCGTTCATGTCAGTCACGCAATTACTTTGTTCTTTTTTTAATTTGAATTCATTTCGTGTGACGTAATAATAGTAGCGTGTGTGGTGTTATAGAACATTCTTCTATTTCATTTATTTGTCATTGAGCATTTTTGAAGATCACGCTATTCCTCTGGGCTATGAAATAGAAAAGGCTCCGATAAGTAAGGACTGATGTAACAAATTTTTGCGCTATTTCATATCAAACAGCTTGATCAATAATTACACAGACCTCTATTTATTTATAAGTATAGCTTTGAGTTTAAGTGATTTTTTGTTACCTATGTAAAGAAACGACCAAATAATAATCAACTGTAAAAGGAAGCAATTCGATGTTGGTTTTTTTTTGCATATATTTAATCAGACCATTTTTTTTTTATTTCTACATGGGTAGTTACGTAATGAATTTGGAATAGCAAATTAATTTAATTAGTCTTTAACAATAAAAATATATATCAACTACATAACAGTAGTTAGCGACACTAAAACGGGTATACTTTGTCGTATATATTAATTTATTATCCCGCTTACAAAAGAATTAAGAAGAACAGACGGAACACTATGTGTATGAATATGCAAGTGCGTGTTGTCGCGGTTGACTTTAATAGTCGAGGTTCGTTTACACCTAAGAATCCGATGTAACGATATATCGGCATACTTTTATGGTTATAACGCGAGAATATTGCACGTAATTTTTTAGCAATATTTTAGTTATACTTTTTCTGTGTATTTTTGGTCTGAAATATCTTTTGACATGCTTTTGCATTAAAATAGACTGATATGCCGTAACGGTAAACGACATGATGTTTGACGTTTCATATCTGGCGGTGTTCTGTGATAGAACATACATTGCACATTTTTAGTCGTAGGAAGTAGGAAAGATGCATACAGTTTACTTGTTACTAAGTGGTGACTATAAACTTGTTATTTTTTAGCCGCCTCAAAAAAACTAGAATAAAACAACTGCAATACATTTATTTCAAACAACTTTTGGATTATTTTAGAAGATTTTCTGAATAAAATTCTTTAGTTGGTTATTTTTCTGTCGAAAATGGGTAAAGGTGTTTTTTAATTCAATATCTACACCGGCTAAATTAGTTTTTTTTACTCTCCATGTATTTGCACAGGGCATTTACACATTAGTTATTTTATAAAATATTATACTCTTTGAGTTTCTCTTTCGTTTATTCTGCGATGTTTTAAAAATTGTATTTAATTATAGTATTTCAGTTTTTGTCTCATGTAAACATTACTAGTGTTTATGTTAATATATGTATGGTTTTTTTTTGTTTGTAATGTAATTACTTATATTACTGTTAATAAAAACAAATAACTTATTGAAAAAGTCGTTACATATGAACGCACCTGTTGCAACATTCAAGCGGGTGGTATGGTATACATACGTTACATGGAGCGCTCTCGGTCAAGTTTCATTACAGCATTGGTAACGTTCTCTTGTTGTATGCAAGTTGTGTAATTATTGTCACAGATGTTTCTTTAGAGGACGCTGCTACAATGTCAAAATGGAGAGCTCTCGTGTATTTCTTTTCTATGTAAAACTATTACATAAAGTGATAAAAATGTAATTTTTTGTTTTTTATGGATAAACCCATAAACTACTAACCGATTTTATAAATTATTTAAAATTATATAAGCTGCACTATCGTCGGGTAACATATTTTAGATTATTTTTAATTTGTGATAACGATGTACGAAAATTACAATTATGTAACCGAACGTATCAGTATAGTGTTAATATAAGTATTTATTTGTATAAATAGACGAAGATAAAAAAAAAAAAAAACGATTGAAAAACTTCTTCTATGTGATTTATTTTTTCAAAAATTGATCAAGATTTTTCCTACGTAATACTTTGGATTTTTGAATGGACTTTCAAGTAACATAGCTGTACTGGATCTTAAGGTATCGCCATACAGCGGGGGTATCAAGACGGCAGCGCGATGTTTCTGTAGAAGACGCGACGCGAGCCGTGCGCAACCTCTTCTATAGTAAAAGCGCGCATGCGTCCCTACTCGCCCGTTGTGTTGCGAAACCATAAGGCTTTCAGCTTAGTTGTTGATGTTTTCATATTTAAACGCGACAGTATAACTTTTACGTTGAGTTATTATTATTCTAGTTTATTTCATGCGTCATTTCCGTTCACAGATAGATTATGAATGATTACGAATACTACGTCATTTCATAGACTTTTTACTATTATAAAGTATCTAAAAAATATGCACTTTAGCACGCTTCAAATTGGTGTTGACGTCACGTAAAATACTGTTAGCTTTTATACGCAAAATTTCAATGTCTTTCAGTATATCCAAGCGACCTTTAGCGGTGCGAAGGGTCCTCAAAAAAACCAATTTCCGTAGCGAGGAAGCTGCTACCTTTTGGGAAAATGTCTTTATAGTTATTAAGTGAGCATTTTATTAAAAATTTCATTTAAGTCGCTTCCCGTCTGATAATATCCATGTTTATGCTAGGGTTACATTTGCGAGCGAACATTCGTGCTATGTCGTCACAACACTTTATGTCATATTGTCGAATTGTGTTTAGTTTGTAAAAGATTCGTCGCAATCGCATTATGTGTAACCGTTATGTGTTATGTGATATCAAATAATTGTTTATAATATATTTACTACTCATGTAGTGTTCTGGCGAACATGTCGAAATGTCGGTAGTCGAAATTGGATTATAACTTTTTATACAATTTAAAGAAAAAAAAAACTGCAATTTCTTTAATAGCACTCTGTTTTATAAATAGTAACGGAAGAAAAAAGAGGAAAACCGAACATCGGTTACTGTGTTATCTGTTTTATCTTTATATGTACTAGCGACCCGCCCTGGCTACGCATGGATATATAATCTAATATTCAAAAATATATATATATATAATCTGTTACTCGCTGATAATATGTATCTTTCTAAAGACGAAATAGTTTTCAAAAAGGTGTTGGTTGTTTCATAAGAATATAACGTTATGAGATACAAGTAAAAATTAATATAATATATTTCTTGTTTGCTCCTATTCTTTTTCCTGCTATAATGAAAAAAGTGAGTCGCTCAATGCCCAAAAATAAAATTAACAAAATGTGGCCGGACGAATGAATTTTACCACAGCTAATCTCACTTCATCGAAGTCCATATTGTCTACACTCGTATACGCTATTGGTGTGTGAACACATTCGCAACAATTCGCCAGTGTGCGTGGAGCATTACGCACGAAGATATACCTACTACTTTTGAAGCCAATTAACTTGAGAGCAATAGTGTTTTAGAAATACTGATTAATATCATTTATACAACAGTCACTGCTCAATATATGTGTACAAGGTGACTCACTTCCTTACACGACAAACTTAACCTCGGGGTCTTGCTTCTTACTTTATTTATACCATAGTATGTGTCCGTGTGAGAAAAGTGTTTGGTGATAATGTTTTTGTAGAGATTCTTCGAATCGATATGTAAAATTATAGTTTGAACGCGTAAGTTTAGTAATAACTACTATGCGGAATTGCATACACAGCCCTCAGCTGCCGTGGTTCGTATTTGTTTAAATAAAATTATTTGAAATTCAACAGCGTACTTATGTAACTAGCATGCGTACTTAAATAACATTTGAGGCCATGATAGGACATAAGGCCATGGTAGTGTATTATTGTGGTCCTCAGGTCGGGCGATGTTAATATTGTCTCTGTTACCTATACACACCACTAGTCGATATCCGGCTGGACAACAACGATGTGTAACCATAAAACAATAAATCGATAACGACCTGTCAAAGTTGTCCAGCAATCTTAACTAGCAAAAGAAAACCTGTGGAGGGACAATCAAAGAAATAAAAAAAGACTTACACAAGTAAAAGTTTTACACAAAGTTTAGTACAAACGACACAGTTACTCCGTACAATGATGGAGCCGATTCGAGATTCAGCTCACGGAATACGTGTCACGATTGATCCGTTGCGAATCCTAAATTCGTATTATCGATATTTATGTCACGTTTCGGATCGCTACTGAGTCTACGTTCTTCCTTTCGATTTGATTCTTAACAAAATTCCAAATAAATCTCGTTTTTAACGTGTTTGAAATAAAAACGTCTTTTGTTGATGTTGTTTGTAATTTATAAATTTTACTTTCATTAAGTCGCGCTCTAACACGATTACCTCATGTGGCAAAAATGTCTCTCAGAGGTTTTCTTCTTTTCGAAATTGTAAGTAAATGATATGTTTTCCCAATTAACTACGTTTTTAGTAGAGCTTACCGTCCTCCCTCACTGGGTTTCTATAGTGAGCGTTGTACGCAGCCTGTGGCTTTTTTTACACGGAATAGGCTCAATTTTTTGACCACAATCTCACCTGATGTTAAGTGACGATGTGGTCCAGGATGGTAAACACACTAAGCCTAGAGGTACTGGTTCCCAAGTGATGCTGCCGGAGCACACCCATTGGTATTTGGCGGCCCTAACACCATGCCATGGTTTCCTTATGACGTTTTCCTTCACTGAAAGCTCAGGCCGATTTTAGAGCCGGATAGGTGGGGATCGAATCCGGCGTCCAGCCGCACTTTCCGCTGCTCCATCGTCGCTTCAATCGCATCGGTTTATGGTAATTTCGAAATCGGAGAATCACTCTGTATATGAGAGGGTTAATCGAAGCGTTAGAGGTTGGTATATTATAATAAAAGAATATCCTATATTGCCACCTGTTCTAGTTTTTATCCTGGAGAAAAATTTGGGTCTTAGTCCATCATAAAGAATTGTTATGAAAATCGTTTCTATTGAGAAACAGATAAAATGTTACGGTAAACATTATTCACTATGAAGATAAAGTGAATTCCTTTTATATAGCATATTCAAAAACAGTTTGCCATCTAGATACGCTACATTTTTACCCACACTTGGGCATGATTTTTACTTTAGACTACTAATTTGCTTCGTAACTTAGTGATGACTAACGACTGACCGTTACAATTGACGCGGTTGACCGGTTTGACAATGATTGCCGTGTGGTGCCGTCCAAGAATAGTATCACCCCATATCTTCCCGTAGGTGTCGTAAAAAGCGACTAAGGAAAAAAAAACCAGAGAATAGGAAGCGGCACCTTCTGAGTACCACAAACACCTAATGCGGTCGCCATCCCGCCTGCCAAGTGTGGCGATTATGGCAATACCCCTCTTATTGGGGGAGATCTATGTCCAACAGTAGACGTCTAATGGTTGAATGGATGGATATACAATGATTTATTATTACTAAGTTACTATGCAACAAATACACTCCCTTAAAACAACGAGTTACTCTCGATCGCCCAAATACTTACATTTAACGTTACATGTTATAGGTATATTAAAACCTGGGTCAAAGAATATATGTACTATTAACCCCTTGAGCACTAATCTGGCGTTTATGCCAGATTTCCATTGTTTTCCTATTGTCTTATTTTTATGAGTAATCGACATATTAAGAGAAACATTTCGTAAATCAGCTCAACAGTAATCGGTTTACTAGCCGCGGGAACTGCTTGCATTGTAATAATAAAAATTCAAATCACCATAATATGTAGAAAAAAAAAACTATCATTTAGACAAGCGCATATTAACTAGAATTTTACTAAATTTCAATTTATTCATCGAGTTAAATTGTGATCTTTACAGTATAAAAAAGACTCACAGTTCTAAGCTTGTTAAACCAATTAAAAGTTGTTAATATTTGTGTTCTCTAGTTGTTATTCGATGTCACGATCTGTTATATAATTTGTTTTTTTTTTATTTGTTCCAGGTATGAAAAGAACCGCTTCAAGGAGAACCTTTTTCTATGGCTGTGTATTTAGAATGGTTTAAAGAAACATATGGTAAAAAATATACAATTCCTTACACGACATTGTTGTATTTCTGTCTTTAACTGAATTATAATGCAAACTATTCAATTTTGTTTTAAAATTAAAAGCAAATAATGGATGCAAAAATACATGCATTGAGTGTGGACATATAATTGAAAGGTTGAATAAATGACGTTTCTGGTTTCGGCAATAATTTCCGGCTGCGATCACACATCGTCCCGAAATATCGGCTACATTGAAACCAACGTTCCTGTAGGGTAATCTTTTCTTAGATATTTTTTCAAGGTAGGATTTATACATAATTGACATATTCTAAATTAGTTTTCGAGAAGTTGAAAGAATAAATATCTTGTTATCAAGTTGCCAAAAAATTTCATTTTCATGATTTATATCATAAAATGTACATCAAGAGTACATCGATGGATTAGACAATTTTTGAAAAGTCACATATTATGGTGATTTGAATTTTTATTGTTACAATGCAAACTGTTCCCGCGCCTCTGCCCGCGTATTATAAGTTCTATTCCTTACTGCGTAATATAGTTTTTAAACAACTATTGGAAAATATTGTACACTATTTTGTTCGTACAGGTCCTTAAACTATTTTTAGTAGTAACAGAAATCAAAGATATTTCTCACAAGTTCAAACACTTGCCAGTTAATTTAACCATCGAAAATTGTAGAGAAACATTTTTCTACTCGTATCACAGTGCGGATGAAGTCAAGGACACGAGATAGTAGTATGTATATTTATTACATTACTTAATTTATAGAAGGAATGATGTGACTAATAAAGAATGGACATCGCCAGAAAAAAAAAACCACTAGTACGTTATTTTGAAATGATTATACCTAATCGGATGGAGCCGTGGGCAAAACTAGTTTGGAATAAATCGATCGTGACTCTGACTGACAACTAAACATTATAGCACGTAATGTTTAAATGTGAATTTGATACGGGCGCCAAAAATAGCATCAACATGCCATGTTACCCTAGAACTTGACCAAGTGTAGACAAATGTTTATTGATATTTGGATCACGTAGTGCGCTCAAGGGCGCAGGTCGATCGTATGTAGCTATTAGCTATGTCATCGACCCTGTTACATACACTCAACCATACATTTAAAGACGTCAGAATTTATTTCTGAGGCTATTTTACCAAGGTATATTTAGAAAACAAATGCACATTTAGTATACAAAAAATTGCTCAAGTTACGTGTATTTTAAAGATACTCTATTGAAGTTATTGATGGAAAATATTTACTTTCTTTCTCTTTTGCGGACTGACTAAATTATGTTGACTTCACCGAACTTTTGAAACGTGCACTAAGGCTGCTTAGTCGGAAGTGTGATAACTAGCACAACGGCACCAAAGTGCTACGGAAATCGGCTTGGGCTGCCACCCGAGACGTAAATTTCGCGGAATTGGTCATAGCTAAACCTAACTTAAAAACTATGTAAAAAAAAACTATGGATTGGGGTGAGGGGCAGTGTTATGCTGATGCATGAAGAGTTACTTTGTAACGCTAGCGGCGGGTACAAATGCGTCCCAAGTTAGAGAAAGGAACGTGTCCTAGGCCGCTGCTAGAGGGGACTCCAGGGCGTTTAATCTCCATGTATCTCTTAACAATATCTTAGTGCACGTGAAATAAAACCACCACGCAAAACGCATTGCAGCAAGCACTAGGCTCAGACTAAGTAACTTCAAATTCAAAAATACTTTATTCAAATTTAGACCCCGATAGGCACTTACGAACGTCAAAATATTACCACCGGTTGGGAAAACATACCAGTCAAGAAACTCGATCTGGTTATTTTTTATTCATCTGTGCTCTCCTCAAAACCAAATATATTCTAAAAAAAAACAAGTCACACACGATCACAGCCACGGGTTAAGGTCATTAAAATATATTCCGTGATACCGTACAATTAGCAGGAAGCGTGGAAGGTAATCAAAAACATATCTGGTAAAATACCGACGAAGTTATTGTGGAATATATCAAAAAGCGTGACACTATGTCATTTATCTTAATTATTATTTTGGGGTTAGGTAGATATTCTCACTTTTTCAACGATGGCAGACAATTAGTAGATTATTTTATTTATACTGTCAACTTTAGGTTTTTGATGAGTTATTTGTTTTCATGCTCCTTAATATATATAGGAGCTTTATGTTCAATATTGTAGATGTAGAACTCAATAGAAAAATTAAACATTACTGTGTGTTGTGACTATAATAAATTATAAGACCAAACGGAGGTAGTTCATCAAAATACCCCTCAACGCAGCAGACGACGCCGCGCACCGCCAGTTAGCCCGTGACCACGGTTGGTGAAACCCAGCCGAAACGCCGAGATAAGAGAAAGGAAAAGTAACGCATGAAAACCCGTTGTTAAATAATTGTATTTAAATATGGAACGCGAAAATTTAAAAACTTACAAATCCCATGAAGTTAAACCTCTGCTATTTACATTTAAAAGAGCTGGAGAAAAGCCATTCTTCTCTTGTCGGTTCTTCGTCGCTGTGTGTCGCTGTAGGTGCAACTATGTGGATTAGCGAATGCACACAGTTGAGCCTTAAGGGTAAACAATACACGTGCGCGTCTTAACTCGCATCGTTCTATCTACCCGCTGCGTATTACAACAATTTACAACAGAATTGTTTATATGGCGTGGTGCTACAGTCCGTCCGGATCACAGGGCTGCCGACGAAGACACTATGTATAAATAAGTTTATTTTTGTTTCACCTTTATCAGTATGTTGTACGACTAGCCCGTAATACGTATAAAGAGGAGGTGAAATGTATTATAGGTACATATTATGTAAAATATATTCTGCATGGTTTCCAATGAGGATATTGTGACCAAACATATAAATAAAAAATGCTTATTATAAATAATTGTATCGTAAATTAGAGATTATTTAGTCGAGGCAATGTAGCAGTGTAGTCGATTTATGTAGATTAAAATTCTACAATGAATATTATTGGTGAAAAAAGGATATTGGTGAAACCATAATATTCTGGCATGTCATTTTCTAATGGTTACCTGGACTAATAACTTCTCTCTAAAGTTTAAGAATCTGTGATCAAACATCTGTGTCACATGTGTGTTGAGGCAGTCAATTGAGAACCAGTCTTTCTAGGTTTAGAATATTAACAAAGACAGTATGACGGTCACATGTTCAATAATTATCATCAGCGGAGGTTAATAAAGGTTAAAGAAGAGTGGATATATAAGTTTTGAAGTGTTAGAAACATTATTCGTTAGGCTATTTTGCTTTTAAAATATCTGTCAATTTCGATATTGCGTTAAAAAAGTCAAAAGGAGATTTGGTGAGCATCGTTGCCAACGTGAAAGGAATAACTATTTTAAAGATATTACTATGGTGTGAATAATGTTTCGGTAGAATTCGTCCCTTTTTAATGTAAACTCATTAGCCGTAATTTCTCTCACCGGGCAAATTAAAAAAAGGTAAGCTCTAACTCAATAAAATCTTATAGTACATTTGACCTTTACCCGGTCTGAAGGGAGCGCTTTCGCATTTTTCTTCAAACTTCTGCGACATCTGGTTAATCGATAATATTTTGCGTTGATAAATGCATGGTATACGATAGGGGGCATTCAAGTATCAAGTATAACGTATTTACTTTTTAGTGCATTTTTATAGTATATTATTTTGACGTCGGTTTTGTTTTCAATTAAAAAAGTTTTGTTGAAGCCGGTTAGTGAAAGTGACAACCCTAGCCACGGTTTACGTTAGAGAATGTGTTTTCGTGTAGTATTTTTATCTCTCGGTCGCAGGTTGAATGAACATTTGTTTACATTATGCTTTAGTCGTAAACATTAGCCTTATGAAATTATCATATTAATGCACTATGGTAGGTCTTTATTCCATTATTCATTGTACCAAAAGTTGTTTGAAGACTGAAACAATAATTTTAACGGGCTTAAGTTGTATTTGGTGTTTACCATTTATAGTTTTTTTGTAGTGTCATTGTATGATAAGGACTAGTGAATTGTTTAATGTGTCAAAGAGTCTGTTTCCAATTACAAAGGCACAGATCAAATTGTTTTTTTTTTGTAAAAAAAAAAACGTAAAAGAGAAAAACACCTTTGATATAAATTAAGTAATATTCAACTGTGCGAATTATTTGAATATGAATTTTAATATCTACATACAGTGCGTTTAAGTTTGGTTCTGTGAACGAACTCGGTTAATAAAGTTTACTACTACAGAGGAGAATTTGATTAAATTATTTTAAACTGTTGAAGTGAATTGCTTTTCGAAGAATTATATTATTATACTCTATTGGTCAAAATTATTAATTATTAATGCCTATTTACTTTGATACTTTCTCCTTATGTTTTATCAAAATTCAAGTAAATCTATCAGTTGGCACTATGTACATGCATTTAATGCTTAAAACACACGGTAATAATATATGTCTTTTATTTAAGAAAACCATAAAAATAATAGTGCATAATATAAAGTTACATAAAGGCGATGAAAGAAAAATTACCAGGATTGTTTGATCCGAACCGTTTTCAAACGTAGAAACGAATTTCATAAATCAGCAATTTATTTTTCTAGTACTAAATTGCCGACATTCTGGTGAGCCCTCTCGATGTTTTGTGCATATTAATTAATAACAAAATTAATTTTAAATCATTCACTATTGAATTGATGTCACACAGACACCGTTGATATATTTATGGGTTTAGTCACATATCGCCCGTTGAGGTAGGTACCTATGAGTTTGGTCACACATACACCATTCACCATTCCATATATTCACCACACACTTCTGATTTTAGTCTCATAGACACTGTTTATGTACCTATGGGTTTGGTCATACAGCGACCCTTGATTTACCTATGGGTTTAGCCACAAACTCACCATTGATGTACCTATGGGTTTGGTCACACAGCCACCCGTGATTTACCAAACCCCGTTAGACTTTTATACTTTTTGTTCTGATCTACGTTATCCATATTATCATTCTCTCGAAGACCGACGTAATTGTTACATAAAGTATGTAGTGTTTTTTTAAGCCATTAAATACGGGTCGGGCATTATAAGCAATCCCACTTCTGAAATGTTAAAACACACTCGCTATATTATTAACCCCTTGAGTACCTTCCTGGCGTTTACGTCAGCTTTCCATTGTTTTCCTATTGTTTCTATTTTTTTTTTTTTTTACTTTATTGTATATTACTTAACAGTACATTTACTATAATACAGTTTATTATTTTAACATTTAAGTAGTACCAATTACAAAGTAATTATAATTAAATTTTGTTATGCAGTAGAATGTCTTGAAATTCAAATTTGATTGTGTGTGTGTGTGAGTGTGTGTATGTGTATGTGTGTATATGTCTGTAAGTATGTGTGTGTTATAAATAGTGACCATATTTACTAAGTTCTTTCTCTCTCACCGTATATACGTACTAACGTATTGGCATTTTAGGTTTTAAGTTCTTTATAAAGATGTTCCTGTTTGGCTGAAAAAGATCGGCATAATAGAATTTCGTATGATACGTGTCAAAATATCTATGCAAAACCGAGTTTTTTGTATAATTATGTTTTACTATTTGGGGTGCAAATAAGTCAGGATTTCGAGTTATTTTCGTATGTGTTTTTAAGGGAATCCTATACAGTAGTTCGGGACAGTCGATGTTGTAGTTCAATATATCATACAAAAATCGCATATCGTAAAGAGATCGTCGTTCTGCTAATGAAGTTAAATTATAAAAGTCTAAGTTACTTGAGTATGAGTTGTGATCATTATTTAATTTAAAATTTAGAGATTTTAAAAATTTCTTTTGAATATTTTCTAGCTCGGTCTTATGTGTAACGTAGTCTGGTGACCAGATTGGAGAACCATAATCTAGGTAACTCCTAATATATACAAAATACAGCATTTTTAATGGCATAAGGTTTAAAAACGGTTTCGCAATTCGGCAAATAAATCCAAACATTTTCAATGCTTTTTGACGTATGTAATCATAGTGATATGTGTAAAGCAGTTTAGAATCCATCATTACTCCTAAATCACGAATAACGGAAACTCTCTGCACTGGCAACCCATCTAGTGTGTAATTATAATATATAGGCTTACGCTTTCTTGTGTATGTGACAATATTACATTTTTTTATGTTCAAATATAGTTTATTTAGCCGGCAATACTCGCAAAGGCGGAGAAGGTCATTCTGTAACATATGACAGTCGTTAATATTACGGACGATGCTGAAAATTTTGGTATCATCAGCATACATAAGGTATTTTGCTGTGGTGAAACAAGAGGGTATATCGGATACATAAATATTGAAAAGCAATGGACCCAAATGTGACCCCTGCGGAATACCTGATGGAATTGTTCGAAAACCAGAGACAAATGCTCCTATCCGAATTGCTTGATTTCTATTAATTATATAGGACTTAAACCACCTCAAGAGATCACCATGCACACCTATATTAGCAAGCTTACTTAGTAAGATATTGTGATTGATACGATCAAAGCATTTGGCGTAATCCGTGTATATGACATCCACTTGATAACCTTCGTCCATGGATGTAGCAACGTAATCCGAAAATACAGCTAGATTGCTAATCGTGGATTTATGTTGCATAAACCCGTGCTGTTCCGAAGGAATAGACAAAGAAAATAATCTATAAATATGTTCATGTATCAGTTTTTCAAATAACTTGCTAAAAACGGACAATAGGGATACAGGTCGATAGTTTTCAACATTATTCTTTGAACCAGCTTTATGTATTGGAATAACGTACGCTTCTTTCCATTTACTTGGAAAAACGCCTGTTTTTAAAGATTTATTAAAGATAGCAGTTAAAGGGACAATTAAAAACTTAGCGCATTTTTTTCACAAACATTGGAGGTATTTTATCCGGACCAGCTCCCTTGTTATTGTTGATTTTATGAATCCCTTTTTTCACCTCTGATTCGGATAAATTGACATATCCGATATTAGTTAATGTGTTTACATTAGTTTCATGGTCTAAACTCGTTTGTAGTGAGTCATGGATATAAACTGATTGGAAAAATTCAGAAAACAAGTCACATATAGCACTACCGTCATTAGCAGATTTCACCCCATATTTAATATGCGCTGGAATAGATGGAGCGCGCTTTAGGTTTTTTTACATACTGCCAGAAGTGTTTCGGTGTCTTTTGAATGGCAGCTTCACTCTCTTTAATGTACCTGTTCCAACAAAGGTTCTGTATTTTTTTTTAAATCTAGTTCTCAGAAGGGAAAATGTGTCGTAATCTGACGGATTCCTATATTTCTTCCATTTTTTGTGGTATTTCTCTTTTTCCTTGGCGATATGTATCAATGCTTTAGAATACCATAATGGAAATTTCTTTGGATAACTTTTGTGAACAGGTACGTATATCTCGATTGCTGAATTTAGTCTATAGTAAAAAGTAGCAATATTTATTAATTTCATCGTAATTAGCATTATTGTATTTGTGAATATAAATAGGTATCATTTTCAATAATTTAATATTTATACTTGTAATTTCCAATGACAATACAGGGTGGTGAGGCATATCTTCTTTAGTTATCCAAAGGTCAGAATGATTTACTTGTACGTTTGTATTGCAAAAAACTAAATCCAGCAAACGATCATTATCATTTATTATCTTGTTATATTGATTTAAATCCAATTCCGAGAGCAATTCTATGAATAGTGATTGGTTTTCGTTAAAATTACCTAAAGCTGAAAAAAGACCATTGGTGTCGTCAATGTGCCACCGAACATGGGGTAAATTAAAATCTCCTAACAACAATAAGTAGTCGTTGACGATTAACGACTGACAGTTTTTCAGATAAGAGGTAAGATGCCCTAACAGCTCATTGTGTGATGATCCGGATCCTGGTAAGTAAACACAAATTATATGTAGATTTCTATCAGCTCTTATATTATGCGAATCAATTCTTAAATGCAGAAGCTCACAACAGTCAGTTTTCATGACATCACTCAAACTAACACGAGTTGCACCAAGTTCGCGACGTGTCAACATCATAACTCCTCCTCCAATCTGGCTCCTAACAGGCTCACTGCGGCTACCTCCCAAATGCCTAATACTACGGTCAAAACGATGAACATCATAACGCGCGTCAGAAAGCTCAGAGTCATGAACACTAGGTATCAACCAAGTTTCACAGATAGCTACTACATCGTGATTTTGATTTAACACGCCTAAACGAAATTGTTGTGTTTTGCCCACGTATACTACGTGCGTTTTGAAAATAAATTGAAATGTTATTGGAAGCCATCGGGAAAGTGATAAAATATATGTCTTAAATTTTGCAAGTGAATAAGCCAAACCAAAATAAGTAATACATTCAAAAATATGAGAGAGATTTCAAATTTGTTCTGATAAGTGAGATGGTCGTTTAAAAAAATTTGACGTGCTTCTCCGGGAATACCAATATCGCTGCTGCTTATGCCTCTTTGTTTACGAATTTTGCTTAGAAGTTCTTCCTTCTTCATGTTCGAATGCAATTTGACAATGATGGGCTTACTGAATGTTACTGCTGGGTTTTTTTTGCTGAATACGTGTTGTAAATTCGAAATCCTTTTCATTTAAGTCAATACCTAGAAATTTTGCTATATTTGCTATAATAAGAGGAAGGTTTTCTGATTTTTTTTCTGGAACTCCAAATATTTCGATATTATTTTGTCTTGCCCTTTGTTCTAGTTCATTCATCTCAAATTTTATCGTAGCCAACATCTCCGTTATTCTTAACTTCTTATTATCTTTTTCCAATGCCTGAATTTTAGTTTCCAGTTCTACTATTTTTATATTAACGCTGTCTTGCTGGTCTGATATAAATTGAACACTCTCCTGTATTGGTTTAATTGAAGCAGTTAATATGTCGCAGTTATCAGTCAAAGCGGAAATAAGTTTCATTGCTTTTTCCACTTTTGATTTTATCGTAGACAATGACTCATCAATTTTAGCTGTTACTGCAACTTTAAATTCTTGAAAATCAGATCTCTGCTGTTCCAATATTCTGTCCAATTCGGATTTAATTGTATTTTGAATTTGGGTTAAAGATATAGATCCCGTTGGTTCTGAAATAGTCGGGATTACTTTTTCGTCAAGTTCCCTATCAGTATTTATTTTATTACAACATGATCCCTTCCATGAAGATTTCTTACTAATATTCATTTTCCGGAATATTGTTTCCCTTACACCTTCGCAACCAAAATGATACACTTTCTTACATGTTGAGCATGTTAATTCTTCGCTATCGTATATCCGCGAAGAACATTTGTAACATTGCATTTTTATTTAGTTACGAGTTCGATTCACTATTTCTTACACGGCAACACAGATGACAGTTTGTCAAATTCAATTAAGTCACGATATAAATTGACGCTTTACAGAATCACGTACACAAATGAAAAAAAAAATGTAGGTAGGCCGAAAACAAAAATTATTCTTGTGATAACAATTTTTTTTAAATACTTAATATTTGAGCAACTATTAATGGAGATAATAACACTGCACACTCACAACATGCTAAAGTTTAATGTACTAATAACAATTAACACAAGTGATTAACTTTTACTTGGTTTTTACAATTAAAATCACGAGCGACACTATACCGTGCAAAATGAATGAATGAAATGTGATTTTATGGGTACTCGACACATTAAACACTCTCACTATGTATTAATCCCACGTCGCCACTTTATTATATTGCAATATCAGGAATGTTCACTGTAACAGAACAAGCAACAAGTGTAACAAGTGTGCCTTTGTTGGCTCTACAGAGCCTTATATAGTCATTCCATGCGATCTGACATGTGGCAGGTGAGAAACGGTCCCACCGGATGTAGGCGGATAATATCTTAAGGCGCCACCGCCCGATGTGTGGTGAAAATATTATTAACACTGTGATCAATTAAAGCGAATGATTGCACAATACGATATATCGTGGTTACACAATTATTTATTTTAAAAACTATCCGACATCAAAGCGAACTCACTTTAGTGTGGGGTCGTCAGCGCTGCGCTGCAAATCCCGCGGTATCATAAACTGTTTACGCTTCGAGAACGTTTCACGCAAATGTAAATTATGCCGTCTGACTTTTACTGTTGCCTTGATTTATGTCAATCATTCGTTATTGAAGATCGTAAAGAATTAGGTTAATTCAGCAATGCGCCTGTGATTATTTTGAATTTACGTTATGAAATTTCTCGAATGACGTAACTTTTTCGTGAATGATACACACCTGCATGATATTTTGTTTATTGATAATTTAATTGCGGAAGACTTTTAAAAGTTCGGATTATTTCTCTTAAATCTCGGCAAGAATATGTGAATAGGTACACAATTCTGTTGAAGTCACTTGGATAATTTCAAACTTGTATCATATTCTTTCTAGTTTCATGTGACACTGTACCGGAATGACGGATATTTTAATACTATCAAGGGTGTTTTTATGGTTCTCAAAATGTATGTTATTATTATCAGTATATTTTATTAGTATACATTAATCAAACTATCTGTATGCATAATTACGCAATATGATATTAAATAACGCAAGACAAATATACAGGAGAAACTAAGTTCCAACCGAAAATTCTCGATAATATCAACAAACGATTTTCTCTCTCTTCCTTTTATTTTTTTTTGACAGGCCTATATGCTATTGAACTGAAAGATATTTGCAACTCTCCTGGTTTTGGAGGCCATCGTTTAATACACTTAGCCAGGACAGTTTTCTGTAATTTTAAATTATTTATTGTACACACGATCAGAAAAAGCGACAATAAATACTAATTCTTTATTTAATCAAAACTTCGACATAGATGTAATGGTCGGTAACCGCTGCAATTTAATAAAATGTGAAATAAAGGACAAATTTATCCCAAGAAGTGTACGATTTATAAACCTATTGTTCATCTTTGACTATCAAAGGCTGTCACGTCATGTGTGAGGTTCAATTTCGTGTTAAAAGGTTCTCTTCGCAAAGTATTATGGGCTTATTTTCCTACTTTTTCTAACAAGGCACACGCTTCAGGTCATTGACTCGAGTCGGGTCTGTTTACATAACACGATTAGGATTGTATAAATAGTTTAACTGCAAGATAAATAACTAAAATGATTGTAATTTATCTGTATATGTTTTGTTTTGTAAATATTTTTTGTAATGTTATTATAATTATGTAATTTCTCAGTATAGTGCCAAATTAAGTGAGTTAATTATTATATGTTAGCTATTTCATAGTTTATTTGCCTACAAGTAATTAGACTTATTTTTGTGTATTGTATATTACTATTCCTACTAGCATGATCGGGGCTTCGCTTACACATGACACCGTCTATTATATTTCTAATCTTATCTAAATGTTCAACGGTTAAATACTGTACAAAAGTGTGTTATTTACCTTTTTTAATTCCTTGTAGTCCTCATAACTTCTTCCATACATTACCTAATGTAACTAAAAATATACTAAAATTTACATAAAGAGAACCATCTATTATTTGAAAAAAAAATAATCGGTAAATCAGTTTATTGTTTCATAAGTTATAGATACACAAACAGTCGTAAGTCAAACGCTTCAAAAGTTTGGTGAAGCTGTCAAAATTTTTGTGGTTCTTGAAAAGGGATCACGCAGATCGGTATAGTAATTATAGGTTATTATGAAGCAATTAACGGATAAACTTGTAAGTGGTACTTGCTTCTCTGAATTTTAGAGATTATTCTGTGTAAATTCGATGAATCTGATAGAGTTTGTTATATTATTACAAAACGAAGTTATAATGAAACTTTTGAATAATTAATTTATTCTTTTTGATTGTTCAAAATATAATGTTTTATTGTAAAATCAAATATATTATGTTTATTTCATACATGTTTATGCCAAAACCATATGATTTAACAAAGGTTATTTGCTTATTTTTAAAATGTCTAATGAATATATATATGCCGTGTAAACATCGTATCGTGCGTTGTAAATCGGTTTACGTGTCACATAGGCATTATTACGGACGAGTAGGCCCGGACATGACAATTTAGCCGGACCGTTCTCCGGGTTGTGACGTCTGGGATGTAGAACATGTATATGCTATGAAGGGGGTTGTATTGTACGCACCCCGTACATACATAGGGAGAGTTAATTGTTGTAAGTTATTTGTACTTATTTTATATATTTGTATATGAGTTTGCTTACGTTTATAACGTTCAAGTTGTCAACCTTTAGGACTTTATCGACATTTTCGTCTCCCAATGTAAGCAAAACTATTAACCCCGATAATCATGTAACTATTGGTATAATGTTGAATGAAACGAAAATATAAAAGGAATTGTTTATGTAATCTCCACTCAGACAAATCGTCAAAATAAGCAAAACATAGATTCTCAGCTCCCCCATTGATGCTTATCTTACACAGAAGCGGTATCTTAGTATATATCTTAAATAAATACTTGGAAAGAGGACATGACAAAACTTTAAGGGGGAGGGGGCATTAAAATTTTTACGTAGTATTGGCAAGTATAATTTTGAATCATTTCGCAGGCAAAATGTGAAACAAATGAAAATAATTTGACTCATATTCGACTTTATTAATACGGCGTTTATTGCATAAGACTGCATGCATACTTACTACATACACGTCCGGGCATTAGTATAGACTACATAACAAAAAAATCTAAGCCTCCCTCCCGCTCCTGTGACAGCGTAGTATTTTGAAGACCTCCATCCCCCTTTTAAACGGGTCATGTAGTATGGGTATGTTCCCTAAGCAATTTAACGCAACACGTCACATTAGCATCTCGGTGACGCACACCCATAAGTTTTGCCTGTACCAAATGTCGTATGACGCGGCTAAAGAAGTTTTCACTTCAATAAAATAAATATAAAAAAATAAGATAAATTTAATTTAAATATTTTAGGTGTGTTAAAGTAAAATTGCCAATACTTAAACGGTATCTTATACGTCATAACATTGGTAACGCGAATATATAAGATTTTCTTTATCGAGATCACCCAACGCCGCTAAGGAAGGAACTGGGATTAATAATGTACGACTACTAAAAGCGAACAATACAGTAATATAAGAAATTACGGTTGAAATGGATCGCCCGTAAAAATATATAATACTTCTGATGGATATACTGAGAGAATTGGACACGGAACCATAGTTAACGACATCATCGGACGGGTAAAGTCATAAATGAGGGAAGGACGATTTACGATCGGCGAGGTCTGGGCCGCGAGACGATTAAACCATCTGTCGGCGCTCTATGTTGATATAACCGTCTGTGTTTAGTTAAATAAGATAGTATTTATTGTGCAGAACGTATATACAAGCTGTGCCCGCGGTTGGTTTTGATTGATCGATTGACTCAACCCTTTCGGTCCATTGCTGGACATAGGTCTCCCCCAACAAGGGCGGGAATTGCCATAATCGCCACGCTTGACAGGCGGGATGGCGATCGCAGTAGTTGTTTGAGGCTCTCAGAGGTTCAGAGAGGATGTGGTTTATCCCTTAGTCGCCTTTTACAACACTCACGGGAAGATATGAGGTACCCGGCACCACAGGCTAAATTTACTTGATTTTACGTAAATTCTTTACCATCAATAAATATGTTGTTAATAAGTGAATTATATAGAAAAAAAATTATACGAAACAATAATGCAGTTATAGTCACATATTCTCATGACCAAGTCAAGATTCATACCATTGCGTTGCCCTTATGCTGGTTCCCATATTCGGCTGGAGTGCCTTAAATGCTCGCCATATAAGTGTAGTAAAGCCATTTTTGGCCAACAGCGTAGTCAGTTTAATAAAAGTTTTTTTTGGCAAAGGATTTATACAATTTGATCAAGGATTTACACATCTTGAAGAGGTTATTATATTCGAATATTATTTCTTATACGGACCATGCATTGGAGGCCAAAATATGTGCTTAATAGGGTATACGAGTTGACCTGGAAGTTGACGCGGGTTCGATCCCCACCTATTCGACTCTAAAATCGGCCTGAACTTTAGGTGAAAATACCAATAGGTGTGTTCCGGCAGCATCACTTGAGAACCATTTACCTTTAGACTTAGTGTGTTTACCATCCTGGAGCACATCATCACTCAACAACAGGTGGGATTGTGGTCAAATCACCAAGCCTAAACTGTGTACAAAAAAAAAACATGTCGTCGCTTATTACTTATAAATAAGTGTAAAGACCGTAAATATATTAAGAAAGTGGTTAATATATTCTATCACAGATAGTATTATTTAATTTGTGTTGGTGCGTCTAAGTAGAATCTTATGTTTCTTCTTTCAAGCTTATATGACGCAGTTTTATTAACGGACTTCAAAAAGGAGAGGTTCTCAATTCGTCTGTATGTTATTTGTTCAGTTTATTACGTGATTTCTTCGTCAATTGTGATCTTCATAAAAAAAAAACTATAAAATGCAGTAAACTGTAAATAAATAATTTACTTCATTAATCTACTTATGCTAACTTCGATATATCCTTTGTATTAATATCATTAATAGTATTGGAGTCGGTGCATAGGTAAAATCATATCAAATCCCATAAAATATTTCAATTAATACAAAAAAAAAACTCAAATACATACGTTTCATTAAGATTTTAATATATTCTTTTTTTGTGATTTTCAGAACAGCGCCCCTATATGGGAGGAGTTTATATCAAAGGCAACGAAGCTTCACACAGCATTAAAGTAAGTATAGACTTTGAATAAGAGCGAATTAATTATACTATCAGTATTAAATTTACATTACATGTCATAATATAAGTACAATAATATTGGTAAATAAAGTTCTATATTATTTAGGCAAAAATGCGTAACGTCTGCTTAAAAAAATGGAACTATATTTTAATACGGCAGAATTTAGCAAGGTGGTAGTTAGGCATCGCGTTCAAGATGTTGATTTACATTTTCCAATGATGTCTGAGCTTTTGGTAACACATCGTTATAAAATTGTAGCATGGTTAACGTGAACTACGTCCCGCTTTGGGCGAGACAATCGCCTTTTAGGTTGCTTGTTTCATTGTCCCCCAGGAAGAGTAATAAGTCTCGCTTTTGCAAAAAGACTAAATATTATTTGAGTTTGTAAAAAAAAGAACCAGGTCCAGTTTCTTGCCGGCTCTTCGCTACTGTGTTATTTTCTGAACCGGTGGTGGGGGTTGATGTTCATAAGCGCTTTAGGGTCTAAATTGAATAAAGATTTGTTTTAATGTTTGTTTAAATAATATATAATTACTTATATCTACCGACATTTACTGAAAACCGACAGGCATATACTAACAAAATGTGTAACCCGTAAGATTAATTCAATTTACATATCATTAATACATTGCTATCAATACTTTTATTTGAGAAAATAGTGGATTGAGGTTTTTTTTTATTTCACAATATTGTAACATTTCGCAATATTGTCGTCTTTCACACAGTCCATCCAATTTTTCTTAAGTCTTTCTCTTCCACTGTACCCGTCCACATTCATATCCAATACCTTTCTTAAAAAATCCTCTTCCTCCCTGCGCATCACATCCTCTCCCATACCAGGGCAGACGCCTGGCTTCATCATCACTAAATATCAACTGAAATGACTGTCAAGTGTTATAATTGCAAAATATAAAGTTACAGATAAGTGATCATTGATGATCCGCCAGCAGTAATTCTAGTACGATTCCCTTTATTAATTCAATGTAACTGTGCAATGCTGTCGAGTCGCGTCTCAATAGCCCCCCCAGCCCCTCTTCAATTGACGCTAAACGATCACCATTGTCATATTTGCATCGAGCTACGTGCACCATGGTATGCGCCGGGAATTATGTATCTACAGATATTTGATACTAGTCGGTCTTACCGATGTACTCAGCTACGTTTAGGTACCTAATCTACTCAGCGTTTGTACTTTGAACTATTGTATGCGTTACCATTTTGCCGACATTGATGGCAGATACATTTAATAAATAAAGCTGATCATTCAAAACAGAATTTAAAGTCTGATCAAAAATAAGTTTACATTTTAATTTTGTCTTAGAAAGAGTACCTACAACACTAAAGTATGACGTAACACTTTACGTTGTTCAATACTCAATAACTCTTAAAGTTTGGTGAAAAAACATCTTTTTGCCTTCCTCATAAAAAACTTTAAACCCTTGTATCTGAGAATGGTAATTAATTACTTAGTTCTTTGCCTCAAATAAATTAAAGACTACTGGACTTTCTACTCTATTTGACGAATAGCAGAAAACTGTACATTTATAACAAAATATAAAATCTTCAAATTTTATAATATTAGGAGTCATCCTTGTATGTATTGTCCAGAAGATAAAGTATTTAAAAGGAAAAATAAATCAAATTATTTTACTATTTGTGGAGGAAACTACTTTTGTTTCATGATTATTATAATTTCGTGTAGAATATAGGCTTTTTTAAATGTATTGATACCGGAGTTCTGAATTTGTTTTGAATGTAATTTCTCGGCGTACCAGACTAACTATTATAACTCTGTACAATTCCAGATCAGCTTTGGTTGCGATTGCTGCGTTTCTGGATGCATTCCAGAAGATCGCAGACGCTGCGACTAGTGCCAGAGGTGAGTTCACTTTTAAATATTTTGAATGGTATCTGTTCCAGACCGATTTAGTATTTGGCTTAAGTACATAAAATCTTTGACATAAAGTGTATCTAAAGAAATGAATACATAAAATTAAAATTTCCAACTATAAGGTATGATATACTATTTTTATTTTTTCCGTAGCACAACTTAGAATTTCATTTTTATCTATGATGCAAGAAATTAGTTAACTCAGCAATGGCTAATGTTTGTGATTTGAAATTTACACAGGTTCTCGCCTCACTAAGTTCAAAACGTGGAACTATATTTAAAAAATGTAGAACCCCTTCATGGGTTTATTTGCAATCTGTAGTTGGATTTACTAGTCTCATTTGGGTCATCAATATTTTTTTATAAATAGTTATAAGCTACAGTGATAATGTAAATAAGAGACCCAAAAGAACAGTACACTGATTTGTTAGGCCACTCTGAATTCTCCTGTCTTCTCCTTTAAAACTGTACGGATTATAATTTTTCTTTCAATTATAAAATGGTGGTAGGGCATTTCATGATAATGCCCGCCTGGGTTGCTACCATCATCAAGTTTGAAAATCTGTCGCCAAATACCAATAGATGTGTTCCGGCAGTATCACTTGAGAACCAGTATGTCTAAGCTTAGTGTGTTTACCATCCTGGACAACATCACTTAACATCAGGTGAGATTGTGGACAAACCACTGACCTAAATCGTGTAAAGAAAAAGAAAGACTTTACCTCTGTGAACTTGGCAGCCGACTTTCGACTTTTTTTTAAATTTCATTACCGTTGGATTCTACGTCGTTTGTACCCGTTTGTACCACTTTCATTTTCGTTTGTACCTCAAACCAAAAAAGTTATAGCGTTTTGAAAATGTGACCCGCAGCCGACTTTGGAAAATTGATTTCGAATTGATTTGGAATTCGATTTTGAAAAACGAAGTTCACTTAGCGTCCACAGTTATTGAGATATCTCAATTCTGTCAACGGGGTCCAGTTAGCGACGGTGCCGGGAGGTTTGTACCGCTTTGCGTTTCGTTTGTACCTCAAACGGAAAAAATTACGAGCATTTTAAAAATTTCATAATAACTTCGTTTTTCAAAATCGAAAAAGGCTCTTAAATTTTTTTCATTTGAGGTACAAACGAAAATGAAAGTGATTCCCGCGGGTACAAACGATTCTGCGTCGATCCCCGTTCACAGATTTTCGAAGTTCCTAAAATTGTCGAAGTTGATATTTTGAAATTTTTAAAATGCTCGTAATTTTTTCCGTTTGAGGTACAAACGAAACGCAAAGCGGTACAAACCTCACGGTACCGTAGCTAACTGGACCCCGTTGACAGAATTGAGATGTCTCAATAACTGTGGACGCTAAGTGAACTACGTTTTTCAAAATCGAAAAAGGCGCTTATGTTTTTTTCATTTGAGGTACAAACGAAAACGAAAGTGATTCCCGCAGGTACAAACGATTCTGGGTCGACCCCCTTCACAGATTTTCGAAATTTTCAAAATTGGAAAAGTTAGTTTTTCGAAATTTTCAAATTGCCGTATCTTCTTTGGGTTTTGAAAAAAATGAAAAACGAAGGTGGTACAAATGGGTACAAACGACCCCGAATAAGATCCCGTTGCAAAATTTTCGATTTTCCAAAGTCTGCTGCGGGGTCAAATTTTCAAAACGTTATAACTTTTTTTGGTTTGAGGTACAAACGAAAATGAAAGTGGTACAAACGGGTACAAACGACGTAGAATCCAACGGTAATGAAATAAAAAAAAAGTCGAAAGTCGGCTGCCAAGTTCACAGAGGTAAAGACTTTGTCTTTATTTACGTTTTGCTTTTTTTGTTTTATTCTTCAAACTAGCTGTGCCCGCAACTTCGTCTGCGTGGAATAGTGACTTTAGGCAGCATTTTTCGGATTTTGGTTTATTCTGGATTATAATCACCGTCGTTACATCGTATAGCCATCGGGGAACAAAGCATACAGGCTGCTAGAATTATTAACACGTGATAAAACCACATAAAGCTGACCGTGCGAAAAACAGCTAATACTTAGATCCACATCCACAACTTTTAGCGTCTGACCATAGGCATTATTAATTGTCATCGCAAAACTGGTCATAAGATCACTGGAAACTGAACTCGTTTAAACCCGGAACCCGGAAACCCGAGGCATAAAAACACTACCACCTGTAAAATATCTGCTTCTATCAGGTTTCGCAGAATCAGAAATTTAATAGAGAAAAATTCACTTTTATTCTAGTATTGTTGCAAAGTTTTGGCGGTGTTAAATTTCTTAGCAGCATTATGGGTACGCCGACTTTAAATTTATTTTATGAGATGGTAGTCCAGGAGCACTGAGGGATTCTAAAAATTCTACTGGGTAATTGGTAGATTCTTCATCTTTCATAACTCTGTTAATGGAGATATACTCTACATTATCCTCCGAAACAAAGCTCAAAACTTCAGCATTTATTGCTGCTGCTTGGTCGTTTCGTGGACTTAAAATAGCTCTTTCGCAAAGCCATGAATTTTCGCAAGTTAGTATTTGCGTTGCGTTTCCATACACGGATGATATGAGGTCTCGCATTCATGAAACTTCGCAGCATAGGTTTGCGTTTAGAACAAATTTTGCTTGTTCCTGCGGATACACACCATTAACGATCTCAAGTTACTATAGAGAAAATATAGTAGCAATAGATACAACAATTTCATCTAATTTGTATCTGGTATGAATAAAACTGTAAGGCTGATATTTTTTATTATAATTTGTTATGCTAGTGCTTGGATTTACTTGGTAGAGTCTGAAATTGTACCCATCCTGACCATGCAAATATATCAAAGGATACTGCAGGGCATATGCTCGGTGTGTTTCACAAATACGTTGTAAGAGATCATCATGAGTGCGCTGCACGATGTCACGTCTATCACATTCCTAATTGACTAATATTACTGCAACTTCGTCTGCAACGGGGATAGTGTACTTTTCACGATGTTCTTCCGCAGGACGTCTATCAGCCTTATTTATAACTTTATAATTGTTATTTTGGCCTTGTTGGATGGAATCTATTGCAGCTTTGAAACTTCTGACATACGGATTTACTTGATGTAACATATTCTCAAGTTGAAATATAAAGTGGATGTTCAGCTGAGGAAAGTTATGATGTCGATATGGGCCTGTTCAATGTAATTTGATACAAAATAAATTTAAAGAAATTTTGGCTCATTTTGGAGAAGCAAAGATCCAATCAAGTGATAAATTGGCCCTGCACCTTAAAAGTTGGATGTGATATGTTTGACCACAAAAGATGTCATTTGGAATACACTACTATATAAAAGGACATAGTCTAAAAATGTTTACACTGAGGATGCTCACTATTTAGTAAAACTTTTATAAAGGGGCTCATGATAAGTTTAAATGAGCACTTTGCCACCTGAATAGCATATTCCATTTGGTTCTTTTCTCCATTTTTGAGCATTACAAAACTGACAACATACCACCATACCTACTATAGATTCGAATTCAGAGTAATCAATTCTGGGCGAATACAAATAACCTTTTTTCTCTTTGGTAATCCATGGAAGGATATCAATTTCCGCTCCAGTTTCTGGGTTTTCTATCAAACTTGATAACATTTTATTGAGTATATGCCGAAGTCGATCGGCATTTAGTCGTGACTGACGTTGTTCTGCAGTTTCTTTCTTCTTCTCGATCAGCTGTTAATCGAGATTCACAATCTAAGCTACTTTCCAGCTTTCTAGACTGCAAAGTTCGTGCTTTTTGAGAGCTCAGCCGGGTTTCCCTATAAGTAAAGTTCTCAGACTCACGCGATATTGCATGAGCCTTGCGATCGGTGGACAAACGTGCTTCACGCTGTTCCCTGTTCATCCTAACTCAAGTAGTCATCATTCCAGAACGATGTGAACTCAATCGAGATTTTCGCTGAGCTGATGTTTCTGTAATATGAAACCCGGCCTGACGTTACTGAAATGCAGTGAACTAATGAGAACTAATCTCATCCTTATTGCATTTCTGCTGCTCCGGGGAGGTTGGATCTTTTTCGAGGCATTCTTATAAGAAGTAGTAATTAGTACTAACTCAGCGTTATTTAGTGAACACATACTCATCATAAACAAAAAATTAAATACTTACAGATTATTACACAGTTTAACTTTATTACAGTTTAATAACTATTAAGACGTATTTAACCTAACCTATTAATTATCGAAAATAAAAGAAATGTCTAATATATACATTTATGTATTAATTAATCGCAAATTACTAAATTGTTTCTTAACCATAAAAATTAAGAAGTTGTATAAACTTGTATTTACAGTTTAACTAATAAGACGTGTTTACCTAATTTGAAAACTAATTAACCTATACTATATACATATAATATGTATTTACAAACCCTAAAATATAAATAAATAAAATAAGCAAACAGTCAGTGTTATCGAATCCAACTGTTACGCCATGCGCCTCCGAAAGCGGCCCGGCTCTCGACGTGCTTTGTCTATACATATATAAACAACCTGAATTGCCAGCCTAACCTGAACCCTATTTCATATTAATGATGATATATGTCTGAGGTCAACTTAAATTGTAATAATAACATTTCCGAAACTGATCATTTTTAACTTCTATTTATTATCATATTATTATTATTATTATATAATCATACTTTTATATAGACCATTATGGAGTTTAGTAAAGTTTCATACAATGCATCTGAACAGAGAAAGAATTTAGATAGAATAAATGTTCAATGTGATTCTTTAAATTGACATAACTTTTTTATTTGTGTACCGATTGACATGAAACAAACACTAAATGTTAAGTGAAGCTTACTACAATATATTAGTGAAAATTACATCTAAATCGGATAGGCCGTTTCTGAGATTAGCGTGCACAAACGCACAGACAAACAGACAAACAGACAAAAAATTTAAAAATTATAGTTTTGGGTCCTATTTGCGTTTATAAAGGTCCTAATAATATTTTTTCTCATATATCTCCCATGTACAGACAGCGATCCGTTACATTTTTATTATATGTATAGATATGGTTGACGGACGTCTGAAAATGACGGTAAAAATCAAACATTTTATCTATTTTCAAAGTTTCTATAAAATTAATTTAAGGAAAAAATCAAAATTTGGTGGTAAATATATAAATTATACGATGTAAAAATATTGAAGTATTGTAAAATTATTAAAAAAAAACCAGATCAAGTTTCTTGCCGGTTCTTCTGTATTACTGGGTTGTTTTCCGAACCGGTGGTAGTATTTTTTGACTTTGATTTTGAGTGGTAGTTTTTTGAATTTGATTTTTTTTAATTTCATGAAACAGGAAAATACATTTTTGTATGGATTAAACTTCGTCCGAATTTCTTCTTAATGATGGTTGTTTTAGCTTCAACGAAAGTAAAAAAAAAACAATAATTATAAAGTTAACGAAAAAATACATTTATTTTTCCATAATCTCATAAAAAAGATTAGTGTGAGTGTTATTAGGTTTACCGTTTATGACTGATCAATGCAATAGCAGCACTTGAGATCTTAACAATTGGAGTATTTCAATATAAATTCTTCGAGAAATTTACTGTAACGTAGGTACGAAAAATCTCGAGAATCTCATTTTGTTTAAACAAGAACATTGTTCTGTAGATATTATTTTAGAACAAATTATTCCAAATTGACAAGCCAATTACATGTATATTACATACATTACATTACATATTACATAAATGTAATATACGTGTATTCAGAGTTACTATTTCTTAATTATTATTTTGTAATAAGAACAATTTTACTCACTCAAGTTTTGAATGGTTTATTAGTTATTTTAATTAGGAAAACAGGAAATTGAAATCTTAAAGTTAATTCGTGTTTTTTTTAATACTTATGCTTTTATGCTTCGCTAAATTTATCCATCTGGATTTTTAATTGCATATAAAACGATTGTGTACATTCTTAGTTTGCGTCTTATTTAAATATGTGACAAATTTTTGAAAAATCATATAAGATGGTACTATTTCTATATTTTGTAAAAAGTTTATACTTAACTCTATTACGATAATGGTTACATTTAAGAAATTAATCTTGACTTAAGTTAAATCGCTATATACTGAGGTTAATTCAAAAGAAAGGCTTAATAAGTTTTTTTGCAAAGGATTCCATAAAACTGTTAGTCATTGTTTCACAATCGTTGGAATTTTTTTTTTAACCCCTTGAGCACTAACCTGGGTTTTACGCCAGCTTTCCATTGTTTGCCTATTGTCTCATTTTTATGGGTAATCGATATATTAAATGAATTTAATATACCGTCATATAACATTTATATAAGCTTATATCAATAAGTATATAAGCTTGATATCCCTAGCAGTTTGTTAAAACGTCTTTCATAATAACACGTCTAGTAATGAAACACGGAAAGCTCAGTAAACGAAATATTTTTTCATATCTGAAAATTATTAGGACTCATACGAGTGTATTGTTTATGCTCGTGTCTGTAATTATGGAAGCCAGTGCTTTGTTTTTTGAACATCTTGTACTCTGAGAACCCACATTACGCTATATATTTCCATGCTTCGATTAAAGTCACTATTCTTGTCGATGTAATAAATGTGAAAATTCAATAAATCGAAGATTTATTTGTGGAGAAAATTTCTTATAACATAAAACAAGTCGAAAATGTACAATTTTGTTTAGTCCACAAACACACTTGTCTTGACGTAAAGTAAACATTGAAGGAAACTTATGCGATTTCTTAAATCATCTCGACTAATAAATGCTACTTGATCAACTAAGGCGTGATAGTCTTTCTGATCCAGTCTCTGTATTCGTATATTTTGGTGTAAACGCCGGGCACGTCTTCAATGCCGCAGGGTAACGGTCCAAAACTGACAACGCCTACTGCCTCGAAGGTTCTTCCGTTCTCGAACATTAGAGGTCCACCAGAGTCGCCCTTGCACGAGTCCTTGCCGGCTTCCCCACCAGCGCATAGCTGTTTCTCCCATAAGGGAGTTTTTCTACTTGTGTACACCGGTTGACAGACCTAGATTGTGAATGGAAGTAAACTAGATATCATATCTGCAGATGATGACGCAGTTGGTAGTGCGGCCGGGTTCCGCATCGATGGATGCAGTTTCGAATCCACCTATACAAATCTGTAATGATCCTAGACTTTCAGTGAAGGAAAACATCGTGACGAAACCATAAGTTAGTGGTTGAGCATTTTCTAATAGTGCTTGCCCTGGTAGCGCTACCTCCTTCAAAACCGTAAAACCTTCCTTCAAACATCAATAGGTGATTTCCGGCAGCATCACTTAAGAACCACTACATTTAGGTTTTGTGTGTTTATTATCCTAAATCACACCGTCACTTAACATCAGGTGAGAATGTGGTCAAAGTGCTGAGCCTATACAGTATATAAGAAAATATTTTTTCGCCGTTTGTGATCGCTTGTAATTCTTTGCGAGTCTTTAGATACCTTTAGTCACTATGAACATTGCTTACTTGAAGATGAATCAATGTTATTTACCAGAATAGCTTAAACAAAACATGCATCTTATTTTTTACTGTATAGGCTTAGTGCTTTGATCACAATTTCACCTGATTTTAAGTAACGATGTGGTCCAGAATGGCAAAGACACTAAGCCTAGAGGTACTGCATCTCAAGTAATGAAATGAACACACCTATTGGTATTTGGCGACAGGTTTTCAAACTTGAGGGTGGTAGCTACCCAAACGTTACCACCATACTATGGCCTCCTCATGATGTTTTATTTCACCGAAAGATCAGGCTGAATTTAGGGTTGAATAGGTGAGCTCGGACCAGGCAGGCATTGATACGGAATCTAACTGCACCGCCGACTGCGCGTAGTAGGGTATACTACTGTCTGCTTTCTGTCGCCTTTAAACTTATAAATGTTTAGTAATATTAGAACTTCATTACCTGAGGTGGGACGTAAGGCACCTTCACGTGCAGCTTGACCTTGCTCTTCGGTAAAGTTGTGTTTACAGCTCCCCACCCGGCGACGTACATTAAGAAACTTACCGGCGGTAATGATGTGTAATCAGCGCTTGGAAGACATATCGGACGGATAAAATCTAAAAAAAAAATAATAGTAATACAGCACATAATTTGTTAAAAATATAGAATTTTTTGATTTACACAAATCATTTACACATGCTTTTTTATTGTAATATCTATTCCAAGATATGCTTGTGATAAGAATGGAAGAAATAGAATAATTGATTTTATATACATACAATACAAATCAATTTAATAATATAAGATAAGGAGCTTTTTTTATGAAATATGAAAGTAGCTGACAGATAAACAATCTGTCTATGGACGCCTGAAACAATCTGTTGTTTGCCTCTGGGCAACACATGCGTGTTGCTGACTATTTAAACATTCTTTCAGAAGATTCCCGTACTTTATTAGTTGCCGCATGGGGTCAAATAAGTGTTAATCTTAGCATGAAATTGCAGCTTTACAATTACTACAGAGCTAGTTTTGTTTAAAGGTCTTTTCAAAAATGCGGGAATATTTGTAATTAATTGTTGATAAATAATGGAACCCCCCGTAAAGAAGGTATTACTATATGATCTCTCTTTGCAATTTTTTCTATAAAAACTTACATAATTTATACATTATACGTACCGGTATAAGGCACCATCTCCGCCATTTTGATGAGGGCGATATCGTTCCTCTTCAGCGGACTTATTGGGTTGTAGTCTGGATGAGGTATCGTTTGCGTTATGCGTATCCTTATTGAGCCAGTGGTGCAGTCCGTTCCACCAGCCTCCACGGGGATACAGTCGGGTCCTTCGTTGCTTGTGTCATATTCACCAAGTCGGATGTATGCTCTGAAAATTTGCGTAAAAGTAAATAAAATAGAATTTTTATTTGGACATAACACAATACAAATATCAAATTAAAATGCACAGAAAATACAATTTTTTTTCAACATAAAACAAAGTGTTGTGGCTTATTCAAGCTTCAAAAGTGTCAGAGCAGAGCTGGTATTCTGGTTGAACCTTGTAGGAGCGTTGCGGATACACTACTTAATTGAATATTTAAAAAAATAAGACACCTTAAATTGAGAAGTATATTAGAAAGTTATATGTACATTGATTGACTCGACCAAAAGCGTCCACTACTTCCCCGGTATCGGTCTCCCCCATAAAGAGGGGGAATTGACATTATCGCCACGCTTGGCGATCGCAGTCAGGTCTTTATGGTACTCAGAGGATGATGCTGCCCATTCCCTGGTTTATCCTATAGTCACCTCTTACGACACCTACGGGTACTATTCTTAGCCCGAACCACAAGGAACAATTTATACAAATACATATATAAACAAATTTTCCTAGTTTTCTATCCCCATTTATTAAAAAAAAATATAATATCAGATTATTATCTACACCATCAAACACGCAAATAACATGCACAATTTAGTACATCTTCAAAATAGTACATCTATACTAATAAATAAAATTGAAGTGTGTCTGTTTGTAATAATTTTTTTTTACTAAATAGATATGAATGTATACGATGCCTATACCAAAAATACTTTTTTTTTAATTTTTGTCTGTCTGTCTGTTAGTCCCGGGTTATCTCCGGAACGGCTTGACGGATTTTGACGGGACTTTTTTGGGTAGATAGCTGAAATGACTCCCGGTAACATAGGATACTTTTAATTTTCGAGAATAATTAGGGTTCCGTGTAAAAAAAATACAATTAATAAAAAAAGTAATAAAATCCGATTCAATGCACAGTTTTACTGGCAAATGCTAGAAGTTATTAGAAATATTTTTACTTTATCTTATAACAAAAAACAATATTAGAGTTCCGTATAAAAAATATGAAGAACACATGAAACGCGAGTGCAGCCGCAGACACACGCTTAGTATTATATAATGCATATTTCAGTACCACCATCTGATTAATATCTATTTATATTGATTATATACTATTATTTTTTTAAATAATATTATACACATGGTATAATACTTTCTTTAAAAATAAATTCAGATTTAATGTGAATATTAGCCATTTTCAGTGCCTATAACTAACTTATATAACTGTTGTAGTCGCTGCCAGCGCGATACATCGACTCCGCGTGCACTAGCATCATACACAATTTACTGTTACATGCTAGCTCTGTAAGAGATCTTTTTATCTATCGTGGATTCAGTTCGCCTAAATTCTTTAGAATTTTTGACACAGTAACTCGAACCCAGGTTCGTTTTTATTCTTGCATCCTTGCGTTAACTAGATATTATTTTATCATTAAGTACCATTAGCGCTCGCCCCAAAGTCCTGTGAAGCTGTCTGAAGGGCCGTCAGGTCAATAAATTTCTTAAGGAAATTTCTCGAACAATACAATAAATTGAAACACCACAACTCCAAATAATTGGCATTGGTTCTGCGACGATCGGTACCTGACTGCTCTCACTAATAGATTCATACTAAGTTCGTAGAATCATTAGTAAGTAATTACAACGTTACATAATGTTTGTTTTCTTAATTAGTGATAGACGTTCAATCGGTTTTTAATTTGTTATGTTATGATATAGGAAAAAAATGTTACAAGTATCATTTTTATTACGTAATTTAACATTTTTGTATTACATGTTTTTATTCCGTGTAGGCTTAACGCTTTGGCCACAATCTCACTTGATGTTAAGCGACGATGTGGCCCAAGATGGTAAATACATTAAGCAAGATGGATGTTTCTTTATCGAAAGTACAGGTTCCGAAGGATGGGATAGGTGGGTTTGAACCTACGTCCAACTACGTGGTGTATGACTACATTATCTGTTTGTTTATAAATCTATGTATATAAAACAAAATCGGGTTTAGTATACCATCTATAACTTAAGAGCGACTGGTGCGATTTTGATATTATTTATATTGTTGGTTATATATATATATATATATATATGGTATATATATATATATATATATATATATATATATATATATATATATATATATATATATATATATATATATATATATATATATATATATATATATATATATATATATATATATATATATATATATATATATATATATAGATATCCTGAATTGCAAAATATCTATTAAAACATCGAAAAATTGATGAAGAAAATTCATTTTCTCTTTTATTTTGCATGGAAAGGACTTATCGATTCTGGGGCGGTACGAAGGTCACCGGCTCAGTTAGTATAATTATATAGATCTTACGGTATTCCGTAATCAAGGATGGCTCCGGCTACACAGTGTCCCGCGGTTAGCATGTGGTTTCCGCTGATAAGGGCGGCGCCGCACATCATCCTCAGCGTCCCGTCTTTCAGGTAGTCTATTATACCCAACCACGGATACTGGTCTACAGTAGTTGCCGTTCCACCTGAAATTTTAGTATAACTTACTTTATACACACTTTTTTAAGTTTATGTACTTTCCACTCTTTCTCTGCCTAAGGCATTCAGAAAAGGCCCTCGAAAAAGGGCTTGCATCAGCTGAGAAGTACATGAAGTGCGAAAAGTGGGTTGTATTAATTCGATATTATTCTGACTAAATTTTTTGCAAAAATGTGCCAATGCTTACCTGGCCATAGGATACGGAAGGGAGTATAAGCTTTGGAAAGGAAGGCCGGCACACCCACATTATATTTTTTTAGTTTTGTAATCTATATTTATTTTTATATAAAACGTTACTAAATTTAGGTCCTGTGAAGATACTACAGCAAAAAACCGACAAGAAAATGATAACAATCATCTTTACCTTATCCTATATTAAGTAGAGTCGGCACAACATGCTCTCTTCTGCCACTCTCATCTGCCATTTGTCATCTCAGCATTTATGCCTTTGATACATATACCATTCTTCGCACAATCTATTCATACCTTCTTCGATTTTCAACTTGATACTTGACACTCTTCAAGTTACGTGACTTTCTTTTCTGCTAATAATATGTCTATATTACGTTAACATATTGTTCTTTAACTTCTCTGTCACCACAGTGTTACTTTCAAGCTTCCTTTGATATACTCATTTGTAATCTTATCCATTCCAATTATGCCACCATCCACTTGAATATTCGCATCTCCGCTACGTGGACTCTACTTTCATCTGCTCTGTAATTGCCCAACACTCGGATCCATGTAGAATAACAAGTCTTATAATGGTCTTATATATTTTTCTCCTTAAGATTTATTAGGGACATATGTGACTCCTGAGACCTAACGCCGTTTCATTCACCCTGCATTTATCTTGTTTTTTACGTCTCGGCCAATATCGCCGTCATTTTGGATCAACGTATCTAGGTAATGAGAATTCGTACAAATTGGTAGGAATGATATAATGTTTTTGCTCGCAGAACCGATGTGAAATGGGGCGGAAGGATTCTCGAATGGGTACCAAACACCGTAAGAGGTAGCGTGGGCAGGTCCCCCACAAGGTGGACCGACGACCTGGTGAAGGTCGCGGGAATCCGCTGGATGCGGCTGGTGCAAGACCAGTCGTCGTGGATATCTTTGGGGAAGACCTATGTCCAGGAGTAGACGTCTTTCGGTTTAATGGATGGATGGATGTATGGATGGATACAATGTTTAAGACTAGATGAGAAAAAGTAGATAAACAGGAAATTACTACAATATATTTGGATATAGGGATTTGTGGACTCACCAACGATCCTGTTTCCGACGATGCTGTCCAGACCGCAACACTGGCTCCTAGGGTCAGGCGGGAAAGCGTTCACTCTCTGCTCGCAATTACCCGTAACTGGCAGCGGGCAACAAACACCGAATTGACCTTCACTTTGACACCTGTGAAACGTATGCAATATGTTACTGCAATTCTCCATAACGACCGGTCTTGCACCACCCGCATCCAACGAATCCGCACCAAGTCGTCCGTCCACCTTATGCGGGATCTACCCACGCTGCGCCTTCCGGTGTCTGGTAGCCATTTGAAAACCCGTTGGCCCCAACGGGCATCGGTTCTGCGAGGATTGTGCTCAGTCCACTGCCACTTAAGTTTAGCAATTCTTCGAAAAATGTCGGTGGTTACCTTGGTTCTTCTGCGGATCACCTCATTCCTGATTCGATCACGCATGAAACTCCAAGTATAGTCCTCACCATTGCTCTTTGAGCTTTCTTATTAAGCTCATTACAGGCGACTACGTCTCAGTGACGTATGTCGTTAATTAATCGAAGACTTTCGTAATGAGACACTGCAGTATTTGGTACCAAAAGTTACCGTGTAACTTCCCGAACGCAGCCCAGCCGAGTTGGATTCGACTCTAGACTTATTATTACTTTTTCATGTAGCACCGTCACTTAATATCAGTCGTGGTTTTGACGTCAAATGTAAAATTTATGCAATATAAAAAAAATGTTCTACCCATCCGTTTTTAATTCTACATTGAATTTAATGCTAATTTTGTTTTTAAATTTAATTCGCTCGTAGTATCAAACGAACTGTTTAAAACAAAAAGGTCAATGCGGTATTTATTATACCTTACCGTCTCTTTGTCTGTTTATTTGTCGCCAGTTGGCTTATAATTCTAGAACTACTGACTCGATTTACGATACTATTATTTTATATTGTAGGTATGCTATCTGGTCAGGTTTTTGTATATATTATGTTATGTTAAATAGTATTTACGGGTATATAGGAAAAGTAATCTACATAATAAAAAAAAACTTACATAAAATTACCATTATTGTGTTCCTTCTTTACAACTTTATCCTTATATTCTATAAAAGTTATTTAAAAAAGAAAGTTTAATTTTATACGTCACGTGAAAGGAACTGCTGGCACAGCTAGTTAATAAAAAAAAATAGTTGTCAGTTTTTATAATATGTACGTCAGCTAACCAGTAGCTTTAAAGAGAATATTCTGAAAAATTTCTCTGATACTTTTTACCGAAAAATATACACGTGTTTTTCGGGGATAATCTAAAATCTTACCACGTTTGGGAGGATGTAAAGTTGTTAAAATATCACGTGATTGATGGACGACTCCTAACTGGATTCCGTCATGTTCAGCGTGCGGTATACCTAGTACGAAGGTCACCCATAGAGATGGTCACAGATTTACGAGTATCGCGTTAACAAGAAAGAACCTATTGGTCACAATGAGCTTTGCTTTGTGACCTTGACGTTCACGAATTCTCGTTCCCGGACTGGTTTCTTACGTAATTCGTTTCACGTTCAAAGGTAATTAGTTTTTTTTTAACTAAACAAAATTTTAATCATAATATTATAATATCAGACGATACGTCATACTTTATTCATATGTTGTGAATTTATTTCATTGTTGTAAATTTAATTTTACTATCGTCGTTTCCTTATCATGTATTTGTATACAAGGGTATGTAAATTATCGAAGTGTATAAGATTTAAAAAAATACAGGATAAATATTATTATAATTATTTATTGTGAAATTTCTTATATTTTTTTATATTTAAATTAATTCATTTTTGTTGATCTACGATTTGTAGAAGTTATATTGGTTGAGAAGGTGAAACGGAATCGTTTATTTTGGAAATGTTATAAGAAGAGAAGAAGCGCATGCCCATAAAATAGTAATGAACATGAGAATGTAGAAGGATGGAAAAGTAAGGAAAGCCTAAAAAGGGAGAAGTAATATAAAGAAATTGGAGTTAATTAAGAGATTATAGCTGATAGGGGCGTATGGAAGAAGAAAATATACTCTAGATACGCCGAAACCAAGAGAGTTGGGAACTGATCATGAGAAGGACGGTATAGAGTTAATGCTTCACTTGGAGTATTGCAATAGGGATTTTGCTGATTTTTTTTGTACGCTCTATTAATTACTATGATTCTTCTATATATTAAGTATCTGAATTAAATTTATACTAAAATTTGTCTGGAAACATAAATCTACATTTTTGTAAAGAATCATGTAACTAGGCTCAGTATTTCTCGAATTATCATAAGCTCACTGATGGACACACAGACAAGAGACGTTGTTTTTCATAATATTGTAGGATTGTATAGAAATTTCTCGATATATTTACTTACTTAGAATTTTGCACAAATACCATGTTCTCTCTCTTGACCGGTGGTCGTAACATACTGGTGAGTTTGTCACAACTGTAAATGTTAATACACTCGCCGGTTTGTCCGTCTGGGGTTTTACACGGTTCAGGGCAACAAACCTGAAATGTAATTTTTATTTATTTATTCAAACACCAACAATGTATGCAATATATTACTAATTAGTACATAATAATTTCTTTTCGAATTGACTTAATAATAATATATACAATACAATACAGCGACAACTTTTGAGGAACTTTAATGTCATTAAGCATTACACGCACAACACTGCACACACGCTCCTGCACATAACACGCAGGTACATAGGTCCTATGAGGAAACTTATATTAGTATTAAATAAAAAAAAAAAATATAGGGCTTAGCTACGTTCAAAATTCCGCGAAATTTTTCGTACTCAGGTAACCGCCAAGCCGAGGTCCGTACCACTTTGGTAATCCTTGTGCTAGTTATCTTTTTGTGCTATGTGCCTTTAGCACTCGCTCTCAAAATCACGGTGAAGCAGTAAATGCCCTTCCGGTTAACAACGTTAGCTAGTTATAAAAAAAAAAACTTAGGCGTTCAGCCGAAAAATTGGCAGCTAGCACAGAGTCACCAAAATGGTATGGAGCTCGGTTTGGGCTGTTCTACCTTAGACGTAAATTCCGCGGAATTTGCCTTGGTTAGTCAAAGGAAACTACGGATCTCAAGCTGTCCTTTTCAGAACAGTGTCACTGTATCACGCTGGCGTTGGCTACAGGTCTTGTCCGTTGCCGGAGTGGGCTCCGGGTACATATTAAAGGTTACCTTAATTGTAGGTAATTACGACATTCATTTAAGCAAAATTATATGTTTGGACATAATGCACATATTTAGAAGCCACGTGGGGTATTTAACTATATTAAATGTTGAATCTTTTATGGAAAATAATTAAAAAAATATTAAATGACTGGGATGGAATTGTAACCAATAAAATATTACAAATTGTATTAATAAAAAAGTATTATATTTTATTTTTTTATTTTTTCAGTGGCTAATTTAATGTTCGTTTTCTCTAAATTTACTTTTCGTATTCTTTACTTTTTTTGGAAAACATCAAGATTAGTCAATTTTTTTTTTAATTTTCTATTGTACGTTGACAGTATTTAAAGGGCGAATAAAGTCCTATATTCGTGCGGTAATAATTTGCAATGCAAAAACTCAACTAAAGTTAAACAGTCGTCCATTTAAAACGGTAGTAAGGCGTTATTTATTACCTACCTTTGGCGTATTCTCTACGAAACCGCATTGTGATTTTTGCAACGTAAACAAATCAAGTGGAGTCCTCTCCTTGTTATAAACAAGTGTCAGCAGTGCATCACACTCGTAAAGTGACTTGCATGTCCCGGAAGCACCCGACGGTGTGGTGCATAGTGATTCTGGAAATTTTAACACATTTTGAATCGAAGTTCCCGTTTTTGAGCTTAAATTACTTAAATTGCTCAGGTACCAAAAATACAATTTTTAAAATTTTTGTCTATCTGTCTGGTTCGGGTAATCTCCGGAACGGCTAGACGGATTTTAGGACTTTTTTTGATAGATAGTTGGAATTACTCTGAGTAGCTTAGGGTACTTTAATTTTCGAAAATAATTAGAGTTCTGCGTAAAAAAATTAAAAGTCCTAACATCCTTCTCAATTCACAGTTTTATGGCCAAGAGCTTGAATGGGTGAGAAATATTTTACTTTATGTTAGTATAAAAAAAAATAGGGTTCCGTATAAACAAAACGCAGTGAAGAATATAAAACGCGGACGCAGCCGCGGGCTCGAAGCTAGTTGTATATAAAATTATATATACTAAACTTTGACCAGATAGGGGATCTGATCGAAGTGAAGTTTCTAAAACAACAATAAAAATAATACGTAATAGCGCGGGAGACACAGAAAGCATCTCAAAAGAAACAATGCAATACAAAAATATATTTTAATATTCCTCGATATTTGTAAATATCTTTCTTCTCCTTCTCTCTCTCACATTTCATGTAAATTCGTAATGAGATTTTCGAATTATATGCCAACTTACAAACATGCTAAACAAGGAGAGGGATAGCTCTTTTACAATGGGTAAGGATAATTTATTAAAACTTCACAAAATGTGAAAAAAGACAATAAATAAGCACAACAAAATGTACACAGTTTATAAATTTATAAGATAATTAAAAATAATAATGTAGTTAATATTTTAACTAATACTTGCTACTCTCATATTCAGGTAAAACATGTTAGTAAAAATAATCGTTAGTCATTGTTATTTGTAAATAAAAAATATCAATAAGTGCGGTCTGGATGAGGAGAAAAACCCAAGTACTTTTAATATTTACTTGGTAGGTGACGCTAATGCATGCGGATCACAAGAACATGGCGGATAAACGTAATATATTTAATACGTAATTTTCTATTTCACAATTCTTCGTCGTGTAAAATAGTTTTTTATATAATCACTAGTTGTTTGGCCGCGACTGCGCCCACGTTTCATATATTTTTCACTGCGTTTTAATTTTTTTACGCAAAACACTAATTATTTTATAAAATCAAGAGTACCCTAAGTTACGCGGAGTAACTTCAGCTATCTAACAAAAAAAGTTCCGTCAAAATCGGTCCAAAGGTTTAGGAGATTACCCGGAACAAACAGACAGACAGACAGACAAAAACTTGAAAAATTTTATTTTGGGTATATATATCGTATATACATACATATGTATTTAGTAAAAAAAAATTAACATTGCAAACAAACACTTCAATTTTATTTATTAGTATAGAATAGAAAATAATGTTTTAACGAACACTATTTGTTGGTCCTAAATAGTTTTTGGTACTAACAGAAGCAAAGGCATTTCTTCTTGTGGAGAAGTTCTTGATGTATAAACGGCGTAATTAACCCGTCTTTGTTATATAATTATATACTAGCGTATCGCCCCGGCTTCACATGAGTATAAAAATATATCTAATTTAAACAAAATGAAATATAACATATAATGTTGCTTACTGATAACGTTACTTTCTACCGGCGAAAGAATTATCAAAATTGGTTTAGTAGTTTTTGATTTCACCCATAATAAACAAACAATGATCTTTATCTTTTATATAATAGCATAGAATATATATAATCTATTAAGGGTTCTGAGAATATAAACAAGAGGTTGAAGTGACACTAACGATAGGGATATATTAATAAAAATGATTTAAATGTTTGTTTTTGACCTAAGTGTCCTTTATAGCTACCTACACCTTATTGTGTGACGTATGCTTAGATCATTCATTCAAACAGCCTAACTAAATGCACCACGATAATATGAACCTTGGCTTGAACTCTAGCTGTGCATCCAAATTTGCAGAGTCAACCACAGCTAAAATTAAATTAAAAACTATACATATAGTCTATACTTATAATAAAAGGCTAACGAGACGAAATCTGTACATTGAAGATATTTGTGAAAAAATACTATGCGGGGCTTTAGAATAGACTACAGAACACATTTCGATAGTTTAAAAATAAATTATCTCTCTGTTTATAAATTTGTTTGTCAATCACGCAATAACTAGTAAACCGAATTCGATAAAATTTGGTATTGACATATTTTCACCCAGAGGAGAACATAGGATGCAGCAAGCAGTTAAAACCGCGGGCACAGCTAGTATGTAAACAATTTATACATTAAACCCTTGACCACTAACCTGGCGTTTACGACAGCTTTCTATTGTTTCATTTTTATGAGTAATCGACATATTAATAAATGAAGCGATAAATTTGGATCATTTTTAAGAATACTGCACGCACGGAGGTGTATCATTTTTTTTTCATATGTTTAAAGTTTATATTATTGAGAAGTGCAAAAAGCCAAAATATTGTTGCAAAATCTATCACATATATATTAATTAAATATTTCACATTATATAATTCATTGTTTACGTGCATACTGATGATGTCATCGACGTCATTATGCCTTACAATTACTAATGCGTTTTCAATCACGCGTAGACAGAATGTTAACTCAAGAGAACATCAAGAAATTCCAGTTATTGAAAAAGCAACACAAATAAATTACAGTTGTCTTTCTTACCAATTTTTTATTGGTTTTTGGAAGTAATTTTTTTTAAATACACTTTTTTTGTTTGTAATATTGCTGATATTGCTTTAATATGTCGATTACCCATAAAAATGAGACAATACGAAAACAATGGAAAGCAGGCGTAAACGCCAGGTTAGTGCTCAAGGGGTTAATAATTTCGTTTCAAACGTTCAAAGTTCGTTCGTTACGTATTTTTTCTCCTTTTTTATACGTTTGTTATATTCAAATGTTCAAGTAATAACGCACGATTCGAACGACGGATAGGGGTTTTTTTTAAACTGTATAAGCTTTGATCAAAGTTTCGCTTGATGTTAAGTGACGATGTGTTTCAGAGAGGTAAACTCACTAAGCTTAGAGGTGTGGCAACCTTCCAAGTGATGCGTCCGGAACTCACTTATTCGAGTTTTGTAACTTGAGGTTGAAGGCATTATTTTTAAAAGCCCTACCACTACTATGCTATCTTTTCCATCACCGAAATTTCAGGATAATTTAAAGTTGGATAGGTAGGCTCGAACCCCGCGTCCATTGACGCAAAATCCGACCGCATTACCAACTAAGCCATCTTCGCTTTAAAGATACATTAAGATACTGTAAACTTTTATCTTTATATATAATATAATGTTCTATAATTTGCAAAATTTCTTTATTGCAAAGAAGCACTGTTATGTATTATAACATTTTTGTATAATGTAAATTCACTATTTTTTGCACATTTTACTTACTGTAATAAAATATACACTAAAATATGCCTAGAGAATACATAGGTATATGATTTAAGAAAATACTCATGTAAATCGGTTCAATGGTTCTCGTGTTATAAAATATGTGATTACATAAATAACAAGCTTAAAATGATTACACATAAAAATACGAAGATGATATCAGATTTTTAGAAAGTCCTTTATTTCTGACACAATCAGAATATTCTATAATAATATTATACTAAAAATGGTTATTATGTAAATCAATAAATTTAATTTGAAATTTATATAACACCATAGATTCTTACGAAATTCAGTTATTGATTTTTACACTACATTTTTAATGAATTAGTTATATCCCCAGTGCCGTTCACATGTCTTTCACATGTCAATCTTTGCAATCTTTACACTGTATTGCATGGTGGTAGAGCATTTTATAATAATACCCGCTTGGGTTACAATCATGGACCACATCGTCAAAGAACTGAGCCCTATATCGTGTAAAAAAAAATATAAAAAAAGTTATTGTGCGGTATGAAATCATGTTAATAAATGAAATGAAATGGCGACAGGTCTCTGGTGTGATTTGTGACTCCATGATGCCCCTTAAATTGAAGGGGAGGATATAAAAGTCCATCATAAGACCTGTCATATTGTATGGATCAGAATGCTGGGCTAGTAAGAAGATGGATGAGAAGCGACTGCATGTAGCTGAGATGCAAATGTTGAGATGGATGTGTGGTGTTACAAGAATGGATAAAATAAGGAATGAATATATTAGAGGGAGTTTGAAAGTTGCGTCAATGGTAGAAAAGTTGAAAGGTTCTCGTTTGTCGTGGTATGGACATGTTATGAGAAGAGAGGAAGCGGATGTGGGTAAAATAGTAATGAATATGAATATGGAAGGATGGAAAAGTAGAGGAAGGCCAAAGAAAGTGTGGATGGAGTGTGTAAGAAATGATATGAAAGAAAAAGGAGTGAATGAAGAGATGACGGCTGATAGGGACGTATGGAAGAAGAAAACATACTGCGCCGACCCCAAATGAGTTGGGAAAAGGCAGGACAATAATGATAAAATCATGTTAATTAGTTTTATGCTATAATAACGTCATACTACTATTTTTATCATATACAGCAATTTCCATAAATTAATTTTGAAAAAAAAAAACAGTTTGTTGCAGCAGCATTGTTGTTGATATGACACTGAACTAATATGTAGCAAATACATTTAGTATTTTATAAGAAATCCTTTAATTAAATTTTTATTTTGAATTTTTTTATGTTATTTACTTACTAGGTGTACCGGTGAATTAGATTAGATTACATATAAATTACTTCTAATATTCTAGATGTAAATTGATTCTAAATACCTAGTTAAATAATGTAGCTATTAAATAAAATATAAAATAATAAACAATCAGAATGGCCGATATTTGCTAGAGATATTGTCCAAATAAGATAAAAAGGAGTAATTTTGTAAAAAATATTAAAATTTGATTAAAACTATAACAGATAGAACTCCTATTTTGTGGTTTTTCCCGATAATTATTATCATATTTTTTCCGGCCATCACTTGAGGTAGAATTCAACAGCGTACACAAATGTTTCAAATTATTTAACTGTTTATAGAAATAAAAGTAATAAAGATGTGTCTAAACGAGGTGGGAATTTTGATTTATTACGTTAAGAAGTCGTATTAAAAGGTTAACCACATTGCAATATATAAACAAAAAAATAATTAGCGGAATAACGTGTTTCACGCTGTGTTAATGATATTCATTTAAAAAATTCTATTTGAAAAAATATTTAACGAACGTTTTCCGTATCTACTCGTATTAGTTTAGTTGCTGCGATGAATCCGTGAATCGGAGCATCGAAGTTATTTCAATATTACAACTGACGCCTTTAAGAAGATATCCGGTCGGCGACAGATTTGAAAAGTAGGTATTTTACAAATCTATTGCTATCGCGTTGCGCCCAAAGAAAGAGTTATTAAACACGAAAGGGACAACTGCAGTTCGGGCTGATTTTACCGCAAGCAAAATAGACGAAAACATCATTTCGTAGTGTCCTGTTTCCTCCTCCAAAACTGAACCGATTTGTAATTTTCTTTCAGTTATATATTAAGAAAGATTTTGCCTATGTATTTACGATATAAATTTTATCCATCGAATTTCCTCTGAAAATGATAAAAATCGAGAATTTTTTTTTCATTTTCAAAGGTTCCTAGTTTCTACAATAACTAATTTATGAAAAAATCAAAACATACGGGCATGCCGGTGGTGGATATATATTATTACCCAGCTAGGAAACAGGACTACGTTTTTCTGGAATAAATGCCGCTCGCATAACCTCTTAAGATCTAGAACGTGTAATGATTTTTATAGCAATTCGTCGATTTACCCCGAATCCCCAATCCAATAAATCTAATATAACAATCAGTTCAGCATTTATAAATGGTGTAAATAACCCGACTTTGTTTTATATACTTACATTTATTTATTCCAGTTATAACTTATCCCACATATTGTTATCTAATATTATAGAAAAACAAAACAAAAACATATGTAAAGGTTACATGTATGAGTATACAAAAATCACCTAAATCGTTTTGGAGTAACCGGCTAACAAACATACAAACATTCGTTCCATTTTATACATACATCCATTATATAATACGTAGAAATATATTAATTTCATTATGGTTTTCCTACTTATTCCTATGGAACGCATAAAAGTTGTTATAGCAAAAAAATATGATATCAATCACCACACAAATAGACAAAAAAAAAACTTGCAAGTTATTCAATTCATATCTGTGTACCGAGGCCTTTCTGATCGATACGACGGCTCTAACCGTTGGCACCAACTAATAAAGGAAATTAATTACATCACTATGTACAACTTGGACATTAACAAAAAAGAATCACGAAAAAGAGGCGGCGTAAGGCGTGACCCTCGCGCCAGAACTTCCAATCTTTTGCGACTCGTTTTATTTGACTTTTCATTCGTATACGGTATTCTTCCCAGTTGCCGAAATTAAATTATAATCATTATTTATTAAAAAAACATTTTTTGAACTAAACAAAAAATACTACGTCAAAATGAAAAAAGTATCGAGTTAATGGGTATTGATATGTTAATTTATTCGTTTTATTTTTTTTTAAAAATCGTTATGAAATATAATAAAGCGAAAATATTCGAAGAAAAATAACAACAGTAGGCGATACTACAAACATAACATAACATAAGCTCACGCCTGTTATCCCCTAAGGGTTAGGCAGAGGTGAAATAGCGAACTACACCACCCCACATTCCGTCGAGCTTAGCCCTATCCAAGATGTGACGGGGGCGAGCCTGTCGCTATATCGGGCGCAAATTCCAAACACCGGGATGATACTGAGCAGAAAAACCCAATATCACAAGTATCAAGACCCGACCCGGGAATCGAACTCGAGACCTCAGAACGACAATCGTACCGTAGTACAGTTGCGCCACCACTGCGATACTACAAAATCATATATAATTAATGGAATATAGGTAGACAACTGAACATTTTCTAGATAATCTAACCTTGAACGGGTATGCTTTTTTATATTAGCGCTGACTCGGCGAACTTCGTCGAATCTAAGAACCAATAAATCCGTTCTGTACAGAAATGAATTTTCTTATAGAAAATGAAGTTTTTTCACACATTTTTGAAGTGAAAACTTTTTTAGCGACGTTGAGCGATTCTCGGTAGCAGAAAACCCTATGGATTCGCGTTATCAATTACGTCAGCCATCAACATGCTAAAGTATGTCAAGTATAGGATGGTGCTCATATATAAATAAATAAAAAATATACTTGCGATATCAATCGTATGTTTTGATTATGAATAAACTTTATGAAAATGTACATAATTATTGCTCGGAACGGCGATAGATTTAAAACCCAGAAAAATGTTAGGTTATAGTAGTAATTTCAATCGACAAATTATGAACTGTAATCATTGAAAGAACAGTTTTTCCAAAGTTTCGAGTTTTCACTTCTGTCGGCAATCACAATGGCTACCTAGTTTTTTTTCGTTAATTTTCTTTAGATTTAATAGTTCTTAATTCTACGAATTGGTTACGGACAGATATCAATTCAACAAGTCAGACATCATAAAAATTGATTTCGAGTTTGACAAGTCTTATTTACTGTTAAATTAAATGTATGACTTCCTATATAAGCTTTGAGGGGCTTGGTTTTGCAATTTTAAAATGATAGGAAGTCAGATTATACGATATAATTCGAACCCATTGAGATCGACGCTCCGAAACAGAATACAAATTACATTAAATTAAAAAGTTATAAATTAAAAGGAATATCTTAAAAGGCATACGATGCGTCTGTACGTGGAAATGCAACTCAAGGAAAACATAACAAAGAAGTATTTTGCCGAGCAGTTGAAATGTAAATATTGTTTATTATTTTATTAAGTTATCTAATTACTTATGTATCACTTATATAAAATATTGTTGTGTTTTGAAGGCAAAAAAAAAATTTAATCCATTTAGCTCTTGTTTATTTTAGGTAGATTTATTTTGCTTTATTTTTGTTATCGTATTTTTATTTTTCTATTAACATCAGCCTGTACTTTAAAGCGATTAGAAAATACATAAATGATTTATCTTACTATTTATTAGTAATTACACAATTTTGTTGTACATTTTTTGTCTGTGAGGTAAATGTCCTAAGAGACAGGTACAGATCGGACCGCGTACATGGTGTGGCTGATGACCTAAATTACTAGTCGCCTTGTCCGCAAGACATAGTTAGGTACAAAACTAATTATCATAGTGCGAAAAAATTACTACCTACCGTTGTAGCGACAACATTAACATTTCCGTTGCTTGTATAAATAGTATTTTCTACTTTTTTCTCATTCTGGTAACGACGTCCGTACCTGACTGAGATGACTCTACAAGGTGACTCATAACTTCGGTCAGTTTGGTCGTCCGCCGTACCCATGTACGCGGTCCGGTCCGCAAGTTCATTAGCACTTTTAGATTTTTTTTTAAACAACCATCGACAGCTCTGTCTGTACCTTAACTAGAATAAATAAAATGTTAAGATCCTGCTTGGGTTAATGCACCGGTGAATGTCAAAGACACTGCCAAGTGCCAGAGTTCTGATTACATTTGTGAGTGAAAAGAACCGAGCGAGAAATTTGACCAGGCGTGTAAACAAATAATATTTGATGTTAGTTGTGTGCCCGCGGGTGCGCCTACGTTTCATATGTTCTTCACTGTGTTTTAATTTTTTTTATGCGGAACCCTAATTATTTTTCTTATTTTTTCCGTTACTAAGATAAAGTAAAACTATTTCAAACAAATTAAAACACGTGCCAGTGAAACAGTGCGTTGAATCGGATTTTATTCGAAATTTCATGAGATTTAATTTTTATACGCTATTTTCGAAAAACAAACGTACCCTAAGTTACGTGAAGTGCAGCTATCGAACAAAAAAGTCCCACTCTGGAGATTACCCGGATCTTACTGAGCGATCGCGTACCATCGTCGGCCTCATCCTCACTTACCATCAAGTGTGATTGAGGCCAAGCGTCGAGCAATATAGTTAAAAAAACATTCATATTTAGTAAAAAAGCAATTATTTTGACATTACAGACACTTTAATTTTATTGAAGGTTTATTTGCCCTACTTAAAGTTTATTTCAATGTTGGTGGTCGTTTGGATGCGATTTTCTCTGGCTGATAGCTGAAGTTATAAGGTGTAACTTAGGCCACTTTTATTTTAGGGAAATGATAAAGTTTCCACGTAAAATACAGCCGGTTCAATGCATAGTTTTACTGTCAAGTATTTGAGTTTGCGAGAACTATACTTTCTAATTTAGGTCCTAAAAAAAACTGTTCAGTTAGGTAGGCCCAACTACGAGAAAGACGGTAATCGTCGAATCCAACTCGGCTGGGCTGTGTTTGGAAAGCTACCTACGCAGAATATTCTCGTCCGTAATACCGCAGTGTCTAAGTCGAAAATCATCGACCAGTGTGTTTTGTCAGTGATGGCATACGGCACTGAGACGTGGTCGCTCACAATGGGCCTAATTATATAAAGCTCAATGTTACTCAAAGTACAAAAGAGATAGCTTGGAGTTAAACTAATCGAATAAAAAATGAGGAGATCCGCAGAAGATCAAAAGTAGCCGACATTTCCCGAAGAATTGCCAAACTTAAGTTGCAATAAGCTGGGTACAATGCTTGTAGAATCGATGCTCTACGGGACCAACTGGTTTTCGAATGACTGCCGCGTACTAGAATACACAGAGTGGGTAGGTTCTCCATAATAATGTGGACCGACGACCTGGTGAAGGTCACAGGAAACTACTCGATGCGGGTGGCGCATGACCGGCCGATGTGGACTTATGTCCAAAAATGAATATTGAATCATTTGATGGATGGACAAGGGTGTCATGGAAAACATAAGAAATAGGTCCATTATTCTCCAATGATTATTTAAAAAATTATATTACGCAATGAATAATTGATCACAAGAAAAAATATGAAACGCGAGCGTTGCCGCGGGAACGACCAGTTAAAAATAATTCTAAAAGCAGCATAGTTGACCATATCTATTAGGATCTATTAACATGTTGTTATAATATAGTGAAAGAGTGCAAGTGATCTTTGACACCTATAGACGTTGTTTACAATTTATATAGGTATGTATACAATTTATATACATGAAGATAAAACTATCACGATGAATGCTCATATGTAATGTCATGTCGATAAATAAATAATAAATAACAAGTGGTAATTTAAATAATAAATACAATAAGAATCAATATTACTTTCAATTAGCGATACTATCTATCTATATGCTTATAAATAATGCAATATTTACATATTTTGTTTACATCTTATTTAGTAGAAAAAAACGTGCAAATACATATTGCTCTTGTTAGTGATCATAAAGATTAATAAAATGAAAATATTACTAAACTTTTTTGATTAGGTTTATTATATTAAGGACAATTGAATTTCCGAGGAGAAATTATGAAAAAAGAAAAACATCGTTGGTAATTTATAAATACTATTTGATTTAGTGTCGATCTCACTGTACCCTCTACATAGACACACTGACATTTTATTAATCACTTAAATAAAAACACTTGGGCAATCCGTAATTCCATTTTACTGTAAATACAAAATGTACTGTACAACTTACGTCCTATTGTTGCATGAGGATATACGACGAACAATACAATCAAAATGATGGGAGACATGTTATCTGTATTATATTATTATTAAGACGACGTCACACTGAGCGCGCACTGGACGCGACCGCGTCCACGCGAATGCCTTTGCGGTTTACTGCTCTTAGCGAATTCCGCAAACGCTACCGCTCTGTTCATAATACACAGATTATTGTATCTGGAAACAGAGGTGACACATTATTAACATAAGTCCATAATGCCTATGAAACCGGCGCCGCGGTGCGACAATCTTAATCGTATTTTTGTCTCATACACCAAATTATTGTATATTGCGGATAATCAATCGCAGAAATGTGAAGTTTCTGAACGTCAAAACTCTACCACCAGTTCGGAAAAGAAACTTGATCTGGTTTCTATTTTTTTATAAATTCAGAATATAAATATTATTTTTAAATAAAATCAATACAAAACATAATCACAACCATTGTTAGCGGAAGCACAGAGTGGGGTGTGAATTCCAGACATCATTATTGTAACGGACGGACACACGAGTATGAGCATCCGTGTATACTATTACGTAGACTGCTCTGCCACGCCCTATCAGCATAGAAACAGGATGGTATAAGTTTGACAATTCTGTATGCCGAAAGGGACGCAGTAGAGCACGTGGACCGGGTCGTTGGCGGGAAAAATGCAACAACGCAGTATACTTTCTATTGTACACGCTGTTTATTGACTCACTAAACTATTACAATGAAATCACTCGTCTTGAACTTAACTTTCACTTTGACGATCGCGACGAGACTACCCTTTCTGGGCCCATATGGCCTATTCTTATTGTTCCAGCTAGTTCGGCACCCCGTTCGCGAGAAGCTCTATCATTGGCGTTCGATGCGCCTACCCTTTTTTTTTTTTAATGCACAGCACAGTGACTGTACTGGACCTGATGGTAAGTACAGTACAATCCAAAACAGCGGCGACTGACACTGAACAGAATTCAATGCCAGTCACCGCTGTCATGCTGGCCTGCTTAAGTACCTCTTCACGCCTCTTTTGAAGGACCCAATATCGTCGTAAAAGGATGGACACGCTGACAGGAAGACGGTTCCATAACCTCACAGTGCGACAAAAGTAAGAGTCAGCAAACTTTTTGGTTCTTGAAGTTATGGGTGTCACCGTGAAACTGTGACACCGAAGTCCCGCCCGCGTGGTTCTGTTATGGAATGGAGAGGAGGGGATCAGGTCAAAGAGCTCTTCAGAACACTCGCCATGATACAAGCGGTAAAATACGCTTAGAGAGGCTATGTCCCTGCGCAATTGAAGCGGGTCTATAGAGTTGGTGATGTATGTATCATTTACAATGCGGATAGCCCGCCTCTGCAACCTGTCTAAGGCATCGATGAGATATTTAGCGGATCCATCCCAGAGGTGCGAGCAGTATTCCATGCACGGCCGAACCTGGGTCTTATAAAGAAGGTACAGCTGGTCGGGCAGGAAAAACCGTCGCACTCTGTTTAGGATTCCGAGTCTCCGAGACGTTGTGGAGATGACATGTTCGATGTGGTCCTTGAGGTTTTGGTCTCTCCGAATATCCATTCCCAGGATATTTAGTCTGTCACGCATTGCAAGCTGGGTGTTCTGAAGAGTAGGGTTGGGTGAAAAGGGGGATTTTTTTTTAGTAAAGGCACATACCTGCGTTTTCTTGGCATTGAACTCAACCAAGTTACTTGCTCCCCAGGTGGATATGCGGGTCAAGACTTGGTTAAGTTCAATGACAAGTTCCTTCCGTCTCTTTTCTGTGTCTCCCCTCCCACAGCCAGGCTTACTGACGTAGCACCCATGAACCGTGAAATCGTCTGCATAACAGTGAATGTGCCCCAGGGGAAGTACATCATTGATGTGCAGAAGAAACAACGTGGGTGATAAAACAGAGCCTTGTGGTACTCCAGCGTTTACAGACATGAGCTGCGAATTGTGCCCGTCAACAAGGACACGAAATCTGCGCTCATGCAGAAAGCTGGGGATTCATCGGCACAGGTTATTGGGAAGTCCGAAACCCGGAAGTTTGGAGAGAAGACCACGGTGCCAGACCCTGTCAAAAGCTTTGGCTATGTCTAAACCAATAATTAAATAGTCAAACAGCCGAGCTGTCTCATCATCACCCCTTGTGAGATCGATACAGACACACGTAGACTCGGTTTTCAACGCCGAGATCCACGTGCATCCATAGGGTGGAGAAGGAGGGGTCCACCATGAGGTGCAAACGGCGACAGCACACATCAGACCGTACATACGCACATACCCCGGCTTTAGCTTGAAAGTTTTGCTCTAGCTCGTAGCCTGGGTAGTGTAGATAGGATGTATCGGCCGGACGGTGGATCTGTGTCTCCGTTAGAAAGAGTAAAGCAGGTTGAGCCGTCTCTAGGTGATGATGGACGGCATTTAAGTTAGTATGGAGCCCGCGGATGTTAGCGAACTCGCAACACTAACTCGAGCACTGCGTAGAGGCACCGATCCGACAGACGGAAGGGCCCCCGTACCCCCCCGGAATAGTCCGCCGGGACCCCGTTCCGGTCACCAACCGGCACGACGAGACCATCCAAGATTATACACGGCATGGTGGGGTAGTCTCTTACGGTGGTTAGCCGTGATTGGGGCTATACCGCGGGCGGCCAGCGGTCAACCGTAGCTACAGGTCTCCCTGGCCGTCGGGTCCGTGTATCTCAACAATGCTATGAGCAACTAGTTATGCTCGCCATCCCGCCATGTCACAGCGAAAGTTTCCAAGGTACTGGGTATACACCGACTGATACCGAAACGCGACAAGTCACTCTTACGGGCTTTACGCCAGGTGTACGGTGGTCGCGACCCAGTCGGGCACCGACGCCCTACCACACTGTAGCTACTGTGTTGGCACCACCCAGGGGTCACGTGTAGGGTCTCGAGGGTAAAGTCTACGGACGTGAGCAGCATCAACCCCTAATACCCCCCCGACCTGTATGGTCAAATATTATTATTATGCACGTATTTATTTATTTATTTATCTCAATAATTATTATCTTAATAAAACAGCGCACTACGTTTGTATACACATTAAGTAATTATTCTATCTCGCTACCTAACTAGGAAATCAATATCTTTATTATCTTAAACATAATTTACACATCGCATAGTATCTTATTTCTAAAGTCTTGAAGCATCGCCAACAATTATCATTCACGTAATGATCTACCCTGTAATAACCTTTTGAAATTAAGACATTGCTCGGAATAAATAGTTTATGCTAATAATGCCTAAGTAATATTTCCTACTAATAGGACTAATAATTAGCTGTGCTCCCGACTCCGCTCGCGTGTCAAATTCCCTTTTATTTGTCATAATATTATTTACAAATATTTAATGGTTTTGTCGAATAAAAAATACATACTAGCTAATACCTGTGACATTGTCTGCGTTGTTCAAAATTTTAATAACTATATATTAAATGAAGATATCACGCTAATTGCGTGATGTGCGCACAGCGGCAGATTTCTGTCATTTTAATTATCTATTTTCATTTTTATTCCCAGAAGAATAAAGACATCGTATCTGTTTTTAATTTAATCTATAAACGTGATGATAACAGACGTCCGTTTTATGTTCTTTTATTAATTAACTGCATCGTCTTTTTTTATTTTTCTTACAGTTTTAGTATATGATTTAAAATACAATTAGACTTTTTTTAAATAATTATTACATACGTTTTTTAGGACTAATATTATTATTGGTCTTAAAATGTATTGTTTATCGTTTATTTCAATATCCTTGCATCGATTGGTTTAATTGGTGTAGTGTGACTTTTTGCATTTTGTAGCGATTAAATAAAATACGTTGTCAATAAACATAATTATTGTAAACTAAAACCCTCCAACCAAATATACCGATTACTACACAAAAAGAAAACCAAACTCGGTCGTGTTATGCATGAAAAGTCCCGCACAAACTGGAGGCAAAATCATCCTTTTTAAAATCCAGTTAATAATCGAATTAATGTAAATTGCTAATTATAGGTTACGACTGTGACCGTAGGGGCGAGAATAAGGGAAATAACCGGACAATGAAACCAGTTTGACATCGTCTATAATTTTATTTATATTTAACGATGCAATTATTAAAGTCAATTATGTACAATTAGTGAAGCAAAGGTTTTTAAGGGCTTCGTAGTACAATGAAAAATGAAACTTTTATTATTATAGGATAATTGTGTTGTCCGAACCGGTGGTAGTGTTTTTAGACGTTCATAAGCGCCTTCTTAGGGCCTAATTTGAATAAATAAATTTTGATTTTGATTTTTGTCTGTTTGAATGCATGTCCGTATGCTCGTACGTCAAAAATTATTCTGTAAACATTTTACATTCTGAAAGAGTTACAGATTTTTGTACATTAAAAATTATCTATAATATAATGAAAACGGAAGGAGTTGTAAATGAAACTTATATTTTTGAAATTTTGCTTAAGGCGATGTTTTTCTAATGATGACCGCCTGGGTAGCTACCTCTTTCAAGTTTGAAAACCAGTACCTAGCTTTAGTGTGTTTACCATTCTGGACCACATCGTCACTTCAAATCAGGTGAGATTGTGGTCAAAGCACTAAGCCCCCTTTATCGTGTAAAAAAATACCTATTAATAAATACAATTGAAGTGTCTGTTTCTATTGTCAAAATATATTTTTTTTACTAAAAAAGATATAAATGTATACAACGATACCTATACCAAAAATAGAAATTTTATAATTGGTGTCTATTTGTTTGTTCCGGGTAATCTCCGGAACGGCTTTACCGATTTCAACGTGACTTTTTTGGTAGATAACTGAAGTTACTCCGTGTAACTTACTAATAATTAGAGGTCCCCGCGCATAAAATTAAAACTCATGAAATTGTGCATAAAATACGTTTCATTGGACAAGCATCATCATAAGACTATTTTCCAATGATTATTTAAAAACTATATTACACAGTGAAAATATATGAAACGAGGGTAGAACCGCAGGCCCACAGCTAGTATTTAAATATAATAGATTAGTCGAAAGGGATTAAAAAACCTTAACGTGGTAATAAATAATTGCAGCCTATCGGTTTTGATTTTGAACGTGTTTAGAATTAATTTTAATTTTGACTTTAAAGTAGCGGTTTATCCGATTAGATTTCGCATTGTCCACAGAGTGAATTGCACGGGTCGTTGTATTTTCAAGTTTATTACTAGCGTTTGTAAGGTTTATTTTATAAATATCATTTGGATTCATTAGTGGGGAGTTCCGACGGTTAGATAACCGTCACCAGTTGGTGACCTCGCTCTGTTGGTTGACTCATGTAAACTTAATTTAATTACTTAATTACTTTGAATACTTCTTTAGGATGTTTTGGTTTTCTCAAAGTGTTAAATTGGGGTGAAATGACGTCACACCGTGCTATGTAATGAATTATGAATTTTGGGAAGTTGATTTGCGACGATATTTTTGTTATAAATATTTAAAATAATGAGGGTTTAAATTAGGAGATGTGCTAAATATTCCTATCATATTCGGTATATTCGATAGCTTTACCGAACATTCGTATTCAGTCGAATACTCGGCAAAGAAGTAATCATAGTTTTCACTGTACTAAACTGCATAATAATTGAGCATTATTAATCATTAAAATTAATTGGAAAGTTTGTTCTTTTAGGTATATAATAAACGGTTAGTTTTGTGCGTTTGTGACATTGTAGCCTTATTTCCAACTATCGGCCCGCCCCGGCTTCTCACGGGTATTTAATAAAAATTTCAAAACATAAATTTTAACACACACACACACACCCTTTGTAGCGCGGCGGGTTACTTGTACAGTACATTATATTTTATTTTTATATTTTTTTGTTATTTTTGTTGTAGATATTGATGTCCTTTATAAAATCGTAGTACATCACTTTGTTCTATTGTTAATAATTTCCGCAGTGTACTTACGCGTTATGACGATTTTTTGTTTTTTTTTATCACACTTTGGGTTACATTATCGAAGTTTTCATACGGATTCCTAACTTTTTTGAAAATATTATATCGCCTGTGTTCATCAGGGGGTAATGTAGGAGTCTAATAGTGAAAGAATTTTTCAAATCGGTCCAGTAGTTTCAGAGCCTATTCAATGCAAACAAACAATCATATCTTTCCTCTTTATATTAGTTTAGATTATATTAGATAAAAGAATAAACTTATAAAAATTTCGTAACTGTTTTTTTGAGTTAAACTACATTTAAATGTGCGTTACAGTCTTGAGTTTAGACAGTTTCTAAAGCTTTTCAAAAAGTTCGCTAACCTACGTGTTTTCGTTACGACATTTGTTAGTTGAATCTTACCAATCTCATAAGACGATTAAAACCTTATGAGACAAATAACTATCGAAGAAATCTCAATTGAAATAGCGTAGAGGTGACGTGTTCAGATAAAAATGCAGCACATTAGCACTCTAAAAAAAATATTTCTCAAAGTAGGCCGTAAGCAAAATAACTGTGCTTTACAATCAATACACTTTCCGTACGACGTTTCAGTATGGGAAGCAATTATGCCGTATGATCGGTTTAGTTAAAGATTTGCGGCAGAATTTTCGAGTTAGGTGAAACCATAGATAAACTATCATATAGTCTTTGGTGAAACCAATGTTCGGTCTGCATCTTTAGTGTAAATATGAAAACGCTAATTTAACCTCTTTGGTGTCTGTTTTCAAAGTGAAACTTCTTTCGTTCTAATTTGTTCAAATATGACGTTGAGTTTTGTAAAGATAGATATTGCAAAAATCAGAGCTATTATCAAAAACGAGTTTATTGCACAAATAAAAATATACCCAGGTCGTAGTACAAAAAGCCTTCATTATAGACAAATGTAAATTCAATTTTATACCTTTTAAGATTATACCAGATATTGATACTTGTCCTCTCCGCAGAGAATCAAATTTATTTTCGTGGATATTCTTTAAATTGCTTCCAGAACCAATTTTTCGAATTATCATCAAACGTCTTAAGCTCATATTTTTTTAGTACGTACCCTTATTATTATTCGAGAAAGGGGCTATGCTAAAACAGTCCTGTGTCACTGCGACCTAGATAGATCTATAGTGATCGCCCCCATTGTACTTACCCCTAACATAAATGTTGTAAATACATTACTTAAAATTCGACCTATACTTTATTGCAATTTGTATTATTACATAGTACTTGTATATTTAATCTACTATTAATTTTCATATCAAGTTACATTAAAAGTGTCGCTATTTATCCTATTAGAGGCCGCGGATGTATTACGTATACATAACATTTTTGACTCCCCGGTATCATCGAAAATAAATAAAGCGTAGGCACCCGCTACTCAATTCAAGCTTACGTTATACTTTCATGGCCCCTTATTCAATTCCAATAATAACGTTCACGTTAGGTATAAAATAATATAGAAAAACCAACAAAGATTTTTCACGATAATAAGCCATTGTTTGGATAAATGCGTGACCCGTCAGAAAGATAAAACATATTTGTTTGACGTTTATTATTGTATATTATATAATAATAATAATTATTATTATTATACAAACCAATATATTTAGTATGCACATTGGTTCTTTAAGGTGCTATGAGATCTGTTAGTTTCCTTCAACTTAGTTTTAGCGCTGGGGAAGTCTCAGGTAGCAAGCAGCCTAAACTGAGGTCCGTACAACTTTGGTGCCCTAGCGCTAGTTACCACTCTCACAACTGAGTCCCTTAAGCGCTCACCTCAAAAGTCCGGTCATGCTGTCAAGGTCCTTCTATAAACAGCATCCAATCAATTCGAAAAATATTGTCCATTATCAACTGAGTAATTTAGTGAAGATATAAAGGCCCTTCAGGCCTTAACATTGATTGGTAATACTCGTATATCTAGAAGTATCAGCAAATTTTCACAGATTATGTATTTTACGCCCTAGACCATCCATCCATGACAACCGCGTCTTTTGCCATCCGGATCTAACGGACTCACGCGACCTTTACTAGGTCGTCAATCCACTTAGTGGGGCCTACCCACGCTGCCTCTTTCTGTACGCGGCATCATTTCGTTGGCTCCATCGGGCATCGGTTTAATGCGCCCAGCCCATTGCCACTTAAGTTTGGGAATTATTTTGGTCATGTCAGTTACTTTAGTTCTTCTACTAATCTCATTTCTAGATTCGATCCCGCAGTGAAACTCCGAGCATAGCCCTCTTCATTTCCCTTCGCTCTTCATTATTACCAAGGCTATTTTTATTTTGTTTTACTTTATCTTAATGATAAATACACTAAGTGATTTATATAAGGAGATTTTTTTGTAATATGCATTTTATTGTCTCAGGAGCGACAAAGGAAATCGGCACTGCATTAACGAGGGTGTGTCTTCGTCATCGCGCTATCGAGACCAGAATGAAGACTTTCATTAGGTGAATTTATTTATTTTGTAATATATGGAAGAACGCTGTTTACGATAAGTTCAATTTTTAAAAAATACAGGCACAGCAATCTTCCAACAATCAACAGTTCCAACAATCTTACCTAATGGTTTTGTAATAATGATAATTAACATGATAAACAGCTTATAGGTACTGGGCCTTAAGTGATTTTGCCGGAACAATATATAAAAGGTCTGACTTATTATAAATCAGGGACAGGATTCGAACATATTTCCATCGAAACGGTATTCGATTATACTACAAATGAATCACCATTTACTTCATACAATTATTGTCGTCTCAAAAACTCTTAGAAATAAATAGTACATATAAAATTATTTGCCTTAATTTATTTCAGTACATTAATGGAGACGCTGGTGAGCCCATTAGCGGAGAAGGCTGAAGAGTGGCGACGCGGTGGATGCGCTACCGGCGCCCTCAGTAGGGAGCACGCGAGAGATTGTAAGCGAGCTCGCGCCGAACTACGCCGTCGGATGACGGACGCACAGCGGCACGCAAGGAAGGCAAGGCGTGCCCCGCCCGACGCCAAACGAAGGGCTGACGTCTGCATGCAGGTAACTCTTTATAAACCTTTCGATTACTGGTATAGTTTAGGACAAGCTTACCCTTCTTGTTAATTGATTATTCGTGTTGGTGGTTACAGGACGTGCAGGAACGGAAGCAGCAGCTAGAGGAGATGGAAGAGAAAGCGGTCAAAGCGGCACTTATCGAAGAAAGGAGTCGCTTCTGTCACTTCGTTTCGCTTCTCAACCCAGTTGTCGTTAGTATTTGTTGTAAACGAGATTCATCAATTTGAGACGACGATCGTTCTAGCTATTATGATATCTGCTGAAGGAAGAGATTACTACTCATTAAATTTTTGCTATAGCACCTTTCTATGAATTTTGTGGTTGTTTTGTAGGTTACCATAGCATAAGTTATGTTTAGTTTATAGCTAAATGACCTATCGTATAATCGTATAATTTATTGTCTGACATTAATTCTTTTTTTACAACATTGAATTGTTAAAATTATTTCTCTTATCATTTTATTTATTATTAATACAACTAGATATCGCTTCACAGCAATTAAAATTATATCTAACTAAATAACAGTATAATTCGAGATAGATTACTGTTTAAATTATCTCGATTGGATTCAATAAGTGGAAAAACTTAAGCGGCTTTGGCTGAACACATTGGTCGTAAAACCGTTACCGGATGGGGCCAACGGGTTCTCGAATGGCTGGGATAGACCGACGACCTAGTGAGGGTCGTGGGGAGTCCGCTGGATATCCAGCAGCGGACGCCTTTCGGGTGAATGGATAGATGTATGGAAGGGTGGGTTCAATACTTAAAACAATGGTAATCAATGAATAAAAGGACAAAGTAAATTTTAAATCTATTCTTCATTGGTAACCTTTTTACGATCTACGTGACCTATCTTTTTCACGGTTTGGACTTTATAACTGTGTGTTCATAGCAATGACTTTTATGTACACAGGAGAGTGAAGTGGCAATGCTAGCGGAAGTGGGACACCTGCAGGAGGGCACCGAACAACTATTACGACACATCACCGAACCTAGAACTTTGCCAGCAGCCAGTTTACAGGTACATTTTAGATTAGATAATAGTATATTATTAGTATAGACTCTATAGTACAGTATAAATAACGGGGTGGTAATTCATATGTGACTGGTAGAAATTCCACCCCGCTACTTATGAGAAAATCTTGATTAGAAAATCACATATTATTTTAAAATTCGTAGCTTACATATTTCTATTTGGTATCCCTACAGTCATAACTATTATTAAGATAATAAACAATGCAAACGAAGTTTTTGAAGCGATGATGGTGCAGTGGATAGTGCGGCCGGAGTCCGCGTCGGTGGATGCGAATTCAAATATATATATATATATATGTATATATAAATCCCGACTATATGATTAGAGATATATATTATATACCCAATATAACAGATAAGCACAAAGTAAAGATGAATAAAATAATAAAATGGTCTCTCCTTACTACTAGTGATATTAAAGTTCCATAACATAATATTTGAAGAGGATGTTGGTTCAGGGGAACAGTACAACTTGAAACACAACCACAAGGCCAAACAGCTCCTGAGCCCCGTATTTCAAAGTCGCAAATACCAGCCAGTATTTTATAAGGCATTACTTCTTCTCTTATCATATAGTCGGTATTTGTTTAACATAAATCATAACCATCAAGTTTCAATACAGTAATGAGGTCTAGCATAATATTAGAATTTTTTTTCTACTGTATAGGCTCTTTGACCACAATCTCACATGATGTTAAGTGACGATGTGGTCCAGTATGCTAAACGGACTAAGTATTCAGCTACCGACTTTCAAGTGCTACTGCTGGATCACATCTTATTAGCGTTTGTTTCACAGGTTTTCAAACCTGAGGGCTACCACAACGCTATGATTTCCTCACAATGTTATCCTTCACCGAAAGCTCCGGCTCAGGTTCGAACCTGCGTTCATCGACGCGGAATTTGGCCACATTACTATCTGCGCCAACATCTGAAGTACTATTTGATTGTGTTAACGGTGGTCAGGTGGTTTGCGACATAAAGTCGTGCTCCGGCGCTTGGGAGTGTAACTCTGCGCCTCACTCTCCCTCCGCGTCTGGATCCTCCCGGCTCGGCAGCCGCAAGTCTTCGCTCACGTCCATATCTTCACTGAACAGCCAATGTTCGGATCAACACCATGGTAAACTAACAACCCATCAATCTTGTAACTATAATTAACGTTGGTGGGAATATGTAGACGGAATCGGTGATGAAGGATAATGCATACATATACTAAATAAAGTGGGAGCGTTTAGGCAATATAGATAAGAAATAACATAGAATAAAAATAAAATATGTATGATAATAGATGGTGTTAACAACCGTTAACAGGCGCATATCGCACTGTATTGGAAACTGGTTAATTCGGCAGTATACTTTATTAAGGACCTTTTAAGTATTACGTATGCAAGATTTTAGACATGTTTGAAATAATTATGAAAAAAAAAACGAAAAGTAAATATTGCTTACGTCATAGTCATTTTGTTTCTCTTTACGACTGGGTGCAGTTTGCAAACAACACCGCCATCAAACATCGACATAATATGCATATGCCGAGATCTATCTGCGAGACAGATATTGCGACAATCTCAGTTATGATATGCTATCATTCGATAGGTATATCCGGTTTATGATTTCACGTATTTATCATTATATTAGTGACTTTACATCTAGGTAAAAAAGACATACAAAATACTATCAAAAATTGGAATATCACGGTCCAACATGTCTTAGCTTTTGGCAAAAGAAAACATTGTAATTAAATTAAAGCATGGTGGTAGATCGTGTTCTAGGGCTTGTTTCTTCTAACTGGGTCTTGACGTCTTCACCCTTGAAGGAGACGCTTTCTTCACCAGCGATGAAACCCCAACTTCACTATATAATGTGGACTGTATTTATTTTCGAATTACATGTATTTACAAACTATATTTTGCCAGTACAACTTTGCCGGTTTTTTTTTCATACCTAGCTAACGCTGTTGACCGGAAGGGCCTTTACAGCTTCACCGAACTTTGGGGGCGAGTGCTGAGGGCACTCAGCCGCAATAAGGTGACTAGCTCAAGGGCTACCAAAGTGGTACGAACCTCGGCTTGGCCGTCATCTGATTATTCTAACTCTCTCGCGAGTTGTGTCCTAGCTGTTCCCTACATTTTTATTTATTAAAATAAAAAAAAGGTTCCTTACAGGACCTATGTACCTGCGTGTTATGTGCAGGAGTGTGAGTGCGGTGTTGTGCGTGTAATGCTCAATGCATGGTCAGTGTCACTGTATCGCGCTGGCGGCGACGTCAAGAGCCTCCCCAGTTGGGGAACGAGACACGTCTTGGGTCGCCGCCTGAGGGGGACCCAGAGAGTGTGCGGGAGACAACTTTGCCGGCGTTCGGCGCGAATTCTAATACATTTTTAATACTTACAACTAGCACATAGTTACTCTTAGTCTACAAACTTATCATTTATCTCATTTACACACATGAGGTACATATGATATATCTCTCTCTCTCTCGTGTTTCCAGCTAGTGTGTGTGTGTGTGTGTGTGTGTGTGTGTGTGTTGTAAGGCATGTGATTCGCGATGTTATTCTCGTAATTGAATGTTAATGTTAAAGATTTAAGGAAATATTCATTTGTCCTCAACAACCCTAATTTTTGGAGAGAACAAGGGCACCAAACCCTTGATAATAAAGTCAAGAGATTTTTCTGACTACGATATTGACCTGAAGGACCTTTATATCACCAACACGCTTGAATTGTTGGAAAAATTATTCGTTTCCGTAAAAGGGATGTCTTTGAAACAGGCGGACCCGGTACAGCGGTTAGCTGCTCGACTCCGGTGTCGAACGGCTCGTCGACGGTTGCGCACGCGCATAACAGCGAGCACTGTCTCACGCAGGTATGTGTGTACAATCTGCAAAACAAGTATTTACCTCTTCTCTGAATATTAATTTATTTTTATATATCCGTTTCAAGAGAATTAATGATTTTAATTAGATAGCTCTTGATTTCTTTTTCGTTTAGCGCTTAAATTTATTAAACACGTTTATTTCACAAAGGCTTTTATATTACATATATTCACTTGTTTAATGCAATAATTAGATTGTTATGTATTTTTTATCGGCTTTAATACATAATAACCCTTTCCGTGTTTATTTGTAAATGAATTATCGTAATGAAATATTTTGTATTATTTTAATAGTAATGTCAAGGTAAAATAATATCCTTTACACGCGGAAGGGTTAATGTTAACTGGATAACGTTATGTGTCAGTGGATTAAATTTTAATTTGAAGTTGAATTTATTAAATGTAAAAAATTAAATGACTAACTTTATGTTGTTTAAATTGATTAAAAACAGCATTGTGTAGTTTTGCTGTTTAGCTCATTTTTACCATATAGTTTGCCGTCTTTAATATAATATGACTTAATTTGTTTGTTATTTGACCTTCAAGCATTGGTAACATTATATATATATTTTGTAGCGGTAAAATTTATTTTATTATGACGTATCGGAGCCGATATTGTTAATTTGTAAAATATGATTTAATACAGAGTCGAAAAATCACTTCCGGCGTTACGGAAACACTGTTACGAAAGTGAATTCGATTTATTTTTCGCTTGATCCACGTTCACGTAACGTTCAATTATTGTAGTTTTTTTATATGTAGTAATGCTTTGTATATATTCGTGTGTGTGTGTATGTACGTGTATTCGTATTTGTGTGTGGGGGTCGCAGCCTGCGCTGCGGCTGTCGAGCGTCTGCAGTGCCGACTCCGGTTTCCGTTCCCAGGACGCTTTGCAGCGACGTTCGCTCTACGTTGACAATGTAAACATTCTTATTTTATTTATTGTTGAAGTGAAACTTCTTTGCGCACGATTAGGGTAACGTGTCAAGCGTCTGATATTGTGAAGCTAAGCGTCTGAGTGATCTGACGCTGAGCGTCACGATTTTCAATTTTAAACGGCATACAGGAGTACGCAGTGTGAGAAAGAAAGGACAAAATTAATAATCACTCTCTACTCTTTGACGGTAGAATTAATATTTCTCCTCGTTTATTCCTAGTATATTCGTTCTTGAGGAAGCGTACGCTTGACTGTTATTAAGAATGTTTCTCGGTCTCTGAAAAATATCACTTACTAATCATTTGTTTTAAAGTTTTTAACTACAGATCTCCAAAGAAATTTAACTTCTGTTACGCGTACATCGTATGCACGCTCTTTTTGTTTTAAAAGCAGTAAATAAAGGTTGATTCTGGAGTGATCAATGGATGTCGTTCAAATGACGAGTGGTTTGGTTATACAACTAAGGTAAATTGGATGGAGTTTGTAAATTTAAAAAAAAATTGTTGTTTGTAGGCTAAATTTTACCACAATATCACCAGCTATTCAGAATATCAATGCTAGAATATTTTACTTTAAAGTTCTAGTGTAGTAATTGTTTTGAAACTAGGGATTTGTATGTTTTAGCACTACACCACACCTATTTATTTACTGCTTTTTGATACTAGTTTTTTTTTTCGTTTTATTGAATTGTATCTTTATTTATATACCTGTTTGTATTTTTATTTCTTTTATATGTGTTGTTTGGTTTACAAATAAACTTTATATCTTGAAGTTAAGTATAGATGTGCTTGCTAAACCTTTTAAATAACTACTAGGATATAAAGATTACTGTTTGAGAACATTGTTTGGATATAAATAGTCAACCAACGAGCAGTGTAATTGACAAATTGTCAGACCTCTTAAATAATATGATTAGGTTTTGTTTATTTAATTACTTCTGGCTTTATGTTTATGTGTATTGTATTTTACAGTACAGAACGCGCATGCTATGTTGTTGTGTAGAAATATACTAGTTAGCATTTATGGATAGATTATTTATATCTTTAATTTTATTAATATAAAAACTCACAAATTAAAATTATTACTATAGATCAGGTATTAGAGATTGTTTTAACCTATAAATATTTTACCGTCCGTGTGTCCTTAGTTATCATTAGAGGATTTATAACTCAAGAACCACTGAACTGAAAATACCTTTGATTAAAAAAAACAAGATACGAGAATTTTGTTATTTAAAATGATAATAAGCAGGTATTTAATACAGATGCCTATAATTTTCTCAGGGTTCAGACAATCAGAGCGTTAGCAGCGAATGCATTGTACCCGCTAAGGGTAATGCCGATGACGAACAAACAGACGACGTTTCGCACGACGGCCTGGGGAATGCCGGTATGTATTGTGTTGATGCGTAATATCTATGCGTTTAAACTAGGCTCGATTTTTTTATCTGTAGTTAACTCGAGAAATGATAAGATTTGTAACAGTTTTTGGAGGGATCTCAGTCTGGCATGTAGCAGTTGTTTTCTTTAATTCATTTAACTCGTGTATTATAATATTATTATTATTAGACTCTATATCATGTAATCTCGGTGGAGATTTGTCTGATATCGTTTGGTTATTGTGTACATGTTAAGTTTATTATAGAAAATAACGCGTAACATTTATTCTGAGGTGTCGACAAAACTCCATGGAAAGTTCGAGCAGGATGAGCCACCGTTTTGTTGAAACTTGGTAACGCTGATACAAGATTGAAAATACCTCTTACTTACATGACACTGGCACAAATTGTGTGAACACAGATTGCCATTACTAAGAAGATGATTTGTAACAACGAATGGTTAAAATAATACCATGCTGAGTTTCTTGAAACTTGTTAAGCCAACCAATTGTAAAAAATATGACTATTGTTACAAAACCATTGTCTGCCTTAGCATGATAGTGGATGGTTAAATTTAGTGCAACTTCTGTTTAGCTGCTTCTCTGGTTTTAGTGAAAAAAAAAATAATTCGGAAATAAAAATTCCGTTTTGCAGTTGTTTGCAGACAAATGGTTATGGTAACATTCGTTACGGATCTAACAAGCACGCCTTAGTGTCCAAATAAATAAGCTCACACCCACGAAACTTCAGATTCTCAATAGGTCTCTGTTATTAGATCTTATCAACTTGCTAACTTCTTAGATTTCGATGGATTTCTTAGATATTTCATGAACGAAATAACGCCTGACTAAAAAAAATTGCACTGCTTTTAAACATTCTTAGTTCAGAGATATGATTATAAAAATAGGCGTTGAAAATAAAATTCTTTTTTTTTTTTGTAATTGCATTCGTATTAATTAGGCAAAGTTTTAAGTAATATATTCAATTTATAATTAGTTGCCTTTGGTAAAAAAATCTCAATATCTAGAACGTTTAGAAACCGCTGTGTTTTGCGCCATTTTTTAGTAAAATAAAATTGTTCCATATAATTGTAAATAAAGATCTAGAATCATAGTTCAATCTCGCAATCTCGCAAAGCGTCAATATCGCAATTTCTTCTAAGTGTGGGTAACTTCTTATAATAATGGTATTTTGATATCCCGTTCAACTGCCTCGGTGGCGCAGTTGTATTACGGTACGAATGTCGTTCTGAGGTCTCGGGTTGGGTCAAGTGATATTGGGTTTTTCTACTCAGTATCACCCCAGAGTTTGGAATTTGTGTCCGATATGGCGACAAGATCGCCCCCTGTCACATCTGGGACGAAACTAAGCTCGGCGAAATGTGGATGGTGTAGTTCGCTATTTCACCTTTGCCTAACCCTTCGCCTTTGGAGATAACAGGCGTGAGCTTATGTTATGTTATATCCCGTTGAGTATTATTCTGTTTTTTTGTTGGTGTTGTAATATGTGTGGCGAGTTATATGTGTGTGTGTGATATGGTCCTTTATCATGTCTTGTATTGGTGATTTTGACTAAAAAATGAATATTTTTCAGCATCAGCAACATGGCCTGATCTCAAAGATACTGCTCAATTCGAGAGGGCAGCGACTGCTATAATGGGGGGGAGACCTCACACCATCTCAGCTGGTGAGAATAATTTTTGCACTGATTACGTCTTAAATATCAATTGTCATAAGATACACTAGTATTATAAGATGCTAGATTGACAAGTGTTAACTGTCATTTTTCCTAAACGTCACCTGAATTATATAGTCCGTTCACCTCTGGCCGTTAAGTTGTCGTTCTGAATATTGTGTTACATCACAGCGTAAAGAAACTCCGTAGCTACTGATCACTTTTGTATGTTGGCGAGTCGGATGAATAAGATAAATACACATTACTTGTAAGATATATGTATAACCTATAGCTGTACATATTTTATTTCTGATCGCACATCAATCAAATTCATCTTTTTTGGATTCATGCTTTTCTTGGTGTACTTTGTTTTGAGACGTAGAATTTGCAACTATTCCTTATTTGCTAACATTTTTCTCAGAATTTTAACCGGTTATGCACTAACCTGGCATCTAATGCCAGCTTCCAATTGTTTTCCTAATGTAAATTTTTTATTGGTATTTGATCGGTTAAATAGATGGTTATATCTTATAAATAGGTATATAACATTCATATCAAATAAAGGTTTTTTTATTTTACATTTTCGATATTTATTCCTATAAAATATAAAAAAAATTAATCACTTCACACAATAATCACAACATTATTTGACATAATAGTTATGGCAAATCGTTGACGAATGAAAGTTGAAAGAATATTTTTACCACTACTTTGAATTTTGACATGGTTTACGATTTTATTGTGGTGTTAAAAGCAAAAATCGAAACAATAACAAAACATTTTTACTGCGTGACAGCTAGTAATGCCAACATACCAAAATGACACTTCAGAGATATGATAACTATGTGTCGTATACATGACGTCATTTGGCATTTGTCTTTTTGAAATAAGACAATTCAAAGTAGATGAAATTAATAAACACAAACGTAAGAACATAAAATTAAAAAAAAAACGACTGTGGGATACTGAGAGTTCATTGGATACTAAAAAACATAACATGATAAATTATGTGTGATTTGGTTCTTAGGTCGAGAAACGAGTATTACTAACAAAGAATGTTTTTAAGTAATTATAAAATATGCTTCGTCATTCTTATTTGACAGCTAGCTATTTAATTTTCTCAATGGTTGGTAAACTTAATCTAATACAATTTTATTATTCCAACAATGAGTCTCCTTATATCTATTTTAAAATATGTATGTATGTTTTGTACAATGTATAGGCTTAGTGCTTTGATCACAATCTCACCTGATCTTAAATGACGATGTGGTCCAGGATGATAAACACACTAAGCTTAGAGGTATTGGTTCTCAAGCGGTGCTGACGAAACGTACCTATGTGTATTTGACGACAGGCTTTCAAACTTGAGGGTGGTAGCTACCCAGGCGGGTAATGTTAGAAAATGCTCTTACGACCATGCAAATGAAATGTTGTCAATTGCAGTGTAAATTGTATTTGTTATATTTACGTTAATTAGGTTATGAGCGTGCGCACCCGCGCGCCGCGCTTAGTGTTCACACGTTCAGCGAACACGAGACGCAGCGCGACTCCAGTATCTACTCACGTCCACCTTTACCTACGGTATGTATTATGCTCACGCTTGGACTTCATTGCGTTACAATGATAGCTAAAGTGGGGTCTGCTCCTGTGTAATGTCGCGCAAAAAATGCTTAGTTATCCCTCGGGAATCTAATCAAACACTTGTAATATATCCATTTGTTTTTGACATACATATAATAATGTGTGCAAAGTAATAATGGTGCAAAGAAATTTGAGGGAAGCTACTGTCAACTGACACCGATAGTTGTCGTGGGCAGATATATCGCGTGTACTCACCTCCCCACACTCTACCTCATACAACAACAATATACTGAGTAGGCGGGGCCTCGCGCCGCTCTTATTACGTGACACCACCTTGTTGCCGAGCGACAAACGTTCGTCGTTCGCATTCAAGTGATCCTACTACGTCATCATAACAAGTTATGTAGTGTTTGCCAAAGACTATATACTATAGTAAATAGCTTTAATTATACGGAAGAATGTGATATAGCTTCGTAACTGTTGAAATGTAGAGATTTTTGAGGTGAAAAGTTATAATATTAGGTTGTGATTAAAAACTCGATGAAACGAAAAAACGACAATCGAAAGAGATGAATACGCATATTTATCTATAAGGTTGAATGTGTGAGAGTATACAATCGAGTACTTATACAGTGTTTCTTAAATTTGCCTCTTTATGCGGTGCTTCGCAGTCCCTCCCCACTCTTGACTATAGAGAGAAAAGGCCTACCGCAATCTACCTATCTATCAATGTTTGAACTTCACACTTCTTTAAAGGTCCCAATAGATATGTTAGTGTTTTATAGAACAGTGGGTCTGCAACTGAGTGATATTAATAAAATATAGTACCTAACAAATGGTTTCGTTTTTTAAAGTAATAACTTCTTTAACAGCTTAAAGCGAATCTCGGTAGGAATAAAGCTTATAGATTCGCGTTACCAATGCTATTGATTGTTTGATCTCAGCCGTCAACATGGTATTTTATGTCGCGTTATATAGCGTTCACAGAATGTTTTGATTATGAATAAACTATATGCAAATCGACATAATTATTGCTCGAAGCGCCAGTAGATGTAAAAATTCGTAAAAAATTATGTTATGTTAATTATGTTTATTAACAATTAACAAATTATGAAAGTTAAACATTATAAAACAGTTTTTCCAAAGTTTTTATTATTGCCTTCTGGCGGCAGTCCCCGTGGCTGCGTAGGGTTTTTTTCTGTCGAAAAATAAGATTGAATAAGTTTGTCCATTGAATTTTGTGATAATAGATAATCTTTGTGGTGTGCTTGAAGTAGGTACTGTCGGCATTTGTCGGCCCCGCGAAATCTTAGCCTAGGAACTAGTTTCCATAACCACCGCTTCGTACTCATGATTCGTGACGTGGATTATATTTGAAGATGTGCAGAGTTGATCGCGTTCAATATGAAACGAAATTATAACGTTATGCGAATGTAATGGATTTTCTTAAAATTATTAATAACGTGTAGAGATGTTCTTCGTTGGAACGTCCCTCAGTACCGGCAAAGTCTAGCAACGCTAACAGCGGACAGCAAGAATTCAAGACTAGCAAACCGTCTTCACTCCCACCACACCTTACTAAAGGTATGTTCTTGTGTTTAACATAGATATTAATTTACATAGAAATTTCACGGTAGCTGTTGCGGTACTTTATAAGGAAAACCTAATAAAAACCAACATAGTATTTCTTTTTACCGAACCGCCTACGGTTTTGACTTGAGATGGGTAATTTTTTAATATCTAATAATTTAATATCTTCATATCTAGAACGCGCACTTATTTGAACACGAACATCGAAAAATTAAACACTTACGTGTTCTAGTCCCGAAGATATTAATTTACAAAAAATGAATACAAAAGGCGAAAGTTTATTCAGGTGTTATTGTAAAAAGTTTACTGAGGTGGAACGGATTTTCTTACTTGAAAATAATCAGGTTGGAGATAGTATAAATCTTATCTAAGCTAAGTCTAGCAATTTAGAGAAAAATAGGTGTCCCTAATAGAAACTAGTGTTCTTTTTTTATAATTCATTACAGCCCTGAATTATTATTCCGCAATTTCAATTTGTTTATTGGAATAATTAGAATTGTCGACGGGTCGAATGGGGCTCCACAAAGCGAAAGGAGTGAGGCAGGCGGAAAATCATCGCTATGTGGTAATGGCGCATATCGCCAGCTGACCCTGTCCCATTATCTGAATATTACTGAACTGTGTTTATGTTTTAAGTAATATCGTTTGCCAATAAATTGTTTATTATTATTATTAGTTTGGGCTTTGTATTCAGAGTCGTATTAAATTATTAACAACAAAACATCGATACCCAATGGGGCCAATGTGTTCTCGAATGACTACCGTGTACCGGAAGCCATAACGTGGGTACAAGTTGTACCGAAGGCCTTGCGAAGGTTGCGTGAGTCCGCTGGATGGCGGTGGTGCAAGACCGATCAACGTGGAGGTCTTTGGGGGAGACCTATGGTCAGCAGTGGACATCTTTCAGTTGAGATGATGATGAACTTATGTACATTGTATTTATGTATAGAATTGGGTGGTGCATTGTACGTGAATATGTCGGAACTAGCTTCGCTAGCGGCTAGTCGTGCGCTGCAGCATCACGCGCCCGCCGATACCACGCACCACGAGAAGGTAAACCTCCACCCCACTCCCACTAACCCACCAACATTAATTATTGGGCATTTCACCTGTAGGGGATACAAAAAAAAAAGCAACTTGATAGCTTCCCTCAGCAGCACAAGCATCCATTATTCATTACTGTACTCGTTTTTAAGAGGAACGAGTATGACTACCAGGTGGATTATTTATGCTCCGGCTTTACCGACGATTTTTTTTCACGCTACGCCACTGCTTCATAGTAACATTTTAATGTATACTAATCTATATCTATACCAATATTATAAAGGGGAAAGATTTGTATTTTTGTATGTAACGAATAAACTTGAAACTACTGGATCGATTTTGATGAAATTTGGTATGGTGATAGTTTGAAATCCAGGGACCGAAAATCCCACAGGAACGAGAACTACGTGGGTAAAACCGCGGAGAACAGCTAGTACTAAATGGATACATATATAAAATAATTTTATACATATATTTATCCCTTGATAAACAGTAGTATTCCCCTATAATCTTGCTAAAGAAAGATACAAAATCTAGTAAACTCTATACATTTTAACGTAAAAGAATTCATCTTTATTTACCGGCTTATTTATACATGGTATATAATTTTATAAATAAAGAGCTATCTTTAAGAGTCGATATCAAACATTCTCATTTTAGTGTTCTTGTCCAAGCGATACATTGGTTTTGAACGTCGTTGTCGCGTTGATCTGAAAAATGTAATTCATAATATAATATTATTTTTTGAGTGTATACGAGTATATTTGTACGTTGGGTATCGTCCATTAAACACGTGGTATTTTTTAGCAACTATAAACCCCTCTTCCTTTTGATGGTGAGGTTTTAGATTAAAGTTATTATAAATCTAATTTCTGCTTTAATCCATTGCCCTATATTAAGTGTATTTTAACCCCTTGAGCACCTTCCTGGCGTTTACGCCAGCTTTCCATTATTTTCCTATTGTCTTTCTATTGTTTCATTTTTATGAGTATTCGACACATTAATCATGAAACTTTTTATTAAATCATGATATTTCCTTTGAAAGAATATCTTTTAAATATTGAATAAATATAAGAACATGTTTCAATTCGGCTGTAATCAACCGAAAACGGAAAACAAACCAAAAGACACATGTAGACTAACGGTATACAATCTTACCGTACATGATTTACGCAAAATAGAAATATATATAAAACAGACCCGGGCCAGTTACACCACTTATGACTCAGTAACGGATGGGCCGAATTTTATGCTTTTTGATTTATCTACTCGAATAATTATAAAGTAAAATTAATTTACGCGCACAGTTTATATGGGACGACATTTTGAGGACAGATTGACTGATTTTCGATGGTTTTCTGGCGTCTTCGATAAATTTCCTCGCGGCAATACAAGTAAACCGAATTTAATTTAGCTAATATAACACAATATTTGTCAATTCTAAAGTAGTGCAGTTAGCATTAAAAAAGAAATAACAAGAATGTAATATCTAGTCTAAGATAGATTTAATTGTAACAATTTAATTAATATAAAAAAAAAATCATCTCAATACTGACAGCTTTTCCCATTTGAATTTTGCTGCGAGAGTGTCGGAGATCTGTCCCTCTTTGAGTTGCTTCTTCACGACCCTCTCAACTAGGCGTAGCGATGAGAACATGTTTTGAACATTTGAAGGTTGTCTGTTGCGGGACGTTGTCTGAAATTGTCTTGTCAAATTAACTCTTATCAGAATAAAAAACAATATTTTTTATTCAATTAGAGCCCTGAAATGCCGCTTATGAGCGTCAAAGAACTACCGCCAGTTCGGAAAATAGCAAACTAGCTTCCGCTCGCGATTTCGTACGTGTTGACTTTATTACTTTTAGAATTGGGTCTAAATAGAAATTGTGATATTTTGTCTCTATTGTTAGAAATATAATTTTCCGGTGTGAAGTTTATTCTAGGATTATAGAAGAGTCGCATAAAAGTCTTACTAACATGCTGTTTTATTATATAATCTTTTCCATCACTGAATTAATATGGAATAGGATACATGTATCCGAACCCACGTCCATTGATACGGTATTTGATGACACTATCATCACTAAGCCGTTATCGGTTCTTTAACAATAGTTAACATAATTTATATGAAACAAAGCTAGCTGTTACGATTATGTTAAACCTAATTGAGATGCCTGAAATGCGTGAAAAGTAATAGAAACAAAAAACGAGTAAGCGTTTACAGTATTATCATATGATGTAATATTTGACATCAAAATTGACAATTGAAGAGGAACAGAAATTAACCTCAAAATTGAAACAAAAAACTTAATATTGATATATTTTTACGAGAAATTATTCATTATTACTTAATTCTACTTTATGAATGATATTCACTTTTTACAAACCTTTATTATCAATAGTAAATACATTTATTAATATAATTTGTACCAATAAATTAGTCCTAATTGTACCGACCTATCGGTAAATAGGTTACTACCATATTCCTGCAAATCTAACACCGCGCGCGCTCATTGGTCAAATCAAAAAGCGCGCGTTTCCCCGACCCTTCCTGTTACACACTTCCGTTCCTTTTCACGAACTCACACCCACAGATTGCGGGCAAGCGTGGGAAAAGATGTTACACTTCAATAAAATAAATTATTTTTATATCAAGTTAATGTCTCATTTCTAACCATTATTTCAACGGCGTTCAATAGTTTCCCAAGTTCCTTTTTCTCACTTTCTTTTAGGTTTGGGTCCTGCCAATCGAATACCCCGGTGTCTTTCAGTTTGGTTTTGATTTTATCCAAGGTAATGGGAGATGTCTGATCCAGTATGTCACTTGAGTTGTAAAGGGCTTTCGCAGCCTTCGTATTATCATTTGGGCTGAAAATTTACGATTTATTTATAAATCCATAGTGTAATGTCAAAATAATTTTTTTTTACTACATATATATGAATATATATACGACACCTATACCAAAAATACAAATTTTAACATTTTTGTCTGCATGTCTGTTCGTTCCTCAACCTTATTTGCTTTTCAAAAATAATTAGAGTTCTGTATAAAACGTTAAAACGCAGTGGAGAACATATGAAATGCAGGCGTAGCCGCGGGCACACAGCTAGCATAGTATAAAACGAAAGACACCTGTTCTGTCTGTCTCTCTGTTTATCTAATAACTCTTAAACATGCGACAGGTTTTTATGGGATATCTTACCGTCAGTTAAATATATTTTCAAGGAAAGTTTTATAAATCGCAAGATAAAAAAAAAATAGAGAGATATTGTGTTACAGTTTCTAAATGTATACGTTTAAACTATGTTCTATTAACTTAATTATGTTTAAAAAAATAAGTTTACATATATCTTTTAAGACTAAACATGAAAATGTTAATTAATAAATGCAAAAGTTAAAACTCTTAAAAATATTACAATAGCTATTTTCTTAAAACGTCATTTTTTGAGTCACTTTTTAATGTGAAGATGCAATATAACACATATGCAATATTTCTTAATTAACCTTTTCTTTAAGTAACCGTTCAGATTAGATTCAACAAGCACTTAATCTGGCAAAGTACTTTTTTTTTTCTTCACTCTATAATTGCTTAGTAATTAAAGACAAGGTCTATAAACGAATTAGAATTTGTTAATTGTTCAAAACATGTACAAATTTAGATGATTACTAAAAAGAGTTACCGTTTTTTAATAGAAGTATTAAAAATATTTAATTCTTATTTTTGATTTTTATTTCATTTCTAAGCGTTTCTTTTAAATTTGTCCAGCAATGTATTTGTCGTACTTACCATTGTAGGCTGTTGTGCATGTTGACTGCTAAACTGAAATCAGATTAATTTATATGAGAACTGGAAACTGTTTTTGTGTCTTATTTAAAAAAAAAAAACAAAATATTAAGTAGTGTTTTCGTAGTGCGCCAGCAAGGTTTATCCAGAATATCAAAAAATTTAAAAAAAAAACAACGCTGCTCTGACGCTTTTGAAGTTTCAGTGCAGCAGTCAAGCTGAGGTTGGACCTTGTTTGCATAAGCGAAACACTTTGCTTTATGTTTTAATAATTATGTATGTGTTATTTGCCAATAAAAAAATATTCTGTAACTATTAAGACATATTAATTTCACGTTATTAATATGAAACAAATTTATTTATGACGACCGAGTATAAATATAACTATGAAGCGTTAACATAGATTTCGTTACACATACTAAACGTATTACGCATTCAAATTTATAATACTGTATTTCGTTTATACATTTATGAACTAAATGACGATTAAATTATTCCACGTAAATGTAATAATTAAAATTGCGGTTACCAAAATTATTTTAGTAATTTGTATTTAACATTGTGCTCTTTATTAAAATGTTAATACTAAATCTCGATTGTAATTATATAAGGAAAACTTTGAAAAACCCCGTCATTGTGACTAGTTTCATCGCGTCGCGTTTCGGGACCACCAATTGTATATCAAGAACTACAATTTATATGGCAAAGGACAGCATATAAAGAGGTGGTCAATGTGATGGTAAATTGTTATTTCTGTTGACAACTGCAACAACAGGAGTATTGCTTATGCGTTGCTGATGATATATAATGTTTAGGTTATGTTATGTTTAGGTTCCTTTTTTATCAATGGACGGCCCATCTCATGGTAAATGATTACCGTCGTTTATGGACAATTGCAACGCCAGGAGTTTTACCGATGCGTTGCCGACCTTAGAGAGCGTTTTAAGTCCCTTTTTGAAGAGTCGAATGTCGTAGCCTTGATGGGGGGGGGGGAAGGTTTATAGGTCAGCATAATAATAATAGCGACTTTGAATAAATTATAATTTACTAACTGTGCCTACGGCTTCACCCGCTTGGAATTCAGACTATTTCTCCTATCTTATGTTCTCCCCCTGGTGCAATATATGTCATGACCAAATTTCATGGAATTCGGTTCAGTAGTTTTTGCGTGACTGACGAAGAACTTAACCGGTTAAGCACAAACCTGCCGTTTGAACCAGCTTCCAATTTTTTTCCTATTGTCAAATTTTTATTGGTATTTGAGCGATAATTAAACATATAGATAAAAAAAATTAAACTATTGAAATGTGTTCTGTTGTTGTTTCTAAAGCCCCGCATAGTAATTTTTCTTAAATATCTTCAATGTACAGATTTCGTCTCGTTAGCCTTTTATTATAAGTATAGATAGATGGCTAATCTAAATAAATTGGAATGTACTTTATAAATATTAACGGAATAATTAATAGGAATCATCTAAATGGTTTGCATTAATAATGGGAAATCGTTTAAGAGTAATTCATCGGGACTGTGATGATGTATTCTAGACAATTTTGTGGTTTTTATGATTATTCATTTCGATTTAAATTATTTCGTGATTCATTTTCCACATAAAACTGTAACTACTACTCACATTATGTTCAAAATGAACGTAACACCTTTTTGTACCATTGTTATCCTCCTTATTTTGTAATATTATTTTTTAGTTTGTATTCATGTAAAGTCACTAACACGATTATTTCACTTTAAGAGTACGACTGATGTGAAATTTATCACGGCGCGTAGATATGTTCGCTTGGTTGTAAAAATGCACTATTTATAGTACGCGTGGTATGATTTGATACTTGCTATAAATGTCTACTATTTTATTTATCGATTCTGTTGAATATATTATTTTCTTGTTTGGATAAAATATTATCTTATTATTTTATTTTCTATGAATCTCTAAATTTTCATAACTCGTACATCAAATAAATGTTATATATTAAACTTGTAAAATTTGTAAAATACATTAAATTATAATCTTACTGTGGCATTTATTAAAATAGTATTATGTAATTTATGAAAACAAATTTATTTATTATTATGCTTATTACGAACTGAGTACAAACATGCAATTGTTGATGTTACTGTTATTTTGATCCCACATATTAAATAGGTAAAATTCAGAAGCAAATTCAATTAATTACTCAAATATAATATGAATATTTATGAACTTATGTGCCTATACTTGATTTAAGAAGCTCTTTACTTACTAATCAATGTTCATAAAAGAATTTTGTTGGTTTTCTTTAAAAAATATTAAAATATCAAAATTTGTCAATCAGTGTACACGCTACGCATAGTAGAATAATATCGGTGCATAAAGCCATTGTTCAGATGTAGAGTGGAGTACATTTGACATAACAGTGTGTTTGATTCAATAGAAGTTAAGATATAACATATTTTGTTTCACATTCGATATAATGGTACTTCCTGTTTTCTAGATAATTTTTTGTACACGGTATAGGCCCAGTGTTTTGACCACAATCTCACCTGATGTTAAGTGACGATGTGGTTAAGGATGGTAAACACACTAAGCCTAGATACTGGTTCTCAAGCGATATAGCTGGAACACACCCTATTGGTATTTGGGAACAGGTTTTCGAACTTGAGGGTGGTAACTACCTAGGCGGGTATTGTTAGAAAATGTCCTACCACCATGCGCTATGATTTCTTTACGATGTTTTACTTCACCGAAAGCTCAAGCTGATTATAGAGTTGGATAGGTGGGTATGAACCCGTGTCCATTGACGCGGAATCCGCCCGCACTATCCACTGCATTATCGATCATCGCTTCATATATTAAAGACAAAATGTTAATTTTTCTTTACATTAAAAAAGATTCAGTGTAATATATTTTAAAATGACCCCAGTAATTTATTTTAATTATGTAATCTACCATAAGAGGTACTCGTACTTTTAGTACTGTCTCTGTAGTGGTGCTGCCGGAACACATATCTATTTGTAATCGGCTATAGATCTTCAAATTTGAAGGTGGTAGCATCAATAAAGAATGTCCTCCCACCATGCTATGATTTCCATCACCGAAAGCTCAGGTTGATTACAGAGTTGGAATAGGTAGGTCCCAGCCTTCGTATATATGGTGTTTTTTTTTTAACAATTCTACCATCTATGCTTCAGGTGTGTTCAGAGAGTAGCGCCAGTGAATCATCATTGGAGTCTTCAAGCGGTTATGGAAGTCAGGGTGCCTTCGCGGCCGAAGACCATGCACTCCAGCATCAAGCACAACACGCTGACGGTGTGTATTAGATTCTATTTCGTTCACGTTAAGTACTAATTTAGTTTAAGCACCACATACTGTTGTCGCCTGTTTGAATGTTTTCTGTCTGTTGGTTTTCTAGTGAGTTTTTTTTTTTAGATGTAAGTAGTCGTGTTTTGTTTGTTGTGCATTTACTATTGATATTTCTTTAGGCTATTTTTAAATATGTGTTTAAATTATTTCTTAATTATCAGAGCCATGTTTGAATGTCTGTCTAAATGTTTGTAGACGTGTTTTTAGATTAACATTTTAAAAAGTGTTCATACGCAGTTGATATTTATAATAAAATACTTATCACAAGTCTCTTATAATAAGTCGTGTAATAATAGTGACTGCAATCATCAACAAAAAAATTTGTGGGAAAAAGTAATTTCAAATTTTTTTCAATTGATAATACTAAAGCTCGCTACCAAACAACAACAACTAACATAGATTTACGAATGTAGAAGAAAAATATCAGTGTAATAGTTTTTAAAACAGCAAAGTTTACATTTTTAGAAAAATTACATAACCTAAAATTCTATAGATAAAAATAATGTTTTCTCCCTGCTAATTATTAAACCCGCTTAGTCTTATAGAAAACAAGGAAATAAATATCAAATATTTCTGCAAAACCTGAATAGTGTTTTTAATATGTTCAGCATTCTCCGTAGCAACCGACCAGTGTCGCTATGGATTACACTTACTTTCAAAAGTGTTTGCTTTTGAAACTATGTGCCGAACTGATTTATATATAGACGTATAAAAAATTTAATACATCTTCCGGTGGCTAAATTCGTCAAAGGACTTAATTCATGTAAATGTTTACTTTTTGATTTTGCCATTATTATCAATCTTTTTCTTTGTAGTATTGTTACTTTTTATAATATCATTGATGTTTGTTTTGCTTATAAATTTGTTTTTGAAGTGATTTTTTTTTTTCGTCACGCGGTTTGCGTCTCGAATCTGAATATTAAAAAAGAAGTATGCAGTGAGAATGTCAAAAAAAAAACCCACAGAATAATTGAACGACCTCTAACTATTTCTTACCAATTATTTATTTAAAGATATAAACCAAATATCACCAAAGAAGTTTCACTTCTGACACTTATACGCTGTATACACGTATATTTTTTGTTTTGCCTATTTTTTTAAATTTAATATGTTGTTTTTTTTTTGTATAGTTTGATGTTGTTTTTGTGGTTAACTATTATTGCTTTGCACGCCGTTTCCGTTGCTCAGTCGATTCCGAGATCGTGATACTGCGTCGCGAAACCGAGGAAACTATAGCGGCGGCGCGTGAGAGTTTTTCCATATCGCTCGGGAGTCTCGAGGAGGCTGTCCGTTCGTTGGACGAGGCGAGTGAATCGCCGCCAACGTTCGCGACGATTGGCAAAAAGCCAGCGGTACCCAAACGCCGGCCGGTCTCTATGACGGGTAAGTTTGAGAACCGTAGGTAGAATTGTTTTAATCGTCTACACGTTAATTATAAGGTGAGTAAGATAACGCTTTGAAAGTTTTTAGTGCCTGCTTAGTTTATTTGTCGTGTTTCTAGAATAATGTGTGGCCGGAATACAAGTAAACATTATACAGAATAAAATATATATATATATATATATATATATATATATATATATATATATATATATATATATATATATATATATATATCAAACACTCCATTCATTTTCTGATGACATTTATTTAACTTTCATTAGATTTGTTTGGGAATCTTTTGACTGTTATTATTATTAGAAAAATAAAATAAAAATTAATATCAACGATTTTTTATTCGAACATGATAAAATAATTTAAGCGAATATAAAAAACTGTAACGAGAAATTATTACGGACTGTGGAAGAGGTCGCGTACACCTAGTGTTTCGACCCGCTCGCTGTGTGGCGAAACCATTACGCCCGCACCTTACGCCGTTGGCTAGCTGCTCATTCCCACACCCTTAAACCCGACCGAAAGGCGATTACATTAAGGTAATCTGCGACCTTTTTGCCGAGTACGCTAACGTTGTGGAATGGGTTACCCAGCTCGGTTTACTCTCGGGGCTATGGGTTCTTTAAGAAGGAACTAGAAAACGCTCTCCAAGGTCGACAAGGTAAAAGTATTGTCTTTGGTGTTGCAGTTGTCCATAGGTGACGGTAACCATTTACCACCAGGACGATTAAAAACAGACCTGTATTACAGTGGGTATACTTACAGCAAATGTGTATTTTAGCTGCTGTGTGGTCTCGCCGAGGTTCATCCAGCTCGCTGGGCAAACCCCCGCCGCCCGTGCGACGTTCCTCATCTATATCAAGACCACAGCGACCGCCATATATACAGGTATATTAATCACAGTCATACACTTTTTCTAGAATATTCTGTGTGAGGGAAGAGTAACTTATGCTAATATCAGACAACAGACAGAGAGACGTGATGAGGAATTGACTGATTTTAAAAGTTCACGTATATATTTTTTGATAGAAATTATTATACAATTTTTCAAAATATCTTCATTAAATACATGTATGATGTAATTTAAATCTATGAAAATAGTTTTGAAGTTTTTTTTTCTGACAACGGCTAGCGAGGTCACGCAACGTTGCTTGGTGTAGACATCGTACGTGCAAAAAAAAACATGTGATATCTCACTACAATACATACACACTTAATAATACAATACAAATACAATACAATACATACATACATACACTTAGAATTTGTAAGTGATTTTTATCTGCTCAAAGCTATGGTTTAGTTACAATACGGTAAATATGGAAGACTTTGATTCAACGTAATATTTAAAGTAATTCCATCGAAATAATAACTGAGTATACAACAATTCAATTTTAAAAAAATACGGTGCAGTAAACTTCTTAAACGAATTTCAGATTATTTTATAAGTTTATTCGTGGACATTAATTTCCATCGATAATTCACTAGGACTGGATCGTTTCTTCTTATTATTGCAGAATAACGATATAAAATACATTATGCTAGCTTAAACATGTTCTGGCAACTCCAAAAACTGGTTTATTCAATTTATAAAATATTTTTGCGTCAACACAACACAGGGTAACGCTCAGAACGCCCCGGGTGGTGCCACAGATACTGATAACCTTCCGCCACCGCCAGCGTTCCTATTGCAACCGGATACCGAGACAAACCCGGGTGAGTTGCCGTCCAAAATAGAAGTTAAACTTTGTGCCTATATCCTCACCTATATTGAGATTATACCTACGGCTAGATTAGTGATGAGAAACACGACGATACGGTATGATAAATTCAACGAAATAAAAACTAAGTATATATTCATTTACTGTTAAACCACAGTAAACGTCGAAGGTGGCATCGACTCAACTTGAGCTATGGTAAAATTGCTCAACATTACATCAATCTTATACTAATTCGAATTGGCTTGTAAATGGCCTGGTCGGTAATTGAATATGCTTCTGTGGTTTGGTCTCCTTACTATATAGGGTAGAGCGTAAATGCATTTCCCCCCGACAAAAAAAAAATGGTCTCCTTACTATATAACTCATACGTAACGGATTGAGCGTATACAGTCGCCTTGTTTATAGATAATTTGCTTCAGACACGGGATGAATAGTAGGTTTCCTAATCATCTTGCACCTACAAAGCATTTTAAAATCTCCTCTCTTCCAGAGGACAAGCAAGTGAACTAATATATATTTACATAAAATCATTCACTCGACTATAGATTGTCTTAAATTATTAATATGTCGATTCGATTACCCATAAAAATGAGACAATAGGAAAACAATGGAAAGCTGGCGTAAACGCCAGGTTAGTGGTCAAGGGGTTAAGCATGTTAGACTTTAACGTTAATATTCGAAATCGGAATCAAAGATTATTCCATATCCCCTTCTATAAAAGCAACATCTCTTTTAATAATTCAACTTCTAACATGTGTCGCCTGTACAACAGCGTCTCATCATTTAACGCTCCTAATGCAGTGTCAACTATTGGCATATTTCATTTAAATTTATTTAGGTTTAGATATATAATTAAGAAATACATGGATTTAATTTAACGTTTAAAACTTTTGAATTACTATTCGCTAAAAAAAACAAATTAGTTACAGTTAAAATTTACAACTTTCAATTAAAACTGCTGCCATGTGGAACTTTTTGTGCGTACATAAGATTGGTTTATAAATCCAGCTTTAAACTGTGTTCCACTTCTAAATGTATATTTGTATTGTTTATAAATCTTAATGTAAGCCATAATCAATAAATAAAATTGTAAAAGAAATATGTACGGATCTTTTGTAGTTATTTAATTAGGATAGTTCCTAATCACCGTTTAAAACTGATTTGGCGGGATATTATGTCAAGGTCATCAAACGATTAACGTAGCAGAGACAGTGAAACAACTGACCGAGTTGAAGCACACGCCGGCGTCGCCCGGTCTCGTCCGGCGCACAGTGCAGCAGCTGTCGACCCCCAACGCGACCCCCCACGCGACCCCCCACCAGCCCAGTCCCACGCACTCGCCGCTCTCCACCTTCCAGCACGCCAGACCCCCCGCTCCGGGGGGCAACGCCACGCAAGGGAACCTGAACCCGATATACGGGCAGACCGGCCACAGGATCCTCAACTACGAGACCTCGGTCTACGCGAGGAAGAACAGCTTGAACTCGTCGACTTCGGACCTGTTTAGAGAAGGGCATCCAGGTCAGTTGCTTCCACACACACATATCTTTCAAATTCCTACCGATATTCAATAAAATATCGATACACACTCGCGAAATATCGAATCATCTGATATCGTTATATAATATCGCTGTATTTCATCAGATATAAATATATCGAACTTAATTAAAAGTACACTATTTCTACTTTATTTTGATGTAAAAATGACAATTCTAATAAAGATGTTTACTGCCTTTTTGAATAATCATTCCAAAAGAATAGATTCTCCTATTCTCCTCTCCTATTCAGTACAAACACAGGCCTAAAAGTATTGTCGATACTAACAGAAAGAAAGCAAACATAGTATTCACCAATTCAAATACTTATGAGTAAAAGTATTGCCCATTGAATCGGATTTTGTTCACAGTTTCATGGGTTTTTATTTTTTTTATGCGGATCCCTAATTATTTTCCTTAAATAAAAGTAAACTAAACTACGCCTTATAAATTCAGCTATCCCCCAGAAAAAGTCCCGTCAAAATCAGCTCAGCCGTTTCGCAGATTAAACACAATAAACATACAGACCGTTTATATATTTCTAAATATTTGTAGATGTAATTTTTGTTTTAAATGAATAAAAGGTGAATAGTGAACAGATCTTATTACTTGGTAAATGATCAATTGGGATGAAATTATTTTGTTGAGGTTTTGTTAAAAAGTTAAGGTGTTGATGGTCATACACCGCGCCGATTGTTCTAGGTTCGAATCCACTTTTTTAAGTATAATAAACCTGAGATAAAGGAAAATATGATGAAACCATACCATAATGATAATATGGCAAGAAAATATATATCAATGCACGACTATTAATAATTAACGAACACTAAGCAACGACCAGCATAATTTTATTACAATGAATATAAATAAATTACCAGTTCCATGTTTCATACTTACTAAGACTAATATGAGTTTTCTAGGTATTAATGTTAGGTTTTTACAATAAAGTCATTATCCATTTACCGGACAATAAGTTCAGGCACCATGTCGAGCAAGTTTTAATTTGCAAAGGTCATTATACGGTGGATTATTATGTGAACGTTTGGGGATGTCTGGAAGTGACAGCCTTCTCTGTGCATCTACTAGTAAACCTTCTAATTAGGAGTTGTATAGTTATTTAAAAAACCATATGAAAAAAAACCAGATCGAGTTTCTTGCCGGTTCTTCTCAATGAACTGGGCCGTTTTCCGAACCTGTGGTAGTATTTTGATGTTCATAAGAGTCTTATCAAGGCCTGAACTGAATAAAGTATATTTTAATACTTGAGAGCTGATTAGAAAGATGATGATAGATTAGTTGGTGGTAGTGCTGTCGAATTTCGAGTCGATGGACGCAGGTTCGAACTCACTTATCCGACTCTGTAATCAGCTTGAGCTTTCTGTGAAGGAAAACATCTTGAGGAAACCATAGCATAGTGGTATATCTAAATAATACTCGCCTGGGTGAGACCTACCACCCTCTGGTTTGAAAATCTGTTGCCAAACACGAAAAGTTGTGCTCCGGCAGAACCACTTGAAAGCCAGAACCTCTAGCTTTACTGTGTTTAACTGTTTACCATCCTGCACCACATCGTAACTTAACGTCATGTGAGATTGTGTTCAAAGTACTGAGCCTATACAGTATAAAAAGAGATACATCTATAATTTTAAAAGAAATGTGTAAATCGGTTAAGCGTTCTCGATTTATAACCCAACTAAAAGTCATAGACACGTAGCACTTTATAATAAATGCATAAGGAAAGAGTGAAGTAAAAGTCGTTCAGATTATTCTATGAAATATGTACGTCACGCTCGAAATCATTTTGTGTGACGTCTGTCTGTTCCACAACGTTTCCTGGTATTGTGTAATATTGTTACGTAACATTTGATATGACGTTTACGGGATGTACTTTCAGAGCGTATGGGTTTTTGATTATATATATATATATATACTAGCTGTGTGCCCACGTCTGCGCCCGCCTAACATCTGTTCTTCATTGCGTAATATAGTTTTTAAATAATTTATACCTTTTTTTTTTTTTTGACGGGAGGAAATGCATTTACGCACTGCCCTTACCTATTGTATTAGTGAGACCGAAGTCCCCCAATACAATAGGTAAGGGGGCACGGAGTGACGAGTTCCGTGCCAGTGTGGGACTCACCCGGGCGTGAAGCGCCCGGAAATACCCACTAAAACCCCCGGGGCCGTCCGCTGCATTTGGGATGGGGGCGACACGGGGTGGCTTTCGCAAGCACCGCGTCGCCCCCTGCAGCGATCCCACCGGGCCTCGTCGTGCAATGGCCCAGCGGGGATGGGGGAGTACTTCTCCAACCCACCTCTTCGCCCACCTCTTGAAAGAGGTATGACCTAGGATGGTCTGCAATCCAGGGGGGCAAGATATACTTCTCGCCCCCCAATAAATAGGAAAGGGATAGATCAGTGGCGGGCAAAGAAAAAGGGGAAGAAGCCCGCCACTGAAGAAGAAAATTTGGGCCCCTCTCCTTCACTCACCTTGTCATACATGACAAGGCATAGGAAGGAGAGGGATACCCAGAAGAGAAAGGGACAGACGAAAAAACACAAACACCAAAACACAACAAAACAAACAAACAAACAAGACCGACACAAACACAAAAACACACACCCCCGGGGCTCCTACATCCTCAGGAAGCCCCGGACATATCGCGCCCACCGCCCTCTCGGCCTCCTTCTCCTCCGAGGATCCGCAAGCGGATCCTCCTCCCTCACCCTCTCGTCCGCCTCCTTCTGCAACAAAACTCGTTCGCAGAAGGAGGCGACGACCCTCCAGACCTCCTCGCTGCCGACCATTGCCCTGACAACTGTCGGCAGCGAGAGGTCCTCCCCCACCACCGCCACCACTTCGCGGCGCGGCACTTCCCACGCGGCGCACTCAGCAAATGTGTGGTGCGCCGTGTCCTCCGCCGCGCCGCAGTGGTGGCAGACCGCCGACGGCTCCCTCCTGGCTATCTTGTGCAGATACCATCCGAAGCAACCATGCCCGGATAGTATCTGCACAAGCCTAAAGCTGAGGGAGCCGTGCCGTCTCCCTACCCACTCCCGGAGGACGAATAATTTATACCTAACCCAAAAAAACAAATGAATTAAGAAAATGAGAGTATTTTGTTTTTATTAGCGGAAAAAATGTGCATAAGAGTAAATAAAATAGTAGAGTTGATAAAAAAAATGAGAAAGGGTCGATGGCATTAAAAAAAAAATAGCCTATAACCATCTACGAAAAAATTCAGCGTCGAATGGTAGTAGTCCCATATTAATTATCGGTAACGCACCTGCGATTCCTCTGGTGTCTATGGGGGGCGGTGATCACTTACCATCGGGGGCCAGCTTACTCGTTTGCCCCCCCCCCATTCCATAAAATGTTATCCCGATATGTTCAGTAGTTTTGAGGTGAACTCTATTTTCCTTTTATCTCATCTTAAAGTCTCAAAAGTAAAGGTCATCTTAAATTTACGGTAACACTTAAAAATAGAGATAGAAAACGAGAAATAATTACAAAAAAAAAACTATATTTTTAATTTTTAAACAGATTTATTACCAGAATGTTAAGAAAAATAAATGTATAGTAGCGGTTTTCATATTATATATCTTATTTTCTATTCTGTACAATTATTCTCTAAATAATCATTGGAAAAGAATAGAGAATTCTTTGTATAGGCCTTAAATTATTTTTTGGTACTAACAGAAAGCAAAGATATTTCTCACAAATTAAAACTGTCCATTTAATTAGATTTTTTTCACAATTTTGTGTGTTCTAATTATTTTAAACGGAACCCTGTGTTTTCTCAAATATAGTAGCTTAAGCTACGCCTTATGGCTTCAGCTATCTGCCAGAAAAAAATTCCGTCAAAATCGGTCACCTCTTTAGTTCGAATAGGCTGTAGTAAGGTAGGAAGTGTACTGTCCATATCGTCTCTGATTTTTAGAGCTTAATCCTTTCACGATTCTTACAGTAGTAAAGATCCCTTCTTTTTTTATTGACGGGGGGAAATGCATTTACGCACTACCCTTACCTATTGCATTAGTGAGACCGGAGTCCCCCAATGCAATAGGTAAGGGGGCACGGAGGGACGAACTCCGTGCCAGTGTGGGACTCACTCGGGCGTGAAGCGCCCGGAAAAGTAGTAAGTCCTTACAGTTGTTTAATTTATTCAACACAACATACTAAGTATGTAATATATTTTAATATAATACACGTTTACTGACAAATGTGTTTATTTATATAAACTATACATGCAAGCGTTCAAAAATATTTGTATGGAACGAGACGGGATGCTTTCTCTTTAATACAAAACGAATGTTAGTATAAATGCGTCGATCGATTGACTATTACTTAAGCAAAATTTTTAAAATTTTCGTTTCATCCGCTTTCATACTTCACGCCTCACTCCCATTAAGGTAGGCACTTCCTTCGACCTGCTACAATCCTGACACACGTCTTTCGCTTCTATTTTCATAAGAACCTTCATACATGCTCTTCGGTTACGGGTACTTTTGACCGCTACCTTTTCCAAGAACGTCTTCGATTTGTTCGAGATTCGAACGCCTTATCGTCTTACCGAGCTTATAGCTTGTCGAGTCATCCTCGCCTTGTAAATTTGTTTCTTCAATCTTTCTTTTATCCATCGGCTCCTCGTCCCCAAACCAATTAAGCATTCCTTGTTTTTTTTCACTACATCCTCTACCACATCACAACGCTCCCTTATCACACTATTCTTTGCTTTATCTATCATTTTCAAGCCATCTATATGTTGTGTTTGATTTGCGACACAATTACACTTTGTTTTATGTGACGCGATGTATGTCTATAAAGCAGATATCATTAGTTAGCCTCATTAGATAGGATTTATAATTATGGAGCGTTAGAAGTATGTTGTAAATCGATAAGTATTCGATTAGATAGAAATATTCTACCATTATACCATAGGTTGTATTTATACCATAAGATGTGTGGGTTTTATTAACTACAGAACATTTGATAGGATATGGCCAAAATCCAACAAGGCCAACACTTGACCGCTCCTCTATTTCTCCAAAATTAATAACTTGCCACAATTTATTAAACACTTCCCAAGTATATTACGTGCAGTAGTATTTAGAAAATTAATATGGTAAACATACCAACGTAATTTTTATTTTATTAAGTAATCACGTCATCATTGTTTGCTTTACGCAGTTCCGAAAATTAATTGATAAAAATTAGTTGCAGAATTTATGCAACATTCGTTAAATTTCCCGTCCGGTTAATTACGAGGATAAAAACACAATACCCATTGACAATTTTCCGGAGATGCAACAATTAGGTATTCATTGATCTGATTCAGAATGGTTTTTTTTTTTCATTTATATATGTAAATTAGGCGCAGTGTATGGATGGAATCTACATACCTAGTGTGTGCGGGCTGGAAAAATTGCAACAACAGTTCGCTATTTTAGTTTTTATTCTAAATTCTCTAATGATTCATTATGAAAGGTTGACTGAGCAATAATGTCATGCTAAATGATAAACTAAAATCACATGGATCCACTGGCTTAGTATTGTACTTATTCTCTTTAAGTTTCTTTACTGACACGGAGAGCTCTGAATAGTTTTTTTTACACGGTGTAGGCTCAGTGCTTTGATCACAATCTCACCCGATATTAAGTAACGATGTGTTCCAGGATGGTAAACACACTAAACCTAGATACTGATTCTCAAGTGATGCTACCGGAACACACCTTTTGGTATTTGGCGATAGGTTTTCAAAGTTAGGGTGGTAGCTACCCAGACGGACATTATTATAAAATGCCCTACCACCATGCTATGGTTTCCTTGCGATGTTTTCCTTCACTGAAAGCTCAGGCTGGTTTTAGAGTTGGATAGGTGGGTTTGAACCTGCGATCATTGACGCGAAATCCGACTGATCACCAGCTGAGCTATGATCGCTACAAAATGGTGTTAGTTTTTAAAACTATCCCAGTCCTTACGTTATCATGGAAGATAAGCTTTGGCTACTATAGCTAAAAGAGGAGGGATTAAAAATGACCAAAATGATGTACCGAAACAACTAATCAGTTGTTTTCCAATTTGAATTATCTAGCGAACGCAACTGTGTATATTAAGAATTAATAAAGTGATTAATTATTTCATTCATAAATACTCTGTTTACATTGTTATACTACGCATTAGCAACATGAGATATACAATACACCGCACTGGTTGTAGGAAAATTCAAGGTTACAACCTTTGCGATCCATTTAAATTTTATATTCATGTTATGAGGATAATTGGAGCAAATATGAATATATTGAGAGAAGTCATTTGACTCAAACATCGTAGGTATTAACATAGTTGTAATAATGACAGGAATATAACGGGATAACTCTTTCACACACACACACACACTCGCTCTCATTCACTCATTTCATTACTTTTTTGCAATTTTATTTCTATTGATTTTTAAGTGTACCTTTAATGTGTCGAGTACCTTGAAAAATAAGAGAATAGGAAGACAATGCAAATCTGGCGTAAACGCCAGGTAAGTGCTCAAGGGGTTAAGCTGGTAAATACACGTAGAGAACGGTTCACGGACATGGTATGGCGAGCGGCCGAGGTTATCAGTCGGGTAAGTAGGGGAATAAGATTTTTCAAAAAGATCGATTTACAAAGTGTCGAGCGAGATCAATATTTTTCGACTTGTTTTATTTAACTTTTTATTCGTAAGTAGTATTCTTCCAGTAGTCGAAATTAGCCTATAATCATCATTTATTGCGAAAATGGATTCCAATTTTTTTTTATTAGTAGCGCTAGTTGTCATCAATAAGAACTAACCCAAAATAGAAGAATTCCTAACCTATTAGAGAAAAATCATTATCCCTAATTATTTTCCTAAAAATTACATGGGCTTTAATTTTTTACGCGTAAGTTACGCGGATTAACTTTAGCTGTCTTCCAAAAAGGGCTATTTACTAAAAAGTTGTTATTTTGATAATATAAACACACACTTTAATTTGATTCATTAGTATAGATAAAAGAAAAGAAAAGACAATAGTACTTTTTAACTGGGCTTTTTCGTTTAAATATTTGATAAGACAATATTATAAGGAGGGCTCGAGCTTCAGAATAAACTCAAAAGAGAGGTCAAATATACTTTTACCTTTTACCTACATATACACACCACACAGACACACACACCATATACTTTTGGTATATTTAGGTTTTGAATAATGCACAGAAAGAAAAGACTCAATCATTTTTTACCATCTTGTTTTTTTTATTTATTTATTAACGCTGTGGTGTGGTAGAGGATGTGGTGACCAAAATAGAGAAAGGTATGCTTAGTTGGTTTGGGCATGTAGAGAGGATGGATGAGAGAAGATTAACGAAATTAATATATAAGGCGAGGGTGAACGGGCAAGTCGGTAAGGGTCGACCTAGGCGAATGTATCTAGACCAAATCAATCATGTGTTAAATAAAGGCCAGGTAAAAAGTACTCATAACCGACGAGCATGTATGAAAGCGCTCATGAAAGTAGAGGAAGCGAAAGAGGTATGCCAAGATCGTAGCAAGTGGAAGGACGTAATCTCTGCCTTCCCCCACGGAAGAAAGGCGTGATGATATGTATGTATGTATGTTACTTGGAAACAGTAATTTTGTACACACAAAATTGTCATAGACTAGTATGTAACTATGTATGTAATAGTTCAACATACGCGTCAAAGATTAAAGCATTAGGTACTATTATTTCCGATTTCCGACGTGCTCCGATCCACGTGAATACACGCGGACTTCAGTTTTGAGTCTGATTGATTGCTCATGGCCTTTATTTAGACAACCAATGGAATAATTTAGTAGTAATTTTTCTATTCGATTATTTTATTCGGACATTTAAGGGAAAATATTTTATATGGGGCAACACAAAAGCGTCCACTTAAACTTCATCTTATATTTGACAGACTTTAGCATGTTGCTGAAGGCGGTTCGCATACGTCATAGATATCGCGAGTCTTACAAGTCTTTCCCCCACCGATAATCGTTCAACGTGGCTAAAGGAGTTTTCACTTCAAAAATTATTTTGAAGCATTATTTAAGAATTAAAACCGAATTTAATAAGCAATTTATGTTGCCACAATTTCGATCAGTTGACAACTATGCCATTTCTGATATTTCAAATATGGTTGCGTCGATTAAACAGATTAAAAATCATTTTGTGTTTATAGATTTACTCATGATCTCTATAGTGGAGAATAATGTACATTCAAAAATATTTAGGTTAACAATTTATTACGATAAATCGGAACTTTTTAATTGTTATAAATTGTTTTTTATGTAAAAAAATACACACGATACAGAATATACAAATGTCAGAAGTGAAACATCTTTAGGAGTCTTTAGTTTAAATCTGGTATGATAAATTATTAGTATGGGATAAATACCAGAGTTCGAGAAATATATAAAAATATATTCATTAACTTTCTTCAGTCATTGTGCATGTTTTCTCTGTAACGAATATAAAGAGAAGAAAATAGTTAATTTGTTATATTTTCCTCTCACTAAATGCTTCTCTATCCGTCTTTTAATATTTCAAATCATGACGCTTCTATTCTGACGTTCATCGCGTGACGCAACATTGAAATGTTACTCTCATCGCACGTAAAGGGGTTTTACTTCAAAAATAGTTGCATACTTACATAGAACTGGCTAGACGATTACTGCAGATTTGTATTATCAACAATTGTTAGCCGTTAAACAACCGAGACTGGTCAATCTCTCTAGTCCTCTGCGGCTTAAGGACAAATCTAGACCTCATACTTCACGGCAGATGGTCGCTAAATTGAAGGAACTGCGGTTGAAATGTCTCCAATACCCACCATATTCCCCGGACCTTTCTTTAACAGATTACCATAATTTTTGGAATTTCTTGCAAAGAAAAAACACTCAATTCTAATGAGGCAGCCCAAATCGACTTCAATAATGTTATTAGTTTTTTTTTGCAACGGAATCAACGGTACACAATTGTTTTACACAACGGAATTCTGTTGATTAAAAATATGATTTCATAATAAAAAAAACTTCATATAAAACGCTCATTTCATATGTAAGGATTTAGCTAATACTTTTTACGTTGTAAGTCATCAGAAAAGGATGTAAGAATAACAGTAACATTTTCTGTGAAATAGAAAGTCAATGAACAATATTATAAATAATAGGTATATATGATAATAATAATGTCCTTGACGTAGAAGGCGTACGTGTATTTATGTATACGTAATGCTCCAGTCGTCGTCACAGATTGCGACACAAGAAACTAGTGGAAAGTTTTCAACTATTGTTATTACGAAGAAAATATAACGTATGCTCTTATTAAAGAAAAAACAAAAACATATTTTTGTTTATTTATTTGGGTAACACACTGTTAATAAAATACATATCTGAAATTGCATATCAATATTACATAAACCATTCACGTTTCCGCTAAAATTATAAATAATCAAAAATAAATACAACAAATAACATATAATGGCAAACACTACAAAAAATTTTTCTCAGCATTTTTTTTTTAAACCTGCAAATATATCAATCATATCCCATGCCGTGTCGTGTCCGCAGAGTAGAATAGCACCACCCCATATCTTCCCGTAGCCTCATAAAAGGCGATTAACCCCTTGAGCACTAACCTGGCCTTTACGCCAGCTTTCCATTGTTCTCCTATTATTTCATTTTTTTTTGGATAATCGACATATTAAAGGAGTGTGAGATAGTACTGACCCCTTGTAACTTTCTCACCGAGATAATGTATCGTCTGTCTGAATCCTTCTCCGGTCGTAACGGTCTCCGTTCCATTGAGTCCAGAAAGAAAAGGATGAGTATGTGCACCTGTAGCTTGCGCTTACACTTGTGCACTTTAATATATCCTGCGCACCTGACCGCTTCCGTTTCTGGACTGGTCGCCATGGCCGAAATCGGTCGGAACAATCGTCGTCATATCCAGTTCTGTTTAATTCACCAGATAAAGTGTGTGATATAAAGAAATATCTCGTACGAATAACTCTAAAAGTTGGATGTAAAATTTTCTGAATGCTTTTGGCTTGCTAGATATGGCTTCTGTGTACTGTATAGGTGTTAGGCGCTTGACCATAATCTTATCTGATCTAATTGTTCTCAAGTGATGCTTGCTATAACATGCTTATTGGTGCTTGGTGACAGGTATTCAAACTTGAGGATGGTAGCTACCCAGGCAGGCATTATTACAAAAAGACCACCATTCCATAGGTTACCTTAATGTTTGTCTTCACTGCAAGCTAGGTTTATTTATAGCATTCAATAGCTGAGTTTTAACCGACGTAAATTGACACGGAATCTGACCACATCCCCAACTGAGCCATCATTTAAGTGGCTAAATGATATAAGGTACACCTAACATGTTAATTAGGAAAGGTAAAACAGATTTAAAAAATAAAAACTTAATTTTATTTCGGGTTTATCAAAAAAAGTTAATACGATTTTTAGAATCTTAAGGAACAACGTCTTTTCTTTGTTCTGACAAAAGTGGCTAAATGAATAAGTTTTCATTTTAAATCGATTCCAAAGTGAACACGAAAATGTCAACGGGCGCATAAATGATTTCGCTATTTCTTGCATTATAAACTATTTAAATATGTACGTCAAAAGTAAATAGGAATTATTTATTGTTTTAATTAAATAATAAAAATATAATATATATTTTTATTGCAGAAACGATGTTAATTTTTCATACTCTTTATGTCTCTATTGACCAATTATCTGTAGAGACCTCATCAACATCTAACGGCACACTAGCGCGAGCCGCGGGCGCACGGGTTACATATATTTAATACCTCGTATGAGAGAAGTCCGTGTGTCCCGTCTCGCTCGCACTCTGCATGTTTCTGATTGACCACCGTAATCTTTGTAAGCCCTACGACTAACGAGGGATCTTTTAGAATTTAAGTTTCACTATATGTCCTCAGAACAAGTATCAGAATTAATCAGAATCATAATCATAATCAATTAATTAATCATATAAGAATCAGTTAATAAATAACTTTCAACGTGTACCACGACTTTCCCTCCAGCCATCCTTCAACTGGCGAGAAGCAACTAAATATCTAATGGCCGAATAAAAATAATGACTATTTTATTAATTTTCACCAAAGTAATCATAAGTAAATGTTATTTTTTATGAGAATATTACCTATAATATAAATTAACATTTACAGGTGAGGACACCTGATGTTTGCCGATAGTTTTTGAAGTGAAAATTTCTTCAGCGTTATTAAGCGATTCTCGGTATGGGGAAAAACTTCGCGTTTCCAACGATATGACGTTACCCGTCAACAAAATACTGTCAAGTATAAGGTGGCGTTTAAGTGCTGACGCTCGGAGATAAATAATACAATTTAATTTACGCAGTCTGTCATATATTTTGATTATAAATGAACAATATGAAACTGCCTATCATTATTGCTCGGAGCGCTAATAGATGTAAAAACCAGACAAGTGTTAGGTTATGTTAATAATTTTCAATTAAAAAAAAATGAAATTTCAACATTAACGGTCTTATTACAAAACTATAAATCAACTAGCGTTAATCACGCTTTTTATTATACAGTGTCTAAAATTTAAAATTGTTTAAAATATAATTCTCTATACAACCCTAAAACACTCATTTGTAATTGAAGTTTTTTTTTAAACATGTGATCAACGGGAGTTTAACTTTTTAGTACTCAGAAGTTTCGAATGTTCATTTTTGTCGGCAGGCCTAATTTTTTTTATACATTTTTTTATTTTGGTAATTAACTAGATGGATATTAAAAATCGCCTGTCACAGTTTGTTTATTTCATCAAAAATTAATTTAAGAAGTTTCTTTTTGCAAATTGTATTGACAGGTGTATACAATGAAGGGAAAGGTTCGCCACAAGGGTCCAGTCCATCGACACCGAGCTATGGTGACAACAGTTCCTTTACGAGCTTCGGTCCTAGAGTTTCGAACGATTCCCATTACGGACAAACTGGTCAGTGAAAACTAGCTTTGCCTATAAGTATACGCCTCTAAAATGTTTCCTCTTTTGCGTTAATATTGTTTGTTATTCTTTCTTCACACTGTAAAGGCTCAATTCTTTTACCATAATCTCGCCTGATGTTAATGATGATCTGGTTCAAGATGGTGAACACACTAATGGTAGTACTGGTTCTTGAGTGATGCTGTCAGAACACACTTTTTGATAAATTGGCGACAGGTTTTCAAAACTTGAAAGTGGTAGTAATATAGAAAATGCCCTACCGTCATGCTATGGTTTCCTACACAATGTTTTCCTTCACTATAGCTATAATCGCATCTAAATATTATAGTATATAAAGAGTGGCACAGCGAATTAGCATTGCCATCCAACGTGGTAATATGGCCAGCCTTCTGGAAACCTTCCCGTCTGGCGGCGAGCTGGACGGTATTCATTATTTATAGTTCTTTTTTTATTTTATTTTATTTTAATTATAAATTTATGTACTTTTTTATTTGAAGAGTAGATATTAATTGAAATCATTTTAACATTTTCTTCCAACTTCTCATGTCTTTATGTTAAAATGTTATGATAAAAGCGTATGCTGACTGCGTAGTTTGAAAAAAAAATACTAAATTCTGTATCTCAATGATACTTGTATTAGAAATGAAATTCCTATTAGATATTTCTTTTTCTTTTCTCGTTGTTCTGTTTCATAAAACAAATTAGTTTTCAATTATTAGGAAACCTTACATAATATTATATTAAAGAGTAATGTAAACTGTTGTGAATAAGATACGTGAGCTCTAGTTTGAATAATTACAATTAGAATGATGTAATAATGCAAGTATATAAACACGACACTATGCTATTGTTAATAATATAAAAAAAATAAACCTATTATGTATGTATAAATTCATATGAAATAAATCATAACAAAAACTATTGTTTCATGTTATCATTTGTTATACATACATGTTACTCCGAAATTTACTTAAAAGGGAGTACTTATGAATCATTTCTCAGTTACGTTATAGTTTAATGTATGAAGGCAAAAGTTAATTTTCAGTTATACATTAATAGATTCGTAGATCTAAATTGTTTGTTCATTTTTGTTAAAATTATTCTACAGTTCACAATCCAGTATTATTATGTCGCGGAACTAGTGTTACAGTTTTTTACCAACCTATCTGTTCAACCGAAAGACGTCCACTGTTGGGCATAGGTCTCTTCCAAAGATTTCCACAGCGGTCGATCTTGTCAGTCTTTTGTGTCTATGGTTTCATATATTATCATTTACTTTGTATATATGGTTGAATTTCTCATTCTTAATTTCCTCACATAACATAATGTGACGGACAAGCAAAGAAGTCAAGGGATACATTTAAGTTTAAGATCAAAAACAGAAGTGTCTTTTTGCGACAGGTTACAAAACACCGCAGGAGAAGAAATACGGCCAGAGTAATACGATATACGCGCAACCGTCGCAGATAATAGCCGGGTTCAACAATATGGCGGTGTCGCGGCACGACAACCTAGGCGCGCTCGGAGCGCTCAGTCCGCTTAACTCGCTAAGTCCGCTCAGCTCGCTCAGTCCGCTAAGTCCGCTCGCTCTGCGCAGGAACATAGCGACCCGTTCCCATAGCGCCGATAGGCATCACGTCGATCGTTAGTACATAATTATATTTATTAAGTACTTAATTACAGGTTATAATTGGATGTTTATAAGCAATACAACCTTTAGAGAAAAAAAATCGGTACTGATCGCCAAACGCAGGATCACATAATAACGTTTTTTTTTTCGGGGTTTCAGGCTGTCATGCAGCAGTTGATGTCTTTAATCCATTAACTTGCGGATTTCATCCTATATTGTGTAATTTTATTGGCTTTTTGTACGATATAGCTTACAATGCATAGTATGTATGACAATAAAATATAGGAGACTAACAATGAATATTATCGTATAGTGAATACATTATAACTTACAATTATATCTTGGGAGTGAACAACGCAAGTACCTAACGCGTAAGCATAATTTTGGACATTTATGAAACTCCCCACCCCCCTTGGGTGCAAAATTCTTACCACCCTCACACATCATTGTCATAATTTTGATTAAAGTATTCGACACGGGACACCATACAAGGATAGTTTACGAAAGGAAGTAAATGCAATATTCAGATAATCGAAAATAAGAAAAAAAAAAAATGATTCTTGAAAATAAGCAGAGCATAGGCTTCCCTATTGATGCTTATGTATTCCAGCGATTGAATTGTAGTACATAATTGCAAAGGCCGTGAAATAGGCAATTGCAGCTCAACTTCACTAATACGAGACGGGCAATTGCCATTTCTGCTGAGGCATATATAGTCCTTTTCTCAAAAGAATGCAGGAAAATAAAACATACATTTTATATTATACATTTAACTTAATTAATATTTATATAAAGTATGTAAATAACAAATCAAGACGAATTTTCAACTTTGCCGCCAAATTTCTATTCAACATCTGCGCCGAAAGGCTTTATTTTAGAAACATTTATGGCTATACAGCCACGTAAACGCAATTTGTACTAAGCATAGAGACTTACTTTGGTATGGCAAGAATGATAAAAGAGATCCAATCAAAGAGTATTTAATAACCCCAGCACGCCGTTTCATACAACACTGCCGGACCGTTGTAATGTTCCAAATTCAAAAAAACGCTCCTGCAATGGATTTCGTTTTCTTTGTCCGTAAATTCGAAACTTCGCGTGCTCTTTTTTTCGAAAATAATGACAAAATTTCTATGCATGTTTGAAAAAGCTTGTTTTGTTGAAGTTGGATGTGGAAAATATAATTGTCTGTTATCAGAGGGTGGGCTGATAGCGAGCCTGAGTGCTAAGTTAGCGCCGCAACTGTCGCCGCGGACAGCGCGGAGGGCCGCACCAGCTGGCGCTTCTGTAACTGATGCACCGGCTAAACCGAAAGGTTTGATTCTTCCCTATTACAGGCCCTTCACTATCATACATTCTCACACTGACAATAGAAAGGTAGTACTAGGCACTGAAATATACCGAAACATGAAATCTCACCTGATCTTAAGTGAGAATGTCGTCCAGGATGGTAAACACACTAAGCGTAAGGCAACATACTGCCGGAACACACCTATTGGTAGTTAGCGACATGTTTTGAGGGTGGTAGCTACCCAGGCGCTACCACCATACTATGGTTTCCTCTCGATGTTTTCCTTCACCGAAAGCTCAGGCCAATTTTATAGTCGGATAGGTGAGGATCGAACCCACGTCGATTGACGCGCAATCCGGCCGCACTAAGCGCTGCTTCATAATAGCTTTAAAATGGTAAGGCGATTGAGCCTTAGTGGTTGTTCAACCCTTGTGATCTACCTGCAGACTTTACCCCTCGTAGATGTTGTCTACCGTGATGATGCAGACCGCTAATAACTTCATATATAATAAGGGCTCGACATTACTCTTGGACTGTATTTTAACACCAGCTTTAAGTGCAATTCATTTTTCCTAGGTCCGAATTACAAACAATATTTAACTCACACGTTAAACACCAAACTATTTACATTTTAATGCCGTTAATCAAATCCTATTTGAAATTTCATTATAATTCGTCCTACAGTTTGACTATCAATTAGGGACAAACGGTTACGTTTATTATAATACAATAGTGGTTATTAGAATAAAATAACAAGTCCGCCAATATTTTGCCATACGCTTAGTGTGTTTACCATCTTGGACCACATTGTCACTTAACATCAGGTGAGATTGTGGTCAAAGCACAGCCTAAACCGTGTAAACAAAAAACCATCCCGCTAACTAAATCACATCTTGTCACTAATATGGGATTTTCACTACGTGTATGGTGGTCGCAAAAGCTCTAAAACCGTACAACCGAGGTTTTTTGGATATAATGGAATCGACATATTCAGGAGCAATGGGTGTGGCTGTTCAGCCCGCGTTCCTGGACAAGCTGTCGGCCACGATACAACACCAGCGCCGGCAGCTCGATTCGACGCGAGCCAGTACTGTCCGGGACTTGATCAACGCACACGCTCAGGTCACTCCACTAATGCCTTACATTATATACAGATTTGTCTCCTTATCTTATTCTTTTTCCTCCTTCCCTTGTTACCCCTTTTTATATTCTTTTTTTGGTAATTGCCAAACATATCGAAAATCGTTAAAGGTCAAATGTCAGTTCTATGTTATAATGTGTATTTCGCCAGCATCTTTTGAGAGGCATTACATATAGGACCGGCGTGTTCCTCTTTTAAAAAAATACTGGATATAATATCAAAACGATGGAGTCCGGAACTGGAAGAAGAAAACATCGTACATAAAACATTACAGTGGAAGAACTCGTTTATTACAATAGAGGCCTGAAGTTCGGCCTCAGCTGAGTAACTCAATAGAGGAAATCTTTTGGTGGCAGTGGTTAGGTTTAGTCTCACATAACCTGTCCCCTGCTATTCGTGGCGGATTTGTATCTTTTATTAGATTTTCTATACTTATCGGCAGGCTAAATTGACCGTCACTAGAACTTATGGATTATTTAATTTTATACGAACTCTAAAGAATTATTGATGCCAAATAAAGTTACGGGTACGTAAGTTTTTTCAGAACGTTCTCAATCTGGTCTAAATACGTTCGCCTAGGACGACTCTTACCTTACCCGGTCACCCTCGCCTTATAATCTTCTTTCATCAATCCTCTCCGCGTGTCAGAACATCCTCTACCACACTGTTCCTTACTTTATCTATCATTCCCACGTCAGCTATACTTCTTAAGCTTCTCATCTCTACTGCATTAATCTTGTTTTCATTTGCTTTTTATGCAATCAGCCTTAATTTCCCTACCACCATGGTAACTACTGTGTCTAAACCGGGTGATCCATTTGCATGATGATCGCGACTCGGGCAGACACGAAAGCGTATATCAGTATACAATGTAAAATGCCATTCGATTTAACAACAAAACTCCCTAAATCGTTAACATGATACATGACTTTGTTTGTTTCACCTTGTTGTCCGGACATACACTGGTATATAGAACCTTTACATAGAATATTTATATTCGATTCGAGATTTTAATGGAATAATTCGAATTATTCGAAATTCCTCGAATAATTCGAAAAAAAATCGAATGTATTAGAAAAAAAATTTCGAATAATTCGCGAATGAATGAAATATCTTTGAATTTTCAATTGTTTCTATTTAAATTCCTTTAAATCGTATATCGAAATATTCTACTTACGAATAATATACTTTTCGTTTAAAAATCAATTACCCAGAGAATACAATTGCTCATTTTAATTAAATATATTTCATGGTTTGAATAAAATGTATATAGACTGTTAAATTTATATTTGAATATTGAACATAAGAAATTCTGAATTGAAAATACTCGAAAATTCACTTTAATTCAATTCGGAAAAAAATATTAACGGAATGTTAACATTCGATTCGAAACGAATAATTCGAAAGTTCGAATTATTCGCACACCCCTTTTTTTTTTTTTTTTTTTTGTCGGGGGGAAATGCATTTACGCACTACCCTTACCCATTGCATTAGTGAGACCGAAGTCCCCCAATGCAATAGATAAGGGGGCACGGAGGGACGAACTCCGTGCCAGTGTGGGACTCACCCGGGCGGCAGCCGCCCGGAAATACCCACTAAAACCCCCCGGGGCCGTCCGCCGCATTTGGGATGGGGGCGATACGGGATTGCAATGCATGCCACCGCGTAGCCCCCAGCGGCAAACCCACCGGGCCTCGTCCGTGCAATGGCCCAATGGGGATGAGAGAGGAATACTTCCCCTCCCACCTCTTCGCCCACCTCCCCGAAGGGAGGCATGACCTATGGTCAAAAGTCCGGGGGGCAGGATATACTTCCTGCCCCCAACCGCGGCTCTCCCCTACTCTCATCTTCCCTAAGGAAGGCATAGAGAGGGGAAGGCCCCCACAAACCGGCCAGCAACCCTCTTACACCTGCCTAAGCAGGTGCAACCTTTGCACCAACTGGTGCCCCTCTTGGTAAGGGAGGTCGACAAAAGACCCCCCCCCATGTGGTGGCCTGCCTCCCTCCCTTCTTCCACGCACAACGCGCACATCGGCCGCTCCGCTGTGCAGTCCACCGCCTTATGGCCATGCACTCCACAGCGGTAGCATTGCGTCCCCCTTTCTACCTGCGCGTTACACCTCACTCGTGTATGGCCCAGCCCCATGCACTTGAAGCACCTCAAGTGCACAGACCCGGGCCGTACTCCATCCGATCCTGATGGACCCCCTCTCCGTTACCCTCAGTGCCGATTCCACCGGCAATGACACCACCAGCGTCCTAACTCCCCTTTCCGTCTCCCTCACCAATCCCGCCTTCAACTCCCCCACTTGACAGCCCCCTTCCTGCGCAACCCTCGCCAATGCCTCCTCCCTGGACACTGAGTCATCCAGACCAACTAGGCGGACATCGGCCCGCTTCGTTGGCCTGGAGACCAGTGCCACCTCCGAAACGACCTCCTGCAGCCGAGCTGCCAGGACATCCGCCCGCTCCCCCGCCGCAGGACCCGGGATCTCAAGGATCCGGGACCCCACGGCGGTGGGGCGACACGAGATGTCCCGGATTCCCATCTCCTCCAGGCCTACCTTCTCCCTTGCCTCCGATAACACTCCCGCATACGTCAGCCCCCGCGCCAGCGCCTCCGGCCGCAGCGTGACCACCACGGCCGCCGAGCGCGGCGGCACCGGGAGCCTCACTCTTGGCCTTACCTGTCTGGCCTCAACTCGAGGTCCAGAAGGCACCGCCACCACTCCCTCCTTGCTAATAACCTTCCTCTTCTTTCTTCCCGCCGCCACTTCCCATCTTTCCCCATTATCATTATACCCCCTCTCAACTTCCTCTTCCTCAGCCACCCCATCTCCAGGAAGAGGAGCCCAGTCCATCCCCAATAGTGGGGGTTTTTCTGGGACTCCTCTCCCATCCCCCTTCTTTTTACTCCCCCCTACAGGTTCCACTCCTGGCTTAACCGCCAACCGCTTCACAACTTCCGCCCCCTGCCCCTCCAGCACCTCCAACCTCCGATCGACCCCCTCCAGCGCAACAACCAACCTCTGCATAACCCCCTCAATTGGACCCAAATCACACACTTGCGACTTTCCCCCCTGTAGCTCCTCCGTACCAACAGAAGCGTCGATAGAACGCCCTCGCTTCTTCATCCTATCCCCCCTAGCCCTCTCCTCTTTCACAACCCGCTCCAACTCCGCAATCCTTCCCTGCAACCTAGCCATCAATATAATATCTCCCACTGTCTGCTTCCTTCTTGTATCGGGTCACCTCATTTCGAGAGACCTGTATCATCCGGAGAGACTTCTCCAGCTTCCACCCAAGATACCCCATCTCTACATTCTCCATAATCTCCTCCAGATACTCCTGTATCCTATAATATTCCTCCGTTATTTCCGCCTCCATCATCCCATCAAAATCCCCCAACACCTCATCATCTCCCTCCCACCGCGCATACATTTGAACCTTCCCCACACCAGCCTTTCCCCCATCTCCCTTACTCCCATTTCCCTTCCCCCCATTACCTTTTCCCAACTTACTTCTCTGCGCCATGTTGGACAGTGGCGGCCTACGAGCGTCTCAATCGAGAACGCTCCCAGACCCCACAATCCACACCACACACAAAAACACCACTAACAATAACAGCCCCCCCAAAACAATCCCCCAAAGAAAAACAACAACAATAACCTATTCGCACACCCCTGATAGAACGCTATGTAACGTAACGTCGACTCTAAGTTACGATAACAATACGTCATTATTAAGTAATAAACATTACGTTTCTAAACGTTCCGTAATTAATAACAACTCCAGCTGTTTATGACGTTTTCATGTTTGTTATTTTGTTGCTTTATTGTAGTGATTTAAAAAGATATATATAATTACTATACACAATGAGCATTGTTATTTGTATTAATATTTTTGTTTTAGTGTTTGTAAATTGTATCCTAAACTAATAAAAAAATTATCTATAATAATAAATAAAATTGGAGTGTCTGTTTCAGTGTCAATTTCTTTTTTTCTTAATAGGTATGAATGTATATATGAAGTATTGTGTAAACAATTTTGGAGATTTTTGGCCTTCTTCTCCCGCGTCAAAAATGGCAAAAAATTATTTTACACAGCCTTTAAATGTTGCTATATACAACATGTAACAGGAATAACGCACATCCTAAAACACGAACATTCAGTAGTAATACATACATACATACAGACAGAACAACATTTACTCGCATATCTTTTAATATTGTTTGTTTATGAACGTTAGTAGCTTGTATGGTCACATTACCAATCTACGCACAGACAACATACATGTGACGTAACGAGACACCTCTGCAAACCAAATGCGAACCCTAGGAGTGGTCGAGTTTTTTTATGTTTACTAGATAAATTAAACAAGGGCGGTGTGTTTAAAACATTTGAATCATACTTTCATCTTACAATCATTAAAGAATAGAGTACATAACTTCGTACTTGCAGTCTATTACATCCTTGAGTCTACAGAACAGTTTAATTTGCACTCGTACGATGACCTCTCTTGAAAGCATTTTCAAAATGTAGACCCACCTTGTTCAATGCACTTTATTGTTCATTTCCGTTAGTTAGTGTTAAAACACTTTCACTATATTACTGAACACTCTCACTATGTATTATGCCCACGTCACCACATTATTATATTACAATATCAGGAACCTTCACTTTAACAGATAGAACTCAAGTGTTCCTGTGTCGGCGGTACAGAGCTTTATATAGTCATTCCATGCAATCTGACATTTGGCAGGTGAGAGACGGTCCCACCGGATGTAAGCGGATAATATCTTAAGGCGCCGCTGGACGTGTGTCAAAAATATTGTTAACATTAGCTTAGTTTACTTAAAATAGCAATGTCTAAAGCGTGGGTTCTGCATGTTCCACAGCCGGACCCTCGCGTCTGTCACACCTCACTGATGGAACAGATCAAGCGAGGCGCGACCCTCCGCCGGAACAAGCAATGCAACGATAGATCTGCTCCCAAGATACGATAAATTTCATAATCAACGGACAAGACTTCATCGATATTCTCGGTGAGTTACGAATTTATTTAACGGTTTTTGTATGACTAACGAGTTTTTTTTATGATTAATGCGCTTTTATTTATTTATTGTAGCGGCACGCTGTGATGGCCGTTTTGGCGTTTGTTGGCTCTACGTTTGAAGGAGCATAATGCTGTTTTTTTTATTGTTAATAGCGACGTGCAGTTGGTCATAAAATTGATTAAGTAAATACTGTTAGAATACAATATTAATTTAGTACACTGGTTCTAAAAAAATTGCTCAAATTTGATATATATCGTCTATTTTCACGATTTTCAAATATTCCAAATTTTACAAATTCGTGGATTTTTAAAATGTTTTATCAAAAAAATATCCCCAATTTTCATAGCCCCAAATATCCCCTTTAAAATGAACCGTGGTTATTTTCTGTATCCATAGTAGTTTTCAAGATATTTAAAAGATAAGATTGAAAAACTTGAAAAATATTGAAATTTTGAATTTAGCAAATCCTTTGAAAAGAAACAAAATTTGTCCTTTCAAAGGGGTCGATACCAACAATTAGTCATTTTGAGGTAGGATGATCCATATATTAAACATTTGAATTTTCGTTTTATTAAAACTATTTAATCAGCTGCTACTTGCAATACTAGTTATACATTCATAAAGTTATAGACATAACTCGATTTTATTTTATTTTTTAATAAATTGACATTTCGTGTGCCCAAAACGGTCATCATAGCGTGCCGCTATAGTAACTACACTTGTATCTATCCGTAAACGGATTTTTTCGAATGTGTTTATTACCCACTTCAATCGTCAGATGAAATTCAAACTCAGAATACTGGTTTTTCATTTGTCTTTATATCATCAAGGGCCGATGACAATACAATAATTTAAAACTTACAAATAACAATACAACATATTAACAATAATGTAATTTAATAACCGGACCAGAATCCGGATTAGGTTTAGCGATTTTTAATTTATTAAATTAGCGAAATTTGGATTGAACGTTGTTTTCCGCACCGCTCTCAAAGTTTAATTTTAGTTTAATTTTACGCTTTTTCTGTACTAGAAAATAAAAATTATAGTTTAAAACAACTAAAAAAAATACCCTTTAGCACCAGTAGTTACTCGAACTCAAAAGTAAACACTTTCTTAATATCGAGAGTCTATCCTATAAGGATTGAATTTGATTGTAAATAAATAAATGCAGAAAATTTGCATGTAAGATTTATTTTTAAAAATTACGTTTATTTAATCATAATCCATATTGTTTACAATTTTTGTTTGTTTTCGTGTCGATACATCGTTTATGATGTGATTTTACTCTAGTCTCATTGGTCGATTTATTGCACGTAATAATGAAGCCCGTGGATTGGTCGAAAGCGATCCGTCGTGAAAGTATGCGTCGCATTTGTCAGTTAACCTGGTTAAGTGATGTCGATGACACGTACCTACTGTATTTCGAATCGATGAAGTAGTGATGTGAATATTTACAGATTGTACGGGGATTATTTTTAATGACAATGGGGTAGGGAGATTCGAATAGGGGTCACGGAAGCAACTTTTTACTAATTAATCATCGTTAATTATGCTAATGCTTACGTAATATAACAGGGTGTTAGAGATTGGCTAACACTCTTTAAATGTTCACATTTTGTAGTCATCTATACTAATAAATTAAATTGAAGCGTAGACTGTTTCGAAACATAAAATTATAATGGAAGACAACACAATATGTAGAATTATTCAAAGAAAATAAATTTTTGTTGTCGTACATAAATAAGATTGAAGTGTCTCTGGTTTTTTTACTAAATACATATGGAATGTATATACATACGACACCGATATCAAAAATGCAATTTTTTTTAAATTTTATCTGTCTGTATGTTCCGGGTAATCTCCGGAATGGTTGGACGGATTTTGACGGGACTTTTTAATAGATAGCTGAAATTACTCCGCGTAACTTAGGGTACTTTGTTTTTTCGAATAATTAGGTTCCTGTATAAAAAAAATTACGCAGTGAAAAATATATGAAACGCGGGCACACAGCGCTAGTATTTAAATAATGTCGGGTCCAGAACGCGCACTTGTTGTTTACGTATTTTTGAATGTTCCTTCTTATTAATTTGTTACAAGCTGTGCCTGCGGCTCCGTCTGCGTTAGGGAACTTTTAGTAAACGTTAGTAAAAAACACATGTACAGTCCACACGCGTTACATGTGAGGCCTTAAGGCTTCAATAAAAGTAAACATCAATTAGAGGCCAAAAAGATCTATCCTTGGGTTATATTAGGTGGAGGGTCTAAATGGTGTCGTTAAACGATATTTACTTATTAATGTTTGTTTGTTTTATTACTTAATGTGTCGAGTTCCCATAAAAATAAGACAATAGGAAAACAATGGAAAGCTCTAAACTTCATAATTTTTAATTGAATCATTAACATTTTTTCATATAACGTTTGTTTGGTTTTTACATCTATTTTCGCTCCGAACATTAATGATGTATTTTATCATACATTTTTATACAGTTTGTTCATAATTGATTTAAACGATAGGCTGAATTTTATTACTTATCTCTGAGCGTCATCACTTAACACATTATACTTGACGTACTGTATCATGTTGATACGGCTGACGTCACAGCAATGATAACGCAATTCTATAAGAAGGTAGTTTTCACTTCCTAAAATCATCAATGAAATTTGCTATCTGTACATGATTCTCTTTATCTATCATGATTGCTAAGTTACTTCTGGCAGGATTGCGTACGTGATGTACAGATTGACATGATGTGGGAAGCATCGTTGAGTTCACTCTATCTGTGACGTTGTCTATTCTTAATTTGTTATCGGAAATTATAAATTAGTTAATTGTTAAATTATTTCACTACTTGTGTTTCAAATGCTTTTTTTTTATACTAGCGGGCGCCCGCGATTTTGTCTACGTGTTGTATCTTGATTGAATGTGAGATTGTTCTGATTTTCTTTTGGTTTTTATAATCAATCAGTTACCGAATGACAAATGCTTCCCGTACACTAATTCAAATGTCATTCAAATCGATGAAGTCCTTTTTGAGTTAACAATTAAATTAACGATTATAATTTTCCAAAATTATATTGTTTTTTTTTATAGCCTGTCAATCGCTAATTAACATAATATTCTATATGGGCACCACATTTTATCAAAATAGGCCAACTCGTTTTTGAGTAAAATCAGGAAATCAAACAGACAGACAAATAGTTTTCCAATTTCATATTCAAGATGAGTACCTAACTGTTAAAATACAAATACATATATATATATATATATATATATATATATATATATATGTATATGTATATTTTTGTAGCTGATATATAAATTTAAATAAAAATAGTATACAGAACACAAATTCACTTTTATTGTTAGCATAGACTTGCCGATTTTTCGGTTTGCCTTTTATCTTTCAACCAAACGAATGCACTATATATACTAGTTTATTTATATTTGTGTTTTCGCAAATCATTTTGTTTACTATTCATGCCCGCGACTCTGTCCACGTGGTATTTCATATTTATAATATAACAATTTCAATAAAATTTTGATACATATACGCAATTTTAATAAGTAAAGGTATTTAAGATTTGTTATAATAAGAAACGAGCATTGAAGAAGTTAAACTAGTGGTTTAGAAGAAGTTAAGAATTAATTCAGAAATTAATAATATTCCAACGTGGATTATCGATAATATTATGTACTTTGGTTTTATAGTAGGTTTAAAATTTGCGAGTTTGTCGAGAGTGTTTGTTCGTGCGGTTCGCCATCGATGATATAAACCAGTCATTGTGACTCACTTCGGCTTGTTTCGTTACATTATTTAGATGATAAAGGTTACTCGGGCTTGCAATTACAATTGTAATGCCAATTGGCAATTTTCACTGTTCACCATGAGTCATATTCCAGGCGTGTAATGACAAAAGAATATAAAATAGTTATTTAAAAAAAATGTCCCATGGTAAATAAGTTGGAAACTAAAATTTAGAGTTGAGCTGCAGAATCCGACTTTCGTGAGGATTTTTTTATCATTTGCGAGGTTCCATCCATTCATTCAACCGAAAGACATCCACTGCTGGTCATAGGTCTCCTCCGAAGATCTTAACGACGACCGGTCTTGCGCCACCCGCATACAGCGGACTCCCGCGACCTTTACCAGATCTTCGGTCCACCTTGTGGGGGGCCTACCCACGCTACGTCCACGCTACGTACGTGGTAGCCATTCGAGAACCCATCGGCCCCATCGAGCATCGGTTCCACGAGCAACGTGGCCAGCCCATTGCCACTTCAGTTTGGCAATTCTCCGGGCAATTGCGATTACTTTGGTTCTTCTGCGGATTTCCTTATTTCTGATTCGATCACGTAGAGAAACTCCGAGCATAGCGCTTTCTATTGCCCTTTGGGTATCTTTGAGCTTCCTAATAACGCCCATTGTTCCGAGGGTAAGGGTTGAAAAAAAAAATGTTTTTTTGAAGGACTCTAGTATACAAGCTCAAATACTTGCACAAAACTAAGGTTGCGACGTTTGGGTGATAGACGTTAGAATCTGGGCGAGCCAAATTTTTTTAGAGGTTATATGATTGGGTATTGTGCTCTCTCCAAACATTCTCTTTCTATCTCTTCAAGATTGATTAAGAATTGCGAGAAGTAATTCATTATTATTATTATGGTTTTAATTATTCAGTAATAATTGTCATGTTACGTCGCACTCTGATAGTGACTTATGTGACGTTTCGTATTTATTTGCAGCAACCACAACAGGAATATGTTTTAATATGGTTTTTTTTTATACATACAATACAATGTAATTCTACGAATTTGTGGTCACGTAACAATCAGAATTGCTTCGGCGAAAATTAGTTTATGGGAGGCTTTATACCTAACTAGACGTACACTTTATTACTGCGCTTTTTTCATCAAAACCCATTAGCTGATTAGCCGACATCATCATAATACATTAAATCATTACATGTAATTATCGTAAAGTTAGTATTAGAGAGGCGAAATAGTAATTTTTACTATATATGTAATATATAATCTATACTAATAAATAAAAACTGAAGCATATATATTTTTTTCTAACCTAGCTAATGCTGTTGGCCTGAAGGGCCTTTACAGTAACTAGCACAGGAGCGTAGACTGATTCGAAACATAAATGTATAATAGAAGACAACACAACACAACCAAAGCGCGATGTAGAATCATTCAAAGAAAATATATTTTTATTGTCGTTAATATGTAAAATTGAAGTGTCTGGTTTTTTTTTATTATATTTCATATGAATCTATATACCATACCCATAACCAAAATGCAGTTTTTAAAATCTTTGTATATACATATGTTTGTTTCGGCTTATCTTCGGAACGGTTTGACCGATTTGGACGGGACTTTTTTTGTTAGATTGCTGAAGTTACTCCGCGTGACTTAAACTACTTTATTTTACCGAAAATTATTACGGCTTCTATAAAAAAGTTAAAACTCATAAAAGTTGGAATAAAATTCGGTTAAATACACAGTTTTACTGTGTAGTATTTGAATTTGTGAGAAATATCTTTGCTTAATGTTAGTAGCAAATTTTTTTAAATACATAATTATTGTTCCGTATAAAAAATATTAAAACGCAGTAAGGAATATATGAAAAAAAGCGGGCGCAGCTTCGGGCACACAGCTAATTTAAAACAATAACAAAAGTGTTTTACACTCTTTTATAAAATATGCACTAAATGATTTAATAATTGCGATCTAACTTCGAGACTACTGAACGATTAATTAATATTTTATTGATACCTCACTTAATTAATATTCAAAAGGTCTATGTTGTTACTACCCAGATAAGCTGTCTTAATAAATTTAATTAATTCCTTCCTGTTACATCGTTTTGTGTGCACGAGTGGTGACGCCAGCCGATTTTGTTCTAATTAGTATCAATATGGACAAATGACGGCTGTTAAATTTAATTACGTATTTTTGCGTTACGCCGATAACGAGAGAACGGGGAAAATGATTTTCGAAATCGAACTTGAATAAAACACGCATAGTATAATTGAACAAAATGATTAATAAAAAAAAAGTAGGCTAATACGGGGAACATCGATAGAAGCGAAGACCGAAAATTCTGGTTTTTTTTTAAATTATAATTAATAACACAGTTCTAAATCTGATTACTAATGACGTTATTTAGACAACCAACGGAATAACTTAGTAATAATTTAAGTAATGAATAATTTAATAGTACCCTGGGGCTTGCGCGGCCGACATGCATGGCGGCGGTGGACGGGGCGGCGCAATGCTTTCTCTGTGGTGCACAATGCACAGGGCCGCAAGGTAACAGAGCCAAGAAAGAACAAACAATACATCGCAGTTGTACTACTGGTCATGGAGAAGGCATTCGACAAAGTATGGCACGAGGGGATGCTATACAGATTGTTAACGACCGCCACGATCCCTAGGAAGATTCTCCATGTCCTAAAGTCTTTCCTGGAAGACCGCCGCGGCCAAGTAGTGGTTGAAGGCGTAGTATCTCGGGAGTTCCCTATGAGAGCCGGGGTCCCGCAGGGTAGCTGCCTCTCTCCTAGCCTATACGCCAATTACACAAATGACCTGCCAGTGCTCGTTGGACCGAACTGGCGCACTTCGCAGATAATACCGCCTATTTTCACGTGAATTACACGGCCAAAGAGGTCCAAAAAATCTTGAACATCCTTCCCGAATGGCTACGGAGATGGAGGCTGAGGGTCAACGTAGGGAAGACACAGGCACTCGATGACTAGAGTGATGATGAGCAGATTACCACCTAGCTTGACGCTGAAGGGACAGACTATACCGTGGATGAAGAAAGCCAAATACCTGGGAGTCACTATAGATCGAAACCTGACTTTTCAAGTCACGTAGGAGATGTGATCGCGCGAACAAGAGTGGCAAGGAGAATGCTGCGTCCAGTGATTACCTCAAGGCTACTCTTGAGAACGAGGCTTGGTTTATATAAAATCTATTTGGCATCGCGATACGTTAGCAACCACATAATTGCGCGTGACTTACGTGTAGAGAGCCTGGGTCCATTCATAAGCAGCGTTGCAACCAACATGTTCCGCAGAGCGGACACGTCGGCGCACGTTCACCTCCAGAACATCGTGCCGTTGCACGCTAGACCTCCCGACAGAGGGAGAGGAAGAGGTGGATACTTGTATCTAATACATAGGCCTCAGTTGCGCGATCTCATACGCCGGTCCTCGCCGAGCTGAGTAGGTAGTTGAAGGAGGAACGTGATTATGACCCGTACAGATTGGGTGCATCTCCCTGACCCCTCAGAGTTCGATTGATAGAAGGATTAGCACCCAGGAAACTCAGAAGATTACTCCACGAGGGCCGCACTTTGTGTGCCTCACCCAGCAGACTTATCCGTAGGCGCGGACAAAGGAGAGGCCACCGTCAAAGCGAATAGTCCTGATACGGTTTCCCCGTGTCCCCTATTAGTTTGTAAGTTCTCAACTGTTTTTGTTTTTTTTTTTTAATTTATTCTAATTGTTATAAATTGTAATATTTATTGAAAAATAAAGATTGGTTAGGGAGCACACACTGCGCTGCTGCTAAGCTGTTCAAACTTTAAGGCAGAGCACGAGAAGATTGCCAAGCGAGTTCGTGATTTAAAAAAAATGGTCGAAATAATATTTTTTTAAGCGTAAAAGACATGATTTACTGTTATGTTTAAAAAATCAATTTACTATTGACATATATTTTGATTTTTAAATGTATACAAATTTACTGTACACATAATTAAGATAGGATTTTTAACGAAAAAGTTAAATAAAAAAAATTAATAATATCTACTTATATAAACTATTCAATAAGTAAATTTGGCAACAGTGCAACAACATACATAAAGAATTTAGAGGCATTCTCTCCATGTTAGAATTATTTTCAAATGAGTTTATTTTGTTATGGACGTATCGAACATCGTCTCGAATACAAATATTACACGACAAAAATCGTGGTGAAACTATAATACCAGGATATTAAGTGCCTAATTAGTTTTCTTTACATTTTTTTCTACCAAAACTATCTGGTAATGCTTTCTTGCTTATAAAGTTGTTGGAAAAGCAAGAATGCTATCACGTAACACAATGGAATAAACGACTAATTGTATTTTGTAGATTTTGTAACTGATGCAATGGATAATGGTTTACAGGTTGATACTATTTATACCGATTTTGCGAAATGTTTCGATCGGCTGTCTCACTCATTTCTTATAAATAAACTTATCAGTATAGGTATTCACGGAGATTTATTGCGGTGGTTGATTTCTTACCTTGATAATCGTTCTCAGGCAGTTAGAATAGGGGTTCAATACTCTAGGTTCTCTTTAATCTCATCAGGCGTTCCACAAGGATCACATCTAGGGCCACTCTTATTTAATATATACGTGAGTGACAGGTTCCTGCTTTCAATATGCAAGGTTCTCTATGTACGCCGATGATACTAAAATATTTATGCCGATAAGGACTATTGATGACTGTTACAAGTTACAACTAGATTTAAACAAATTATGCGAATACTGTACCCTAAATCTTTTGGATATTAATGTAGCCAAATTACTTACACACGCAAAAGAATTGTCATCAGATACGATTACAGGATCAATAATATACCAATTGTAAGGGAAGAAAGTTTTAGAGATTTAGGAGTCAAGCTAGATCATAAATTATCATATCTACATCAGTATGACCATATTATTCAAAAATCTTACAAAATGTTGGGCTTCGTAACGTTAATTACAGTACCTTTTAAGAGCAAATTATCAATAAAGGCATTGTTTTGTGCTTATGTACGCAGTGTATTAGAATTTGCATCTCAGATATGGGCTCCTTATTACAATATACACAGTCAAAGGATCGAAAGTATTCAAAATAAATTCTTCCGCGAATTAGGTCTGCAACAGAGACGTATGTTAGCCGATCTGATGTTATTATATAATTTAATTAACAATAAAATCGATTGTGATTGCAGGGCGGATAGGTTTGTGGGCCACACCAATACGTACCCGTAATCCTCGTATTTTCCACGAGCAACTAACCAGAACCAACTATGCCCGTCATTCATTGATGACTAAATGTACACCTATATAATATGAAAGCAGCTAATGTAGACATTTTTTTTGAGAGCAGTGAAGCTTTTAAGAGATTTTCAATCTTCCTTTAATAGTGTATAACACATTACAATCACACGTTCTTTCACACACACACACACCCACCCCCACCCGCACCCCCCCACGCACGCACGCACACACCAAACAACAATTACGAACTATTATTATTAATTTTTTTTATTAGTTTTGATGCGAATATTCTTATTATTTCAATTTAATTATTTTCCCTATTTTTTTTTATGTATAGCCTTCCGATATAGTTCTGTTTTATAGTATAATGTATAGTTATATAATTTTGTGGTAAAATCATATTGAAAACAATTGTATTGTATTCAAATAGTTTATTTCATTATAGGTGTTTCGTTTAGATTTTACTGTTTTGGCTAATCCAATATGTTAAAAATTATTTAAGTGAATATGTAATTAAGAGCTGTTGATTTCTCTAATAAATAAATAAATTATGGAATTACCTATCATGTTGATTACATAGCCCTTAGACCAGCTACGTGGTAAACATCTTTCGCAATTTTGCAAACATCACTATGTGGTGATAACTTCAGTTTTTTTTTTCAATGTAAACAAAACTATTCACAATCAATTATGCCGACTTATCGCAAACCTGTTTCATAACTATTATAATTTGATTGTAACTCTGCACGTGTTTTATTAAACTGTTCTGATACACTATTTCTTGTCACTACCGTTCGGGAAGCTACGCAAATCTTCTCGTCAGTAATATCGCAGTGACTCAAGGCGAAAGTCTTCGACCAGTATGTATTGCCAGTAATGACATACGGCATAGAGACGTGGTCACTCATAATGGGCCTAATAATAAAGCTCAAAGTTGCTCAAAGGGCAATGGAGAGGGCTATGCTTGGATTTTCACTGCGTGATTGATTCAGGAATAAGGAGATCCGCAGAAGAACCAAAGTAACCGACATTGCCTGAAGAATTGCTAAACTTAATTTGCAGTGGGCTGGGCACATTGATCGCAGAACCGATACCCGATGTGGCCAACGGGTTCTCGAATGGGTACCACGCACCGGAAGACGTAGCGTGAATAGACCCCCCACAAGGTAGACCGACGACCTGATTAAGGTCGCGGGAATCCGATGGAAGCAGGTGGCGCAAAACCGATCGTCGTACAGATCTTTGGGGAAGACCTATGTCCAGCAATGGTAGTCTTGCGGTTGAATGGATGGATACACTATTTAAAAAAAAATCTCGGCGACGTTTATGATAAAGCCTTTTCATAACAAAAGTGCATGTTGAACGAAATTAAAAGATAGACCACTTATAGTACAAAAAAAAATCCCTGATATACCTCGGACACATAAACGAAGTCGCGAGCGATTATGAAAAGTTATTATAAAATTACGTCGAAAACAGCCATAACCTACATTAAGATGCTTTCGCTTATTCATAACCGTTTGTCATACAGTTGGAAGTAAACTGTACTTTTGTTATGTTTGGCTTGCCCGCATTACGTCACTAAGATTATGAGTAATGTGATTTTTTTATACGGAAACATCAAAATAACTACATTTAACGCAATATTATGCAAGTGCAATCCAAAAATCTGATGAATGAGAATCTATTGACAGTCGCTATGATCATTTCGGTCTATATTTAACACGGCTAAAGCTTTTATGTAGTAGCTCTCTGAATATACACTTGCTTTTCTCATGTATATAAATATTAATTATATTTAGTTTTATTTATTTTTTTATATTTAGATACTTTTCGCCTTATCGTTTATTTATCTATAAATTAACTATGTAATAAAACTACCGGAATGTAAATTTATGATTCTTTGAGACACTTGCGATTCGACCACAGCGTAATCAACTACTGTAACTCGGAATTTTGAATGATCTCCCGCGATACAGGAATTCATTCCTAGTGCGGGGATCAATAGACATATATTTGTGTGTTAAATTTGTAAAAAATAATAAAGATTTTTGTATTTTTTTTTTTTTTTTTTTTTTTTCCCGGACCATAATGACGGATAGCTATACAGCCGTATTTAGGTAAAGGCAATAAAACCCATTTACTGCCTCTTTAAATTTTTATGCTTGTATGATTATAATTACAAAATGTATTAATGATAATATCAAAGATCATTTGTTTTAAAATAGTGTCTTATTCAGTACTAGCTGTGTGTCCGCGTCTGCGCCCGCGTTTTATATATTTTGTAATATAGTTTTTAATTAATTTTAATACGTGACACTATTTATTTTTGCTACCAAAATTATGCAAAGATATTTCTCACAAATTTAAATACCTTCCAGTAAAACAGTGCATTGAATCGGATTTTATTCCATTTTTATGAAATTTATTTATCCCGATAAACTAAAGTAACTTAAGTTGCTAACTAAAGTCCGGTCCAAATCGGTCTCGCCGTTCCGGAGATTAGCCGTTACAAACAAACGTTAAGTATTGTAAAAAAAATGCATTTTTGGTATAGGTATCAGAGAGATATACATTCATATGTTTTGATTAAAAAAAAAAAACAGACACTTAAATTTTATTTTCTTTGAACGATTCTACGTCGCGCTATGGTTCTGTTATTTTCCATTGTACATATATGTATCGGAACAGTCTACTCTTCAATTTTATGTATTGGTATAGATGTCAAAATTTCAACTTGCTTACATTTTCAAAGCATAAAAGTAGTAAATCGATTTATCAAAGTAAAAATGCAGTAATATTATAACAATACTGCTTTTATCCTTTGTATGATTAAAGTACTGCCGTCTTACCATTTATGGCTTATTATGATTTTTTTAACGACTGAGAAAAAATGCAGTACTTTTACTGCATCCACCAGTTAGATCGCTGATATTTCAGAGTAAAAGTTGTGTACAAGTTTAAAATATTGTGAGCAAACTAGGATCTCTTCATACTTTGCTATTAAAAATATGAGAGGTAATTATGTATTTCTAAGAATAATTTTCTTAATCTGGGAGCACGGCAGTGCCCCCGCCAAGTCGAGCAAAAGCAATAAAAAAGCGGCACGGCCGTATTATCCTTTTCTCGAAGTACTACAGACCATATTCGACCCCCTATAATTTCGTTGTGGACAAAACTAGAAGCCTGAGTTCAGTAACCGAGCAGGCATTGTATAAACACGGTATATTTCAAATTTCATTCAATTTGAACCAGTAGTTTTAATATTATAACTAGTCAAAAATTCTTAATGTTGTCACTCACTGACTGATCGATCATCAAAACTCTAAGGCACTTCTAGCACACATAGCTTCAAATTTAGAACACAATTAGTGCTTAGTGTGTAAAACAAGGAAAACTAAAATATTTTGTAATTTCGGTCTAGTTTTCTAGATACACACCAACTGCATATTAATGTATAGAATTACAAAGTTACATTTGCAGTTAATGAATCTGTGTACCTGTAATGTTTTAATAAGTACTTTACAAGTCACGTTTACTATTAATCGTGTTCCTGCACAAAAATACTCTTGCGTACCAGTAATAGTAGTCGCAATGTATTTGGAAATACTGTACGTGAACGACCAACCTACCCACACTGGGTTGTCCCTATACCTGGCGATGGTTCGTGTTTATTTCATTCTTTGTCATTCTCTATGTATGGGAATATTGAGTCATCGTATGAGATTAGACTTGCTATAGTCGAGTATGCGGGTACCGGAAAGGAAACCGTAAAAGCATGTACAAAAAGAAATGAGATGCCATGAAAAACAAAACTTAAAAATAAAACAAGTCTCGGAACTCAGTTCTTCTACCGTAAAAAGTTGTGAGATCACATGTAATACCAAGTCGGTTACTTTACTAAGTCCCTACTTAACCCCTTGAGCACCTTCCCGGCGTTTACGCCAGCTTTCCGTTATTTTCCTATTGTCTTTCTATTGTTTCATTTTTATGGGTACTCGACACATTAAAGGGACCTTCTGTCTTAAATTATTACATAATTAGCTAACCTAACAACATATCACTATTTAAAATCTTTCACGTTTTAAATAAAATAGACTTGGCAATCGCACTAAACAATCTTATTTAATATAATATGTATTACATGTGAGTAGATTGTGTGCTCATGTTAAAATAAGGTTTAAAATCCTTAGATTTTTTTACACGATATAGGCTCAGTGTTTTGACAACAATCTCACCTGATGTTAAGTGATGGTGTGGTCCAGGATGGTAAACACACTAAGCCTAGGTTCTGCTTCTCAAGTAATGTTGCCGGCACACACCTATTGGTATTCGGTGACAGGTTTTCAAACTTGAGGTTGGTAGCTACCAACGCGAGCATCATTAGAAAACTCTCTACCACCATGCCATGGTTTCCTCACGGTGTTTCCCTTCATCGAAAATTCAGGCCGATTTTAGAGTTGGATAGGTGGTATCGAAACCGCGTCGATTGACGCGGAATCCGGCGGTACTACACACTCCGCCATCATCGCTTCAAAATTGATTCTTTAATCTGAAGTTATCATAAATATTATGAAAAAAACCAATACTAAAGTTTGTTTGATGAGGTTTGCGATTTTGAGGTCTGTATGTAATTACTTCAATCAGCTTTTTTATAATAGGATTACGAAGACTGAGTAAAGGAATTTCACTCACCTGCATTCAAGCTTCTCTCGGCTTACGTAATTCCAGTGTAGGGTAATTGTATGATCTGAAAAAAAGCACGTTTCCACAAAACTCAAGTCACTGAGGTGCCTTCAAAATATCACAATTCAAAATCGCCCTGAACATTAAATATTGCTTCGTAGAAAAATCTGATATAAAGTCATGACTATCGATCGTACCCAGATGTAGATCCGGGAATTACGGTGTGAACTGACGTAAGTCTTACAGAATAGTGCACGGTCAACATATTACCTATTGAGAGTTCATGGATATATTTTCCCTTTGAGTCAACACTACGTGTTTTATGTTCGTTCTCCCACTTGCACGTGTTGCGGTCGCCAGCGCATTATTGATTTGTAATAAACACGCTCAAAAGGGACATTGAACGATATTACCTTATCGCATTGAGTAATGTTTAGGTGTCGTCTATTCATTCAGAAGTTAGCTAGTTCCTCGTAAAATGATAAACACAATTATTTATTTTTAAGTGTCTGGGATTTTTAGAACTTGAAATTTTTTTTACGATAAATGTACTCTCAAAATGTTTAGGTTTTTTTTTTATAAATAAATATTCAACGGAACGTTATCGTATTTTGTAGATAATCTTAAGTTCCGCGTTTCAAATTTTAATAGTAGTTCTACAATAAACAGTGGTGCTTCGGTAACTAAACAAGTACATTGCAGATCCTACCGTGTACCCAGGATTCAGATTCCTACGACACTGTCCAGCTTCTGTTCCGCATGCAGTTTAACAAAACCTAACGTATAACGATATTAATCCGCACATCTACATATAGTATGGACAGGTATCAAATGGCAGCAACATCCGCGTTGGCGCGTCCGACGTAACCAGTATGTTCCGCCTTCAGAAGTGTCAGTTCTTAATGAAAGTTTATTACAACCTTGAAATATCATACGCAAACCTAAACTTTAACAATAAACTCCTCGTTAACCGCCTATAGTAACAGCATTACGTAAAATTCTTGTTAATATTTATTTATAGTCAATATGCCTTCAATTGTGTTAGCAATATATATTAATTTATAGGCATTTTATTTACCTCGTCTATTTTATATTAAATTTGTTTAACAATATATATTATTGTCTTGTTTTATTTATTCCAAACCATATGAATATATTATCAGTCCTTATTCTTTTATAATAAATGTCAAAAAGTTACCGATGAGTAAACGATACGATTCGTATATTATTGTGAAAAATTCAAGCAAACACTATAACGGAAGTCCTTGTTTGCAGAAATTTAAATTCGTTTGTATGGTGTTGAATTTTACTTAGTTGAAAACCTCTTACCAAACACCTATAGGTGAGTTCCGGCAGCATAATTTGAGAGCTAGTCTTCCTATTAACCTAAATATGCTGTAGCATCGTCCTTTAATATTAGATGAGATCGAGGTTAGTATACAGTATGGAAAAAAATCATTACATAATGCTACCAATACCCAATATATTATGTCGTCAAATAGAGCTATTACCAGCCAGTGCGTGAAATGCATATATTTCAGTTAGTTGATTAAAGTCGATGACGTGTTTAAGTTATTCCCCTGTAATGTATGAATTTGCAACGAATTTTGTTTTTAGGTCATATAAAACGCGATGTTGTTTTGCAGCTTTTAATCAACGCTTATACCTTAGGGAAACAACTTGAATGCACAGGCAGGGTAATAAAGTGGGGGAATAACTTGGAACAACTCGTTAGTCTAAATGAAGTGCTTTCTCTTTGATTTGGAACTGAAATCTATTGACATATCTGTTATACATGCCAGGGCAGCGGTCGAGGATGTGTTCCGACTTCCGACCGGGGAGGCTTCTGAACCCACTAGCATAACACAGTAACCCACATTCGTGCACATTACATTAGTTCTGTAATTATCACCTTAGTTTATTTTAGCCATCGTAGGTTTTTTTTATATATCCGGTTGAAGCGCAGGTCGGGATCCAAACCACTTTGGTGCCCTTGCACTAGCTATCACGCACCCAGCTGAACGCCCTAAGCTATCGCCTCAAAAGTTCTGTGAATATGTCAAGCCCGTTCCAAACACACAGACAAAAAAAACAAATTTACGAAGACAAATATAATCAAATAAACAATTTAGTTCGCCTTGGTTAAGACTTGTTTTCTCACAAATGGACAAAATTGTTACTTGTTAACCTGTCTGCAGGTTATCTGGAGGCACCTCATAATTCTCATGTTCTGTTCCCAAATCACTTGAGGCCGGCGTAGTATGTTTTTCATCTTCCAAACGTAGCTCTCAATCATTATTTTTTTACTCTTTTTTTTCTTTTATATTATCCCTCACACACACTCCATCCACACTTTCTTTGTTTTTCCTCTACTTTTCCACCTTTATACCCATAACAATTGTATCTACATGCGCTTTCAAACTTCAAGTAATACATTAATTCCTGACTTTATCCATTCGTGTGACACCAGACATCCATCTCAATATCAGCCACATCCAATCGTTTCTCATACATCTTTTTGAAACGATGATGTCGCAGTGGATATCTCGGCCGAATTCCACGTCAATGAACGCGGGTTCGAATCCACCTATACAGCTCCAAAATCAGTCTGAGCTTTCGGTGAAGGAAAACCATAGGAAGGGAAACCATAGCATGGTGGTAGGGCATTTTCTAATAATGTCCACTTGGGTAGATGCCATCCTCAAGTTTGTCCAAAAACTGTCACCAAATACTAATAGGTGTGTTCCGGCAGCATCACTTGAGAACCAGCACCTCTGGGCTTAGTATGTTTACCATCCTTGACCACATCGTCATTTAACATCAGATGAGATTGTGGTTAAAGCAGTAAGCTTATATCGTGATAAAAAAAATCTTACTACCCCTATCTAGAGGCACCTATGGAAATAAATATCTACATATAAATTTTAAATTGCAAATTTAAATTTCTGTCGCCAAATTTAGTTGGAAAATTTATGCTCGTACCGATAGAAAAGTTGTTGAACATATGTTTTGTAAAAGTTATTAACGGAATTTTATATATTTGTTATTTTATTCAACATAATAATTTTACGTTTTTTTTCAGGTACCCACCTACGTGACCACTTCTAGAATCTACTGTACTTTGTCAAGTTGTATGTTTTGTGGTATTTATAATATCTGTTGTATCTGTCTACGTGTATATCAAAAACATTAGAAATTAATTAGTTTTGAAATATATTTCAGATTTTTTATCGTGATCTAGACAAAAATATTTTTGTATTAAATGACTATAACATTTCAGGTGTTATCAATTATAAAAAACAATGTTTCCAAATGTAATGAATCTCAAAACAATTGGTATATTTTTTAAACGTCAAATAATCAAACTTTCCGTTTTAAAATTATTCTTTTTTTTGTGTAATAAAGGAGTACCTAAAACAGAACATTAGAACTATCTGACATGGTTCATATGAAACTGCTACATTAAGGAATAGATGGGAAGAATACATCTGCTGGCAGATGTCCCTTAACATAATTAACTTTAGTGTGAGTTATTACATCTGAAAGAAATTTCAATAATAGTGAGGTAGATAACTAAATCCTGAATTATTAATATATGAAGTAGTTTGTCCATATCATAAACGACTTGTTGTTTTGACAATGTCATAATTAAACAATCAATTAAATCAATGGTGTATACAATTTTCAAGTTCAGCAACAGTTCAGTTCAGTACAAGCAACAGAACAAATTGTTAGAGGGTCTCGTCATTCTCAAAGTATTTACAATTTCAGTACACATTTTTACATTTCTGTATTTGCAAATGTTTTAGGTGCGTTTAAAATATGTAAAATATATAGGAGAAAATTACGATGAAATCTGAAATATGTTCTAAAAATACGATTTTGTCAAATTGTCTAATAATTTCAATTGTGACGTTGATATCTGCTTTTCACTGTATCGAGAAGTCATTTTTGATTAATAAACTAAATGACTACATTTGTTTATGAACAATGACGTCTTTGTAAATGAATGATTTGATGACAACCGGCGTTTGGTTAGTAATTAGTATGTTACTAACAATATCTAACAGAATCGATTCAAGCACTGACATAGCAACTAATATATTTAGATTGTATGTGGAAAATTATATAATCCAAATGTTATTATAAATTTCGACATTCTGTCTGTAACTAAACTTTACAAGAATTACGTTCAAATTTTGACTCTTTCATTTGACACATTATAGTATTTATATAATGATTAATTAATATATTTTTTCTCGTTCCCTATCAAAATTTTTAAGACTGTCTATTTATCGATATTCCGAAGTCTTGATAAGAAAATCGTCCATTAGTTGATACTGCATCTTATTGCTACTGCAGTGTTTTTTGCTGTCCTGTCTAAATTAGGATATTATAAAAACGAAAAAAATTCAAAATAATTTTGACAATGTATATTATTTTTTTTATTCTTAGAAATTCCTTTTATTTCTAGTTATTATTCATTGTATTCTTTACTAAACTCGTAAAAATGGTTTTATTCTAAAAGTATACCTACTTTAACTCAACTAATTAGCTTTTGCAAGAACCTGAATTTCTTTTAAAAGTATTATTTGAGTGATACATTATTTACATATCGTCTAACTTAACTGATTCTTGTTTCGTTTCCCTTAACCCTTCGTACTGTTTCATATATAAATGTAAATTCGATATATTTGTATTGTGGTTATTAAAAAATAATTAACAATTATGTATTATCGATGTTTTAACGTAGATATATACATATATTACAAATGTCATATTCTATGTATGTTCAGTTTATAAAATTATTGTATGTCGTAAATCCTTTGACGTGAAATATAATGTAGCATTTCTATATTCTGTAATAAATAAACACTTTCTGATTTATATTTAAGAAAAAATTGATACATTTATTTTTATTAAACCGGAAAATTACGTTTCCTTGTAGTTTGAAATGATTTCCTTTTTTATAGTTACATTAAATTCACTGCGTTTTTTATCTCATTGTAAATCTGAAATTTCTAGCTTGACATAACAATGTTTATAATTGTGTAGCATATATAAAATATATTTTAAATATAATTAAATTTAAAAAAAAAAAATGTTCGTAAAAACGTGTTTCTAGATTAAATGACGGTGGAGGCAGAATCCATTGTTTTCATGTTTAGCGTTTAGACGCGCGACTATCGCGACTTTAATGTGAAAACGCTTTCGTTTATTAATTTTTATTAGCTCGTTTTTTCTTGTTTCTCTTATCTTGATATTTTTTTTTTCTTATTGTAACTATATTTTCAACGAGCTGTACTGATATGTAACTATATAATAGATAAGTGTTTGTAAAATCATAGATGTGTGTAGATTAGGAATTTTAACATATCTATCTTACTATATTAATAATTATACAGATTTATTATCTACATTCTTCATGATGGGTGATGATTTTATTATTAATAATGGTGATGATTATGTATAAGTGATGATGAATTCTTTCACGGGTAAGACATTGAAATTTTAAGCACGCCTGTATTACGTATGGCCTTACAATGATGATAATTCAGTAGGCAAATAGGCCGTATTAAGATGTTGGCCTTTCGTAACCACGAATATAAGCTGTTGGACAAATTGACTTTGTTATTGACTAGAAATCAGATAAAATAGTTGGGCATAGGTCTCCCCCAAAAAGGTGGGAATTGCCATAACCCCACGTTTGCCAGGCGGGTTGGCGGTCGTAGTAGGTGTTTCTGATACTCAGAGGATGCTGTTGCCTATCCCTTAGTCACCTTTTACGACACCCACGGGAACGATATGGGGGGTACTATTCTTGGCCGGTACCACACGGCTCTTTTTTTATTTATTTCAAAAGAGCAAATTAATTTCAGTATTTAAAGTTAAAAAAAAAAAGAATTAAAACTGTTTTCATATTCAACGTACTACGTTTATTCCGCGTTATTATAATTGATAACACTCGTCTGAATCACATTTATCTCAGTCTGTGTGTTAGTTAGTGGGTTTTATCTGAAAAATTGACTAAGAGACGCCGGCGTTATTATATGATCATATATTTAATATACCGTCTTTCTTTAACTAACATATTTATATTTAACCGCCCGTATACTACGTAAGCAAAATCTTGTTTATTTTTGACCCCCTACCGCCTTGTCGTCAGCAAATGTACTCGAAGCTCATAACTCCCCGTGATAACATAAGCATTGGCATTTTTACACTGTATAGGCACTTTGACCGCAATCTCATCTGATGTTAAGTGACGATGTGGTTCAGGATGGTAAACACACTAAGCATAGAGATACTGGTTCTCAAGTCATGCGTCCGAAACATACTTATTGGTGGTATTTGGCGACAGGTTTTCAACCTCGAGGGTGGTAGCTACCCTTTAGACGCTACCACGATGTTTTCCTTCACCGAAACCTCAGGGTGAATTTAGTTGTATAGGTGGGCTCGAAGATTTTTTTTATTTTATACGAATTGAATTTTTTCTCTCGATAATTTGTTTTTTTTTCGTTTAGTGATTTTTTTTTCATTCTCTTTACATCTTAACTGTATGCTGTAGTCCATCATCACTTATACATAATAATAAGTTGTTTGATTTGTCAAATTCAAATAATATCTTTACGCCGTGTTATCGGTTCTGTTTAGTGGGTATTATACGAAATGACAATAGGACAATGGGGTATTTGATTGGTGGTTGAATGATTAAAAACAACATACTAGGTGTACTTAAATATGTAATGGAAAAAATAATCATTAGGCTAATAACATTGTAGAAAAGAATATTCTTTATTTGCACATAATATTACACGAATATCAAATTTATATAAAAAGAAAATATATATTTATCACAGCATTAATTGTTGCGTTTATGCGAATAAGGTCCAACCTCAGCTTGATTACTGCACTGACACTTCCAAAAGTGTTAGAACAGCGTTGGTATTCTGGTTTTGAACATGGTTGCCGCGCTGACGAAACACTAATATAATATAGAAACAAATTTTGTGTCCCTATTTATTTAAAAATAACTTCTTAGATTATCATATATACCACCACATACGCAAATAACATACACAATTCAGCAGTTTTATGTAAAACAAGTCAAAAGTAAAAAAATACCAGTCAATCTAAAAATATCAGTAGAAACATTTCATTCTGTCGATTATGAGTATTCTAATAGTAACTTCTAAATGTTATAACCAAAGTTATAGTGCGTGACGCGTAATTAGAACTCGATTGGTGACCAATTTTGTATGTGGTTTGCGGTGACGTATGAGGCGCGGGGGGCGCATCGACCCGTGGATCAAAACAATGGGTTGACGCGGTACCCGATATCTCCCCTCCACACTCCGTAATAAAGTCGCACAAACAATACCATTATATGTTAATTGTTACGATTGTAATATTATCCACCTGTCTAGAGGAAATATAGGATCGGAACGGGTGAGGCCAAACGAGCGTTATTTAACGAGTCTTGAGCCGCGTAATTTGGTTGCGCTCGGGTACGGGGAAGTGAAGAGAGAGGGAAGCGGGCAATTTAGTGTTGAATGCACAAGAGTTAATACGTTTTTTCTCGAGGTAATCTTCAAAACGGAAAATTCATTGTTGACATTAAATAGCGTCCAAGTTTATGGAATTGAACACATAAATAGTAATACATTTTTGATCTTATAATGCTTTTAAATACATATTATTTTTAATGAATCAATCACACTATACAACACAAACATCCCTTACGAATGTCGGTATGCAACCGAATGAGATATGCTTGTGAGGGGATCTAACCACATTTAAGTCGAACCTAAATTATGCGACTAAATAACGCATCTCACAACTCACAAAAACAACGCAAGTTTGCTCTAACTCAAATAGGGAAAATAAATGAAATTTCTTTGAAATAATTGTAAAATACGGTAACTATGGTGTCATATCAAATGACATTACTTTCGTTTGATGTTGTCACGTTCTTTTGTCGTGATTTATTCGATAAATTTATTTTATTTTATCGGGGTTGGGGTTGTGGTTTTTATTATAGTTAATACATTGTAAACATTATTTGACACATATATAGAAAAGTGTAATTGATTCAAATGAAATCTATTGATAAATCTCTCAATTGTAAGTGTGTAAATACTCGACGATTTCTCCGTACATGAGAAACTGAAAGAATAAGGGAAAAATCTGATAACGAGGTTTATTTTCATCGAGAGAAAATTGGTTATTCAAACGTCGCAATATATCGTTTGTATAAAAATGAGTTATGATACATTTCTCTCTCCAAAAATATAGTAAGAGATACGCGTGTTTCACCTTATCACATTGATTTTAGAAGGTTTATACGTTACTTTTGAAATATAGTAATGTGTTATATTATAAAGAATCATCTTCGTTTTCACATCTGCACCGGTTTTCAGACATTCGTAAGGGCCCGTCCAAGTATTAAGTATCAATGGCGGAGGCAGTGAATCCCCCCCGATTCACAAGGTCAATTCTTGCTTATTTTTGACGATATGAGGGACGGGCGTCTTAATATTGATTACATGACCTAACTTACTTGAAGATATACTATTATTATAAAAAAAATGTTTACAATTTCCCTTACATAATACGTGTACTTAACAAATAAATGTAGAGCTGCCAAGGTAACTTTACAAATCGAGTGAATATTTTCTCAAATATCATATTATTCAAATATCTGTAGATTGTAATCAAGTATCACGAAAGTAGCAAACATGCATTCGATCCGCATAATGGTAAGCAGTCACCGTAGCCTATAGACACCTGCTATAACAGAGGACACCATACGACCCCTCCCTCCTCGAACTGATCGTAGCTAACTTCAAACCGGCAAATTTAACTAACGTTTGTTCTGTAGTGTATTGTGAACGTTTTCCCCAAATTAAATCGCTTTTCAATCTTCTAGGAATCATTTTAGGTAGGTACCAATAGTACTCAGGTAACGGGAAGGCCTAGGTCCGTACCACTTTGGTAACTCTTGTGCTAGTTACCTTTCTGCAGCTGAGTGCCCTCAGCACTCGCTCTCAAAGTCACGGTGAAGCTGTAGAGCTTCCGGTCAACAGCGTTAGCTAGTTAGAAAAAAAAAGACTAATATTTATACATAAAAATCGAACCTATACCTCGTTATATTTACGCGGTAATACCCACTAAACTGACGTTTAACAAGATTCAAATTAACTTGTTTAGATTAAGAAAAGAATGTCTATGTAAACTGATAATAATTTAACTGGTAAAATAAACCAATTACTGTGTCGTTATTGTGTTTTATTAAACCTTCCTTTTATGAGAACATTTTTTTTTTATTTTCAACTATTAGTATAGTTCTTTTTTTCACTATAAAGGCTCAACGCCTTGACCATAATCTCACCTGCTATGGTTTGCTCACGATGTTTTCCTTCACCGAAAGCTCGGGCTGATTTTAGAGTTAGAGGGATAAGTTCGAACTCGTGTCCATATTGGCGGAATACGCCCACAATGCCAACTGTGCTATCATCGCTCGCAGATGGTGACCCGCTAAATCTAGATCAATAGTTCCCAACCAGTGGTCCGTAAGAACCAGAATACGGTCCTGGAATGTAATCAAAATTTCGGTTGATAGGAGAACTTGGCGACCAGTAAAGTAGCTTTGACATTAGTCCCAGGATTATCGATCTTGCGAAGAGGATGCACGTTGATAAATCACATGAATTCAAAAGGTACTAGTAAAAATGTGTTCTGCTATAGTTTGACCGCGACTACTTTAACAAAAAAATGTTTACTAATTTAGGCCCTAAGAAGGCGCTTATGAATGTCAAAACACTACCACCGGTTCGGAAAATAACACATTCAAGAAGAGCTGGCAAGAAACTCGATCTGGTTCCTTCTTTAATCTTCTTTACGTTTTTTTTAAGTTACTAAAATTATGCAATTCATAATAACAATAAACGGTTTTAGCGGAAACACAAAGAATGGTGTCACTTCCAGACATCACTATCGTTTACGTAATGATCCACCCTGTAATAACCTTTGCATATTAAAATCTGTTTGACATAGTGCTTAAACTTATCGTCAGGTAAATCCAAGTTTTTTTTATAAATTCAAATATGAAATATACATATTTTTTTATAAAAACAAAACAAATCATAATTCCAATCATTGTTAACAGAAGCACAGAGGGTTCTAACTGTACTCCACCACAGGAAGGCGCGGCGAGGAGGTATCCGGAAGAAACAGTATAAATGTTATTCATATTTTTCTATAATTTACATTAAAAAAAAATAATACACACTGAAACGAATTTACAAAAGTTTCTCGCAGTTTAAATTTTCAGAACTGAGCAGAATGAACAACGTTACATCAGTACACCTATATTAGTGTCCGAACGAAACAGAATTTTCAGCCGAAACCGAAAAAGAACTTTCGCCCTGGGTCTCAGTTTCGGCCAGAACCGTAACTTATGTAGACTTACAGAATTTTACTCTTTAAACACAAATATAGTATATTTGAAGCGATGCTGGTGCAGTTGGTAGTGCGGTCGGATTCCGTGTCATCATTACATTTTTTCTATGGGAGCCAATTAGTCATGATTAAATGTATTAATTCACGTCAATGAAAACACAGGTATAACTTCGTAGAAGAAAAAAAACAATATTTTGCGTTCTATGGCGGGTTTTTCTTTTCATCCCGTCGATGTCATAAACGCACTCAGCAGTCGTGTGCCGGATACAAAGTCCAACATGTGTATGTTGTAAATATTATTGTTTTTATGTGTTATTTATTTAGCAGACATTGTTTTTAAACTCTATGTTAAGTACCGATCACTAACCGCTTTTCAAACTCATTAACTCATTAAACCAAGTCAAAACACGTTGCCGCGTTTCAGTTCAAAAAAATATGAGCAACGACCGGGCTTTAACAGTAGTAAATAAGGAAAAAAAAAGTTATTACCAATAGCATAACTAAATAATTATAAAAGTACCTCATAACAATCAGGTCAAACAGGTGGCCCTATGATAGGATGCTTCAAAAAAATATTTTTTTCACTCTTACTCTCCCAATGCTTGAAAGGTGGATAAGATTAGAAGGTAAGGTAATATTAGAAGCGATGATGGTGCAGTGGACAGTGCGGCTGGATTCCTCGTCATTGGAAGCTGGTTCGAGTCCACGTATCCAACTCTACAATCTGCCTGAGCTTTCGTTGAAGGAAAAGATCGTGAAGAAACCATAGCATGGTAGAAGGGCATTTACTAATAATGCCCGCGTAGGTAGCTACCACCCTCAAGTTTGAAAACCTGTCGCCAAATATCAATAGGTATGTTCCGGCAGCATCACTTGAGAACCAGTACCTCTAGGCTTAGTGTTTACCATCCTGGACCACATCATCACTTACCATCAGTTAAGATTATGGACAAAGCACTGAGCCTATTCCGTGTAAAAAAGTCCTCGCCAAAGTCCGATGTGTAGTTAAGCTCTGAAATGTATTTAATAATTAAACTGAAATTACGCCAAATTATTTTTTTAAATATCCATTGTATTAAAAAAATGTGAAGTACTCTACTCTAAATATTTACTGCGACCCGTTTCAATACTTTCTGATGCTGCCTCAAAGCCTTTTGCATGTGATAGATTTCTGAAAAAAATAGAATCTTCTTTCAGCATAAAAAACCGAGAAAATTACAAAAAAAAGTTGGGAAAAGCGAAAATGTTAAATCGTATATTTTTTCATTTGGAAAAATCAACTTGCAGCCTATATTCTCCCACATAATTAAAAAATGAAAAGGTTAATATTTACGTATCAAAATGTAAATAGACCCAGGTTTTTATTCGATCTGACTAACGCTGTTGACCAGAAAGGCCTTGACAGCTTCACCGAACTTTGGGACGAGCGCTTAGCCGAAAATGGTAACTAGCACAAGGCCACCAAAACTGATCTCGGCTTGCACTACTAAAATTCCCCGGAATTTGCCCTAACTAAACTCTGCGATTTCTAAAAGAAAAAAAGGATCCCTTACAGAACCTGTGTACATGCGTGTGATGTGCAGGAGTGTATGTGCGGTGTGGTGCGTGTAATGCTAAAGTGCATGCAATGTCACTTTATCGCGCTGGCGGCGGCTGCATAGCCTTCCCCGTTGGGAATCGAAGTATGTCATGGCGGAGGAGGACCCGGTGTGTGTGCGGGTGAATATACCCAGGAATGAAATGAAAATTATTTAGAAATGTAATAAATTAATTTTACGACTTTTTAGATAAGTTTTATTTTTACTTGACTGTTTATTATACGATCAAATAATTTCGCGTATAACGCCGTATACATAATAGAGGTGAGACTTCTTACAATTTTCAGTCCCGCATGTGATAGCCGAGGTGGCTGTTCGTCTTGAACGTTTTCAAGTAAACTTCAGAGCTCAGATCTAACAGTGACACAACTGGTGATCGATTCTTACCATCTAATGGGCATACCTAATTCATCCTCTTAAGAATCATTGCATCCTTCTTACTTCTAACCCCTAATTCATCTTTATATCCCTAAGGTTAATTTATATAAAATATGTATGAATATTAAATTTCGTCCTTCTTAGTTTGAAAATAATGGACTGTCACACAATAGATCATCCTCTAGGTTAATCAAATCAAATCAAAAATCTTTATTCAAATTGGGCACTAAGAAGTCACTCATGTACGTCAAAAACTACAAAAAAAGACATGAAAATCTTATTTAAAATAAAATAAAAACCATTTTAGTTGTATTTTAGAGGGAGGGAGAGCGTACTATACTACACAGTTATACCTAAAACTATATACTAAAACTAAAAAAAAAAAGAAACTTTTTAAATTTCAAAACCGACTTTAAAGGATTATGCTGTAAAAATGCACTAAGAAGTAAATAAATAATTACTTTTTTAATAATCTACTTCTGTTTACTTCAATATATGCTATGTTTTAATATAATTAATAATTTTAGAGTCAAGAGTTAACCAATCAACTGATTTATACACGGAAATAACTGCCTAAGCTTTATCACAATTAAATATAAGTTAAATAAAGAACTAGGTTGATTTTAAAGAAAAAAAATAATCAAAATTGAATATAATTACACCAATATGGTATTCGTAAGCTGGCACCGATTTCATATGTATTTAGTAAAAAAAAAATATTTTGACATCAAAAACAGATACTTTAATTTTATTTATTAATATAGATGTCATTAACTTCGTCCGTTGTTTTCAATAAATTAAGCATCAGTCAACCATCAGTCACCGTTTTGTAAAATTTCGTAAGTTGTTTTTGTTTTCCCGAGTACATAGCTTCGTGATTAGCCGTGTTTTGTAGGTGATGTTTTTGTTTTGCTGTCTGTTGGTAAAGTTAAGTCGTAGTATTACCACAGTATAAATGTACAGATCAGTATGGAAACTACCTACAAACGCTCGAAACTGGACACTCACACAAACATGCGCATCGACGAGGCCCCTAAGCGTTCTCGCGGTACTGTCACTAGTGAGTGCAATATGCATATCTAATTGAGTGCCGCGCCGAGACAAGTACAAGTTAATCTCATCGATCTTTTTAAAAATGCCACCAGCGTATTGCGTAATATACGGCTGTTTGAACTCGGCTTCTTCAAAACCGGAGCTATTGTATTTTCAACTTCCTGCTGATTTTGAAAGGATATGAATGACTTATTGGTTCATTAAACAAGCTCCTACACCTATACCTGCGCTGATAAAAATGATAAAGATGTATGTATGTATGAATGACAAAAGTGTAAAAGGTAACGCCGCAATGACAAAGTTAAAAATCTATTCTATATCTATTAACTGACGCCTATCCGACGACGACGACGACGACGACGATTACCTATTTAATCTGTATTTGTAAGTTATTTATTTCAATTCAATAGATTGATCACTACAGAACATTAAAGTTTTAATATCAAAGACAAACATTATCAAAAACATTAAAAGTCACAACCCTATCGCATCAATGGAGTGTAGGTAATTATTTCAACTAGGCTTAGTTTCCATACTGTTCTGTATATTTATACTGTGGTATAACAATGGTTTTTTTTTTTAATTTTAATTGTATGGTAGTTGTCATTCTAAAAGTATTGATATCATATTAACTTTGTTTACTTACAATAAACGTTGTATAAAATATACATATATAAATTTAACATAAAGTAACTTTACCAGTTGTTAGGTTTCGTCTATGAAGTGAAGTTAATATTGTGTTTGTGTTTTGATTCAAATTTTGTAAATTACAAAAGTTTGTATTAAAATAATGCCTAGTAAGTTTTTCAACAAATAACCGTCAACTTTAAATTGAAAATGTCTTACTGAAAACGATAATTATTTATGAACGTATTTGAGCGAAGTTATTATTTGTACATATTTTAAAACAATTAATCAGTAGTTTAACACTAAACAATATAGATATTACAAAATTTGCTAATGACATTTGAAAATCTCTGTTGCCGCGTAACCTCAGTGATGCATCACGATAACCGCGACTTTATCTTAATTTTGTGACGACTCCATTTTTCAAAATTCTTCGAACCGTATCTGGCCAGTAATCGGAAATCTATGCTCATAATAAAAGCTAACGACACAAAATCTGCAGATATAAATACTATACGCAAAAAATAATATGCGAGGCTTCAGAATCGACTACATCCCCACAGTTTTATTTTTTTCTTTTCTGCCTGCTTATTAATGTATTCCCCAATCACACACAAACTACTTAACCGATTTCGATGAAATTTGGTATGGTTATAGGTTATATTCTATAGTAACATCTAACATACATACATTTATATTTATTTATTTAATGTATATATGGCGTTTATCTAGATTCATAATAATGAACTGTATACATAATAAAATTATCAAAAAATAGAATTGAAAAGAATTGAAATATAATATAAATAGAGGGTTGGTAATGGCATACATTCCATCCAGGGGGAGAACATACGCTGCAAATTGTCTGAATTCCAAGCGCCTAAAGACGTGGGGACATCTAATTAAATATAAAAATAAAATGATGACAGAACTCATGAACTGATTAAGTTAAGTAATTAAGAGAATATTATATTATGTAATAGGTATAGTTCTGAAGTAATTATTTTCAGGATGATGTGTATTAAATGCGCTCTCAGAAATATCAGTGATAGTAGGTAGTACATAGTATAAGTAGGTAATTGGGGTAAAAATGTATAAACACAAACAACGGCTATAGCTCTAGTTGTTATTCTGTTTCTTTCTAAACGTGTAATAATATAATATAAATTAATTATATTAAAACCACAATAAAGAGTCTCCCTTATGGTCATTTCATCACTAACATAGACTTCATTGAATAGATAACGGGTTGTAAAGCTTTCAAGTGTTCATTCGCATTCTGTCTTTATAGCAATCACTTACAATTTCTTCATTCTCGATACGTTTATGAATAATAGAATATATAATACAATTTAATTAATATTATAAGGAAAAATCTTTCAAAAAGCACCATTTGAATATTACTGTTCGAAACGTTGAAGGACCATTCGTATACCATCCGTCGGTATGAACGGTCGACTTAAATAGGGTTATGCCTTAGAAGTTGATCCGTGACTTCCTAATAATACAGCCTATATACCCAATAGGGATTGGCATTCATATGTTTCATTAAAACGAATAAATAAATAAATAAAAATGTGTTTCGTGATTCTGTGCACTCTTGTGGTTAGCGTAATCGTCGGAGTTAGTTCCTTGTCTTTGGGAAAAATTGGAGTTAGTGGTGAGTCTTTATTTTTTATTTCTTTTATAGCATTGTAATTTTTTCTGAGTTAAACATTGATAGTTTATAGGAAAGATAGCATGAGCATTTAAGCTCTAAATGTTTGTCATAGATTTACCAATTCCAACAGAGATATTGATTTTTATGACCTAAATGCTAATTAATAGTTATAAGGTATTTCTTGACATGGTAGCTTTCGTTCTGAAAATTTTGGAGCGCGATCCGGAATATTTTGCAAACTTGTGACGATTCTGACTTTCACTAAGTTTTAGATTTGGAGAGTATTATATCATTAATATTTAATTTACTTATCAACTTGTAGTATATCATTTTTTATGATCCTCTTATGTACCTAAGTCTTTGGTTATACATTAAAGGCCGGCAACGGACCCGCGAATCCTCTGGTGTTGTGGGCAGCGGTGATCACTCTCCATCAGGTGAACCGCTTGCTCGTTTGCCCCCAATTCCATAAAAAAGTTCCTGATACTTCCATTATCGTTCGCTATATTTTTGTGTTTGAGTTAGTAGTTGTAGAATCTTAACAATTCAAAATTAATATTCTATTGTGTCCTGCTTTCATCCTTGCGATAATTTCCTTTAACCTCAACTGATGACGTTGGTTATATATTGTTATCCCGAATAAATGATATTAATAATAATTAGTAATGTCAAGCCAATTATAATATTAATTCTGTACTATTAGTCTAAGGAAAATCATAATTTTACACATAAATCTATATAACATGGCCAATTTATAGCTACTATTTAAAGTACAATTACTAGGAAATTATAAAACCGTATAAAAAAAAGGAATTTTGATATTTTACTTGGTTTATGTTAGTTTACAGGGAAAAAGGTTTCAATGAAAGGCTAAATATAAAGGGCTAGCAATAATGTTATGTTAGTTCATAAACTGAAAATTGCGACAATAGAAAATCAATAATCTTAATAAATAATCTTATTCTAAGCTATCAAGTATGCTTAGCGATGATGGCGCAGTTGGTAGCGTGGTCGGATTTCGCATTGATGAACGTAGGTTCATATCTATCTTTATAATGAGCCTGAGCTTTCGGTGAAGGAATACAACTTGATAACGCCATCGCATGACTTAATAGGTCATAATAATGCGATCTACAGCTACCAGCCTCAAACTTGGAAATCTGTCCGACTTTCACCAAACGAGCTAGATATTCATTTGAATTCAAAATAGCGGATTGATATTTAAAATTTTATGAGAAGCCACTTTTTTATAAACACTCTGTTTTTGAATATGTAAGAATTAGTCTAAGTTATAATATATTATAGTTTGCAAAAAACAACTAGTCAGTAGCTTGTATTTGTTATTGGCAACGCTTTCGTACGCACGAATACGAACTTATGACTGGATCCCGCGTCAGAAGTATTCGCTGCAACTTGTAATTCCCATGGTTTAATAATTTCAAGGTATAGTTTTTAGCATGTTATGAATTTCCTTATATAATATTTGTTTTATTTACAATTAAATAGGTTGTTATGCTCATATTAGAACTCGGGTTTTTCTCGTATCTTTAGGAACATAAACCGAGCAAAAACACAGAAAATTAATGTTTAAACTTACGGCTCTAAATATTTGATATAAGACCTGATCCTATTATGAGACAATTTAAATAGGTTTATTTTTTTATTTCACAGATCAAAAATGTGGAGTCGAAGCGAGTTCGAATCTCTTACATCACAACCCTTGGTTGGTGTTTTTATCGAGTATTATAGGGGTGAACATAGAACTGTTATCAGATGCGGTGCAACCCTTATCGACTCGAAGCACATTGTCACTGCGGCTCATTGCGTCCAGAAAGTTAAATACACAAAGTAAGTGTGTGCCAATGTGTGTACGTAATTAAAAAGCGGAGTCATATTACATGTCTATCTAACATCAGGCTATGAAAATTATTATTTTTTCTTACACTAAAAAACGAAAACAAAGATTTATTTATTACATAAAATACCTAATATCTGCAAGAAAAATATCAATTATTTAATACGAATTAAAGATTAAAAAAGAAAAGACCAGGGAGCATAGATGCGAGAAGTGCCATCACTAAATACTATTTTATATATTCATAAATAAAAGATATCTATAACTTATTACTTTTGCAATTACTTTGCAATAATTTGCACGAACGATCATAAAGAACAAGATATTTTCCTAATACAAAATAAGTTGAACGAAGTAAGTCATTATAAATGATTTGGTATAATTTTCAGGCTGGTTGCACGACTCGGGGAATACGATCTAGACAAAGACAAAGATTGTTTGGATGGTGTGTGCGCTGATCCAATCGTTCGACTAGACGTTGCTGACATTTTGATTCATCCTGATTACGATGGAACGGAAAACGATATTGCAGTTTTGAGGTTGAAAGAGGACGCTCCGTATACAGGTATATACTGCAAATCGTCCTTTTCTTCGACTTCCTGGGTTATTTAGTCATCTTTAATTAAAATTGAATTTGAATGGAACATTAAAAACAGAAAATGAAATCAAAATTAATTGTAATTATAAAAGCACACAAAGTTTTGCAAATTAGTCGGAGACACAAATCATTTCCAAAACATCTTATTAATAATTGTGCTTCCAGTAACTTTCACATTAAAATTTCTGTCTATTCCAGATTTCATCCGTCCGATTTGCCTGCCATCGGGAAAAGTCGAGGGTAGCGTGACATTTTCAGCAGCGGGCTGGGGTGAAATCCCAGTTATGGGTTTCTATAGCCATGTGAAGAAGATCGTCCCGTTGCCGTACTGGACACGCGAGAATTGTCAGGCAGCATACAGCAAGACTACGCTAGCAAAAAATGTTATCTGCGCTGGTGGGGAGGAAGGCATCGACACTTGTAGGGGAGATTCCGGCGGTCCTTTGACATGGTTCCGCGATCGTTTTGAACTAATGGGAGTGACCAGCTCGGGCAATGTCCATTGCGGTGCGAAGGGATACCCCGGCATTTACACGAGCGTCGTCGACTATTTGAACTGGATCAATTCTGTTATCAACTAATGGACTCTTTGTGTCAGTGTTGCTAATCAAGTTTTTGTATAAATTTTAGTGCTGGTTACACATTGCAAAAACGGTTGGCAACAGAGACAATTTTTTTTTTTGGTTGTTGTTGGACGTCATTCCCGGTGTAATGTGTATAAAATTTAATGATATTTGACGAAAACGATAATTTAAACTGAAATAATTCGACACACATATTACATATTTTGTTATAGGTTAGGAAAGTAAGATGGCTGCTTCAAAATAATTTAATATTTTGCTTAAGTGTCTTTACTTGTTATTGTATAAAGAAAATTGAACGTGTGTATAAAAGCTTAAAAGAAATTAAGAATAGCTTTACGTGTTAGGTTGCAAATTGAATCCGATCAACTCCTGTATTATAAACTAACGCAGTCACAGCTTTCCTTTACTAAAAAAGAATTCCCAAGACTGCATAATCTATAAGTGGCAAAAAACAGTATTGGGGAAAGTGCCTTAAACTAACTTTTTAAAAGTGCCATAAAAACTTTATTTTAAAGACTGACTCGTCACGCATATTGTAGTGACTAAGGGATAGGAGTTAAATCTTATCATATTCCAGCTGCCAAAGTGAATAGTTTAGTTTTAAAATGGTTTTCTTATAAATAATATAAGTCAGGTATGAATTATTTAAATTAGAAATTCAATTGTGTATACTGCTAACAATAATAAAGGGTACGCGTCGATCAGGGGATATACGGCCGAAATGTTTGTAATCGAATTAAGAGGATTCACGGACGGCAACTAATTTAAATAAAATAGGTATTTCCGAAAGATATTATTATCACGTTACACCTCAAAAGAAAGAATTGTAAAACGCGAAATGGAAAAATACAGCTCGGGCGGATTGCAAATAGACGAAACCATCACTTCGTAATCCCGTTTCCTCCTCCAAAACTGGGAGGATTAATATAAGTATAACTTAAAAAAAAGTATAAGTTATTAAAGACATTGGTTTTGCCTCTACGTTTTCCTTATTTTTTTTTTATTCGTCAAATTTATGTACCGGACGTCTGGTTACCAACGGTAAAACTCAGACATTTGTTCTTATTTTCGAAGGTTTCTATAGTAGGTAATTAATTTATAGTTATAGAAAAAATCCAAACCTACAGGCATACTAGTGGTAGACATATATTATATATTATTTTATATACTATATTGCCCTTTTCTAGGGAGGAAATAGGGGAATAATATTTTATCTTAATTATGCCGCCCGCAGCATACCCTCTTAATTCGTTAATTAGATGGCGCGCGTTAGGACGTATCGAATCTCATTCCTTCGTCTTAATTGTCGGCGAAAGAATTTCCGCGGCAAAATCCACAAGTCGACGCGAAGCCTAAGGCAACGAATAATGGTCAAACGATTAGGAATTAACTTTGTTTTAAGAATGCATTTATAAAAAATGAACAAAAAAAAGATCTCATATAATATTAACATTCCAGTTTTTTTTTTTGTTTTGTACCTAATCTGTTTATAAACTAACACTATTTCGGAACTCTAAATATAAATTTTATTTTATTTGTGTATAAAATATACTGAAGAAAATATATAGGTATATATAGTGAATATTTTAGCTTGAACCAAATATTATAAATTAAATAGTAGGTACCCTAGTTTTAAGACATTATTTTTTAAATTAAAAACAGTTTTATAAAGTCATAAAAAAAATCATCAAAGTTTTTGCCAAATCAAATATATGCGAATATTATAATGCTGTATTTTATTTTATAACTACCTTTCACCTGTGATTCTGTTCACTTGAAAATAAATTTTGATAATTTGAAATGGAGAGAAAATATTTTTGAAGGAATGTTGGCTTAGTGGTAATTCAGGCTGACATTGGCGTATTCCAGCAGTATCACTTGAGAGCCAGTACCTTAAGGCTTAGCGTGTTTACCTTCTTGGACCACATCATCACTTTAAAGGTCTTACCACCATGATATGGTTTTTTTTCATTATTCTCTCAACGAAAGCTCATTATAGAGTTGGATGGGTGGGTTCGTACCTGCGTCCATTGACGTGGAATTCGACATCACTACCAACTGCACCACCAACGCTAATCTAACTTTAATAGAATCCGTTGTTTGTGGTAACATTTTACATAAGCAGAGATATTACATAATACACTGCATAAAAACAGATTAAAAAAAAAAAAAACAAATAATGAAATATACTTTACGAAAGTTTATATTTCACAAAGTAATAATGCCTGCTTACACTTGGCTGAGAAGAGGTTAGGAGAGAATTTCGGAAAGTGGATTATAATAATTCTTTTTAAAATAAACAAATGTTTTTTTTTTAGTCAGTTAATATGAATTCAATAAAAAAAATACGACATTTTAATAATAACCACGACAAAAATATATTTACCCATTCATTCGATTTCTGGACCTTTTCAGTTCTTCTCGATGACTGGATCGTTTTCTGAACTGGTGGTAGTGTTTTGACGTTCATAAGCGCTTTATTAGGGCCTAAAAGAAAATTTGAATTTGATTTCACACAGTAATCTATACTAATAAATAAAATTGAAGCGTCTGTTTGTAATATCAGAGTAACAACTTTTTAATAAACACATATGAATGTGTTTACGATACCTATGCTAAAAGAATATTTTTTTAAATTTTTGTCTGCATATTGTTCCTGGTAATCTCCGCAACGGCTGTACCGATTTTGATGGGACTTTTTGGGTAAATAACTGAAGTTAATCCGCGCAACTTAATTATGTTTTTCGAAAAAAAAAAAAACTTTATAGTGTAGTAGAAACTATATATTACATATATATATATATATATATTTTTTCTGTGGTGCCGGCTTAAGAATAGTACCACCCTATATCTACCCGTGGGTGTTGTAAAAAGCTACTAAGGGATACAACAGAGGATGGGCAGCAGCATTCTCTGAGGACTACATACACGTACTGCGATTGTCCAACCCGCCTGCCAAGCGCAGCGATTATGGCAATTCCCCCCTTATCTTTGAGGGAGACTAAGTCCTGCAGTGGACGCCCATACGATTGGATGGATGGATGAATATATATAATTATTTGTCCTGATTGATTCATCAACGCAGAGCCTAAGTTATAAACTTGAAATTTTGGCAATAGGTACTACTTATGATATAAGCATCCACTAAGAAAGGATTTTTGGGAATTTCACCCCTAACTAGGTAAAATGTATGCATGCATGTATGTATGCATAAAAAAACAGTTGTAATGAAGTCCACCATTTTCAAACTAGAAAGCACGAAATTTAATATGCATACTTTTGGTTACAATTAAATGTACATTTTTGGTATAGTCGTTATACATTCATATCTATTTAGTAAAAAAATGTGTTAACATTACAAACAGACACTTAAATTTTGTTTATTAGTATAAATTCCCCCAACATTAAATTTAACCCTTAAAAGTATAAATTATGCACGAGCATCCGATGGAATAGATCAACTCTTGTATCACCGTTAGATCTGAATCAAAGGTTTCATTGAAAACGTTCAAGACGAAGAGATAATTTTTATTTTATTTAATTGATATGGAGATCAATGAAAGTTTGCAGTAAAGTAAACTTAAGTACTAATTCTACGCAGACGAAGTTGTGTGCATCAGGTAGCTCTGTCTGACTATGTTACCTTTGCAAATATAAAGCACTGAATAGATTTCAATAAATTTTGTAACGAGATAGATTATACCCAGAGGGAGAATATATGCTGCAAATTGTCTGAATTTCACGCGAGCGAAGCCGCGGGCAGAGCTATAATACAGCTATAATAGGTTTTTATAAATGGCCGTGATTTTATTCTTTATGGTTATAATCCAAGGAAAATTATACAAACATAAATAAATATTGAAATCTATTTATAATAATAATCATGGGAAAATCCCACATATCAACGTTTTATTCCAAACGAAGTTAATTATATATATATATATATATATATATATATATATATATATATATATATATATATATATATATATATATATATATATATATATATATATATATATATATATATATATATATATATATATATATATATATATATATATATATATATATATATATCCGTTATATGTATATATATATATATATATATACATATAACGGATATGACATGTGAAAAGTTACATATTATTCTTTGTTATTTTGCAAGTTGCTTGTAAAATACGTACAACTATTAAAAATAAATATTCCTTATTATTATTTGAAGCGATGATGGCGCAGTGTGTAGTGCGGCCGGGGTTCCGTGTCAATTGACGCGTGTTCGATTCCCACCAATCCGACTCTAAAATCAGCCTGAGCTTTCGGTGAAGGAAAACATCGTGAGGAAACCATAGCATGGTGGCAGGGCATTTTTCTAATGATGCCCGCCTGGCTAGCTACCACCCTCAAGTTTGAAAAACATATCGCCAAATACCAATAGGTGTGTTCCGACATCATCACTTAAGAACCAGAGTACCTCTAGGCTTAGTGTGTATACCAGCCTGGACCACATCGTCACTTAACATCAGGCGAGATTGTGGTCAAAGCATTGAGCCTGATCCGTGTAAAAGAAACCTAAACGTGACCTAAAAATTAACAAACAAAAAATGTATTCTTAAAATATGGAAATATGTTTTGAATTATTTAATTTTAAAGAATGTAAATCATTTGGTTACGTAATCCAAATTAGTTTCTTTTATTGTAAAACATATAGATAAAAAGTAAAATATAAAGAGTAACAAAATATCTAGCTAATAATTTTCGATATTATTCAAAATCAAAAAATTCTTTATTCTATTTGGATCTTGAAAAGGCGCTTATGAACGTTAAAAAACTACCACCGGTTCGGAAAACAACCCAATCGAGAAGACCGGCAAGAAACTCGATTTGGTTTTTTTATGTCTTTTTTGTTAAGTTTTTAAAATTATACAATTTATAATAACAATAAACGGTTTTAGCCTGTGCGCGCAGAGAGGAGTGTCACTTCAAGACATAACCATCGTTCACGTAATGATCCACCCTATAATAACCTTTGGATATTAAAACCTGTTTGACATAGTGCTTAAACTTATCGTCAGGTAAATCGGTAATGTGCTTTGGTACGATGTTGTAGAACCTGACACTAATGCCTGACACTATTGATAGATCAAGTTAAAGAAATGTAGTTAACATTGTGAAACCAAGAGCATGCATTTCCGTTTGAAATGACTATTGATCCTATTTTCGTGTTGGTTAAAAGATATTATTATATTTTAATCAGAATTAAATCATTTATTTTAATATAAATATATAGTATTTTGTAAATGCCGTATATAATAAGAATAGTACAGAGGAGAAATTTTGAATAAATCGTACATCTTACAGCAGCTCTGATGATACTATGTATTGTCGTCACTCATCGCTGGGCACGAAAGAAGTAAAGATAAAACATTGCGGGTTTATGTTCGTAATTACGGTACACTATACCTTTTTATAACTTCTACCTGTAATACAAACCAGCCTGAAATCAACGGATTTAATAGCTACCTAACGATACTCGACAGGGACGTTATGACATAAAAATCGTATTTTTGCGTAAAAGACATAAATGATCAAGCTATTTTTAGTTTAAATTCTCGTAATTAACTCTTTGGCCAAGCTATTACATACCAATGGTTCGATAATAAATCGATAGATTTACGTTAAAGCTACAATGATCATTTTTATGTTACACTAAAACTAAAAAAAAAAATCCTTAAATTGGAGACAGCAATATAGAACCCCAGAAATTCGTAACGCATCTAATTAATGCACAAATGTAATTAAAATTTGCAACAAAGCAACCGACATTACCCGAGGAATTGCTAAACTTAAGTGGCAGTGGGCTGGGCACATTGCTCGCAGAATCGATGCTCGATGGTGCCAACGGGTTCTTGAATGGCTGCCGCGTATTAGAAGACGTAGCGTGTGTAGGCCCAACCACAAGGTGGACAGACGATCTGGTGAAGGTAGCGAGAATCCGCTAGAAGCGGGTGGCGCAAGACCGGTCGTCGTGGAGATTTTTAAGGGACATCTATATCCAGCAGTGGACGTCTTTTGGTTGAATGGAATAAAAGTTGTATGGATAGCTCGTTTACGAAGAAACTTATCGAATTTATTTCCTAGTCTAATGAAACAGTAAATAAAAAAATGTTTAGTACCTTTAGCGGTTGATAATAATTTCATTGCAATGTCACTGTTACAACAGTGATCTATTAGGTTTCAATGAGGCGCTTCAGCTTTAACTTGTTCTATATTGAGATTTAGCTGTTCCTGCAGCTTCGTTCGCGTTTCATTTTTTTTCTATTTTCCATGTTTCATATCTATTTTTCTTATTCACTGTGTAATTTCGTTTGCAGATAATCATTTGAAAAAAATGGACCTTATTTTTTGTACATGCCCTAAATTATTATTGGTTATTATATTATACTAAGAGAAAGTAAAGATAATTCATATAAATTGAAATACTTTCTAGTAAAGCTGTCTATTGAATCGGATTTTGTTTACAGGGTCATGACGTATTCGTGTATTAATTGCGCTTCTTGAACACCAAAAACTTTTAATTTATTTTTTAAGTTAAAATATGAACTAAATAAACATGTCAAATGTAACTTATAAATCCACAAATAATGTCAAAAAGACGTATTTTTGTTATAAAAAATTAAATAATTTCCGTAAAAAATATTGAAAAGTATTATTTTAACACAATAATAAAAATTAAAAAAAAATCCTACATAACTATTTAGTTGTAGAGAATTTATTTTATAATAAGTTTACTAAATGATGATAGATTAATCGTAGAGAATATCATAATAATAAGTAACAAGTATAATAAGTAAAATATTGTCTTATAAAAATTACACTTTAATAAACATTCGTAAATAACATATAAATGACTATTATTTCCTTTTTCTGATTTGTGTATTTTATTACAAAATTCCTTAATAGTTCCAACAATAAAGCACTTCTACCATTTGGCTCAAATAACGTGTATCAGTGGTCGTAATAAATTAATTTAATTATACCGTTTGACGTCATACATTTATAAACTTCAGTTGGAGTTTTTATGGGGGATCTCAATCTCTCATGCAGCATGCAGTTAAATACATTAACCTTCGTATTTGACCCTGTATTGTGTAATTATGGTGGCGTTTTATATGATATAGTATTGTGCACAGGTGAAGTGTAATGGAATTAATTACACGAAATGTTTATTCTGATGTGCCAAGAAAACTCCATGTTCTAGCAAAATGAACCACCCATTTTGATGGAGATTTAAAACGCTGCCACAATAATACATGACTTATCAAATGACACTGGAAGAATTGTGGATGTAAATGACAGATTGCTATTAACCAAGAAGAACAAGAAGTATTTTCTAGTCTTTTTACCTCTACCATAAGGTTCATTTTTAACCGACTTCAAAAAGAAGGAGGTTATCATTTCGTCTGTATGTTTTTTTAAATGTTTGTTATGCTATTTTCCATTCATTTATGGACCTATTTGCAATTTTTTTTTAACATAAGGTTAATTTTTTTTAATGTGTTTTTGACATTTACATGTTTATTTAGAAAGATTAGCTCTAACAAAAAAAAAAGAGTTACGCTTATAGGCAAGCTATCCGCTCACTCTGTGGCCACGAGGCCCGATTACGGGAATTGCATATTTCCAATATTATAACTCGCTGTGTGGCCACAGCTCCGTCCGCGTTTCATTTATTCTTCACTGCGCAATATAGTTTTTAAATAATCATTGAAAAATATTGTTATGATGGTGCTGCCCATTGAATCGTATTTTGTTCACAATTACACGAGTTTAACTTTTTTAAACGGAACCCTAATTATTTTCCTAGAATATTTTTGCTACTAAGAGAAAGCGTATTTCTTAGGATCGAGCTTTATTCACAATTTCAAGAAATTGTTTTACGCTGAACTGTAATTTTATTATATTTACGAAAAAATGTAACTTAATTTAAGTGGAGTTGCTTAAGTTATCTACCAGAAAAAGTCCCGTCATAATCGGTCCAGCCATTCCGGAGATAAGCCGGAACAAACAAACACAGACAAAAATTTTAAAAATCGAGTTTTTGTTATAGATTCCGACATACACATTGATACGTATTTAGTAGAAAGTTATTATTTTTTGATATTATAAACATACGCTTCAATTTTATTTATTATTATAGACTATAGAGTATAATACAGATTATTATGTTATTCCGATTGCATTTACCCGTTTGCTTAATATGTACTCTGTGGTCATTTGCTTTCAAGATTCGGTACAGTGTGGACGTACTTTTTTATAAATCATAATGCTTAGTATTCAGAAGATAATCAATTTCTCGTCGATTATTGTGGGCAATGGAGTTCGTTACATGAGATATTTTATTGTGCGATATTTTTTTTATTTCTTACTATCCATGCTACTGTTTGTTATTGTTCTCATATACACCATAACTGTCGGCATAAATGGTAAGTCATATTTTGTTGTTACAAATTATAATTATTAAATATATTTAACCTTCATTTGCCATACTGATAGCACCGATGTTCGTTTTATTTAAGTTATCCTGTTTGTGTCTTGTGTTCAAATCTAGTAATTGATATTCCTCCCCTTCGTTTTGATGGATCGATCTTAAACTTCGTACACACCTTGGTACCCGGATGACAATATAATTATGTATTTAAGTATCATTGTAAATCTAAGAGGTAATCGGCACCACATAATGACGTATTACAATATTTTTACAACCCCCTAATATGAATATGAAATGAAAGAGTCGATTAGGAAATTCATTACACCATGAAAGAATTCAAAAATCCAAGATGGTCGCCGCCACAATATCAGGCATAACATATTTTTGACAACTCTCTCAATATAGGTCTAAAATAAAAGAGTTTGACTAAGTACACCGTGAAAAATCCAAAAACAATATAAATAACCTCCAAATTTTTTTTGCAAGTTTTGTTTTTGATGGCGTTTGATTCTCGTATTGTATGGTATTTCCTCATAATTATTATTTTTTAAATATATATACTTATATATATTTTCTAATATTATGTCAATGTTTGTGCTTCTTTTTGTATATGTGTTTGTAACGTTTTTTTTCTTAACAATAATATTGTCAACTTAATAGATACTCCACGTTTGGCATTGTATGCTTTTGTAATATGTGGAAACTTTATTGCATTATGATAATTAATATATGGTGTATTTCGTTTTAAGCATAAAGCACTATTTATTTCCCAAATAAATAAATAAAAAACAAAATGGCGGATCATACAGACAGTTAATACATGAAAATTGGAATATAACAATTTTGTTTTAGTCTGATAATATTGATAAGGGGAGTGGTAAGATGACTGGTACCAAGTACTTACCTACTTAGTTATTTTTTAGCTGTTAACTTTTATACCTTCCTAGCTGTGTACCCTCGGCTCCGCCCGCGTTTCATACATTCTTCACTGTGTACCTAACAAAACAAATGTATGAAGTAAAATTAGTCTTTTGTTTTTATTAGCGGAAAAATGTACATGAGAGTAAATCGAAAAAAAAAAAAAAAAAGGTACAGTCGATGGAATCCAAAAAATAGTACCTATAACAATCTAAGAAAAATTACGCGTCGAATGGTAGTAGTCCCATCCTGATACGTTCAGTTGATTTGAGTTGATGGTGCATCAAAATCTCCTATTTTCCTTTCATGTAGATATAGATAAAAAATAGATATAAATAGATTTAATTTTATTATTTAAAAATTCGCATCAGTCCACTTCCACTTTTACTTATTTTGAAAATGAGACTTTTATTAATTAATGCAAATGAGAATTTGATTTTTAAATGACTTTCCAAATTATTTTGTAAATCAAAATCCTAATAAACCACAATTAATTTAATAAATAAAAATCTTTGTCGGTTCTTGTAATTAGTATATATTTATATAGTTATAAAATATTTCCGTCTTGTTTAAAAATTAACATGTCTGTATTTTTTAACTCTTGTATAAATGTACTCTTTGAACGATTAGCGTGTGTTTTATTCAGTGTTACCAACTCTTGAAGTCCAAATTATCATATTTTTACGTAAAAAATATCGTCTTCAGAACAACAAAATTATCGTACGTGTAATATATTACTGTAAAAAAGATTATTTGCTCTTTCGAAACGTCATTTAATAGTATTTATGGATATGAATGAATAATAATGTAATATTTTAACCCTTTGAGCACTAACATGGCGTTTACGCCAGCTTTCCATTGTCTTCCTATTGTCTCATTTTTATGGCTAATCGACATTTGAAATAGAATCTTAATTTTTCAATAACTTTTATTAGTGGGATCGTCCATAATATGTAATAGTGTCGCCACGCAGCGGGCGGACCCCAACGCTGTGTTTCTATAGAAAATACCACGTCGAGCGCGAGCCGCGTGTGACTTCTATAGTATGTACTTGTAAATGCGCGCTGACGTCAGGGCCCGCCTGCTGTGTAACGAAACCACGCTGGCTTTTGAGCAAAAATTTTGGATACATTGAAATACAGCCGTATGATTTTTAATTTATTATAATTTAATTTTAATCTGGTTCTAGATTGTTCTCTTCAAGACCACGTAGTTCTAAATATATTTATACCTATAGGTAACGTTTTATATTTCGTTTTAAAGTTTTCGTTTTCTATATTCTTTTAGACATCTTTCCCTCTACGTTTCTTAATTATTTCTGAGCTGCTGGGATTGATTGATCTTCTAGAAGAAGTTCTACTCGAATTGAAAGAAAAAACAAACTACCGCTAGAAACTCCTATAAAAGCAGGTACATGCACCAAATTTATTTTGTATCATTGTGCATAGGAGAATATATAAATACCATATATATAAGTATGTAAATAAAATAACAGATTTAGATTGATATTATAAAACCAGGCTCAAGGTTTGTGACCACCTAATAGTTTTTTAACCCCTTGAACACTAACCTGGCGTTTACTCCAGCTTTCCATTGTTTTCCTATTGTCTTCCTATTGTCTTATTTTTATGGGTAATCGACATATTAAGCATAAAATTACTAGAAGCATCCCATAATATATGCAGTTCACAACAGTAGTGACCTTCAAGTAAATAATAAAAAAAAAAAATTCAATATATAGTTCTTAACACTATTAATTACCGATAGAATTGTACAAACGTTTACTCACTTGATTGGAAACACAGAAACAATATTAGTTTTTAACCGACTTTAAAAAGGAGGAGGTTGTCAATTGTATATTGTATGTTTGTTACGCGATTTTTTCGTCAATTGTGGACCGATTTGTATACTTTTTTTTCACCAATTTCAAAATTATTAACTGCATTAAAATAATAAATATATCCAAGTAAGCAGAAGTAGAAACCCTGAAGGGTATTACGTCAGTTTTTAATTGTTTTCCTATGGGATAATTTTTTTGTATTACCTATTTGATAAATTACTTACTTTTTTGTAGTATATTTTTTTGAAGTCGGTTTTGTTTATAATTAAAGAAGTGTCTGTACAAAATTGGAAAATACTATAATGGAATTATTATATTACGTCAATATGAAGCTAAAACTGAATATTATATTTTTACGCCTGAATTAGATTCTCCATTTGATTAATTGTATAATAATTATAATTTCACCACGCAATCATAATAATAGAAGTAAGGGGAGTAAGGGGACCTTCGTCACTTTTTTAGCTGAACCCATAAGTATTAGCAATGAGTTAGGTCTGTACTTCAAAAATTAACCTTATTCGAGTTTGATTGCAGACTATTTACTAAAGATTTTCATAATTCCACAAGCACCAATTCTTTCTACAAGTAAGACAGACATAAGTTACTATGCTTAAGTTTATTGCGTTTAATATTTGCTCAAGATAAATACGTTTTGCTGATGTGATTTTTGTACAGACATTAATTTATTTGTTGCTCAAAATTATCGTGCATTTAGCAACATTGTACATCGTACAATTATCGTACAGTTCGGCAACGCTGATTTTATTTTAAACTAGCGATCCGCCTCAGCTCCAAATGGGTATATATAAACTACATTGTGAGTTCACACGCATTAGAAGTTGTCTATTTTTTACTAACAAACAAACGTGTTTGCAGCTATTATGCATATTATTTAGTGACATCTATTGGTTAATGATGACACTCTTTTTCGTTTCATAAAATTTGATATAAAAATATTTATTATATATTCATTAGAAAATGTCCTGCCACCGTGCTATGGTTGCCTCACGATGTTTTCCTTCTCCGAAAGCACAGGCCAGTTATAGAATCGGATAGGTGGGGATTGAACCCGCGTCGATTTACGCGGAATCCGGCCGCAATACCAGCTGCGCCATCATAGCTTCAAAAACGGTACACACCCACAGAGCTCCGCATGTCGGCGGAGGACCAAAATCAATCCCTGAGGGTCTCTGGTATCAGGGAGGTATCATGACTGAGCTATTTCCCAGCCACGCATTCCTTGGGATGGTTCTCATGACACCTTGGATTGGGCTGACCCCACGCCAATGGTCAGCAGTGTCCTCATTGCCCATGGTACATCACCTTGAAGTGTGACCATACACGCCTCTATTCATTTACGCCCAGCGAATGAAGCAGGTTCTAGTAACTTTATTGAAGCATGTCACCAGATAGAAAATTATTTTGTAATGCCTTCTCGACTTTTAAGTCAGAGATTTACCGTAAAATGACTATTAGTGTCCTACGGAAGTAATACTTGAGACTTGAAATGCCCAATTCATGTATATTTTTTGAACCGACTATATCGTTTATCTAAATGAGTTAGAACTTTAACGGTGAGTGGAGTTATGGATAGAAACTATATAATAGGTTGGAGAAATTTGTTTTCGCATATAGTGTATATAAATTGGTAGTAGAAACCTCCTTGGCTGTACTATTTGACATTGACAGGATATTAAAAAGGTTACATTTCAAAGCAAAATACAAATTAGTAGAATATTGTTTCCATCTATTTTTCTTTCTGTCAATATGAAGTGAATCTAGGAGTTTTTGGCGGGATCTCAGTCTGTCATGTAGCGGTTGTTTTCTTTTATTCATTAAATTTGTGTATTTGACTCTATATGATGTAATTTTGGTGGCGTTTCGTGTCATATAGTTTGGTTATTGTGTACAAGTCAAGTTTATTATAGAAAATAACGCGTACCGTTTATTCTGAGTTGCTGACAAAGCTCCATGGAAAGATCTAGCAGGATGGGCCACAGTTTAGCTGGAGCTTGGTAACGCTAATACAAGATTGAAAATACATCTTACCTACATGTCTTTTTGACACTAATTGTTTAAACACAAGTTGCCATTACCTAAGAAGTGTGATACAAGTGTGATACAAAGTGTGATACAAGAAGAAGTGAAGCTAGTGAAGAAATTCGATACATTTTACAATTTTATTACGAAAAAAAACGACGTTTATGGACCTAATGCAGTGTAAGCTTTTGAGTCAGTCGACTTCTGCGGTTAGGCCGCGTCTGATGACGATTTTTGTAATAACTAATTTCATATCAGTACGAATTATATTACCGACAGGAAACATTCGTACGATGTTTAATAATTTCGAATATACCGGGGAACTGATGTCATTATGTTATCATTACTCAACATAAATATATGGTGTAAAAATAATACTGAGATTAGGTGAGCTGTATTATTATCGCTGAAACATACCCCTTGAGCACTATCCTGGCGTTTACGCCAGCTTTTCATTGTTTTCCTATTGTCTTCCTATTGTCAGATTTTTATAGGTAATAGACATATTAATCATACTCGTATGAAAAAAAATATTGTTATAATATTTTAATAAGGAAAATATGATGACTATTCCACAATATCTCTAGGTTAGTTTGTTTACCATCCTGGACAACAACGTAACTTAATATCAGGTGAGATTGTGGTCAAGCAATGAGCCTATACCGTATAAAAAATAATCTAATTATTAAAACCAGCTCCAGTGCGCCTGTCTGAATATATTCTAGTTTTATTTAATGTGCAACTGTCCATTGATTTTATTTAGTTATTTTTATGGTTTTAACTAATCGGTTGCGCTGTTTTTTTGAACAATGTTGATACCAGCTTGTTATAAATAATACATGCAGCCAGGCAACGATTTCCAATATTTTCCAGCATTAAATTGAGTTATACATTCGCCCATCCAGTCATTCAACCGAAAGACGTTCACTCATGAGTGATGTACATGGGTATAATATTGTAAAAAAAAGTAATTTTGGGTAGGGGCTTGTCTAAAACCTCGTCACACATTACAGGAAGAAGGGGTCACGAATATGTTAAAAAAACCAATTGATTAAAGGACAACCCTTTACCATAAACATTCATAGGTTGCTAACAACGGATCTCTCGATCGTACCAACGATCTATTGTAATCGGTTTCCTTAATTGTAAATATAGAGTATTAAATTACTAAAAGACTTATAAAATAATCCCATCTAATTAAAAATGAATAAGGAATTAAGCGATATGTTAAAACATGTTTTTCATTATTTTTTTATTTTTAATATTGATCGTTGTCCTTTGCCAACAGATGACGAATCGTGTGGTGTAGAGGCTTCTGCGAGTCTTGTTCACCAAAATCCCTGGTTAATCTTACTCGAGTACTATAGACGAGGAGTCAAAATCGAGTACGTATGCGGAGCGACTCTGATCAGCTCTAAGCATGCTATCACGGCAGCTCATTGTGTGAAGAAAAAGAAATTTACAAGGTATAACCATTGTTGTTTTAAACGATAAAAAATCAATCGAATTATGTTTCATTATTATCTATGCACTTTCACCATTTTATAAGTAGTTAATCGATTTCATTAACGAGAAAGAATCCGTAAAATCTTTGAAGGCAGTTTGGACTGCCTCGTCGGAACTGAATTTGCAAGAAATTGTCCAAATTCCGAAAAAAAAAGTGGTTATCTGTTAGAACAAGATGCTGGGAGTACGTTTGGCATTGGAGACATTCCAATCGCAGTTCCTCTAGTTTAGCGTCCGTCTGTCGTGAGGTATGAGGTCTAGTGTTGTCCTGAAGCAGCAGTGAGCTAGAGAGATCGACCAGTCTCGGTTGTTTAACGGCTAGCTTTCCCATCATGGTTTGCAATCGGTGACGATACAGATCTGCCGTAATCGTGTGGACAGATCCTAGGAAGCTGTAGTCTAATAAATGTTTTATAGGTAGTAATATTCGGGTTTTTAATAAAATCCCAAAGTACATTACCGATTTTCCTGACAATAAGTTCAATTCAATGTCTTAATTTCAAAAGCTTATTACAGGATGTATCATTACGTGAACGATAGTGATGTCTGGAATTTATACTCTAATCGTACTCTGTGGTTCTGCTAACTTTGGTTGTAACTATGATTTATTTGAAATAATATGCATATTAATATTTCAATTTATAAAGGGACCAGATCGAGTTTCTTGCCGGTTCTTCTCGACCGTGTTATTTTCCGAACCGGTGATAGTGTTTTGAAGTTCATAAGCGCCTTCTTAGGGCGTCGATAGAATAAAGAGTTTTTGAAAAAGAAAAAAACATTCCCTAGTACCTTTTTCTGTCTACCTCTAGTATTCGAAAGCGCAACAACATATTTGTAGATACATTTGGTGTAATTAATAACGTTCCAGCTTGGTAGCTCGACTTGGCGAATATGATACATCCAAGGAGACTGATTGCGTGCAAGATGTGTGCGCTGATCCAGTTATCCTTATAAATGTGGCTGAGATCATACCACATCCAGATTACACTGACAGGGTTCAATACACACTACAGGAGTACGATATCGCGGTACTAAAGTTGAAAGACAGAGCTCCTTACACGGGTAAGTTGGTATAGCAGAGTTAAAAAATAAATAACTTTATTAGTTTTTTCGAAGGTATAAAAATATATTTTGCAAGCGTTTACAACAGTTGCAACGCTAAATATTAAATATTAATATATAATTCTTATGTTATATATGAGTGCCAAAGATGATTGTATTAAACGCTAGTACTAAGGTGTGGTGCCGGCTAAGAATAGTACCACTCCATATCTTCCCGTGGGTGTCGTAAACGGCGACTAAAGGGGAAAACCAGGGGATGGGCAGCATCATCCTCTGAACACCACACACATCTACTGCGATTGCCAACACGCCTGCCAAGCGTACCGATTATAGCTTTTCGTCCTTCTTTGGGGGTCACCTAAGTCTAGCAGTGGGAGTCTTTCAGTTGATCAATCAATCAACTATGGATATATAAATATATTAGTTACGATCTGGAATTACATTTTAGATTCACTAAGAAACTACATCTTAACTTGCGGTTTAACTCTAGTATCATACAATGCTGATTTTCGTACACTAGTGTTGCGCAAATCGAACAAAAAAGGGTATTTTAATAAAATAAATAATCTCCAATTAGTTTGTTGGGTAAAAATAACAAATTAAAATTTAAAAATAACTCGCAGACATGTAAATTCATCAACAGTAATAACAAAAGTGCAAAAAAAGGAAGAAAACATTTATTTAAAAATATAATATAAGGCGAGTGCCGAACCTATGACTCAGGAGTGATGTAAGTCAAAAGTGCTGCACGTCTATCCTCCAACAACTTGCGATAGGAAAAGAAAGAAAGAAAATATTTACTACAATGCTATTATCTAAATAGGAAACAGGGGAATACGTTTAAGTACGTGTACACCGTCCGCATATCCTGTAATTTTTTTATAAATTCCAGATTTCATCCGACCGATCTGCCTCCCATCTGGCGATCTCGTTCCCGCCACAATCTTTGTCGCGTCCGGATTTGGCAAGATTCCGATCTTAAACTACTTCAGCACTACGAAGAAAATTATCCCTTTACCGAACTGGAACATCGATGAATGTCAGAACGCGTACGGAATCTACAAAGTGCCTCAGAAAACCATCTGCGCTGGTGGCGAGGAAAACGTAGACACTTGCGATGGAGACTCCGGTGGACCCCTCACCTGGGTTAAGGCTAGAATTGAACTCTGGGGAGTGACCAGCGCTGGTAACATCTACTGCGGAAAGGAAGGCTCTCCTGGTCTCTACACAAAAGTTATCGATTATTTGGACTGGATTCGAACTGTGGTACAGACCTGAGTTGGTAAATATTACTGGAAAGAAACTTTAAATCAATGGATCTCATTGCAATGCGTTTACTATGTGTATTATATGCTGCTTGCCAAGTCAATTTTATATAAAACTTAAAAGATTTTTAATATTGATATGGTCACTATAAGATGTTGTTAGCTTAGTTAATTAACATAATAACTTAAGACAGAACCTCCATTAAGTAGGAACTTAATAAAGTAACCGACTTGGTGTTATATGCGATCTCACAACTTTTTACGGTAGAAGAACTGGGTTCCGAGACTTGGTTTTTTTTACAAGTTTTTGATGGCATCTCATTTCTTTTTGTAGATACTTCTACAGTTTCCTTTCCGGTACCCACATACTCGAGTACAGCAAGTCGTAATCTCATACGACGACTCAATATTCCCATACATAGAGAATGACAAAGATTGAAATAAACACGAACCATCGCCAGGTATAGGGACAACAGTATTTTCGAATCTCGAAACTCTCGAAATTTCGAACTCAAGTGCGTCTGTGTTGGCTCTACAGAGCCTTATATAGTCATTCCATACAATCTGGTATATGGCAGGTGGAAACGGTCCCACCGGATGTAGGCGGATAATATAGGCGACGCTGGATGTGTGGCGATAATATTGTTAACTTAACATATTATAGTACACTACTAGCTCTCTGCCCGCGGCTGCGCCCGCGATTTATATATTCTTCACTGCTTATTTACACAATACTTTTTTGTTACACGGAATAAGCTCAGTGCTTTGACTACAATCTCACCTGATGTTAAGTGACGATGTGGTCCTGGATGGTAAACACACAAAGCCTAAAGGTACTGGTTCTCAAATGATGCTGCGGGAACACACCTATTGGTATTTGGCGACAGGTTTTCAAACTTGAGGGTGGTAGCTACCCAGATGGGTATCATTAGAAAATGCCCTGCCACCATGCTATGGTTTCCTCACGATGTTTTCCTTCACCGAAAGCTCAGGCCGATTTTAGAGAGTCGGATAGGATATTTGTTGTCTTTCTATTTATCTTTAATTATTTTATTTATTACAGAACAATAAAGTATTTGCTTGTTTGTTTCACGTGCTAGTTGCTGTCCTACTGTCATGCATATAACTAATGTTATTTATTCAGTGAGCAATTCATTGTAACAGTTTGCACGTTAGCGATGATGGCGCAGTTGATAGTACAATTGAATTCCGCATCAATGGACGCGGGTTTGAGCCCACTTATCCAACTCTGAATTCAGCCTGAGCTTTCGGTGAAGGAAAACATCGTGAGGAAACCATAGCATGGTGGAAGGGCGTTTTCTAATAATGCCTGCATGGGTAACTACCACCCTCAAGCTTGAAAACCTGTCGCCAAATGCTAATAGGTGTGTTCCGGCAGAATCACATGATTATCTCTAGGTTTAGTGCGTTTACCTTGTAACAATCTTTCCGTTTCTTCATAATTAAGGATCTTCAAAATAAAGAAGTAACCAGCTTTGTATATTTAGCTAGACTACTAGCGAAGGGATATTTACGTCAAGTTGTTTTATTAGGTTTGAAAACAGAGCATTCTGAAGTGCCACAGAAACTCGTTAGAACGTTCCAGTAAGATGATCATCTTTTTACTAGAATGTTGAACATTAATACCAAATTTGAAAAATATCTTATCAACATGAAGCTTGCAGGTGTTTGTGCACATATAAATTACAGATAATATAAGCAGAATACATTTCAGCGTTTGACTAGATGTGACCGCGTATGGTAACGTGCTAAACCTTGAGAAGCTAGCACTCAATGATGGTGCTAAAACAAATCTATAGGTTCTTGGCGACATATTTTGAGAGAAGGGTCTAACTGATGAACAATGGAAGCGTGCTCTGCCCATAACCTGGTTCAATATGATAATAATCAACTGCCTTAAATATTAATTTATTATGAAATTTATTAATAATTTAATGTTGGCAAAAATTTGAAATAAACACGAGAAAGCTCTTCAATCTGATATAACCACAGAGTAAATAATTAGCAATAGCAATGATAATATTTATGTTTCATTACTAACTAATTCGTGTAGGCGTCCATATTTCTATGACCATCAAGCTAAATACAATAGTTTCTTTAACGCTGTTTTCCTTCACCGAAAGCTTTTTTTTTTATAATGTGCTTTGACCAAAATCGAATTATACCATTCATATTTTTATGTATTTACAAAAGAACAGAGAGGGGTAAAACGTAAAACTTCTCTAGTAAAACACTAGCAAAACGACAGCCATCTTACTGGAACATTCTAATAAGTTTTTGTGGCACTTCAGAATGTTCCGTTTTATAACAAACCGAATAAATAACTTGACGTAAATATACCTTCGCTAGTCATCTAGCTAAATATACAAAGTTGGTTACTTCTTTATTATGAAGATCCTTAATTATGAAGAAACGGAAAGATTGTTACAAGGTTCCACTTAAGTTTGACAATGTTTTTGGCGCTATATAAATTTAGTGCTTTGACCTATCAACAATCTTAACAATCTCACCTAATGTTAACGAATGTGACGATGTTGTCCAAGATGGTAAACGCACTAAACCTAGAGATACTCATGTGATGCTGCCGGAACACATCTATTGGGATTACAAATATCACATCACTATCATTCACGTAATGATCTACTATATAGTATGATTTGGACATTAAAACCTGCTTGAAATCGTGCTTAAACTTATTCTACGTCGTAAATTAACTTTGTATTTTTTTGACATTGTATAGGCTCAAAGCTTTCACTACAATTTCACCAGATCTTAAATGACGATGTGGTCCAGGATTGTAGTCACACTAAGCCCGGAGGTATTGATTGGTTCTAAAATGATGCTGTCGGAACACTCCTATTGGTATTTAGCGACAGGTTTTCAAACTTAAGGGTGGTATTCATGCTACCCAGGCGGCCCTTATTAGAAAATGCCCACCACCGTGCAAATACGCCTCTTTCGACCAGTTTACTACAGAGTCATTATTTCTACAGTATTTTTATTCTAATTTTTAAAATATGTATTAAATAGACATTGTGAATGCATTGAGTGATGTGAAATGATTGTGTTACTGTTAATTCAATGTCATTTTGTGAGTGTATACAGTTCGACGAATATCACGTCAGTACACAATAATCTATGAAAATGGCATCATTTTATTAGAAGTTTCCACGAAGTTTCTGCTTAACCACAGAATTTATAATCCTCGATATTATTTCCAAAGGAATTCGTACACAATAACACAAACTGCAATACGTAAAATATAACTAATATTACATAATAATAGGTTCATATAACGACAGTGAAAATGAATCTATACTAGTTAATAAATTTGAAGTGTCTGTTTGTAATGTCAAAATAACATTTTTTTTACTAAATACATATGAATGTAATGTATGAATGAATGTATACACGATACCTATACCAAAAAAAACAATTTTTAAAATTTTTGTCAGTCTGTCTGTTTGGTACGGGTAATCTCCGAAAACGACTGGGCCGATTTTGACGGGACTTTTTTTAATAGACAGCCGAAGTTACTCCTGGTAACTTAGGTTACTTTTGATTTTCGGAGATTATTAGGGTTCCGAGTAAAAAAGTAAAAAACTATATTACGCGGTGAATAATATAGAAAACGCGGGCGCAGCCGCGTGCAGACAGCTAGTACAGAAGAAATCTAATATTTTACTGTACAAGTTCCCGCCAAAATCTTCTTATTAACTTGTTTAACTGCCCTGGGTTCTAACCCTTTTGAGTCTGTAGTTATTATAATTTACAATGTTCGTATTATTTTTTTAAAATCTTCGTCTTAATAATAGCATATAAAAGGAGCTGTTGGAAAATTTCAGAATTAATGTTCTGTATTATTTTTTTACACGGTACAGGCTCAGTACTTTGACCACAATTTTACCTGGTGGACGACGGAACACGCTAAGTCTAGAGCTACTGGTGATGCTGCCGGAACACGCCTATTGGTATTTGGCGACGGGTTTTTCAAACTTGAAGGTGGTAGCTACGCAGGTGGTCATCATTAGAAAATGCCCTACCACCATGCTATGGTTTCCTCGCGATATTTTCCTTCACTGAAACCTTAGGCTGAGTTTAGAGTTTGACAGTTGGACTCGAACCCGCATCCGTTGACGCGGAATCTGGCCAAAGTACCCATTGTGCCATCATTGCTTCAAAACCGATACGCATTACACTGCACTTGTCCATAACAACTAAACTATATCACGACAAACGAGACCAAAACTAGATAATACAGAGTTATATACTATAAGTTAAGAATAAGACCCAGAACTAAGTGACAGTACGAAACCGCTCCAAGAACTCCTGCTGTCAAAAGGTCATATTATGTTGCCTACGTCAGAAAAGAACTGCGTCGGTAAATGTCAAAATCGGTAAAATTCACTTTGAGTGTAAATGTATTTTTTAATGCATTGTAATTGTAATTTTGCTAAGGAATATCACATCAATTTCAACAGTGCTAAAATCATTTTTTTTGCCATAGTCATTTTAGTTGAAAGTTTGATTGTTTATCGAATTCATAAGTCGAATCAATCTGATAAATCCTTTTCTGTATATCAAATTCAGCTATACTAAACTTTAATACCTTTCTTCACTTCAATTTACACTACATAAAATTGCCTTATCATCTTTATAAAAACAAAAATAATTACATTCTATATTAAAGAGACTTCGGTATATCGAATAATTAATTGCAATATGACAACTCTTCTTTTTAGATTTATAAAACATTCAAATATAAGAACATAATATTGTATAACAGCCAGCCGTAAATTGCAATATAAACAGAGGTTTTAATATTCTACGTGTAAAATTAGTTGCAATCATGTGTTTTTGAAACCACCACCACGAAAAAACATTACTTGGCATATAATCACGTGTGATATTAACCGACACAATTATTGTGTAAGCGACCTTCCCTATTTATATTATAGATGTGTAAACGAATAGGTTACTGTTTACTTAATAACTAATTAATATTATTAATACAATAGACTCTTTGTTATTTTTTTTTATTGTTTTGTGTAATTTTACAATACACCAGTTGGATGGTTTTATTTATATATGTATATTTGACTATTCATTTCACGTTGACGTCGTCAGTATTCAGTGTCTTACAATAAAGCTGTTGCAATGGTAATCTATACTAATATTATAAAGAGGAAAGATTTGTATTGTTTATATGTAACGAATAAACTTAAAAACTACAAGACCTATTTGGATGAAATTTGGTTTGGAGATAGTTTGAAGTCTAGGTAGTGACATAGGTTCCTCTTGGCCCGCCTCCGTTCTGTCCCTTTCTTCCCGTTTCTTTTTATTGGGGCAGGAGTATATCCTGCCTCGGAATGTTGACCGATGGGTCATGCCCCCCTTCGGGGGGGAGGGTGAAGAGGTGGGGTTGAGGAATATCCTCCCCCATCCCATTGGGCCATTGCACGACGAGGCCCGGTGGGTTCGCTGCAGGGGGCAACGCGGAGACATGCCTTGGCAACCCCGTATTGCCCTCATTCCAAATGCAGCGGACGGCCCCGGGGGGTTTTAGTGGGTATTTCCGGGCGACTCTCGCCCGGGTGAGTCCCACACTGGCACGGAGCTCGTCACTCCGTGCCCCCTTATCTATTGTATTTGGGGGACTTTGATTCTTCAAATACAATAGATAAGGGCAGTGCCTAAATGCATTTCCCCCCGTCAAAAAAAAAAAAAAAAAAAAAAGGTAGTGACATAGGATAGTTTTTATTCCGAAAATCCTACAGGAACGGGAACTACGTGGGTAAACCCGCGGAGAGCAGCTAGTAACCTATATAATGGTGAATTAAAAATTAATACATTTTGTAATTATTGTATTGTTTAATAAAATGTGGAGTTTAAATGTGTTTGGAGTTTAACTATCGCAATTAAAATAAAACTGTGCTGATTAAAAAAAAATATTCGAAGCTACATCTATAATGTGTAATTCAACTAGTTTACCAATTATTAATAACAATGGAATAATATGGTGAGTTATTTTTCACTATTGTAACTACCTAATAATTTTATTATTTACTCTGGATAAATACATAAATAAAAATCGGATTTATTTGTAACGAAATTAGAAGTTCGTACAAAAAAAAATGTGGTTTGTGAGATGAAAAAAACATGATTTTTAAATCATAATCTTTTTTAGTAATAACAGCAAAGATTAAGTGACGCTGTGTTTGGTTAGTATTTACACATTAAGGCTAGAAACAAGTCTTCATTTTAACGATTAGCCAGTTGGATATAAAAAGACTTTACTTGTTAGCTTGCGATTTTGACCATCAAAATCTATTGTAATATTGTATCTGATATTATTATTTATTTATTTTGTTAATATTACTTAGTATGATTGAAGATCGCACAATAATTGTGATACAATTTCCTTGTTGTTCCCTCCAACGTTTAATAATACTCATGTTGTTGTTAATTGCTAGTTTATAATCATTATTCGGTTGACGCATCTGTATCCTCTTTAATCATTGGCTAGGTTATAAACGGTCGTATTTCAATGATTTAAAAATAATCGCAATATTTGTAAAGTATAATTTTACGGCTTTTAATAATTTCGATCATGCTTAGAATAAATTGACAATTAACAATCAGTTACTGATTTTGATAAACAACATCTCTATATTAATATTTATAAAAAAATAAATATTCAAGACAGATGCTATTATAGAAAAAAAACCTCTGTCGTGAATAGAAGTTTAGAATATATTTTATTAAATAGTAAAGATGGAGGTGTAAAGAAATGCATAACACAACAATAAATCCTAATTATTTACATAATATCATCAAAGTGATTTTATCATACTGATGCATATTTACGAGATTGTTCTTGGAAATTTTAATTATTTTATTTACAAAAAAAGGTTAAAAAACTGCCTGATGAAACTGCCCAGACCGGGATGTGTCATTGGAATGACGTAACGGTCAGAGTACACGTCGGCAGATAGCGCCGGGTTTTTACTTCAAGCTGTGGTCATTATACGATTCGTATCGGGCCATGAAACCAGTGAGCTTTTGAAGCCCCTTATCTTTTTTTAAATTAAACCGCTCGACCTATGGGCTGATGAAAAATGATAATGTTACATTAACGAAAAAAAAAATCAGCGATTGATAAAACTATTTCCAACCGTTAACCTAATATATTATAATTAGGATTTTAATATTAATAGTGTCTGTTTGTAATGTCAAATTTTTTTTTTTTACTAAATTTTTATGAATTTACAATACCTGTAACAAAAATACAATTTTTAAATTTTTCGTCGGTTTGTCTGTTTGTTTCGGGTAATCTCCGGAAAGGCTGAACGGATTTTGGTGGGACTTTTCTTGTTAGATAGCTGAAGTTACTCCGAGTAACCTAAGGTACTTTTAATTTACGAAAATAATTAGGTTCCGCGTAAAAAAATTAAAACTCATAAAAAATTGAATAAAATCCGATTCAATGCAAGGGGCAATTTCACGGGCAAGTGCTTGAATTTATGACAAATATGTTTACTTTTCTTAGTCATAAAAAAAATTAGAGTTCCGGATAAAAAATAAAATTTAGTGAAGAATACATGAAGAGCGGGCGCAGCCGCGGGCACACAGTTAGTTATAAAATAAATGCAAGAAACGAGCTCGAGAGGAACTTCGGTAGATAATGAAATTATTATTAAAAATATATATTCTATATATTTAGTAGTAATGAATAATACCTATTGAAAATTATTGTTGACTATATGATAACGTTTATCAATATTAAACGTAATTTATTTAGGACTAGCAGTGGACCCGCGGCTGCATCCGTGCTTCACATATTTTTCACTGCGTATTGTAGTTTATAATGTTGTATACTGAACTGTAATTATTATCCAAAATATTTTTGCTACTAACATTAAGCAAAGGTATTTCACATAAATTCAAATACCTGCACGTAAAGCTGTGCACTGCATCGGATTTTCTTCGCAATTTCATGAGTTTTAACTTTTTTACGTGGAACCCTAAATATTTTCGAAAAATTAAAATAGACTAAGTAACGCGGAGTAATTTCAGCTATCTGCCAAAAAAAAGACCCTTCAAAATCGGTCCAGCCGTTTTGTATATTACCTGGAACAAATAGACAGACAAAAATGTTTGTTCATTACGAAGATAGCAACGATAGGACGTCCTGCGGCTGATTGGCCGCAATCTGCTGCTACATTCGTTACAATTTATTCATACGACCGACTTCCTATCTGCTTGAAATATTATATACGATTTTCCTATTATATTATACGAATTTACCTGTTTTTATTAAACGTAACCATCAAAACTAATATTAAAAAATGGTAACTTTGTTATAGGTATCATATATACATTCATATGTATTTCATAAAATAAAAATGTTATTTTGATATTACAAAAGACACTTCAATTTTATTTATTATTGTAGATTTGATTTAAACATACGAACGAAATTGAAAAACAAAACAGTAGTATGGCGATCGTGTATGTGAAAGGTGGAATTATAGACCTATAGAGTTTTTATCTCACGATATTCTCGTAATAATAAATATTCAACAAAAATTAAACGATCAAAATCGATAAAGTAAAGTAGGATAAAACATTTGTCTAAACAAAAGTTACGTCTATCTTATATGATATGGATAATATAACCGGTTATCCGCTTATTCTATGGCCGCGATTTCGGGAATTACATATTTCTCGTATTATTAATTTTATGTAATTTCGATTTCTACGTCAGTTCCTTACAAGAGTTTATACGGTGTAGACGTTCTTGATATTTTCTAAATCATTATGCTGAGAATTTAGAAGATAATCGGTTCCTTCCTGTCGGGAATAGTTTTAGCGGGCGCCGGAATTCGTTACATGAGATATTATATTTTATTATCCATGCTACTGCTGGCTACTGTTTTAACATACAACATAACTGTCAACATAAACGGTGAGTACTGTTATATTGTTTATTAATAATAGTATATATTGATAACATAGATTTGTTTATTTCATTGTATGTGAAGATTGACGTTAGAAATTTACTCTCGTGTTTTAATTTTTTTTATCTATCTTTAATAAATCACAATTTAAAAATTTCTAGTTTATTGTAAAACGACTTTTAATCTGTCTAAAAATGATTAATATGTGTAAACATTTGTAATTTTTAACTCTTGTGATAATTATTACTCTTAATAAATATTCTTGTTATTTACGCCATATTTTGAATACCTAAGTTTGATAATATTGTAAATATAATATATTTACAAACATTAATCAAACATTCTTAGTGTTGATAACCATAGTCAAAACAAGTTACTTCCAACTAAGAACCAATCAGAAAAAGGTTACTTGTATATAGGTTTTTTTTTTATGTTTGTCAATATTTTGTTGTTAACAATTAGTTTTACCTCAAATATTCAAGAATACTAATTGTCAATTACGATCTCTAACTATAAGGTGATGCTGAAATTGGCATATTTTTAAAATTATACATTAGTATATGTATAAAATACATTTTTTTTTCTCTTGTACATTCCTACACAATTCGTCCAATCATGATGAAACATCGATGAGTTATTTCGCACACCCGTAAAGATTCGTCGGCCAAAAAAAATTTCTATACCATTACTATGTATGCCCAGGCGCAGTAAGTAAATGATTGTGTTTAAAATAACACTTTTATTTGAAGTACTTACATACTCAGTAAATAGGCAGGCATTAGTTAGCATTTTTAGTAAATAATTTACCATGATAGTGGTGTATTTTGTAATGAGTTTCCTTTAAATTGCCCTTAAATTGAATTATTGTCATGAAGCGCCTTTCACTCTATACAGTTCTTTGTCGAATCTTCGACGAATTGCCGACTTGATATATTTTTAAAACGATTATACTTTTTACATGAATGATTTGATACATTCAAAGATCGTTGCAATTATCTAAAAAGTGGTTATACTAGACAATAAAAAGTAATTTTGAGTCATTCAAATCCAGTGGTTAGGCCACGCCCGATGACGTTTAAACTTGTTTTGAAATTAATGTCTTTTACAATAATTTCATATTAGTATGAATCATTACCTATAGAAAGCATTCATAAATATTTAAAAACTTTTATATCGGGAAACTGACGTAATTCTTGTATCATTTAAAATAAATAATTAGAAATAATACTCGGATAAACGAAATGAATTATTCTCGCAACCAAGTAGATGATATAAACAGGAAAATACGCTACTAATATTTTAATAAGGAAAAAAAAGATGTTCCTGAACCTATATGTTATGCCAATATGATTTATCATAGCCAACGTGAGTGCGATTTCTGAATATACATCCTGTTTGTATTTAATAAAATAACAACTGTCCATTTACATTATTTGGTTGTTTTTTTTTACGTTATTACCTAACTAATCAATTAATTTGGTTTTTGAACCATTATTGTCCAGCTCAATATAACAGACGACGTTCATTAATCTCGTGATGTTTTTTAGCAATCTTGAGACCCTTTAGTGATACTTGAAGGAGAATTCTCCTATCCAACTCTATAACGACCCTGAGCTTTCGGCGAACAAAAACTTTTCTGATAACGCCTGCCTGGGTAGCTACCACCCTCAAGTTTGAAAACCTATCGGTTATCAATAGATGTGTTCTGGGAGCATACCTTGAGAACCAGTACCTCTAGGCTTTTTTAACCATCCTGTACCACATCTTCACTTAACATCAGATGATATTTGGTCAAAGCTTTGAGCCTATACAGTATTAAAATGAACTATATTTTTAATCTGCTCACGCCCCCTTTGCGCTATCTTGATGCCTTATAATTTACTCTGGGGTTTCTACTTCCACAAGGGGGCGTTATCACCCCCGATGATATACAAGGATCTAGGGTATGTGTAAATTTAGGACGTGAAAATTACGAAATATTTTATGAATAATCATATTATAATCCTATATAATTAAAATATAGAACGATATATTGAGCTTAGACCTAAGAACTGTATAAAAATTGGGTTTTAGATTATTGTGTTTTAATATTGATCGGTGCATTTTGTCAACAGACGACGATTCTTGTGGTGTAGAGGCTTCTACGAGCCTTATTCACCACAATCCCTGGTTAGTCCTTCTTGAATACTACAGACGTGGGCGCAAAACTGAAATCAGATGCGGGGCGACGCTGATTAGCTCGAAGCATGTCATCACGGCAGCTCATTGTGTGAAGAAAGCTAAATTTACAAGGTATAATTGTATTATTAAACATCATAAATTGTTGTTCAAAGTGATTTTTAAAACATTTCTTTCTACAATCCCTGAAAAACTGAATAAGAAAGAACCAATGAGTAATTTGAATTAAAAAATTAAATGCATTTGTTAAGATATATATAGAATCATGTTTAAAATATAGAATGTTTTAGTATTATCACCAGTACGTTATAGATTAAAATCCTGTTAGCGAATGAGACAGACATATGCGAGTTGGTAGGTTCATCTCTTTTTCTCATTCTTTTAAGGGCTTAAATTGATTAAAGGTCTTTGTAATATCGGAAGGGAAGTCTTTCTATTATCTGTTTTACTACACGACATTATATATTTGCAGATATACGTATTACCATTCGGTGTTAAAAGTTAATTACTTTCCAGCTTGGTAGCTCGACTTGGCGAATATGATACATCCAAGGAGACTGATTGTGTGCAAGATGTGTGCGCTGATCCTGTTGTTCTTATAAAAGTGGCTGAAATCATACCACATCCAGATTACATTGACAGCGAAAACGATATCGCTGTTCTGAAGCTGGAGCACGATGCTCCATACACCGGTAAGTTGGTTTAAGTAAATATATGTTCTTTAGAAGCTGTAAATGGCACTAAATTAGCATAATTTAGAAACCCAAAAAACACATTAGATTCTATTACTAATGATTTAAAGGGAAACTTAATTTAACTCTTCTATCATATAATCTTTATTCACAACTTGGGCTTCCCTCGCTCCCTCCATCACCGTTACAAGACATACTCCAATTCTCTAATGAGAAAACTCTTGCAACATACACAATATAATGACACTTAAGTATTAGCATACGCAACACACTGTATATATCCACACTTGTACATAATAAGCCAAGTTTATAGATTTATGTAAGGGAACTTCCTTTACCTATGATTACTTAACGAGTAGGTAGCTAAGATGAATTATGAGGTATTTGTATACCAGAAACAATTTAAGTTGAGGCTTGTACTATTGTGGTGATCTTAAACTAGCTACAATTTTTTGGTTGAGGGCCCTAGGTGCTCGCCTCAAAGACCGGGTAAAGCTATCTAGACCCTTGACGTTGATTATGTCTAAAGCGGTCTTAACATTGTTACTTTCAATAGCATTGATGTTATTTTCAGCAGCATGGTACCTGAAATCTTTAAATTTTAATCTCTAAATAATTGTCGTATCAATTAATCTATTTTATAATTTCTTTACACAAAACGGTTGTACTGGTCTTCATATATTTGATTTGAAACAGATCAAATAATTTGGTAGGGACTCACAATTTATTTATGTGTTCTAAATAAATCTTACTATCATCTTTCCATGTCTCGCATAAGTAAGTTCAAATGATTTTTTTTTTCATTTTTACCAAGTTTTTTGTAAATTCCAGATTTCATTAGACCGATTTGCCTTCCATCAGGCGGACTCGTACCTAAGACCACCTTCGTCGCGTCCGGATTTGGAGAGATTCCAAACCTCGGCTACTACAGTAACACGAAGAAAATCATCCCTTTACCGAACTGGAACATCGATGACTGCCAGAAAGCGTACGAAAGCTATAAACTGCCCCAGAAAATAATTTGCGCTGGTGGCGAAGAAAGCGTAGACACTTGCCGAGGAGATTCTGGTGGACCCCTCACTTGGATTAAAGATAAAATTGAACTCTGGGGTGTGACCAGCGCTGGTAACATCCACTGCGGAAAAAAAGGCTCTCCTGGTCTCTACACCAAAGTTATCGATTACTTGGACTGGATCCGAACTGTCGTACAGACTTGAGTAATTGAACATTACGGAAAGGAGAGCTTAAAGAATCTTATTATACCACGCTTTATAAGATCGTGTTTTCTTTGTGTATTATCTCGCTAAAACTGCTGGTTTTGAAATTTGACCATACTCATTATTTTAAAAAATTGGCTGGAAACAAAAAACTATTTCCAAATTGTTTTTATTGGTTATGAATAGCTAATTGACGTTATCTAATGCATATCCTAACTCGTGGAAAGTTACAATTTCTTTTTTTTTTAAAGTGGGTTGTGATGGACAATAGTTTGCTGGTTGTTTTGTGTATCAACGCAAAACAGTTCTTGTAAAAACTATGTAAGGGTTGACTTCGGTCCCAACACTATATTTATTTCAGCAACAAAACATCAGTCCACCTTCTAAACCTAAAGAAGCTACAATACACAGTGTATCATCACAATAGCAACTTAATATTTACTACTTCATTTGGATTGTAAATTTTCTGATACTTTCTTATCAAAAAGAATAGCTTTGACAGTTATGTTACTAGGTTTCCATGACGACGGCAACTTAACATCAAGATACGTGACAGCGAAGCTGTATAAACGCTTTTATAATTTGGCATGGAATGAGATCGATCGTGATATTAGAAATGGTTTATAAATGGTACTCTCGAATTAAAAAAAATGTAAATAACATATATACATATCAATAAAATTAAGCGCATTTAATTTATATGTTTTATTTGTGTCTATATCCCTTTCCTGGAAATTAGTTCATGACGTAGAAATTAATGAAATGAACTTAACAATGTTTTTTATAAATTTTGTTTAATTTAAATTAACGTTGGTTTAGTTAAAATTGTCAAGTAAATTCTTGTATTTTCTATAGTCATACAAAAAAAATTAATACATAAACCATTACTAACAAATGTACTTTTCCTCTAATAAATCTGTAACTTTTAAAAAAATAGGTACTTATAAATATGGTACTTCAGACATCATACAAATTTTGTCACTCTTCGTTCATTTATAACACCACTAACTGCTTATTAAGCACTCATCATTCATCATCATCATTGTCAGTCATAGTGTAGAGAACATATATAGTTTTTTTTCATACATAATGTTTCGAAATATTTCGACCGCTAAACACGAAGACGTTGTCGACCTAAAATTGCATTAAAGTACTAATGTAATTAATGAGGATACATAAAAATGCAGAAAATAATACCATTTTTATAATTTGGCATATATGTTTATTCTTATCTTTATATAACCATGACAACGTTAAATATTATAAAATATTGCCTCGCCTCTACTCTTCCTCTTTACTTTCTGTCCTAGTCTCTCAAATTCACCTCGCCTCGTCTCCCTCTAGCCTCAACTCACTCCAAATCTACCGAAATACCACTGTCATACATTATGACAGTAGTAGTGTGGTTGGATATAGCGTCAAACCCAAGCTCGAATAAATCCCATCATACGATGAACAAGAATTTCCGTGAATGGAAGCATCATGAGGAAAACGTATAACCTACTTGAAAGGTTTAGGTAACTAACTTTAGGTAAATAAACAATACCACATTACTCAAAGGCTGGTTATTTTTGTATTAACTTAGGATTTTACGTTTACTATGATAGTTTGGCTCATCATTTCTTTTACGGAGAAAAAAAAATCTTGACGTATGTAAGCCATGATGGCGCAGTTGCTAGTGCAGTCGGATTCCGCGTCAATGAACTTACCTAACCAATTGTAAAATTGGATTGACCTTTCGGTAAAGGATTACATCCGGCGTAAACCATGGTGGTAGGACATTTTCTAATAATGCCCACCTATAGATGTGTTCCGGCAGCGTCACTTAAAAACCAGTATGACTAGCCTTAGCGTGTTTATCATTCTGGACCACGTCGTCACTTAATACCAGGTGTGATTGTGATCAAAGCAATGAGTGTATACAGTGTAAAAAAGTATTTGTTTCATAGAAGATGAAAGAGGTTCTTTTTAGTGCGTTTTTCCCCATTAATGGAAATGAAAGCCAAGAGTTGGAACAGCATGCACGATTTTTTTTACTAATGGGTCATGAATAACAACTAATTATCCAAAATAAAATAAACAAACAAGATGAAATATTAAACTAATTGGTAACTACGTCAGCCAATTGTTAATAATAGCGATTAACCAACTAAACAATGCCATCACATTGACTTTTGTTATCGCGATATGTTATATTATATAGAAACTATTTAATTTCCTAAAGTTATCCGATTTCATATCTCAGAAAGAAATATTTTAAATACATTTGGACCCTTTTAGTTGAGCGATTGCAACGCCTTAGGTATATTAAAATTATAAATATCTTGAAAGAATTATTTCCAATCTAGTATGATTATAACTTCGTACCGTTTCAGGATCATTTAATGTTATCTTATTTATTATCTGAATTAAATTCTAATGCGCAAGGAAACTTCTCTAGTTCGTGACGAAAAAGAAAAAAACAATCCGTTCTCAAGATATCATCAAAAGAATATACTACAAAAATGCACCAAAAAGTAAAAAAAAACCTCTTTTTTATCCATTTTACTATCTTTTTTTCCCGTTGTTTTAATATTTTTTCTGCTATTCGGAATGGATAGGAATTCAACTTATCATACAAATCGGTCCAGCCATTTTTGAGTTATAAATGATGTTATATATTATAATATCATTATAAACGAAATAGAAAAATAAACGAGAGAAAAATTTTAAAAAATGTAAACAGTAAAACCTACATTTAACTTTATTACTATAAAATAATACGTTATTTTTCAAAGGAGAAATAGTCATCTAAAATAACCTCATTTATTTTTTTTACTTACCTAACGTTACTGTTTCAAGTACAGGTTTCTGCCGGCATTAGGATTGAAAATCTGTTAATAAGTATCCATATGTCTCATCATTTGCGAGCCGGTATATCTAGCCTTCATGAGCCTCTGTTATCTTATTTAACTACATTGGCATAGCCCTTGTTTCCTCCCTGGATAAAGGGACTATAGTCAATACTTTTATACTATATTACATATCAGCCACAGTCATGGTGGTACGTATTGATTTGTTCCATCTTAATATAATTTTAGATAATTAATTATTTCAGAAACTAGGACTTGTATCGTCATTTTCGGACATCTTTCAAGCAAATATGATGAATTACGAAAAAAAAACATAACGTAGAGGCATAGCCAAAATCTTTCTCGTATTATAATTGACAGACAAATATAAAACCGGCCCAATTTTGAAATACGAAGTGATTATTTCGTCTATTTTGCATAGGTATAATCACGACGAGATGTTTGCGCTTAATAAGGCGATAGCAATAGATTTCTGAAAAACTTATTCTTGTACCTGTGTCCTCTTAAATAAAAAAAAAATAAAACACAGTTATTACGTTGTCTAACATTTATTAATTCAGACTAGATGAAAATATTGTATAGAACGAAACAACAACAAACATTTAAAGGTAATAATTATAAATCAGTCTTTCGTTTAGATATTTTATAGCAATTACAGCTAGAGGCATGGGGGGGGGGGATTTTAGGGGGGGAGGGGGAATTGGGAGTTTAATTACAAAAACACGGACTTAAAAGTTACGAAACGTCGACTTTACATATATATATTGGAGCCTCAAAACTACACATGTTGTTTTTACGTAAAATTGTGCTCGACGACTTTATTTTACTTTTATTTTTCATATCTAATTTTATTAATTATTATATTTTCGTTCTAATTCCTTGATTAAATTACCACATAGTTATTAATTTCATTAACAGTATATAAACAATTGAGACTCGAATTATTTTGTTTCATTATTAGTTATTAATAAAAGATTTAATATTTACAAATAATCTCTATGTTATGACGATTTTGATATATTTACAATGATAAATTTAATTTAGATATATAAACATCCTGAAACTGGCATATCTATATGATAATACTAAATCTATATTAATATTATAAAGAGGAAAATTTTTGTATTTTTTTATGTCACGAATAAACTTAAAAACTACTAGACCGATTTGGATGAAATTTGGCATGGAGATCGTTTGATATCCAGGGAGTGACAGGATATATAGAGTGATAAAATAGTTTTAATTCCGAAAATCCTACGGGAATGGGAACTACGCGGGTAAAACCGCGGAGAGCAGCTAGTAACTAATAATACAACTATAGTAAAAGGCAAAATAATTCAAAGCTTAATTTAATGATGTTTATATTTTATTATACGTTGGCTATTCTATAGCCCACATCGTTTGGCGTAATCGAAAGATGTAAGGGACTTTTCAAGTATTACGTAAGCACAAATGAGAGCGGGGGTTTAGAGTTTGCTTATTTTTGATGCCATGAAAAGCGAGAGGCTCTCTTATTGTCTAATATTGATTACGTAAGTAATCTTTTACTTACTTACTTTAATTACATAAGCAGATATTTTAAAAATATTCTATGGTCACTAGCGCTTACAAGGGATGGCGGAAATTTATAAAACTAAGCTAACGTAACACTTGAACGACCCCTAATTTGGCGGAGGAGCTATTCAGAGTTATAAAATGTATATTCTATATTCATTTCTTTATCAGTATTTATGTATCAACATTATGCGAAATTTCATTTAAATTAACAATACCTTGGATCAATTTAATGACATTGAATCATTTGAAGTTATTAAGGTACGAATAAACAAACATTTTGTGCATAATTATATGGATATATACAGGCAGGGGGTAAAGAGATGATTATGAGAAGTATAAAGTATTATATAACAAGTGAAGAAATAATCTATTCCATTTCTATCATTAACATTGATGGTCCACGCAAAACTAGCTCCCATAAATGTTATCATATCATTTACAATGATAATTCTTCTATATGTAGTTACCTATGGTGCGTGGTTCGGCAGAATTCTAGAAAAATGAAATACGAAAATGACAATTTAATTAGATATTTCGAATAGGTATTTTTATTCGTAAAATGCCTGAAGCAAACAGATTAAAAACTCCATACAATGGCGACTTTCCTAAGTTATCCATCTTATCATCCTGCAAACGTCACCAATAAATCTCTATACATTCCCAACATATTAAAACAGATAGATAATAGAAAAGTGAAATATTTGAGTTATTTTTAAGATAAAAGTCAATCTTGTTATACTTTAGTAACTTGAGCTACTTCATTTAAATGCAAGTGGCTTAATCTCGTTGGATAACTGGACTGACGGACTGGGTCCAAATTACGCATGTATTAAAACCGTAACCTTGGCTTGTAGTATTCCAAAGACAGCTTATTCGAAATAGTAAAAAGTACTTTACTTAATTCAGTCCCTAAAAAGCAGTTACAAGATAAAAATCTACTTTAATGACGGCGCAGTTAGTAGTACGATTAGATACCACGTCAATGGACACGAGTTCGATCCCACTTATCCAACTCTAAAATCAGCCTGAGCTTTTGGTTAATGAAACATCGTGAGGAAACCAACAGCATGGTGGTAGCGTCTTCGTAGCACCTAGCACCCTCAAGTTTGAAAACCTGTCGCCAAATACCAATAGGTTTGTTCCGACAGCAACACTTGAGAACCAGTTCCTGTACTTAGTGTGTGAGGTGAGATATTGGTCAAAGTACAGTGTAAAGAAAACAGATAAATTGAGTGTAATTAAATTAAGTTTACAATACTGAAAATGGCCAATTAATATATTAAGGATTTAACAAAAAAATCACATAATCAATTTCAAAAAGCAAGATAACTAACAGACGAAATGAGAAAGAATAAAGTTAACTATTATTGATTTAAGAAGGTAAATTCTCATAAGAACTTACTTCTAGGTACACTTTTCATCGTTGACTTAGATAAACTATCGCTGTCTTCCGACTCTGAACACACTTGAAAACTGGTCTCTGAAATATACAATACAAGTTAATACAAGGGGGTTTTTTGGCGGTATTTTGGTCTGTTATGTGCTGGCTTTTTTTATTTGTTTATTCATAAGTTTACGGTATTCGATTCCGGCATTTGTTTTGGTGGCATTATACGTGATCTAGTTTGATTATTGTGCTCGAGGAAAGTGTATTAAAAATGATAGAAAGACGCTTGGAAATTTTAGCAAAGGGCCATCCAGTATGTTACAACCATACTAAAAGATTTAAAAAATCAAATTGATGAGGACCTGAATGACTTGTATCCCTGACTGTAATGAATTATAAACAAATATAACGATTCTATTAAAATTATCTTAGTATTTACCCGAAAACATCTGCCGATTAGCTAAGCACTACATAAATATTTCTTAAGGTCGTGTGACAAAAAATGGTTACGAGTTTTTTACCAAAAAATGGTTACGAGACGAGTACCTGTCTTTTATTAAAATATCTGGTAACATTGATTTCAATAGTCAGATTTTGAAGTATTTGGCGTCTGTCATATCTTACTAAAACATATAATTCATTAACTTGCAGTATTTATATACTTAATATAATGTAATTCTGGTGGAGTTTTACGTGATATACTGTTAGTTATTATGTACGAGTAACATGAATTGAAAATAATAACACGGAGCGTAAATTCTGGCATCCGGTAAACTACTCCCTTGGAACGCTTTAATAAATGGACGCCATTTTGTTGGAGTACTGAAGATTAGTAAAACAAAAGACAGTTCTCTAAAGAACCATAAAAATCATTAAAAAAAATAGTCAGACGTTAACAAATATATTTAAAAAACAAGAGCGAGCATTACAGTAGTCGCATACGAAGTGTCTTTATTATTATTCTGAATGAGTCTGTACAGACAAGAACGGGCCTGTATCACTGTGACCTAAAAAGATTATTAAAGTTCACTCCCGTGATTTACGATGTCTATACGATGTGTAACATCTGACATAAAAATTAAAAATATCAATCGAGCAGCGACATTTATTAACTTCAAAACCTTAAAAAGCTATTTTTTTCGTATGTTTATGTATCGTTTGCATTTTTTAGCAATGATTTGCACTTTTCTCAGACACTTATTCTCACAGCTTACGCTGTTGACCGGAAGGTCAACCAAGGTTACAGGTTCACCGTGACTGCGTGGGCCAGTGCTGAAGGCACTTGCCACAATAAGGTAACTAGCGCAAGGGCACCAAAGTGATACGAACATGGTACGAACCTCGGCTTGGCCGTTACCTGAGTGTGAAAACTCCCACAGAATTTTAATCCTAGCTAATCCCTACATTTTTTTATTTAACATTTAAAAAAAGGTTCCTTACAGGACCTATGTACCTGCGTGTTGTGTGCAAGGGTGCGATATAAAAAAGTTTGTATACACAACGCTGTAGGTTAAGCGCAAAGCTGATGTCTGACAGTATCAACCTCTCGATAAACGTGTTGGTACCATCTGACGGGCAACTCTAGCACCGCGCGTTCTCATTGGTCAAATCAAATACCGCGTGCTGATTGGTCCAATTAAATAGCGCGCGCTTCCCCAGCGCTTCCTGTTACACACTTCCGTCCTTTTTCACTAAATCACTCCCACGGATTACAGAAAATCGAAAGGAAAGGATCTTACACGTAAATGCGATGGGGTAATATGTAAAGTTTTTGACGAACCAGTGTCATATCGTTGTTGGTTGTTGTGACGAGTCGGCAAGTCCTGGTTCTCAACGTGCCCGAACGTTCTGAAACCGACTGCAAACTGCGCGTACGGACTTATCTCGTACAGTTCTAGAAATTATACATATATAGGGGTATCCATTATTACAGGAGTATGCCAACAGTCATATTTTGTAACGAAGGAACGAAACGAAGTGAGTGTAAGATACGAGAAGAGTAGAGGAGATGACAGGAGAGGATGTGTATGACGACAATATAATGAACATTAATTATACGTCAAAAAAAAATTTAAAACGTTTTTAAAACAAATTTATAATGTTTAATAGGCATGGTGAATAATTATTGAAGTGAAAACTTCTTTAGTGGCGATGAGCGGTAGGGAAATACTTTCGTGTTACCAATGCTATGACGTCAACAGTCAACATGCTACAGTATGTCTGGTATGGCGTGCACAAAGAAACAAACAAATTATAAAATTGTAATTATTCACACGAGTATAATCATTTAAAGGTTAAAAAATAGTTTCTCCAAAGTTTCGGAGATTTTACTTCTGTCGACAGTCCCCATGGCTGTTCCCAAGTTGTTTTATCGTCTAACCAAAACCAGAACGTAATTTGATTGATCATTGAAAATTAAATTAGAAAATCTGATATGAATTACTCATTATAATTAATAATATTCCTTACCGTGTTTAGTATTATTCATCATGTGTATGGGGGCGCTGTATATTCGATTCTGCGTATTTACAGAGTTATCCTTAACACTCGGCAAATTCGTGTGCGAAGTATTCGCGGTCACATTGCCGCTTTCGGATTTGTTATCAACGGGTATCGAATCTCTATATTCGGTTAGGTTTCCGCTCCTGTAGAACGGACATTAATAATTCGGCTTATCTTCACTTCACTTCACACATGTTTTATGTTATGTAAAAAGCGATTTAAGTCAATAGTAAGAACTAGATCAATATGGATACAAGTTATTTGAGAATAAATTAAAAAGATTAACTACGGTTTTTGTGTATTGATTTAACTTACAATACTTAAAATCGGCTACAATAAATTAGTAGAAAAAAAATTAATAGTTTTAAAACTATTTCGTATCGTTTACGTGAATATAAATGAATACTTTTCGTTTAATAATTCCAAATAAAGTACTTCAGTTATTATTAAAAATAATCATAGAGTATATTTACCAAAAATGACGATTTATTTACATATGCCTGCGCTTTATAAGTCAAATTAAATGAGGACATAGAAATTTAACAATACACATTACAAATTAAATATACAGGTTACAAATAGCATAGTATTTGCGCATTCGTGATAAACTTTTTAACTTTGGGTTAGATACAATATACATTTCTGGAAGGTATTATTTTCTAGAATATAACTAACTACTTACCTCTGCCTCTTTACTAGTATATAAATACAACTTAGTAGACAAATTGTCAGAAGAATAGAACTACAGATGATAACCAGCATATTCAGATCAAAGAGTTCCGCTGGTGGACCGATTTCACCTGGAAATTTACATATTTTTAAAAGCTACGATCTACATAGAAACAAATTGGAATTATTCATGAAAACTTACTTCCGTCCTCGTTCTTCGTTGCGAAGTTATAAGTGGTGGTGACAGTACCGGCTTCATTACTCGCTGTCACCTTCACCTGGTACCAGGTACCTGAAGACAGGTCAGCAATGGCGAAGGAGCCGGTGCGATATGATTTAGATTGGTACAAGGTTGGTATACTCCACGCGTTGACATCACTGAAGGACTAATAGATTAAAAACATTAGGCTTAAATCCATTTATTCAATCGAAAGACGTCTGTTGCTGGACGTAGGTCTAAAGATCTCCACGACGATCGGTCATGCGCAACCCACATCCAGCGGACTCCCCCTAACCTTCACCAGGTCTTCGGCCAGGCCTACCCACGCTGCGTCTTCCGATACGCGGCATCCATTCGAGAACCCGTTGGCCCCATCGGGCATAGGTTTTACGAACAATGTGGTCAGTCCATTGCCACTTCAGTTTAGCAATTCTTTGGGCAATGTCGGTTACTTGGTCTCAGCTGCGAATCTCCTCAAATATGTTTCGAAGACGTAGTGAAACTCCAAACATGCTTCAGTATTTTATTTTCCTTGCATAGACTGAGTATAAATAGGCGGACCTTAATGCTTCAAGCATTATCATTCCATTTTAAGTTACAGTGATGCAGAGATAAAAATAATAAAGTTGAGAAGACATAATTTTAGGCCGGAATAATATATTTTTAAAGTTAATTAAATCGAGTATTGTAAAAAGACATAAACATGTCAATATATAATGTATACTTCTTATTTATTAATATTTATTATTATTTCAATTTCCTGCTCAGCATACGGTAAAAATGAATTACGTAAATAAGTCACAATAATATGCGTCAATGTTATTTGTTTTACGCATTCAGAATTGTTTGTCACTTTCAAACAAGCAGTAATTATAAGATATTATGAGAAGTTTCACTGCGTGATTGAATCAGGAATGAGGAATGAGATCCGCAGAAGAACCAAAGTCACCGACATTGCCCGAAGAATTGCCAAACTGAAGTGGTAATAGGCTGGCCATATTGCTCGTAGAACCGATGCCCGATGAGATTAACAAGTTAAGACAAATTAAGACGCAGCGTGGCAGACCCCCCACAAGGTGAACCGACGACCTGGTGAAGGTCGCAAGAATCCGGTGGATGCAGGTGGCGCAAGACCGGTCGTCATGAAGATCTTTGGGGAAGGCCTATGTCCAGCAGTGAATGTTTTTTGGTTGAATGGATGGACGGATCAGATATTAATAAGGTTAAGCGTATATTGTTTCCTCTTCTTGTTTTGGTGTATGAATCTAATGCATTGATTTTGCCAAAAGTATATAGAGTTGAAGACAGCTTAGATCTATGGCAATTGTTCTTGCCTAATCAACTTACTATGTAAATTACGGTCGTTTAGCCTCAACCCTAATAAACAAACGGTCCTACTAACAGTCGACTGCGGGAAAAGGAGAAATAAGAAAGTCCTTCACCAAAGTATTATGAGCACGTATCCACGCTCTATTCCCGAGTTGTCTGTACTCAACGTCCCAGGTCCGGAGTTCACATCCGCCGTCGTCCCAACCGGCTAATTGTACGTATATGTGCGAACAATTACTCCACAGCCATTCGTTTGAAGATGGCGAAATAGGCACTGGAAGATAATTCCAAGTAAAAAGTTAAAAGATAAGTAATCTAGTAGAATTTAACTTAAGTTAGATTATTTTTTATTGTTAATGATGTGTGGGGCAGCGGATAATGACGCCGGATTCCGTGTCTTCGAGTCCACCTTTTCAACTCTAAAATTAGCCTGAGCTTATGGTGAAGGACAACATCGTGAGGAAACATGGCGGTAGGGAATTTTCTAATGATGCCCGCCTGGGTACCACCCTCAACTTTGAAAACCTGTCTCCAAATACCAGTAGGTGGGTTCCGGCAGCATCATTTAAGAACCGGTACTTCTAAGCTTATTGTGTTTACCATCCTGGGCCACATCGTCACTTAATATAAGGTGAGATTGTGGTCAAATCACTGAGTCTATACTGTGTAATATAATAAATAGTTAACGGCAATCATTACATACATAAGTACATACATCATTATTATGGTAATGTTGGTAACATTTTAGATGGTATAGTTTGGTTATTGTGCACAAGTGAAGTTTATTCGAAATAATTAATGAAACACGGAACACATTTTAAAATTTCACAACTCCATTGAACACTTTAACAAATGGCCGCCACTTTATCGGACCATTGAAGATTAGTAAAATAATACGAAGTTGAACCTAAAGAACTTGTATTCAAGGCCTTAGAAAATAGTACAAAAGTATAGCAAAACGGGGTTAAACTTGTAAGAACTTTACACTAAGATCTTGTGGCACCTTAGAATTAATATTTCGCGTTATTATGTAACTTGACATAACCTAAGTACGTAATAACGCAAACTAAGTCATGAAAAATGCAATCGAAATTACATGCAAATAGTCAAATACGCTAATTAACAAATTATAGGAAATTACTACATGACAGACTGAGATAGATAAACCCTAAAGTTAGATGAGTCTAGGAAAAGAAGTTAAAAGCCTCAGTAATTGAGAATAATTCCTAATCTACACATGCCTACAATAAAAATATCGCTTATTCATTTCCGAATACTAACTTCAATATCTTTTATTGCTTTATTTCGCTGAAAATTATTGGAAATAATGACGCAAAACGTTTGCTTCGAGTTGCCACAAAAACACTATGAAAAGTTCCATTCGTTTGGAGTTGGAGTTTAAATACAAGATTGAGAACATACATTATCACATGACACTGGCAGAAATGTGTATGTGAATCGCAGATTGCGATTAGCCAAGAAGGTTCTAGTTACTATTGCCACTTTTTTAAGCGACGAAGCAAAAGTATTGAACTGATTATGCCGCATATATGAAGTCATTTTAAAAATAATTCATATAGGTAATTATGAATGCAAACAAACCTATTTCATAAAATTATAAAAAGAAACGGATTTCCTTGTTTTGGGTATCATATAAGTAGCTGAAAACGCAATTAAATGGTGTCCAATTGAGTTACAATTATTAAAAGAGAACACATGAACCAGTTACCTCCACCCAGAGTGCTGACGTCCATGTACGCGGGTTGGGAAGTGCCAACTTTGTTGGTCGCGGTGATTCTCAGTGAATACTTTGTACCGCACTTGAGGCCGGTGAGGGCGTGTTTCTGCACGCCCAACAAGTTCGGCAGCTTGTTGGCCTGCCAGGCCTCCTGCCACGGGCCGTTAGCCTCCTTCCACGTGAGGCTGTAACCTGACCAGTGGAATGTATTACTTTATCCATACATATAATAAAACTGTAACTAGGCCAAATAATTGTTAAATATTTTTTGAAAATTATAATCTGGGTGGACTTTGTTATCGATATAGAAGTCAATAATATTTTATTTACAATTTTTATCTGTCTGTCTGTCTTTCCCTGTGTACGCGTGGCACTCTGAAAGTACTGAACCAATTTTGACGAAACTTTACACAGTGATAACTAATATTATAAAGTAACATCTAGGATAGTTTTTGGTCCCGTAAAACGCAAGGACATCTCCAGGATAACAGACATAAAAAAATATATTAACGGGTAATCTCGGTAACGGCTGGACAGATTTTGACAGGACTTTTTTTGGTAGATAGCTCAAGTTACTCTGCGTACCTTAGGTTGCTTTTAATTTTCGAAAACTATTAGAGTGCCGCGTAAAAGAAAAATAAAACACATAACAAATTGAATAAAATCCGATTCAATGCACAGTTTTACTTGCAATTATGTGAATTTGTGAGAAAAAACCTTTAATATAAAAATATGTTTCAAAATAATTAGTTTCGGAACGAAACGTTTTTAAAAGTGAAGTTGGATCCGCACGAAGTTCACACTACGAAGAAAGCAGTTATTACGCGCATACTGTTCAAATTTGTACAAGTTACAATAAATTATTTTACGCCATAGTTTTCTATTTTTTACGTCCACTAATAAGTAGCGACGAACCGCAACCGCCGCAACCTTAGGATTTCGTATAAAAAATTAAAAACCATACTATGTAGTGAAAATGTATATAAAACGCGAGGGCAGCCGTAGGCACAGAGCTAGTCAAGAATAAATTTACTTGCATTTATCATAAAAATACTATAATATCGAGTCCTAACTCGAATTAGTTTTTTAGAACTTCCGAAAATTAATATCTTCGCAATTAAATATATTGATTACCATTTAATTAATTAAATATTTAGTTAAGTTTACCGCACATAAGATCAGGGGAAGTGAATTCGAATTCAACACGGTAAAAGACCAGACTATCAATGAGTTCTCATCGCTTTTTAAACCTATATTTCAAACAATCAATACAGTGATAACTAATATTATAAAGTAACATATAGGATATTTCGAAGCGAACTATGTTACATAACCGAACGCACATTAAGATAATCTTTTCTATAGTATTGTATAAATTGAAGTAGATGGATGTATAGATGTATGTATAAAATAAATTGTATAAATATAAGAAAGCGAAAAGAACGTAGCTAAAGTAATAATAAAAGAGCACACAAAACGAAACATCAAGATATAATAATAATAATAATAATAAAAAACCATTTAATCCAGATCTCATATTTGGTGTAAATTACAATGTTTGTAAGTAAATGTTGCTTAAATTTAAGAGAGATTACTTATATTAATGTTAGTATTATTTATGAGATTTGAATCCCTGTTTTGGTAAAGGCCTCCTCCATCCTTTTCCATAACTCTCTGTCCTTGCCTAACTTTATCCAGTCGTTAGACTGCGACCCTCCACCAAACATCAAGATATATGAAAGTAAAAGAACATGCTAATAAATGATAAAAAAGAGCACAAAATACTGAATAACTTATTTAGTAGTAACAAGGTCCCTGGTCACGCCAGGGGAGATGCCGGAGCTATAAAAAAAAAAACCGAACCTACTCGAACCACCATCCAACTATGCGTGCTGGGTCCGGTGATACAAGTTGTAAATGATAGTCTGACGGCGGAACGATGCGTCCGTGCAACAGAGCACCCGGCATGCGTTACCACAGCGCTAAACTAATTATACACACCCCGTACCGATCGACACGGATGTTCTGGAGACAGGTGGAAGTAGGGTATGTAGGTTTTGTATAGCGGATGTGAGGAATGTGTACGTGTGATACCACTTTTTTTTTTTTTTGACGGGGGGAAATGCATTTACGCACTACCCTTAACTATTGCATTAGTGAGGCCGGAGTCCCCCAATGCAACAGATAAGGGGGCACGGAGGGACGAACTCCGCGCCAGTGTGGGACACACCCGGGCGTAAAGCGCCCTGAAATACCCACTAAAACCCCCCGGGGCCGTCCGCCGCATTTGGGATGGAGGCGACATGGGGTGGCTTTCGCAAGCACCGCGTCGCACGTGTGATACCACCTGGCATCCAAAGGCGGCGGCTCGGCACTATCACTCTCGAACACTCAGTTATCAACGTTTATATCCAATGTTCAATACAACAATCACAGTTACAACACTATTCTAATTTTTTTATAGTTAAATTTACAATCAACCAAGTAACCAACAATTAAATATATGCTCCGACGTTATACAACAATACACGTCGACTCACGCACGCAATCAACTCGACTGCAAGTCCAGCCGCAGTACCTCACAATCAAACTACGTACCCTCAATTATTCCATCATGACAAAAAAAAAATATAAACTACCTGCCTATACTAAACAGTCCAAATTATTAACTTTCCATAAATGGCACTCACTAATCTTCTGACTGGAACTCCTGTTCGTGATGTAGTAGGGCTGTTCCCACTCCACTAGTATTGAATCCTTGTAAGGTGTTGCTCTCAGTACAGGAGCTTCCGGTAATGGTAACACTATCACCATATACTCGACAGAATCAGAGCCGTAGAGGTTTTTTCGCCAGACAGGTATAATTTCCACTGAGCGATTGATCTATATCTGTAAATGATTCAAACTTAAAAATAAACACAATTAAAATTAAAAAAAAAATTATACGATATAGGCTCAGTGCATTGACCACAATCTCACCTGATGATAAGTGGCGATGTGGTCCAGAATGGTAAACACACTAAGCGTAGAGGTACTGGATCTCAAGTGATGCTGCAGGAACATACCTATTGGTATTTGGTGACAGGTTTTCAAACTTGACGGTGATAGTTACCCAGGCGCTACCACCATGCTGTGGTTTCCTGACGATGTTTTCCTTCACCGAAAGCTCAGGCCGATTTTTAGAGTCGGATAAGTGAGGATCGAACCCGCGATGATTGACGCGGAATCCGGCCGCACTATCACTGCGCGCTATCATCGTTTCAAAGCGCTTCAAAAAAAGAATTAATTACTCTATCATCGGGTATTAGTTTAATTTTGCAGGACATTAAAAATTTTGATAGATTCTTAAATTGGCTTAAATTCATCACTAAATTTGTAAGTTTTTTCAATTAGCTAATTAAGGGTTTTATTTTTTGGAATCTCTTGCTTATCATCACTGATCGTGTTAAATTTAAGTTTCAACTCTAATCAAATATACTTGGGTAAGGGTTGTGTCTTTGAACATGTTATAAAAATCAATGTTTGTGTGTTTGTAATTCATTCATTAATTGGCTCGTAACTCGAAATCCATTAAACTGATTTTCGTTATTGTTCTAAGAACAGAAAAGCCGGTATATTCAAATGGAATTTGCAGGGCACAGGTAGTTTTATTTTAAAGTTTTCTGGATATAATTGGATTAACAGCTATATAATCATGACAGAAATCTATGTCTGTCTATATATAACACATGCGTCATTCTAACATAGTATCCAGCAGTAACTTGTCATTGATAGATCACAGTTACATCTGTAATATAAGGTCAGTTGTGTATGTACAAATTGAAGTGGTCACATAAAATCAGTTGAATTCCACACCTATTAGCCATTGTGTTTTTATTTAAAAATAATATAACATAACATAAGCTCACGCCTGCTATCCCCGAAGGGTTAGGCAGAGGTGAAGTAGCGAACTACACCACCCACATTTCGCCGAGTTTAGTGCCGGCGAGCCTGTCGCCACATCGGGCACAAATTCCAGACTCCGAGATGATACTGAGTAGAAAAACCCAATACCACTTGACCCGACCCGGGGATCGAACCCGAGACCTCAGAACGGCAGTCGTACCGTAATACAACTGCGCCACCGAAATCATATTTCGTAGGCTTTCCAGTAGACTGTTTTAAATTGAACCATTTCGTAAATATTTCGGATTCTAACTGTAAGTATTAAAAAATATATAGTAAACTCAAGTAATTCTGGTATGTAGGTACGTATAAAGCAAATTTAAAACAGATTATTTTTTAATTTTATTTATATGGATGCATCCTGCATGTTAGTAAGTTATAATGTCAACAGCGATCCGATTCATTTCTGTCTCCTAAATAAATTTGTCTAATAATATTTAATGTTACTGTTAATGAGGAGGCTGTCGTCGTGGTTCCTGGTGAATCTCGGGTGGTGTGTGATGATGTTCTGCTTGTGGTACCACACCGTGCGTGGCGGTGGGACTCCCACGCACTGGCACACCAGCAGCAGTGAACTCCCCACACCCACCGATACCACACCACCCAGGGAACCCACTCCAGCAACAACTGGTACAAAATTATAATCATGCATAACTATTTCTTATTCAAATTTCTATGACCATCGCATTCTAAATATTACAACAGAATATAAAAGAATATAATCAAATGTCATCAAATATCTTTTATTAGCTTTTGGGTTATTTGTATAAAAAATAATTATCTACTCATAAAGAAAATAGACGAAAATCAGTACAGAATCATATGAAGTAGCAACATCACTGATTGGTTTTTTTTTAAATATTTTATAGGCTCATTGCTTTTACCACAATCTCACCTGATGTTAACTGATGAGGTGGTCCAGGATTGTAAACATACTAAGCCTAGGTACTGGTTCTCAAGTGATGCCGCCGGAACACACCTATTGATATTTGGCGACAGGTTTTAAACTTGAGGGTGGTGGATACCCAGGAGCTACCATCATGCTATGATTTCCTCAAGATGTTTTCAAAAATCAGACTCAATTAAGAGCTCTATATGTGTATTTGTCTATTAACGCGGAATTCGAATACACTACCAATTGATATTCATCACTTCTGAGTCTCAGTCTCAACGTTATGAAGTCGGTTGATTATTCAATATTAAGTGCATTGTTTGCTGGCCTACTTTATGCCAATGAAAGAAAAAAACATTTTAAAAATTAACCACGTAATAAGATCTAATAATAACATTGTAAATCCTATATGAAGTTAACAGAATAATTTGCAAATAATTGATGGACCATAAAACTGCATAAATTAAATACCACATCTAATTGATATTAATATGATAATAAATATAACTTTATTATAATGTTTTGAGGCTAAAAGTAAGTTCTTGTTATGCGAGGTAACCCTGAGGAAAAAGGTGTAGTTGCGATTCTACCAGCAGCAAAGCCAACCAAAACGACGTGTACGTCGTTAGCATTGTGCTCCACGCGAACTATATCGCATTTTAGGTTTTTTTCTATACAGTATAGGCTCAGTACTTTAACCACAACCCCATCTACTGTTAAGTGACGATGTTGTCCAGGATGGTAAACACACGAAAGCCTAGAAGGCTGACTCACCTCATAGCTTAGATTAACTTATAGGTCATAATTGTAATTTTCTAAATAAATTTAAATTAAATTAAGAATTTGTTTTTTTTTTTTTGAGATCCTCGCTGTGACCATGTATTTTTTCCTTAATAATATTCTACAATCACAATATTTTGCTATAGTATAGTTTATAATAATTATACTGATCTCGTCAGCCATCATTTATATCGTTTTACATTGCGTCTAACTTGTAAATAGATAATGCTGGTAATTCTATATTAAAAAAAAAAAAACAGTTATTTAGTACCTCGATGCGAGGGTGTGTGTGACACTCTCCTGGTGGCAGAACCTTCCCCGGCGCTAGTGGCTGCCGTAGCCCAGACCTCATAAGTCTTCCCCGGAGTCAACTCCTTAAGTTCAACTGCAGTACGAGCTTCACCTTCCACTCTGTACGTTTGGGCTGGACCGTTGCTGTTTGATCATTTATTAGTATAGTCCATCGCAGGACTATTTTTAACAAACACTACAAAACTAGGAACCTTTGATCACATATCTCTTGATGTTAAGTGACGATATAGCCTGGGATCGTAAACAGGTTAAGTTTAGAGATACTAAATCTCAAAGATGCCGCGAGAACACATCTAAAAATACTTGGTGACCGGATTCCAAACTTGTGAGTTAATTAATATTTTTTTAATAAATAACAATACTTTTTACTGGCAATACTAAGTTACGAAACTTTTGGTATAAATGCTGTAAATAAATTCTGTGATATTATGACATACATCATAATAGTTCTGTCGGATCTAAGGTTATTAGCAGAATATTCGTTTAACCGGTGGAGTATCTAAAGATAAATTACAATTAATAATCTTGTCATATTATTTTGCAGAGACAGTCAGGGGATATTTTATCTGTTGTAGTTAAATGCAATCCTAGTAAGCACTACGGGAATTATGAGAAACATGCTAGATTTTTCCTAGAAAATGTAATTTTACAAATTATTAATTTTATCTAGTTCCAGTTTAGCATACTCTTTCTTTATACAGTTAACATTAGGAGAGCTCCCTGCACAGTTGTAAACTATATTTATTATATTTCGCAAAAAAGCTAAAGAGGAAGCAGGGTGATATGGTGATAAATATAAAAATTTAGGTAGAAATTCAGGTGAAAGTAATATGCTTAGGATTTTCACCTGGATGTTGGTTTAATGTATACGGTGTAATACAACAGTTCGCCGTTTGCAAGTTCTGGTTTTTTCCAACTCACTAGAAGAGATGTTGAGGATACAACCAGAACTTTGATATCCGCAGGAGGACCGGGTACTGAAAATACATATTTATTTCTTTATCTCACAAATTATATATATAATAGCTGTGCCTGCAACTTCGTTCGTGTGGAATTCAAATAATTAAATTCTCTCGTCCCGCCCCGTCAAACAGACAGACAATGTTTTTAAACTATCAAACCGTTTCTTGTCGTAGACTCTGAAGTCATACATTGCTTTATTCTCAAATATCTTCAATGTACAGATTTCATCCCGTTAGCCGTTTATTGTTAGTATAAACAACAATCTATGTCCTTGTGATGTTTCAGAACAGTCCAAGTTAAAACTACCTACCCGAACTAACCGATTTATATGTGTAAATGCGCGGCGGCTCTAACACTATTGTTGACACTAATGACTGAATGATATTATAATATTTAAATTGTTATTAGTTGTTTTCTATTATATTACTGTTGTTAACCCTTATTTCATAAATTAATAAATATACTCAATTTATAAACAAATGTTATAATCTATTTCCGCTTCGAGCAATAATTACGTACATTTTCATTTAGTTTACTAATAATCAAAATATACGATATGTTCATATCTAATGTAATAAGCAGTGAAACGCCATCATATACTTGGCATACTCTAGAATGTTGACGGCTGACGTCACAGAATCGGTGAAGCGGATAATTAAAATTTTACCTCCACCGAGAATCGCTCAACGCAGCTGAAAAAGTTATCACTTCATAATACAGTTAAAAAGATAAAAATATACCCACTTACCATCTTGTAATGTAGTACAAATTATCGGATACGAATACGGTCCGAGGCCGAAATTTGAGAAACCGGCAACTTTGACTGTGTAGTTCGCGTATTTTTGTAAACTTGAAGATACGTTTCCGTGTGGAGCGAAGTTTGGTTTCCCCATAATAATTCTGTTGGAATACGAGTTACGTTTCCGTACAATTGTAACTGACAAAGTTTCTGTTTGGATATTGTGGTATACTGGCAAAACAGAACAGCACAACGTATTGTAAAAAGTGACTGAGAAACTTTAAAGGCATAACATAGAAAGAAAAAAAAAATTGTAACTATAATTATACACAATTTATAAAACATTTTTTATTTGGGCCAACAAACAATTATACCAAATACATGCAACTGAATTTAGCAATATATTTAATGTGTCGAGTACCCATAAATATAAGATAATAGGAAGACAATAGGAAAACAATGGAAAGCTGGCGTAAACGCCAGGTAAGTGCTCAAAGGGTTAACCAGTGTTTATAGTGAAATCAGCCACGGATACGTTCACAAACAGTTCTTAATTCGTAGCGCCATTATAGGGACATAGAACTCCCTCCCGCAAGCTTCTAAAAATGTTGGCAAATACCTGAAATGGGTTTTGCTTAAGGGTGCAGCTAAAGCCTTGCATCAGACCTCACATCATCCATCACTTATTATTCCTATAGACCCTACCAGTCAGGTTCAGAGGCTAGACGAAATGACGGCCATGCTAGTTTATCCATCAAAGTCATTCGTAAAAGACGTGTTTGGTCTGTGAAGATAATTATAGAAAAAAATGACCTTCAGTTGCAAAAAGAACAGTGTAGCCAACAAGAGAGCTGCCTTGCCCTGGTACCACTATGGGTTGCCAGCCGACCCTTAGCGAAGTCGAAGACACTGCTGTACATTCCACTGAAGAGGGTGCTTGTTCAGGAGCTGGTGGCAAAAAATAAAAAAATAAACAAGTCTCCTTTACTTTTCCAAAAGATTAAATAAGCGAAATGTGGTGCCAGCTAAGAATAGTACCACACCATATTTTCCCGTGAGTGGCGTAAAAGGCGACTATGAGATAAAAACCAGAAAATAGGTGGCAGCATCCTCTGAGTATCACAAACATCTATTACGATGGCCAACCCGCCTGCCAAGCGTGACGATTATGGCCCTTATTGGGTGATTCCCCCTTATTGGGAGAAAGCTATGTTCAACAGTGGACGTCTTATGGTTGAATGGATGGATGGATGGATGTATGGAAATAATTGCCAAAAATTCACATGTGGGCTTTTATGTGAATAAATTTGGGCTTGTTATGAGAAAAACCCATCGCTATAATTTAGACATTTACAGGCTAGCATTACTACGTTGTTTCGTTTGACGTTTGACTTAACAGAAAAGCCAAACAGATTCAAGATCAACAAAAGATTTGATATGTTAATTTTTATTAAAATCTCGAAATTCTGCTGTTAACTATTTAATAAAAGCCTACCGGAAGTTATGGAACTGGTTTTTATCTTATGTATAATGTTGCTTACCTCCTTCTCTCGTATCTTGAAACACTGGTAAAGAGAAAGGGCCAGCACCAGCGCTTGTAAAAGCTGACACTGATACTGCGTACCTGAAAAGTGAACTGGTTTTATATCTGGTATATTATAGGCTCGCGACTTCGTCCACGTGAATTCACTTTTGTTAACAATATTTTCAGCACACATCAGGTGGCCTTTTTAAAGTGGCCTTAGGATATTATCCGCCTACATCCGGTAGGACCGGCTCTCACCTGCCACATGTCACATTGCATGGAATGACTATAAAAAGCTCGTGTAGAGCCAACACAAGGACAATTGAGTTCTATCTGCTAAACTGAATGTTCCTGATATAATAAAGTGGTGACGTGGAAATAATACATAGTGAGAGTGTTTAATAATATAGCGACTATATTTTAACACTTTTATTAATACACGGAATTAATTTATACTACTGAAACTTTAGAAGTAGTGTAATCTGAAAACGGTATCATTTAGAAGTGATGATGGATCAATAGTATTATGGTGGTAAATTGTATTGATTGACGTGGAATTCAAATCCTGCGATGAACCTAAGTTTGTAGTGAGAAATAAATGCGTTTTTTGACAGATCGTGATCGACTGGGCGATGTAACTTTGAACTGGAGTACAATTTACGGTAAAATTTTAAATATCTTTTATTTACCTTATTAACGAGTAATAATATTAAAACTCAAATAATTATGCCAACTTACAATAAATGTATTAATCTTGTGCTAAAATTATTACAATTACTTAATTAAGAAATATAAAAACAATAGCTTTTAAAAGTCAAACCACGTCAAACTGGTTGGTTGGTTGAAACACTGTTTCAAGGTTATGTCAACTGTTTGTTTTTGTAGTAATATGACAAAATAACGAGGCAAAGGTAATCGAATATTTTTGTGGTTGAATGAACTAGTTGAATGAACTAAAAATATTATATTTGATGACTTTGACCGCGATATCCGTATTGATACTATGATTGACAATAATATGATTATACACGTTAGTGAAGATGACGGCGACTCCTCAAGCGAACTGGGAGATTAAATTGTTTGACATAGTCTTCATTGTTTAAGGCTAAAAACTATGTATTTCATAATATAAATTTTCCAATAAATAAAGCATTTTTACTTTTTTCCCTTCGTTACATTCAGAAAATACGATTCCATTCAATTAAATGATTCATTAAGAATTTATTTACATTGTGAATATATTGAAATATACTTCCTATAAAAAATAACAACATATAAATTCAATTGAATAAATATGCATAATGAATGCAATAAATAACGTTACTAAATATTATTAACGTTATTTATTGTACATCACTAGTCAAGACGAATTGACAGGTGTCAGAAATGCATTCTTTGAGCGGCCGGACTATAAGCGTGGCTAGATGGGAAAGGGGGAAGGGGGATTACAATCTGTGATGGTAGATGAAAAATAAATCCTGGATAGTATTTGCATATTTTTTCCTAGTGCACGGCTATGTAAAAAAAGTGACTACACTAAATTTAAAGCAATCAGGTCAGTTTTAGAAATTCTGTGAAGAATTAGTCAGTCAGTGGTATTTCGCTTATACATATATTTTTATAATGTTATAGATTACTAAATTAACTGTATCCAGTGAGTTTAATGCCAAGGTTAATTTGAATTACAATTTGGTATGTTTTGATTAATCTTCGGATATGGAAGTATTATTGTCAGACCTTTTCTCCACAATGTTTCTCCACTTCACTGTATGAATATAGTTATTGGCAAGCTATTAATCCGTTTCGGTACTTAGATAGAATTGACTTCATTTAGAACTTTAGTACTGATGTATTAATTAAGGTAAGGAAAGTAAAGTTAACGCCAAGGATAGATTAGTTACCTAGTGTTCTTGAGAAGACCGCTCACAATAGTTTCCTGTTTACCCGACAGTTGTGAAACTTTGAGTGTTCTTGAATCTCCCTCCTCTGTATATAATAAAGAGTTTTGCTATTTAAACCTTACAGTTAGCCAGATTTTATCACGATCTTTAAATATGTAATTTGACCTAATTATGTTTTAACTTGAAAAATGTATGTAAAAGAATTTCATGAATTTATTTGCTTTAGTATTTACAAGATTTTTTTTAATGATAGCTCGGCTAGGTGACGGCATGGTAAGCACAATGTATAACAGAAACAGTGGCGACTAATGAATGATCGATTATATCTTCGCGCTACGTCGGAAGAAATTAATGTTAAACGAAGGAGGGAACACATCGGCCGAAAGACTGTCCCAGGCTCAGTGCTTTGACCACAATATCACCTGATGTTAACTGACGATATGGTCCAGGATAGTAAACACATCAAACCTAGTTACTGGTGAGAACCAGGTGAGAACAAGTGATGCTGCCGAAACACACCTATTGGTATTAGGCGAAAGATTTTCAAACTTGAGGGTGGTAGCTACCCAGGCGGGCATCATTAGAAAATACTCTACTACCACCAAGCTATGGTTTCCTCGCGATGTTTTCCTTCACTGAAAGCTCAGGCTGATTTTAGTTAGAGTCGTATAGGTGAGGATCGAAATCGCGTCGATTGACGTGGAATCCGTCCGCACTACCCCACTGCGCTATCATCGCTTCTAACGGTAAAGGTATGACAATTCGAAATATTTTGTGCCTGGATAGGAATTACTGTAAAGCTGTAGCTCCGAAGTCCACCATGAGTGGTCCTACTATGGAAAGGAGAAAAGGGTGTCAGGTTAAATAGTTCTTCAGAACAAGTTAAACAGTTTAAATTATCTATACCACTAAATAAAATATTAAAAGCAGTTTCTCCAGACTCCTGGTATAAATCACTTAACTGGTATAAAACAAGTGAAAAATCGCTTATAGTTTTGACGTACCTGGTCCAATGTTTTGTGCAACTGTTTTCACATGATATCCGATGATGGCTCCGTTATGCGCTTCCTTGAGCGGCGGAAGCCAAGTTATATAAAGTTCCCCAGGATTCTCTGTCTGTTCAACTTGCACGCCAATTGGTGATAATGACGGAGCTATAATTACATTTTCGGATAATAATAGAAACATTTTAAAGGGTCTTTGCTCAATTAACATGCATATAAACAAAATGCGCATCCTTTCAATTTCCGATATCTACAATACCTAAAAATTACATATATGACATATTGTATGGTCTATAGTTAGTAAAAATAACCTTGTTCATTGAGTTAGGTGCAGTAACGTTATGGCTTACGTAAGTAGTAAATAAAGAAAAAATCCTAGATATTGCTTAACGAATTCCTGAAGATATTTTACAGCCGCAGGATAGCAAAATGAACAATCACATTTTCAAAATAGTAGATTCTGACTACCAGAATCTAGATCACAGTCTTAGAACTTACCTTCCTCGTGGGTCGTAAAGTGTGTAGGGGAAGTGAACTGGCTAACACCGACTTGGTTTCCGGTCGCGACTCTTACAGTGTAAGCAGTTGCTGGTCTTAAATTCTGTAATTCTAAGGACTGCCTTACGTCTGATTCTTTTCTGAAATTATTATTTTTTTTTATGGTTAATTTTGTAATGTTCAAGCTTTTTATAGAATAAAGATGTAGACAAATAATTTTATTTCTATCTGGATAAAAGCAAAAATAAATATAAATAATTGTTTTTAACATCGAATTTAAATACCTAAAATGTAACAAATAAATTAATAAAAATTTAGATATGAGATTGTTCCAACAAAACTTGTTTAATATTGAAATCTTTATATACTTCTCGGAAATTCATATTCTTTAGTTCATATAATTTACGTTTAGTCAAAATATTTGATATAATCTTCTTTTATTAATTACTTACAAATTATAATATACAAAAAATATTATATTCATATCAAGTGATTACAAAAAAAATTTCAAGCTCATCTTTAGCTAGACGATGACAATTCTTCTAGAAACTTCTAGAGAGGTTTTGACTGAGATGTCACTTCACATGTTATTATGCATTTTACTCGTTCACTATAATGCAAATTGCCTTTGACCTTTACTCCTACTCCGCGGCCGGCTGTAATGCGACATGCGATAGATGGACGAATAAAATTAGATGCGATAGGAAAAAAAATCACTTTAAAATGAAATCCCTAGTATTTTCGAATGAGAGTTAAAATATGAGTTATTAATAATACAGTAGTTGATAAACCTGGTTACGTTGATGGTGATGGCATGGTCCCACCCGTGAATGTAGTGCCCGTTTGAGTATTGCAGAGTGTAGTAACGCGCGTGAGCCCGTAACGTGTCCCTCCATGAGATGATCGTAGAACGGGAATGTACCGATTCTATCCTAACATCTAAAGGTGGTGTCGGAGGCTCTGCCAGTGAAAATAAACAAAGAATAAATTTGGTTTATCCCAAATCCATTTTAATAACTAAGATCTAGAATAAGATTTAGACTTCAGTAGTCTCTTATACCTCCCACCAGAATTATTAATACAGAATTATTAATTTATTGAGGTAACTAACAGTCTTAACTTATGTACTGTAATTGAAAAATTAAAAAAAAATATAAGGTAGCAACCGGGACTGCTGACAGAAGCAAAAACTCGAACTTTTGGAAAAACTGTTTTTAATGTTAAAATGTCATAATTTCTTAACTGCGATTATTAATATAACCCAACATTTAACATATAACAGTTGTCTGGTTTTTATATCTATTGGCGCTCCGAGCAATACTTATGTACATTTTCCTTTAGTTTATTCATAATTAAAATATACGATAGCCTGCGTAAGTATAAATTTTATTATTTACCTCTGAGCGCCTGCACTTAAACGCCATCTTATATTCATTATACTATAGCATGTTGACAGCTAATCTCACATTCCATTAGTAACGCGAACCTATAAGTTTTGTCTGCTACCGAGAATCGCTCGACGACGCTAAAGAAGTTGTCACTTCGACAATAAATGTTGCAATGCGTCGTTTGTAATTTGTAAGACTTATAATTTTAGCACAAAACATAAATGACAATCGTAAGGTATAAGATACACTACAATTGATTTATAAAAAGTGTGTGTGTGTGTACTTTATGTACGCACGTAAGTTATACCTCTTTGACGTAATAATAGAAAAAACTAAAACGTTGACAGCTAACTTCAGGTTGTTGGTTTTTCGTGACGGTGTGCGCGCGCATCGCATAAATTTACTCTTATCATTTTTCTCTAACCCGCCAAAAGAAGTATAAAAGATTTCATAATTCATTAATTACTATGAATTTTTAAAGCTATATCAAATTCGCGGTATAATTGGTAAATAAACACTCACCCAGTATATTTAGATGGATATTAAAGATGTTCGCTCCGAAGGGATTGCTCGCTCTGCACTGGTAGAGGCCGGCATCTCCTATTTCAGAGTACTGTATTGCGATGATGCTTGTTAGACCAAGCGGAGTCTTCGTTTCAGAGAGTTTCACTCTGTGAAATTGTTTAAAAAAAAATAATTACACATATCCCATCTAACTTTTGCAAGTCAGATTATTATATAGTATGTGAAAGGAAAAGCATGGGATGAAAAAATATCCGCCTGTTTTGCTTTCATTTTGATGCTACCGGAAACGATGTGAAACGATGATAGCGCACTGGATAGTGCGGCTGGATTCCGCGTCGATGGACGCGGGTTCAAATCCACCTATCCAACTCTAAAATCAGCCTGAGCTTTCGGTGAAGGAAAACATCGTGGAGAAACATAGGAATGGTGGTATTGGTATATGGTGGCATTTCCTAATAATACCCGCCTGGGTACCTACCACCGTCAAGTTTGAAAGCCTGTCGCCAAAAACCAATAGGTGTGTTCCGGCAGCATCACTTGAGAGCCAGTACCTAGGCTTAAGTGTGTTTATCATCCTGGAACTTCACATCAGATGAGATTTAGGTCAAAGAACTGTGACTATATCTTTTAAAAAAAATACACCAATAAGTTCACGGCTACACACTTCCAAATTTGGTAATGGGGAGTAACCAGATCAGTATTAAAAAATACTGTTTCACCACGTTATGCTGTTTTCCTCACGATACTTTTCATCAATGAATGCTCAAAGTCATTGCAGTAGCTGTTGAAGTGCATGGTAGTTGTGAATTAAAAGTCTTTATCAACGGCTATGATAATAGTATATAGTATGTTCACTTCATCACCCTTCAAACTACATACCGTTGATTTTGATATTCAATAGGATTCCCATCGTGAGTCCAAGTGACTCGGATCGGTTCGTCCCCTAGGGGGTGGCAACTCAGTGTGACAGAGTGACCGAGTTGAGATGTCAAATTACTCGTGGAAGATTCAAAATGGACAGGCTCTGAAAAAAGTTCACCATTGGTAAAGTCTCCTCATTTTATTTATAAAATCATAAAACTGGATGACGACCATCATACAGTTCGAGAAAATCCTGGCTTAGTGATAAATTTCGGGATCAGCTATTGGTCACTCACGCTCGAACTGGGTAGCGATCTTTGTTCTAATATGTGAAAATTACTATAGCCACTAAACGACGATCCAGTGAGAGTGCTTTTATAGATATCCACCCACATTTACCACCTTTGCGAGATCGCTGGTCGGCGCCCACGTAATTGTAATGGGTTGCGAACAACGACATATACCATAAAACGAATCATATGTCCAACAATATCCCTCCACGTGTCACTCCGATACAACGATTTCACTAAACAGTCCACACGTGTGTACGCCAAGAATTGTACGAGACTATCCGGGTAGCGGGCGAAAAGTGCCGGTGGTGGCCACAACAATATGCACCACTACCCTCACAAGATTTATTTTACGACAATAAACAAAAAAAACTAACGCTACCTACCCGAACTAACCGATCCATATTATAAAATGCGCAGCTACAATAGCTAGTTTATCAGATCGAATGCTTAGGGGCTTGGTTGGTCAAATGAGCTCGAATAGGAGACGACCGTACAACATGTGTGAAATTCGTCATAGTAACACCTTAAGGCATGTTGCGTGTCCGGTATCAGCCAGTGCATATCGCAGAGCTACCTAGAGGATTTACCTCTCGTAGATGTTGTCTGGCATGATGATGCAGACTCTCAATAGATTCACATCTACCCGGTAACGTCATCAGACTTCTTTATTTAACATCAGATGAAGTGCAGTCATTTTATAGAGCCTGAATAAAAGAAAGATTGATACTAACTATTGACGCTCATCCAAATAGTTTTGCTCAATGGTTGTCCGACACCATTTTCCACGTTGCACGAGTACAACCCTTCATCTGTGAGAGACACCTCCTCAATGATCAACGTTCCATTGGGAAGGCTGAGTATGCCTCCTCCAGCAAGTTCTAGAACTGGCTGCCATGTACCTAGAATAGCTAGATAGAAAACAATAAGCTTGAACTTTTTTCTCTAATCACTAGCAAATTAGGGATTAAACGATTAAAATTCTTTAAGGGTCTAATTTGTATTTTTGATGTGATTTTTGGGAGGATTTGCGTTTTTTATTTTTCTCATTGATCATATCACCATTATCGATCCTTACTGCATAATAATTATAAAACAATTACTGCTGGACATATTCCACTTCATAAGGCTCCCAACAGTACCCGCTCTTCAGGTTTCGTCACTTCTAGCTTTTTGTAAATTTTCGTTCCAACTAATTTAAAGCCATCATATACCAAATTTCCAGTCAAGAGCATTTCTGCTCCAACACTCGTCGGACGTTATATAAATATTGAATCAATCACTCTCTAGAGTGCACGTACGAATAATTAAATGTGAAATTCATCTTGTGTACCATCTTTTTTCATCCAGTGGACTTGTGGCTGTGGATATCCACTTGCGCTGCAAGATACCGCACCTCTTCGACCGAGAAGGAGGGAGGAATTTGCTGGTTCATCTAACCATTTAGGAGCAACTGAAATAGAAGGAGGATATGATTTATGAAGATATATATGTAAAATTTAATAATGAGGCCATTAATTATCTATATTATATATTCCACTTACTACCTGATTGACTGACTACTGATAATAAAAAAGGCAAAGGATGTAATTATACCTTTAATAAAAAGATCTGTAGATCGATTTTTAGCGACGTGATTAGACGCAACGCACATGTAAGTACCACAATGCTCTAATGAAACTTTCTTTATGACCAATGCGCTGAAGAGTTCAGAATTTCTTTCTACAACCTAAAAGAAGAAAAAACAATACATAGGTGTGAAGGTTAACAACAACAGATTAAATTATTCTAAAACTGACAAAATCTTTACTACTAAGTACTACCAAAGTAAATAATATTAGGACTCACTACTAAGTAAGGCCCATCTCGATTTTTAGTTATAAATATTAATGTCATGTCATTCCCAATTTCGCATAAATTTTCATTGAAATGAAATATTCAGGTAGATAGGTTTTTGCCACCTTTCATATAATTTATGTCGCAATTAATCGTATTTGTCGGTGTGATTGTTGATTGTGCAGCAAATACTTGAAATATAATGAACTGAGTACTGATTTTTAACTCCCAGTAAAGAAGAAAACTTACCTTCAAACCACTCGGTATCCTTTTACCATCCTTCAACCATTCAAAGTGTATCGGCAGATCGCCAGTTCTAACGTTACAGTAGATATTTACAATTTGCCCCTCCTGCAAATTACTTCCAAGTAATAAATCGTCCAGGACTGGGGCTTCTATTACTTGGATCTCGAAAGCCCTTCTTGCCATCTCTCCTGATGGGCTAGTAACGATGCATGTGTATACAGCACCATTTTGTTCCTTAGTTATTTCTGATATAGACAAAATCCCGTTGATATTGGCTGATGGAGCATTTCGTCTGGCCTTTTGTCTTAAAGCTCTCCTGTACCGACTAGGGAAGAGACTGTTTGAAGTTAATAATTGGCCTTGATGTTCCCAATCGATTTTACTAAAATGTGAAATGGATATTTTATGGACAAAAGTTGTTAAAGCATGCCATTAAAGGGAAACAAGATTACCTAACTTTTGGACAATTTATATACTTAGTATTATTCTAGACGTATGCTTTATAAGCATTTATGAAATTAATCTTGGAATATTGAATGCACTATGAAACTGATTGAGTCGAAGTTACTAAGAGAGTGACTGATAAGGCGGTTAGGGTTGGTTTAGGTGAGCATATCTCGGCCAGATCGAAAACCTTTTAATATGAAGGTAGAAGAAACATAATAAATGTGTATCATGTTTGTAGCAAGTGAAGGAATATGATTTTTGCCTACCCAAAAGACACATGATATTTAGTAAATTTGATTTAAAATAATTTACCATAATACCTTATAGGATATCCGTAGTAAGGGCACCTCAAATTTACAGATTCTCCACTTTGTACTTTTATTGGTGGTAAAGATCTTATGTATGGTGGTCCTGAATATAAAGAACAACATGATCTAATTTAAATCTAATTATAAAATTTGTATGATTAGATATATAATGAGATCGAGTAAGGTGATTTTGTTGTACTTGTTTATTTAATTTTATCATATCGCAAATCTTTTGTCATTTTCAGGTTCTTTACCATAATAATATTTAGTTGGTGGTTGATTAACATTTTCTATTATACCAATCAAGTGGGTTTAAATATTTCTTCTGAATACTTTAATTGTTTTTTTGAAACGATTATGAATAAGCAGTCTCTTCAAATATTACAGTTTCGACTGATATTCAATTTCAGCTACTCTGTTCTATATAGAGCTTGTGTTTACAACTAAGGAAAGACATAGCAATTAAACTATAATATAGTATTTGTAATATCCGCCTGGCTAACTACTACTCTCAAGTTTAAAATATTTCAACAAGCACCAATAAGTCTGCTCTAGCAGCATTACTTGAGTCTCTTGGTTTAACGTATTCACCATATTATTTTACTTTGTTACTTAACATCAGGGAAGAATTCGATTAAAGCATTGAAACTTATGGAACATAAGTGATAAATCACAGAAAATGTATAAATATTCAAAAGAAGTCTACTGTTGACACTTATTCTCTTCTTATTAATCAACTTTTCGGTATTGTTTCACGAAACAATTTATATTTGATCCTTTAAAAGTTTTCTAAGATAAAAAACGGTTTAAATCTACATTACAAGAATGTATCCACAGTAAATGAATGCTAGTATAGACTACTTATAAGAAAAAAATTAGAATATGTTACCATATACGTCAAATCTATTCTCATGACTTGCAACTTGATCGCTTTCTCTTGCAGTGCACGTGTACAGACCACCATCTTCAACTCTCACCCGTGTGATATTGAGCTGGGTTACGACTGAATTATCTGAAGTCATTACTTGTCCAAGAGCGTACCTAGAAATTTAAACGGCTCGTTTATTTGATTGTGCTTGTACGCCTTAAACCTAATAATGGTGTAATAAAATCAAATTGGTAAAAAGTGTTCGAGTTCTAGATAGTATCTTTGGTAAGCATAGTAATCCAGTACTCGTAATTTGTGGAAATGAAGTTTGTATTTTTAACCTCCAATGATTCCGCAAAGCCATCCACGATTTTCGTCATAAAATCCGTTTGGGGATTAAAAAGGGTAAAAGCCTTGAAGCCTTGAAAAGCAATGAAGAACTCTATTAAGAAGGAAATTTATAACATATCCGTGGTTTTTAATATATATACATATACAGTTAAAAAAGCATTTCAGATTAATTTTCAAAATATAATTCTCGATGTTACCGCAAATTTTGACATACTGTATATCGCTCAGTAAGACATACATTAACAACTTTTAACTGACTACCTACTTACCTATTCATTTTACTCTCTAGTTTCGGGAGGATTAGCAAACGTGAGCCCCAAAACTTTCGCTGCATATATAGCGCCATATTAAAAAGTTTGTTTTCAGAAAATATCAAGCTATACGCTTTTGTTGTTTGACCAGCAAATTTTAGTGCAAATTCTCAGAAGTTTAAAACAACTCATCAGACGTTAGATCTGATTTTGATCATAAATATTTATATATTTTAATACAAAAAGTTCTTAGAGATGCACAATTAATATTTCACTCTATGTTATTCTCATTGTTTTTAGGGACTTAAATTAGTTTTACTTGGCAAGTTGATATCAATTTCCTTCATATTGGTACTTGATTCACTTTTACTTGATTTTTATGTTTGTTTGTCTGCAGTGGTCTTAGCTTTTTCCTTCGAAAAAAATAATTGGAGAAACAAAATTGATCGCGACAAAAAAATAAAAACATATACTATAGTCATAACATACATAAAGCAAATAGTTTAATACAAGTAATATTATAATGAATACGAATTAAAACAAAGAGTTTTTAACCCGATTTAAATATAATAATTAAAAATAGCAAAAAAGATTGTATAACATACAATAAAGTACACTTAACAGAAAGATTATGAATAATCGTACCTAGGGTCAGTATTACTCGAAACAATGATTCCGTCTCTCTCCCACGCGAACTGTGGTGGTCGGTCCCCAGATGCAGCACATTGCATACTAATCTGGAATCAATAAAATATAAAGCAAGAGATATGACTATAGCTATGACGAGATTTTCACAAGTGTTCTATCTCATAAATATACAATATATCTAAACTACTCATTATCTAGATACTTAGACTGTGTGCGCTTAATGTGTGCTTTATAAATATTTTTTTTAACGAGATGTTGTTCAAAAAGAGCATGCCTGAATACTTTAAATAAGGCCTATATGTATATTAACCACTGAAATAACAACTAAAAAAAAATTAAACAATCAATTCCTCTCCCTAATACCTATGCCCACCAAATCATAGATGGATTTGGCTTCTTTTAATTATTGGAAGAGCCAGCAATACATTATTTATTGCATAAACCAGTGTCACAATTAATTTTAAATATTTCTCGTTTCGTTTGAGTTTCGTTATAGGCGCATTTCATAATAATAATTATGAAATTATTATATTACTAATCCTGTCAAAGGGTACGGTTGACTCGATTAAAACCTTACCTAAATAATAAAATATAAAAAAATAATGATTTCAAGTCTACAGCATATATCCGCAAAATGTCGAGTATTTTGTTAAATACTAATGGTGCAAATGACATTTGCTATATTGGCCACTCGGATACCATCTTGAGTTCGTTAAGGCCGATTCACACGTATCAGTGCCGATTCACACGTATCAGTGAAGTTACAGTTCCTATCTACATACATTTTGTAAAAGGTTGTGTATTATAAGTCACATTTCATCAGAATGAAACCGGGTTTTTATATATATTCCAGCACATTTCACATTTCACAGCAAATTCTACAATTTGGAGATTCTCTTTTATTCATTAAAAATGAAATTTCTTATCAGACTGTAGACTGTGTCCAAAATAACTGGACAAAATGTAGCCATTTCTGTAACTTTATTTATGCGTTTAAAGTGCTTGTAAATTTTTTGAGCTGTTAGTAATTAAAAATAATACTCACATCACCGCCAGGAGTGACAGTTCTTTCTGTAAAATGTTGGGTGATGATCAAACGGCTGCCTGCTTGCCTTTTTCGCCTGTCTAGACCTAGAATAGGGAGAAGTCAGAATAGTAGAGTCATTGTATTGTTTATATATTGTATAATCAAAAGTTTAATGCATACATTACATACATATATTACATATACATACATAATACATAATATATATTGTGCCAATAGAGAGCCATCCGGCAAACTTTTAATGAGACCCGATCATCCAACACCAGACAAACGCTGTCTGCTATTCAATGTAGATGTGATGAATAATGATAATATAAATTTAAAATGTAGTGTTAAGATGTAGTAAATGTAATGATAATTTTGAAACGAAATTCCGTTTTTAAGCTCGAATTACTCAGATAGATTACTCAGGTAGCGGAGAGTTTCTGGGTTTCATATTGAAAATCAAAGTCATAGAGACATCAATACCTTATTTTTTTCCAAAAGAAGACGTGCCGGTGTTGGATTTTAGATGACTCATATATTCTGAACTAAAACCAAACGGGTCTTAGAATTCTTGTTGCTTTCTTTTCTTGTAAGGAGAGAGCAAAACGCTAAGGTGAATTAGGAGTGTACTCCTTCGATTAAAAGAAAATTTGCAAATCGGTTTACAATTGACAGAGAAATCGAGTAACAAACATACAAAAAAGACATATAGACGAATTGATAACCTCCTCCTTATGGAAATCTGTTAAAAATCGTTTGCTGCATAGTGGGCGCAGTTCGCACACTCGAATTCATTATTAAAAATTAAAGGAGAAAAAACTGTTTTCAAATATACTTTTATTGATAAGACTAAAGCTTGTTAAACCCTTGAGCACTAACCTGGCGTTTACGCCAGCTATCCATTGTTTTCCTATTGTCTAATTTTTATGGGTAATCTACATATGAACGGCTACTAAATAAAAAAAAATCGGTAGACAAACACAGAGGAGAAAACGAATTAAAAACTGTTTTTAACAGACTTCAAAAAAGAGGAGATTATTAATTTGTCTGTATTTTTTTTTGTTACGCGATTTGTCAGTAATTTTTGGACCAATTCGCAAAAAATTTTATTAATCGAATATCTGATCAGTGAAACTCGGGGAAATTGAGAAAAACCCTCGAATATTATATACACTTACACGTGTTTCATATATTCGTTTCCAAAGCTATGAAGTAGGCTTCACAGCTATACATAAAAGTACATACTTTTTTAATTTAACATAAAACCGACTTCAAAAGAATAAACTATAAAAATGCACTAAAAAGTCAATAAATAATTACTTTGTTAATCTGCTTCGTTAATTTTGAAGTCGGTGCCAGCTAGAGTTAACAAATATACTCATTTACAAATGGAAATAACTGCCTAAACTTTATCACGATTACACATGAGCTAAATAAAGGACCAATGTGATTTTAAAGAACAATTAATCAAAATTGAATTTAATTAGGGATGTACATTTACACCACTATTATCCATAAGTTGGCACCGATTTAAAAATTACCAGATTAATAAAGTAATTATTTATTACCTTTTTAATACACGTTAGTTTATGTTTTTCAAGTCGGTTTTGTTTTAAGTTAAAAAGTGTTTTATATTTTCTATTCATAAATAAATTCTACTAGGCTGTCATAAATTTATGTTACAGGGGCATTAAGCGAAAAAGAGACAGTCAGATAAACTTATACTTATCTCGTTTATTCGTTATTACTTATGGGTTCAGTATTTCTAACACAAACTCACGTGTTATATTTTAATTATTTTCAATAGTTTACTTTTATCATTTGACTATGTTTATGCATTAATACATTATTATTACGTTTGATGAAGTCATCAAATATGGCGATCCGGTTATTCATGAAGGTGACAGACCGTAAAAGGGTTGATTAGACTCGGGGACGTAACTAGGTCTTTGCGTATGCGTACACTTGAGGACAAGGAAATTATATCGGACGTTGTTTTTAAATGTACTATTTGTAGTATATCATAGGATATCTTATAAAACCCTACGTCGAAATAAATGAGTATAATGGTATGGTATTAAGATTAACGGAATAAAGTATGTTAATTAAAAAAAATATTTTTATACTTCTAGACTTTACCATTTGAATCTCATTTGTTGTTAAGTGACGCCATGGCGAAGACGGTAAAACACACCACACGATGGTTATAGTCTGGAGAAATCGTACTTTACATGCAGTGACCGTAAGCTATTATACTAATAGGTTTTTCGTGTCATATGTATTTTTAATGTAAAAGTTATTCGAAAACGTCCTATAACTACACCATAGTATCATAACTATTAGTCTTCAACAAAAGTTCAAACACATTTTAGAGTCTGAATCCACATCGATCGAGTCGCAATCCGAACACTTGTGGTTAAGTTCTGACGTAATCTTTTTATTACTGTGTACGGGCATATACATAATATTATAAAGTGTATTATATGAATACTGATGATATAATTTATTAGTAATAGTTAATTTTAAATTCGAGTATTTATTAAAGTGAGGTTTTCAAGATATGACACAACTTTGAACTCTTAGTGACGTAGTCTAAGATGGTAAACACGCTATGCCTAGTGATACTGGCTCTCAAATAATACGGCCAAAGTACACCTATAAGTGCTTGCCAACAGAGTTTTTTAATACTTCTGATAGTAGCTAGCCAGGTGAACATTAGAAAATAGCTTGACACCATAACTTTAGTTTTATCCGGTTTACAATACGCTAAGTGCGTATTCATATTTCACTATTAACTCGATTTATAAACCCGATATTACTAAAATTATGAGTACAAATCGCGAAACTTTAAAAGTATTACCATCAGACTATGCTATGTTTTCAGTACGATGGTTTCCTTTACAAAACTTTTCTGTTAATTAACAGTGCAGATAGATTCGAACAAACGTTATTTGATTAGACGACCGCAATGCCTACTGGATCATCATCAGTAATCAGCAAGTTGGAAATACTTTGATTATCCTTTTCAAATATAGAAAAACACCTGAAAATGTATGTAATGAAAGAGTAAAATTATTTATTATATTATACGTACATGGGTAAAATAAATTCGGCCGGCAGTGTAAGTAATGCGACTATTAATTGCCAGTGAGTGTCTTCGGGTACTGATCAATTACGTTTTCGATGACGTAGACGGAGCTATTAGGAAAACGTTGGATGGAAATCACATTTCAGATACCGAGGTTGGTTCATTTGCGATATTTGGTGAATTAGTTACTGTTAGAGTACGACACTGGCGTTTACGCCAGATCCAATTGTTTTCCTATTGCTGCATTTTTAATGCTATGAAAAAATTAAAAGCGAATGCTTTTAGTCATTGATTAGTTTTAGCTTTATTAACCTAAAAAATAATAATTGGAAAAAGTTTTTTTTTATTTAAGTTTTATAATAATTATTGGTTTTTTTATAACTTAATTGAAGTGAAGATAGCTGGGTTTTGTAATGTGGTCGGATAATATCGGAAAATACACTTATTATTTAAAAAAAAAAACACGAATCAGATATTCATGTTAGTCTAGTTATTCTCCAGTTATAAGCCATTTGAAAGACAGAGGCGAGAATTAAGAGAAAGAATAATTCGAAATAAGATAATAAACCATTATTGTTTACGCGCACTGGCAGCACAAACCAAGAAGAAAGATTTGATTTTTAAATTTGTTCTCTATTACAATATTTGTCACTATTACAATTTTGGTTCGTCAATAAATATTCATTTCGTATATCGGTTTACGAGTATACGAATTTTATTATTTCTCCCCTACACCTAAACATATAATTAAATAAACGCTTTAAATCTATATTGATACCAACTATATTGATGATAGTAAACTAATAATATTATAGTTTTTTGTTGTATATACATATTTACTTCTAAAGTATGGGAAACCATTTTTATAAGCTTATCATTGTGCAAGCTTGAACCGAGTACTAAACTAATATTTTAAATAACTCATAAGAGTGCAAAAGTCATATAAGTGCTTTAGAATATTTAGAGTTATAATACATTGCATACCATTTATATTATAATATATTGTCTCATCTCTAGCTTAATATTTAACGTATGCACATAGGTGATAGAGTTAGCTAAGACAATTAGCAACCGCAAGTTGTAATTATAGATTCTGATTGGTTGACGTTCCAATCGGATTTCCGAATATATTATATTATCTCCAGGTACAATATAAATATGTATACCTACATACATACCTACATAATGTTAAACTCTTTTTTAAATAGAAAGCTTAGAAAGCCTTCTTTATTCAACTCTTCACTTCACTTCACTTTTTAACTAGAACCACATCAACTCTCCACCTGAGCTCAATCATGACTGCCTCTAGTGATCCGAAATATATTTTTTTCACATTGCCGGAAATCGAACTTGAGCTTTACAAATTTAAATTAATAAAATGAACTAACTGTGTGCCTGCTCCAGCACCCGCGTTTCATAAATTCTTCACTGCATTTTTTTTATGCAGAACCCTAATTTTTTTTAGTACTAATAAAAAGTAAAAATATTTGTCATAAATTCAAGCACTTGTTCGTGATAACTGTGCATTGAATCGAATTTTATTTAATTTTTTTTTGAGCTTTAATTTTTTACGTGGAACCCTAATTATTTTCGCAAATTAGAAGTTACCCAGAGTACTTCAGCCATCTACCAAAAAAAGTTCCGTTTAAATCCGTCCAGCCTTTCCGGAGATTACCCGAAACAAACAGACAAACAGACAAACCGACGAAAATTTTAAAAAATTGTATTTTTGTTATAGGTGTAGTATATACGTTCATATATATTTGGAAAAAAAAAATTGTGACATTACAATCAGACACTTCAATTTTATTTATTAGTATAAATTACACAGAATTCTTTACTGCATAATATAATTTTTAAATAATCATTGGAATATAATATTTTTGATGGTCACTATTTTTTTGGTCTAAATTGTTTTTGTTACTAACAAAAAGGATAGATATCTCTCACAAACTCTAATACTTGTCAGTGAAACCGTGCATTAAATCTTATGTTGTTTGGAATTTCATGCAGTTTAAATTTTTTTACTCGGAACATTTTTTTCCTAAAATAAAAGTTGTCTAAGTTACGACGACGAACGTCCTGTCAAATCGCTCTGGCCGTTCCGGAGGTATGCCGGAATGAACAGAGAGACAGACAATAATTTTAAAAATGCATTTTTGGTATAGGTATTTTATATACATTTATATGTATTTAGTAAAAATAAACAGACACTTCAATTTTATATATTGACGACAACAAAAATTAATTTTCTTTGAACAATTCTACATTGCGCCATGGTTGTGTTGACTTCCATTACACATATATATGTTTCGAAACAATAAACGCTTTAGTTTGCGACTGAGTGCCTTCAGCACTCGCCTCCAAAGCTCGGTGAAGCTGTAAAGGCCCTTCCGGTCAACAGCATTAGCTAGGTAAAAAAAAAAAAAAAAACGTTTTAGTTTGCGGCTGCAGTGCCTTCAGCACTCGCCCCCAAATTTCGGTGAAGCTGTAAAGGTACTTCCGATTAAATAGCCTTAGCTAGGTTATAAAAAAACCGCTTTAAGAGTATTTAATAAATGAATAAAATGTTTATTATCGTAAAGAAGATTGTTTTTTATTACGAATAAATTAGAACAATCAATTATTAAGTATATAATATATGGGTATATTACTTGTAAAAATTACAACTTCGAAAGTCAAGTTTATTACCCTTGCGGGAAACGAAAATAAATACCGTTTCGTCCAAACGTAGAAGGGAGGTTCCACGCCGTTCGCATTCAATACGTAAGCACAGATAAATAATGGCTGTAAATAATCTGGCGCTGACACCCTGGTTGTATGGAGTGGGTTTTACTTCGCGCCGCGTCTACTGGCGTCGACTGTTCCGTGTGAGAGCGGGTTGTACCTATCCGATGTTTTTTTTTTGAATAATTTATACTGTGGTAATACAAGTATTTTAAGCCTTCGATATACGATTAACTTATATGTTTTATTTCTATATTTGATGTTTAAAAAATATTCTTTTGTTAAATAATATAATCTATACTAACAAATAAAACTAAACTGTCTGTAAAATTCCATTTTTTAGTAAATTCATATTAATGTAAATACGATACCAATCTAATCTCCGGAACGGCTGGACCAATTTTGACGGGACTTTCTGGCAGATAGCTGAAGTTACTCCGCGTAGCTTAGGCTACTCTCTTTTTTCAAAAATAATTAGACTTCTACGTCAAATTAAAATTAAAACTTATCAAATTGTGAATAAAATTCGATTTAATGGACAGCACCATCAAAATATTGTTTTCCAATGATAATTTAAAACACATACACAGACGTAGCCGACTGTAAATACTAGTATATGCTTTAAAACCGTATTAATCGGTCTCTCGGATTTATAGCACCCTTGAGGCAATCTGTTAAACGTAACCGACCGCTCTTACAGACATTTTGGAGGTATAGAACAAACTAGCATCTGCCCGCGACTTCGTTTATGTTAAACTTGCTGTATACCTGCGGCTGCACCCGTGTTTCTTATATTCTTCACTGCGTAATTTACTTTTTCATTTTTGTCAGCACTTGTTATTAAAACTGACAATATTTTTTTTTTTTGCAATTTCGTTGGTTTTATTTTTTTTTATACGGAACCCTAATTATTTTCCAGACTTTCTTTGGTACTATTATCAAGCAAAGATATTTCAAACACTTACCAGTAAAACTGCATTGAATCGGATTTTATTCACAATTTCATGAGTTTTAATTTTTTTACGCTGTTCCCAATTTGTTTATATTCGTGAAGTAACTTCATCTATTTGACCAAAAAATCCCGTCTAAATCGGTCCATCCGTTCTAGAAATTACTCGGAGAAAACAGATAGACAGACGACAAACAGACAAAACTTTCAAAACTTGTATTTTTGGTATAGGTTTCGTATATTCATAAGTATTTAGTGTAAATTTGTTATTTTGACATTATAAACAGACACTTCTTATTAGTATAGATTAGTTGTATCAATAATATTTATGTGTACTTTTTGACACGATATAGGCTTAGTGTTTTGACCACAATATCACCTGATGTTAAGTGACGATGTGGTCCAGGATGGTAAGCACACTAAGCCTAGATACTGGTTTTCAATTGACGCTACCGGAACACACCTATTAGTATTTGGCGACCGGTTTTCAAACTTGAGGGTGGTAACTACCCAGACGGGCATCATTAGAAAATGCCCTACCACAATGCTATGGTTTCCTCACGGTGTTTCCTTCACCGAAAGCTCAAGCCGATTTTAGAGTCGGATAGGTGGGGATCGAACCCGCGTCCATTGACGCGGAATCCGGCTGCACATGCACAAAATGTATGTATGTATTCTTATTTATTTTATCAGTGGATTACTAATTTAGTTATTATGTTGAACCTCTTTTCTTTCTTACCTATAATCTCCTATGTCACTACACATTTATAAAATGGTCTTGTTAGTCCGATTTTTTAGTTTTAAGTTACTTTTTTTTTAAATTATTATATTGTGATTTTCTTTGTTCCTTTATTTATTAAATATAATGTGTGTGTGTGTGTGTATTTGTAGCAAATTAATTTATTTTCATTCTTTTTTTAATAGATTTTTCTCAAGAGTATGGTGTTTACGATCCAGTCTGGTTCCTTACTATCTTACCAACTGCTGAATTTACACTGACTCTGATTCCGCAATACGTCCAAATATGTCAGTCACAATGTCAAGTATTTGACTATTCACAATTTATCACCATCCCGTAATGATATTTAATCTAACTTGCCTCGAAATATTCAAGTATAACATTTATCTCAAAATGTAATTAAAATTTATCGATCGCGTACCATCATCGGACTCATCCTCACCAGGTGTGATTGAGATAAACCGTCGAGCAGTACAGTTAAAACAAATGAAGTATGATTAAACAAACGGACAAACTGAGAAAAATCTAAATTAAAATATCAACACGATTACAGACAATCAAGTTGTTCATTAGATTCGAGACTGAATTGGATAATGGAAGTAATTTAATGGGCAATGGTCATGCGTTTTTTTACCGCCTGTTTTATCAACGTTCGTCAGAATAATACCTAAGGGAGATTCAACGTTTAATGTTTATCAATTTTTTTTTTTGTAATGATTAAACACTTATGAATTTAACAGCTTCACCAGACTTTAGACGACTCGGCCGAAAAATGATAACTAGCGCAAGGAAACCAAAAAAATGGTACGAAGCTCAGCCTGAGCAGCTACCTGTTTTTACAATTAACCCCTTGAGCGTTTACGCCAGCTTTCCGTTGTTTTATTGTCTTCCCATTATCTCATTTTTATGGGTAATCGACATATTAAGATAAGTCACCAGAAACAGATATTGGTGACTGATATTTTTTTACATGAGAGTAATCACTTTAAAATGATGTAATTGCGTCAAAATATCCCAGTCTTACAGCAAATAGATTAGTATCCATATGAATTTCTTAACCACGCACGCTGGCGCTCAGCTGAAATTCCTTCAGATTTCTGCTTCACTTACCAATATCTGCACTGTTCTTTTGTTTGGGGTTGAGTCGTTTTCCCTTTCTTATATCCTCACTGAAACAAATAAACAAAATTTGATCACAAAATATCATCACATAAGACATGTCTCTATATAATTTAAACGTTTTCAGAGGTCTAGTTTTTCAAAATTAAGTCGCTAACCCTAAGTACTTAATACTGATAAATGTGAGCACTGAATATTATTTCTTTGCGATAGATTTTTATACTGTATAGATATGTGTATAGTATATGACCACCATATGACCATATGGCTATCATGGTAACTGCTGGCCATGGTGTCCCTTAAGAAAATCTATAATGGCCGGTTTTGCGACATTCACCAGGTCGTCAGTCCACCTTGTTGGGGATCTCGCTAAAACTGTGTCTACCGTTATGTGTTTTTTTAACGGAATAGGCTCAGTGCTTTGACCACAATCTCACCTGATGTTAAGTGACGATGTGGTCCAGGATGGTAAGCACACTAAGCCTAGATACTGGTTTTCAATTGACGCCACCGGAACACACCTATTAGCATTTGGCGACCGGTTTTCAAACTTGAGGGTGGTAGCTACTCAGACGGTTATCATTAGAAAATGCCCTACCGCAATGCTGTGGTTTCCTAACGATGTTTCCTTCACCGAAAGCTCAAGCCGATTTTAGGGTCGGATAGGTGGGGATCGAACCCACGTCAATTGACGCGGATCCCGCCCTCACCCGCTGCGCCATCATCGTTTAACTGCGGGTAACTTAAGGTAGTATGTATGCCTATTTATTATTACCTACTATAAGGTACATTTAAATAATTTTTATAGTATAATTGTTTAATTTGTATTAAATTTAAGTACTTTTTGGTGGTTCAAGCATCATTAATATTTATACCACTTGTTGTTGGGTAGTAAATATATTGGCTTTCAAGAAATCTCGTGGGAACATGCTTGGCGATAGATTGTTAAATTGAAGGTGGTTACTAGCCAAAAAGTTATTAGAAAATACCAAACCATATGCTACAGTTTCATCACGTTTTCCTTATCGAAACATAAGCAATTATCTGATAAGATTGTGTTAGCGAGGCTTCTAAAGTCGAACGATAAACATCATTTGAACTATCACAACATGGAGTATGTCTCAATATTGGAGGAAAATATTAACGATTCCATTATTTTGGAGATTTTTCCGGATAGATAAATAAAATGACATAACGTGTTACTTTCCAGTCGAATGGACTGACGTGCGTATGAAAATATTTTCGCTATTATATTAATATATATGGATGCCCTCCGTTCCGGGCCACTGGGTTTTCCAAATACGAGAAATAAAACTCCTTTTAGTATTGGCTGTTCAACCAATCTCACTGTGAACATCACGCCATATTGGTTATGGGCAAGTTATTTTTGCAGAGTAAAGCTGTTGTTACACTCGTATAGACCGGACCCCGTACATGGTATGTGGGGCGGTCAAGGTCATCAGTCGCCTAAGCAGGGATGAGGACAAAGATTATTTAAACAGATCAATCTTTTTTCGACTTGTTTTACTGGTAAATAGTATTATCATTCAGTGGTCGATATTAGACTATATCATCATTTATTGCAAAAACTGTTTACAATTTTTATTGACAGTATTCAAGATCGTCAATATCAACTAAACAAAAATGAAGAATGTTTAACCTACTAAGGAAAAAATTACACTAAACTATTTTATCTTTGCCTATTTATAGATTACCATCATATCATAAAAAACGAAAAGACCCTCTATTAATTGATACTTTATTACTTTCAAAAATCGATCTTTTGAACCTCGTTGTTTTGTAAATCTATTCATTAAATTTAGATTCGAATCGATTCAACAATCACTCTTTAACAGAAAAGATCCCAATTCCTATAAATAGATAACTGATGATTTTGGCCGCCCCGCGTACCATGTCAGCGGTCCGGTCCGTCGTACGTGTGTTAAAGCTTAATAGATAAATTACGATTGCCCGTCTGGTTAACTACCACACTCAAGTTTGATAATCTGTGTGAAAGCGTTTATAGGTATGTTTCAGCAGTAAAACTTGAGAGCCATTTCTTCTCAGCTCAAGCGTGAGCGAGTGGGTTAATTTAAAAAAAACAAGGATTAAAACAAATTTTATTGTCCCATATTTTAGACGTAAGTCGAATAACATATTTTTAAGTAATTATTAGGTTCTATAATAAAATCCCAGAGCGTATACACCTGACAATAAGTTCAACCATGTGAAGCAAGTTTTAATTTCAAAAGTTTATCATAGATTGAAAGATAGTGATGCCTATATATTCGCTAAAACGATTGTGATTAAGATCTGTATACTTTTTACAAAAAATAGCCAAATACATATATTTTTAAACCAGGTCGAGTCTGTTGCAGAGTTTTTCTCGATGACTCTGTTGTTCTCTAAACCTTTGGTTGACTTTTGATATACATTTGATATACAGCCTTCTCAAGGCCTTCATTGAATAAAATATTTCTGTTTTTTTTAATGTTACCTAGAAAGGTTGTTGTGTATATATACAATAAAATACGAGTGTGCGAAGTAAACGGAATTTTCTTAAGACTATGATCGCGTCACCATCCTGACTCGTAACAATATTCACATCTGTCAACGGTTATCCTAGTTCTTGGTCTGTGTTGAATTTAATTTAGTAATTTTGCCGAGTTGAAATAAAACCAAAACTTTCTTAATTAAAAACAAAACCGACTTCAAAATAATAAAACATATAAATGCACTAAAAGTAAATAAATAATTACTGCCTTAATCTATTGCTGCTAACTTTGATATATCCTTTGTTTTAACACCATTAATAATTTTGAAATCAGTGCCAGCTTAAGGATAACAAAATGGTGTAAAAAATGTGCGTCGCTAATTATATTCGATTTTGATTAATTGTTTCTTAAAATCACCTTAGTCCTTAGGATAAGTTTATTTAAGCTTATATGTAATTGTGATGGAGTTGAATCAGTATTTTCATTTACAAATGAGACCACTGGTTAACTCTAGCTGGCACTGACTATATTATAGCCGTGGAAACAAATATATGAAGCACGAATCTATAGAATTCGAGGGGTTCTCTCGAATTCTCTGCGATACACTGATCAGATCGAGATTTAATGACGATGGGGTCAACTGGGGAGTATACTCCTTCGAATGAAAAAAAATACAAATCCGCCTACAATTAGCGGTGAAATCGAGTAACAAACATACAAAAATACATGCAGACGAATTAATAACCTCCTCCTTTTTGAAGTCTGATAACAAATGAAATTATAATATAAGAGATATAGAGTTGTTTTTAAAACATACCGTTCTAAATACGATTTCAGAAAATTCCTATTAAATTTATCTATTGTAGCGTGTAATGAAAAACCAAATAGGTAAGTATCATATAACCAAAAATTGAAATCCGCTTTTTAGTCGACTTACCTACGTAGATGGCGAAACGGTTTATGTTACTTATTTTTAATATTCAAGACAAGAAATCAAGATAAGCATTTTTTTTCGTTTTTACGGAATTCATACGTCGCACAATATTATCGTTATTTTGTCGACATATTTAATTATAAATCGTATCTTAACAGTTCAGACTGTGTTTTCGGAGCAAATGAAAATATCGCTGCTATTTTTCTGAAAATAATTAGAATCGTCATTAGTACAAAAATGACAAAATTCAATATGACAGGTCTTATAACGTACTTATATATCCTACGGTGATGCCACATTAAGTATTTAAATGCACATCTCAATAGAGAAATTAATGAAATCTAAATCGATAAGCTAGTAAAAAGGCATAGTATGTTTTCTGTTATATCTGGCTTGTTAACTATCATTGTCAAGTATCTATAGACTTGTGTCAGTGCCAGCGTCCGCTCTAGCTGTTACGTCGCCCCAGCCAGAGACAAATTACCACCCCTTAAATATATTTTTTTATGTAAAGGACTCTGCCCACTATACCGTATCATACCATAACTGTAACCGTACCGGCACATGAAAAAAAATGTTTGTATGAGTTACAATGAGACTATGCCCACACTACATCGTTCCATCACCGAACAGGACCATAACGTGCCATTATGACCTTGTCGGCCCCGATTTCTCAGCGAGAATATTTTGCATTCTCCCGGTACGGTCTGCTGTCGCGCGTTTACCCTACGTTCCTAATGGTCACAAGACAATAGAAACATATATTTTGTTTTAATTTTTAAAGACTATGAATGCACATATAATTCCTTAATCTTATGCTTACTTAATCATGGTGGGAGGAGTAATAGTTTAGTTTTTATTACTGATAAGGGGAGTTAAAATGTCTAAAATTTCCTTAAGTAATACCTGAACAGTCCCTAATTACGGGATTATTTAATGTTATTTTAATATTTCGATTACCCATAAAATGAGATAATAGGACAACAATAGAAAACTGGCGTAAACGCCAGGTTAGTGCTCAAGGGGTTAATATGGACATCGTGAAACTGATAGTGTATTTGTATGAATTAAAATTTATTTTTATTTTAAATGGGTAGGCTTCAAGGCGGCCAAGCAACACTGTGATACGTGTGCGAAAATAACGTATCATGTTATTGAATATATTTCGAAAGGGCATAATGGTTACGCGTAGCAAACGGGCATGGAACCCGTTACTTACGGGTATGATACGCATAGAACGCAATCGATTCGTTGCAGTGGGCATGGTAGCCCGTGTCGCGTTTTTTTACGTGCCTAATATTTCATAGCACGGTAATGGTATGGTCCGGTTATGTGGGCAGAATCTTTAAGGATAACAAACTACTTTACAAAGGGTAAACAAAATACTTTGTTTAAAGTTTGTTTAATATACAAAATATGTTTCTTGAAGTACAAAACTAGCTGTGCCCACGACTTCGTTCGCGTGGAATTCAGACAAATTCTAATAGACAGACTATATTCTCCACCTAGATGCAATCTATCTCATTACCAATATATTCTTTATCTATGTTCCGTCCCGTTCCATCCCGCCACACGCGGTGGAGGTCACGCCGGCCAAACTAGGTCACCTTCCAGACATTTTTCCTAGTGCATTGGAAGGTCAGAGGCCTCCGTCCTTCCTCCCTTGGTTTGGTAATGCTGCAGAAACCAGACACCTCCAGGTACCGAGCCCTCGCGATACACCTGAGCTGAAACTATGCATCCAGCCATTCTTGCCCTAATAGGTCTGAATGCTAGGCTAGGGTAGAATAAAAGATATGCGAAAATGCTTAGATTTTGTTCCTTTTTTTAAATTCATTCAAGCAGCGTACCCTATATTGTATAATTATTATCTACTTCAATTACATTTATTATGATTAATTATTGAAAATATATATTTACCAAAATAAAAAGTAGGCCTATATACCTTTGTAACTGTGAAAGAATTTTCAAAATCGGATCAAGTTTTTGCGTGATTGACGAATAAATTAATAAACGGAAAGACAGAAAAAATATTTTAAAACTATCGAAATGTGTCCTGTAGTAGAATGTAAAGCCCTACATAATTTGTTTTTCAAATATCTTCAATATACAGACTTTGTTCATTGTTCAGTATCTATTTCTTTGTAATGTTTGAAAACAGTCCAATTTATTAAAAAATAAGTAAAGCGCCACCTATGAATAATCGTCAGAATTACACTCATTTATAAATGTAAATAATTTATGTTGGTTTGATTTAGTTTTATTTCAGCTCATTTCACTATTCATTTATAATACTATATTAAGCAAACATTCCCATAAATATTTTCAAATTCATATGTTCTCTATGGAGAGTCGAAAAAGAAGAGCGGCAACGTCGCATGCACGACGACCGTGAGCTGGCAACGTGGCTATTATAATTTAGCTCAATAGGCAAATTTGGGAATAGCGCCATCTAATTATTTGCGCATTATTAAGATTCTGACGTCATTATAGATAGACTTCTATTCAATTTGAAATATTCAATGATCCTTTCCTTGTAACAGTCATTTAATAATAGTCGTTATCGTATTAAGATTATGTTTATGATAGTCTCGAATAATTTTACACCTATTTTTCAACTTTTTCGACATGGTATTTATTATTGAAGTGAACTTTCTTTAGAATCATTGGTGGTTTGAAACTAGATGAAATGGAAATGCTGACAAAGAGACAAACACATACATCATTAGGATTTAGTTTACTTATTAGATTTTATGCTTAAGTTACTTTTGCCAAGTTGTAACGTTTAGGTATAACACGGGCTAAAGACGTCAGTTCAAAACCTAGTAATAGAGTTTATTTTTGTTTTTTTTTTTTCAAAAAGAATAGAGATACGAAATATAGCTTAAATTTAGCTATTTTTTTGTTATAGCACGAATAAAATTTCATCAAAATCCGTCACGAATTTAATTTACTACATTTTTTTTTGCTTTTATCCGTTATCCTGGAGAACCCCTTGGGTTTTATGGGACAAAACGTATCGTAGATGTTACTCTGTAATATTAGTTATCACTGTGTCAAGTTTCACCGAAATTGGTTCAGTACTTTCAGAGTGATACGCGTACACAGGAAATGACAGACAGACAGACAAAAAGTCTAAATAAAATATTTTTGGGTTCTATATCGATAACAAAGTCCACCTCGATTACATATTTCTAAAAATATTTAATGTACAGATTTGGCTTAGTTACAGTTTTATTATATGTATAGATTAGTAATTCTGATTGGACAGATTCATCAACGCAAATAGAGAGAGAGACAGATACCTTTCATGTCATCAAGAATCCACTAAGAAACAATTTCTGGAAATTTTTAGCGAATACAGAGATTGATATGCGAAGTTTTTTCTTTATTGGTAAAACTTACCATATCATTTTTTACAACCAAACAGCAGCCGCATCGCTCGCAAATTTTGGCTCCCCTGGCAAATGCCCGGTTTGCCCCCCCCCCCAACCTCAGAGCCAGCGCTGCTTGTCTTGAGATTGTTAGCGTCTCTAGTCTTTATGCGGCTGTAGACTAAAGGCCAACTTTGTATCGCTACTCAGTATTAAAAAAATAAGAACAATGGAATATATTTGTCAACTCTTTCCTTTTTTTTACGGAGACCGTACGTCGAACGCTTTCCACATACGTACTGGTCACTGGAGCGTGGGTTTCGACGTTTTTAAAATGTTTTTTTTTCACACTCGTAGCGTATCGTAGCAATATTTTCTATCACATTTTTCTATTGTGTTTTTTATTTCTGTTTTCACTTATAGTAGGCTTACTTATTTATAGTTATTTTGTGCATGTATTTTACGATATGCTAAATTTTGTTTCTTTTTTAACTATGACACGACTGAGTTGCTACAATCTCATGGATAAACAGAACGACGTTCGGTTTTTTTAATATAAAGAAACGGTTTGGAACGAAGCTTTTAAAAAGCGTGAATTTGAACAAACTATGTACGAAAAATATGTATGTATATTTATGTATGTATCTGTATAGGTGTGTGTACAATTAGATCAAATAGAATAGATTTCGCTAGGACGACATTGCAGAATTATATGCGCGTTAATAGTCGAAGCTGAAGTTAGAGCATTTTGGAATGACAGCGCTTTCGAATGAATCTATAAAAACAAGCGATGCTAACAGTATAATCAGCATGAAAGAAAAACAATGAAACCAAATAAATATAAAAAGTCAATACATCTCTTATGAGGACTTCGTATTTTTATATGAACGGAACACAACTCATTGATGGTTTTATTAACTAACTCATCAGAAAATCACGATTCATTTTAAATTTATCATATTCATTATTCACTTCTTTCACTCACTAAAGTGATTTTTATATCTAGGATCATATATGCTACCTAAATTACCCCACACGGTAAACAATTCTGTATAGTAGCCGTTGCTATGGTAACCGTTGTTATTGTACCCACTGCTTATACAGTGTTGCTATGGTAACCGTTATTTAAAGTGAACGAAGTTGCGATTATATAAGATTCCAATTTTCGAAACTATTACAGAATCTTTTCCGATTGAATAATTATGCACAAATTATGCACGAAGCACAAGTCTATGTGGTGCCGGCTAAGGATAATACCACTTCATATATTCCCGTGGGCATCATAAAAAGCGGCTAAGGGATGTGCAATAGCATTTTCTGAGCACCGTAAACTCCTGCAAGCGATCGCCAACCCGCCTGCCAAGCGTGGCGATTATGGAATTTATCCCATTATGAGATCTTTGTAGGAGACCTATGTCCAGCAGTGAACGTCTTTCGATTGAATGAAGCACAAATAAAATAACTTATACATTCATCACTGCTGTATAAAAATCAGAGCAATAAAAGTCTTGTACTTCTTCTTAGATAATGGCAATCTATGTACACACAATTTGTGCCAGTGTCATATGGGTAAGATTAAGAACTTTCAATATTGTATCAACGTTACCAAGCTCCAGCAAAACGGTGGCCCATCCTGCTCGAACTTTCCATGGAGCTATTTCGGTATCTCAGAATAAATGTTACGCGTTATATTCTATAATAAACTTAACTTGTACACAATAACCAAACTATATCACACAAAACATCACCAAGATTACATGATATATAGTTAAATACACAAGTTTAATGAATTAAAAAAAATAACTGTTACATAAGTCAGTCTGAGTTCCTGCCAAAAACTCCAGTAGTAAAAGTCAAACGGCATTTTACTGAAGCTGTTCCATTTCTGGTTATACCCAAGGTTTAATACCTTTATAGTGGCGTATGTCTTCAGTTTCCATGACAACCACTTATTGGATATCGAACGTCTATTTCTCGCACCAACGAACCAAATGCCGGCATACGGTGGCAACGTTTCACGCTAAATTCCATGCCCACACCGATTGGTTCGCTGTAATTGAGAAACATATATATATATATGTATATACTAAGTCAACCTCATTTGTTTTGATTGTATCGTGAACTGCTTACTAATGGTGAAAGATCGGCTTGAGGCCAACTGTAGTAAGTATTTTTGTGGGTTATTAATGTTAATTGAACAAATTGTTAACGGTCTTTGACTAATAAAATTTGTTATTTCGAACAGAGAAACGTAGAAAAACCTTTACAAGTGGTTAAAATAGAATATGATAATACGTTTTACATGCTGCCTGCTTTAAAAAGGTTCGGATACATTTATTATTTCTAAAAAGATTTATTTAAATTTAAACTTTTTTTATACAACACGTAATTAAAACAAAATCCGATTATCTAATCAAATTAAAAAAGACTCTGTAGATCCGACCAATGAGGTTTACTATTTATATAATAATAAACTATTTTAATAGTTAATATCCAGAAAGGAATCACAATCATTGTTTAACAGGTAGAATTTTATTTTTGTACGCACATTTCTCATCTTCTGACCTACTTGCTAAATTAATGTCAACTAGAGACATGATAAATGCTGAATGAAAAAAAGACGAACGTCTTTTTCTTTGGGATCACCAAATATTAATTTATTGGTGCATTCATCAATATGAGATTTAGATGTAATCCAGTTATTTATATTTGAACCCTTATCGTATCTGTAAACATTAAAGATTAAAACGCAACGTATCTATATAAGGTACTAATAATTGTAATGACTTTATATTTATACTTTATAAAATAATCCACACTAAGAGACAGAGCGATAGAGAACCGTTTATAATATCCAAGAATCGTATTTTAATTAATACAAAAATATTCTCATCTATAAACTAACTGAGTAATTAGAGAAATTAATATTGGAATAGTTTTCATAGTTTACCGTTTCGTCGAACACTAAGCTCGTTCGAATCTCACCGAGTTAAGGACCTTTGTAAATTGCACCGAGCTCGATCCAGAACACTGCGCGTCATTCTCAAATAATATTGGTATTTGAACGCTATTTATTTAAGAGTCAAAGTTCAAAGGACGTGTTGGTCAATGCTCGAGTGACTCACAGTTCAATCATCATCAATTTATATTTTCACCTGGAGATAATTTAAAGTTCAAAGGTTACAAATAAAAAGTTTATGTAAGGTTTTTTGTTTCCATTTATATATTTCAAAGGCAAAGGTGTCTAAAACATACAGCTAAGTAGAAAGCTAGGAAGTCCTTTTCTTACAACGCTCTAATAAAATGGCAATCCTTTGTTAAAGCTTTCATTTCAATAGAGTAATTGAAAGATTTCAAAATTCTCGGTCCATGTTATTATTTTAAATTTATCTCTTTAATATATTCTGTAATATAGGAATCAAGTACTTCAAAATATATTATACTAGCTTACACATATAAGTAATAACCAAACTATTTCACCTAAAAATACTACCAATATCAGATAATATAGAGTATATATAAGTCGCACATATATTAAGTAATTAGATAATTAAAGATAGAAACTATACATGTTAATAAGAAGTAATGCCAACACCGAAATTATTATTCTGGAAGGGGCTATGCAGGCTAGAAAAGACCTGTACCACAGCGACCTTCTTTTTTTTATACAAGGTTAAATGCATTTACGCATCCCCTTCTAAACTTTAAACGGAGAGTGGGTATGTGGGACTCGCCCGGCTTGAGATGAGCGCCGGGAACACCAATTAAAACTTCTTGGTGCCTTCTCTCACCTTATGGCCGGGGAGCGGGAGTTGCAAATAGAACTGCTTTCGCTCGGTACCACAGTGACTTAAGATCAATTGTGATCGCCCTACATTATTAAAGCTCACTGCCTAGACCTACAGTCAGGATATACTGTAGGATCATTTATGCAGAGAGCGTCTGTACCTCCTCCGGGAGCAACGTATGCTTACCCAGAACTCGGTTGCGGTGTATTAGTGGATCACATTCACATAATAAATGCTTTGAGGTTTCGTCTGTAATTTCAAAGAACCTGAACACTCTTCTGTTCTTCTTCTTGTTAGATAATGGCAATCAGTGCCAATGTCATGTGGGTAAGATGGGTTTTCAATCTTGTACCAGCGTTACCAAGCTCCAGTAAAACAATGACCTATCCTGCTTCAGAATAAATGTTACGCGTTATTTTCTATAATAAACTTGACTTGAACACAATAACCAAACTATATCACACAAAACGCCATCAAAATTACATGATATAGAGTCAAATACTCAATTAACTTCTACATGACAGATTAAGATCCCGCCAAAAACTCCTCTCTTATGTTCTGGTCATTAATGTTGTGCATATGTTTGCTCAGACAAAAGTGTCTAGTTAGTGTTCTCATTAATAATCTTAGTTGATTACTGCTGAGCATCCAGGCGATAGGTGTGTTGTGGCAGCATCACTTGAGAACAAAACCAAAATGTCATTTAACACTAGGTGAGATTGTGGTCAAAGCACTGTAAACTATACAGTATTTATAACAAAAACACAATGTTTGATATTAGAAAACTCCAAGTACTGCCTCGGTGGCGCAGTTGTATTACGGTACGACTGTCGTTCTGAGCTCTTGGGTTGAATCCTCGGATCGGGTTAAGTGATATTATGTTTGTCTACTCAGTAGTTGTTGGTAGGCTCCTGTTTCCGCAACTAGATACGTTGGCGGTCCGTTATGCAGGCATGATCAGCCAGCTACTCGTGCCAGCCCAGCTCATTCCAGAAGCACAAAAGCCTCCTGAGGCGATCACAAGCTTCCAGAAGCGATGTTATTTGCTTGAGGGTTTTTGCCCGTTGGTTGACTACTCCCATGCATTCCAGGATGACGTGGGCAGTAGTCTCTTCTTCTTCCAGACATCCCCTACACATGGGGCTATCTGTCAGACCTATAGTAAATAAATGTTTATTAAGTGAGCAATGTCCCGTCATTACATCCACCACTAGGCGAAGGTAAGCTGAGCAGGCCCCGGGCCAAGCTCCGTGATATTTCCGGAACAGCGTGTTTACACTGTCTACAGCCACGAGTGTTAGCCCATCTCTCTCTGTGTTTACTCAGTATCATCACGGAGGCTGGAATTTGCGCCCGATATGGCGACAGGCTCGCCCCGAGTCACATCTGGCACGGAACTAAGCTCGGCGAAATGTGGATGGTGTAGTTCGCTATTTCTCCTCTGCTTAACCCTTTCGGGGATAACAGGGGTGAGCTTATGTTATGCTATATTAGAAAAATCAATATCTATTTGTATATCCGTTAGAAAGCTTATTAACACCTTGAGCACTAACCTGGCGTTTACGCCAGATTTCCATTATTTTCCTATTGTCTCATTTTTATGGGTAACCGACATATTAACATAAACTTTATATAAACTTATAAATATATCTCGTTATAACTCTTATCAAGGAATGGATAAGAGTACGAGATTTACTTTAAATTATAGAAAAATGCTTTATTCAGGTTTTATCATACTGTATTTAGATTATATTCGTAACAATTTATGTGGTTAATAGTGAGTTAAATTGACTAAAAATAACAAAAAACACTTTTTTTTAACATTGCTCTATATTTAAAAAATATCCGTTCAATGTTAAAAAATAAATACATGCCATCAGAATAGAAATTGTTATAATATGTATCTAGAACCACATCATCTACAGTTGAGGGGGCCGTCAAAATAATTACGTAAGCTGAATTTTAAACATTTTCGACTGTCCCCGACTTTCCCCCAGCAATAATATGTAATGTAATCATTTTTACAAAAAAAAAAAATCTGTTTTAGTAAATAAAATTAAACGTTGTTTATATAATTACCATTCAAACCCCCTAAATCGCCCAATTCATCAAAAATAAGCAGAGGACCCTCCATCTCCATTGGTGCCTACGTAATCCATGAACGGCCCCTAATGATATTTAAATTAAAAAAATAATTGAAGATTTGGATAAACTTAAGAAGGTTTTGTCTCCGGTTGAAAAACGTATATTTCTATAATTGAACAAAAAATATTTTTTTATGGACGGTATATTCTTTGAGCACAATTTCACCTGATATTAAGTGAGGATGTGATAGTTAACATACTAAGCCTAGAGATACTTATTCTCAAGTGATGCTGCCGGAACACATATTGGTATTTGGCGACAGATTTTTTTAAATTGAAGGCGGCATTAATTTAAAATGCCCTTCCACCATACTATAGTTTCCTCACGATGTTTTCCTTCACCGAAAGCTCAGGCTGAATTTTTTAGAGTTGGATAGGTGGGTTTGAACCCGCGTCCGTTGACACGAAATCCGACCGCACTAACAACTAAGCCATCATCGCTTATATTATAATACTAGCTGTGTACCCGCGGTTGCGTCCGCGTCTCATATATCCTTCACTGCGTTTTAATTTTTTATACGGAACTGTAATTATTTTTCTAAAAAACTTTTAGTACAAAATAAAATAAAAATATTTCTCATAAATTCAAGAACTTGTCCGTAAAACTGTGTTTTGAATCGGGTTTTATACAAACTATTATGAGTTTTAATTTTTTAAACGCGGAACACTAATTATTTTCGAAAATTACTCAAGACAGACATTACTCAAAAATTATATAGACCGCATGAGTTAATTCAATGAAACATCACTACGCTATAGGTTTTATCATAAAAGGCTACGATGTAACACGTAAAAAATAAATATTAATTCCCGAGCAACAAACGAGCGAGGTAACCGAGCAAACAGAACTCCACCATGTTTACGTATTAACAATTCCGTTTGAACTTCCAAGTGAACCAATAAATATGTAACGGCCATTAATATTCATAGGATTTCTATTGCGTTTCCTGTATAGACAGAGTTTTTTTACCTCTGTTCCAGACAGCACTTAAAAATGAAAGGATTCGAAATTAAATTTTAAATTTGTGTAACGCATATTTATAATATGGCAGCTTTTAAGTGTTACCAAGTCCAGTCTAGGTATAACCGAATAAAAAAAAACTCTCAAATGACTGTTACCGGATGTGACGTCACGATCGTGTCAAACGATGATGCGTCAATGGACAATGAGCTTTGTTTTTTCTTACTTTTCTTGGCATCGCAGAAGCATTGGCCAGTGTATGTGTTTAGGAAAATGAGCTTTCAGTGAAGGAAAATTTTGTGAGGAAACCATAATATGGTGGGAGGGTATTTTCTAATGGATAGCTACCATCCTCAAGTTTGATAACCTTTTGTCAAATACCAATAGGAGTGTTCTGGCAGCATCACTTGAGAACCAGTATCTCTAAGCTTAGTGTGTTTACCATCCTGGACACCATCACTAAACACCAGGTGAGATTATGGTCAAAGTATAAAACAGTATAAAATATATACAGTATAAAAAAAGGCAATCCTACAAATAGTTCAGTAACCAGTACGCTTGGTCACTCAGCTAGGATTAAAATTCCGCGAATTTTTTACACTTCCCGAGGTCCGTACCATTTTGGAGCCCTTCTACAAGTCACTTTTTGTAAGTCACTTGTACAAGCTGAATGCCTTAAGCACCCGCCTCCAAAGTCCGGTGAAGCTGTAAAGACCCCTTCAGGTCAACAGCATTAGCTAGTTCGAATAAAAAAGCATGGTGATCCTTATCGGTGTACTTTACTGAATTGAATTCAATGAACTGGTTGATTATTTATTAAATATCTATTTTCAAATTCGTATTGATATTAAAATCTTATGTAGTTATGCATCCTGCACCCTGCCTTAATATTATAACAGCGGTTCAAACAGCGTGCGCTATGGGCGGGCGATGCTGAGTAGGCGCAATAAGGTTTTAAGAATTGTCAAGCGAAAATATCCGTCGCTCATAGGATAAGTTTTAGTTTAAACATTAAATGTAAAGTTAGTCTACATTAAACACTGTAACGACTCACTCGTTTTCTTTTTAAAAACCTGAGATAGGGCTCCCGGTACTTAACTATGTATATTTCTGTTTTTGTTTTCTATTGTTATTATTGTTGTATAGGCGGTTAATATTAGATTTTATTTTTAAACCAAATCAATTGAAAAATACTGTTTTCAGCTTAGGCCCTGATAAAGAGCTTATGAACGTCAAAATACTACCACCCAACCTACCTACCTACACCTACCTACATCGTATATACCACTACGTCAGTAAAAACGTAATAAACAAAAATCTATCTCTCGTAATACCTTATGTGATTTACTTATTTATACAGGATCCCGTCATTTTACCAGATAAATAACATTACGCGGCTCGTTGAACCTGAAAATTGCTACGAATGTACGATGAGTCACATAAAGAGATACAGTACGGTAGCAGAAAAAATAACTTCTGATATACTTGAAAACGAGGCTTTGTTTTAAGTTCCTTTCATATATTTAAAAATATTATATGGCTTATGAGTTTTGAATTATATTTATTATTACTTAAAAAAAATCATTGTAGTAAAAATAAAACCAATATAACCAACGTAAAACAAGTTACATTTTTCATTTTTAAAGAAATGAAACATGATTAGTTTATTAAATTATATTGGCTTGGCACTAATGGGATGTAAATTCCGCGGAATTTGCTCTAATTAACCCCACGGCTTACAAAAGGTCGCCATGTGCATATAAATGTGCAAGACTGTGTGTGCAGTGTGATGCTAGTGCATCTCGTATCACTGTATTGGGCTGGCGGCGGCTACAACGGAATACTTTGAAAAAACTTGCCTTACTGTGCCCTATGTGTATCGTGACGACTCGGGTTTCGTTTGCAAATAATCATTTCGTCATATTGTATATAAAAAACCATTTTACCAAACTAAATATTACATGTAAATTAATGGAATCTACTAATACGTCACTGGCGATTTCTTGTTAAAGTTTTCTTCGAGTGTTTTACGAAATATTTTATTTGAGAGAATCAATCAAATATCCCCACAGAAAATTTGATATTTCTTTTCAAACTTCATACAGTAATTTGGGCCCTGTTCCACCTGCAAATTACCCGATTGTAGAATTTCTTTATCTGAATAAGCTATTGTAGAACATAACGCTCAGGTAGATATAAATGTTTGAACAATTTTTTGATGAATATGAAATCAATTTATTTGAGAAAAAACTTCGAAAGATTGTAAAAGTCTATTATTAAAATAAATAATATAAAAAACAGTATTTTTATTACACGCAATATTTTATAAATCACGTATTCTTGTGTATCTGATTAAAAGACTTTTATATAACTAGGCCAAATTCAGAATTTTTTTTTGCGAGGGGATTTTTTAGTTTATTCACCAAGAGATGGCACCACTTTTGGGTTAACTTACGCTTCAATTTTGTAACCGGCGTTAGAACACATATCTCATCTCATCACATTAATTAAATCGGTTAGGGATAGCTAGGATATATCTCGCGAGAGAGTTTACAGACTCAGGTGACGGCCAAGCCGAGGTTCGTACCATTATGGTAACCCTTGTCCTAGTCACCTTTTGCGGTTGAGTGCCTTCTGCACTCGCCTCCAAAGTCACGGTGAAGCTGTAAAGGCCCTTCCGGTCAACAGCGTTAGCTAGGTTCGAAAAAAAAGAAAAAGTTATTAAATCGGCGGCGAGTGCCATCAGCATTCGCCCCCAAATTTACGGTGGAGCTGTAAAGGACCTTCCAGTCAACAGCATAGCTAGTTTAGAAAAAAAATCCGGTTGGGAATCGAATTGATAGGAATGGAACAGATAAACTGTCCTCATTAATTTGAAAAAGTATCTGCCCTCATTTGTTTTTCGTAGTTCATGTAGTATTACAAATGGCGGTACGTGCATGCCGTTCACATGCTACTAACACTATTCCTAACCTTTTAGTAAGTATTCCCAGCGCTTCACGCCGAGTGTTTTCCACGTACTCCCTACCAGGTCTAATCCGGGAGTAAATTTTCTAAATATGTAAATGCATTCCCCCACGTTAAAAAAAGGACCACTCGAAAGTAGCGTACGACGGCCGGAGCTACCGAGTTTTCTGTTCGGTAACTCCGACCGTCGCGTGAGTCCCACATACCTTCCGTACCCCCGCACTAAGGTAAGTGTGTAAATGCATTTCCTCCCAAAAAAATAATCACTCGAGAGGCAGTTCCTCTAGAAGAGATAAAATCAAACACTTAACCTACTGAAGTTTGTCTCGGCAACTGGTAGGAAACGTTCGTTTGTCATGGATGTGCTTCTTGCGTAATCGATCATTAAAGCGATAATGGTTTTGTGGTTCTCTTCCATAATTAGGCCTTAGCTTCGGTGATGGAAAACCTGATGAAACAACAGAATGGTGGTAGACCTTTTGTGAATTCAAGTTTAAAATATAGGCTTAACGTGTTTACCATCTTGAACCACATTGTCACTTAAAAAAGGTTAAAAAGTACTAAATTCACACAGTACAAAAAAATCTATTATTATCAAATATTCTACCTATTTGTATGATTCTATTATAAAATAACCTGTAAATATTTTATATATTAACATATTGTACTGTCATTCAAAAAGTTAACAGAACAAATCACCACAAAGTGCATAGAAAAATCTTATTCTAAAAACTCCGTTTTGGTACTTACGCCATTTTGAACATTATCTCATTACTACAAGGATTATTTTGCTCCGTCTCTTAACTATCCATTGAACAGATACATACATATGTACCTTGAAGATTCTGTACACAAGTGAAAAGGTTGTGAGAAATATTGCTAGCTAAATGTGAGTAGACAGCTTTGTTTCTTCCTTACTTGCCGGTAAGTTTCATAGGGTTGGCAAAAGTATTATAATGCTCTAAACTAGTTATTAATAGCGGGTGCGCTTGTCATATTATTTTATAATGAATTAATTATCCAACGTTCTTGAAGTGAAACATCATTGCGCGCAATGAATGTAAAATTACAAGGTTGACAACAAATTTGAACATTATATATTTTAGAAATTCATTGCTGTCGGGTTGAGACCTAAAGATTCCTAAAACGCGAAAGGGACTATTGCAACTCAAGCTGATTATACATATACAAAATTAAATAAATTATCACTTCGCAACCTCCCTTTCCTCCTCAAACTGGGCCGATTTTTTGGTGCCTTAGAGCTAGTTACCGCTCTCACGACTCTAAGCGCTCCATTTGGTTTAAACGGTAAAAAGCACTTGTATTTTAGACACAGCTTCAACTATGAGCGTTTATATCTCGGCACCATGTATCATGCTGGGCAGAACAAATAAATTCTAAAGACGAGTTTTCAAGCATTCCGAAATGCTAACACAAAAATTAAACTAAAAACTAATTTACAAATTACCGGGGTCTATATAGAATTTAGAAGGGTCCACGTTAATGAAAACAAAATCTGGGAGTCGGCTAGCTGCAAATGAGGATCAATAATAGTAAAACCTATCAACGTCAAGTCAAGAACAATTTCTTCAGTTAATACATTCATTCATTAAACCATAAGAAGTCCACTGCTGGACATAGATCCAAATAACGGAGGGATTGCCATAATCGCCACGCTTGGCAGGCCGCTTGGCAATCGCAGTAGGTATTTGTGATGCTCAGAAGATGCTGATCAGAAGAAACCCACGGGAAACTACAGATGGTACTATTCATCGCCTGCACCACACGGTTAATATCAAAAATACGGTTAATACAGTTAATACCAAATTAGAATTTGGTGAATCTGTAAAAAATAAATATTCAAAAGATAAAGGGGTCTACCTAATACAGAAATAATTGGTAAGGGATCTACGAGAGAAAAAAGTTTCGAGAGCATTGGACATACAGTATATGAACAATCTAAACAAGTAAAAGAAAATAAAACATAACAATTCTTATTCGTAATGCAATTGGCACCCCTAGCGTACCATCGTTGCGAATCTATATTTAATAAATAAAATTGAAGTGTCTGTTTGTAATGTAAAGTTTTTTTTTTAATAATTATATATGATTGTATATACGATACCTGTACAAAAAATACAATTTTTAATTTTTTTTTATTGACAGGCTGTCTGTCTGTCTGTTTGTTTGTAATGGGTAATCTTCAGAACGGCTGGCCCGATTTTGACGGGACTTTTTTTTTTGGTAGATAGCTGAAGTAACTCCAAGTAACTTAGGTACTTTTAATTATCGAAAATAATTATGGTTCCGAGTAAAAAAAATAAAACTCATAAAATTGAACTAAATCCGATCCAATTCACAGTTTTACGGCTATATGTGTTTTACGGCAAGTGCTATAATTTATGAGAAATACTTTTACTTTATCTTAGTTCTAATTTTTTTTTTAGGAAAACAATTAAGGTTCCGTATAAAAAAATTAAAACGCAGTGAAGAATATATGAAACGCAGGCGCAGGCGCGGGCACACAGCTAGTATACAATAAACACTGAAATGTTATAAGTGCCAGTAACATCTCTAACGTAATATCCGGACAATTCTTGTTGAGATTAACAACAATTTACAAGTTTTGTCTACGCGTTATTTGCTTGATAAGTTTATGTTATTAGCAATTAATTATCGACATCTAATCTGGTGATCGCTTGAATGCAGTAGACAATCTTAGAGAGTTGTGATAGCGCAAAGCTGATTCTAGGTAAAGCATCATAGTAGACTTCATTTAGGAGCACCGTTTTATATTGCACTAGTTTTACCCCACCCGGCGTTGCCCGGGTTACATTCATGAAGAAACATGAACATAATTGTGACAGAGGTATGTCAGTAGGTTTAGAACGACGCGAGGTGCATAAGAGAAGAGAGTAGAGGCAAGATGCGGGGTTTGAGGAGAGAGTGATATGAAATTTTGACTCAGTGCTTTGACACAATCCCACCTGATGTTAAGCGAGGATGTGGTCCAGGATGATACACACACTAAGCCTAGATACTGGTTCTCAAGTAATGCCGCCGGAACGCACCTATTGTACCTTACATACTGTACATTGAAGATATTTAGGAAAAATAAATAATAAAAAACAGATTCTCAAACTTGAGGATACCCAGGCAGGTATTATTAGAAAATGCTCACCACTATGCTTCGGTTTCCTCATGGTAATGGTTTCCTCTTGTTCGCTAAAAGCTAAAGCACGTAATAGAATAAGATCGTCGATATATAAATAAAACTCAAAGGCCAAATGTTAGAATTAAAAAGCCTGGAAAATACGATAAACCCTCCATTCCCAGAATTTATAACAAAATTGCAGTCTGCGTTTAAAAATAATATTAACAAAAAAAACTGTTTTAAAATTAAGATGTCACGACGAGGCATCTCCTCCGGGCGGATGGAGATTAAAAATTTAATTGTGTTGTAAATATGATCTTTCTGTACCATGTAAAAATATATTTCAACATACTTAGTATTAACTGTGTTCCCGCGACTGCGCCCACGTTTCTTGTATTCTTCACTGCATTTTTTTTATATGGAACCCTATTGTTTTTAGTACTAATAAAAAGTAAAAATAATTCTCATAAATTCAAGCACTTTCTCGTAAAACTGGAATGAATCCGGATTTTATTCAATTTTTTATGAGTTTTAATTTGTTTACGCGGAACCCTGATTATTTTTGACAATTAAAAGTTAAAGTTAAAAACACTAAGTTACCCGGAGTAACTTCAGCTATCTACCAAAAAAAGTCCCGTCAAAATCCGTCTAACCCATCCGGAGATTACCCAGAACAAATAGACGACAGACAAAAATGTAAAAAATGGTTTTTTGTTATAGGTATCGTAAATACATTCATATCTATTTAGTAAAACAAATTGTTGACATTACAAACAGACTCTTAAATTTTATTTATTAGTATAGATAACAAGCTGTGTGCCCGTGGCTCCGCCCGCGCGTCATATATATTCTTCATATATGTATATTCTGTACTGCGTAATATAGGTTTAAAATAATCATCGGAAAATAATGCTTTGATGGTGTTATCAATTGAATCATATTTTCAAATTCAAAGACAAATCATGTTCTGTGGATTATGATTTTCAATTTATAACACAGACAAGTCAAATTTTCTTATATGTTTACAATTTTAATACTAATTAATCTTTTATAGCAAAGAAATAAATATCATATTTTCTAATGTCACAAGAAAACCAATCTCTAACTGTGCTCGTTCTAAGTCGCTTTGAAGTCGCATTTAAAATTTTCAAGAACCACTTACTGGCATGAATTTTTTAGTGCCTACTTACGGGATCCACGGAGAGCACCTGTCGTAAATACACGTCTGTATCGCTCATAAATGACACTAGAAGAGGCGCGTTTCAAATTTGTCTCTTATAACAATACTAGTCTATGTCGACTTGACTGCTCGCATATCTTAATATGTTCCTGAGCCTGAGCTTTCGATGAAAAAAAAATATGGTGGTAGGGATTAAGAGGAAATGGTTGGCTTTTATTCCATACAAACGTGTTCCCCTATTTCCTTCCTGGATAACGACATTATAGTAAATATTTTAATACCGTTTAGTTTAATATATATTCGCGTACGTTTTAATTTTTCCATAAATTAAAAGTTACAGAAATTATGACCACTTAAAAATAAGAAAAAATAACCGATTTTTACAGACGTAATCAGAACTCCGTCAAACGAATCTATACTAATGAATAAATTTGAAGCGTCTGTATGTAATATCAAAATAACAACTTTTTACTAAATACATATGAATACACGGTACCTATGCCAAAAAATTAACAATGTCTGTCTGTCTGTTTGTTCCGGCTAATCACCGACCGATTTGTACAGGACTTTTTTTGGTAAATAGCTAAAGTTATTTCGCGTAATTAGTGTAATAATTAGGGTTCCACGTATAAAAAATTAAAACTCACAAAATTATGAATGAAATCCGATTCAATGGACAGCACTATTAAAATGTAATTTCCAATAATTATTTAAAAATTATACTGCGTAGTGCAGAATATATGAAATGTGGGCACACAGCTAGTTTAACAATAAAAACAAAAAAAAAGCAAAACTAAGAGGCAGATTTTTATAACTGAAAAAAAAAAAAAAACGAACAGTTTCGCAGGAGGAAACGGAAACACGAAGTGATGGTTTTGTTCATTTTGTGTTATAAATATAAATAGCTCGAGCTGCAGTTGTCCCTTTCGCGCTGTATAACTCTTTCAATGGAGCGCAACGCGATAGCAATAGATTCCTGAAATATCTATTCTTCAAATTTATTGCGGAACGCGTTTGGTATTCATCAATGTGAATGTATATACCAGAAATTTATTTATCAGTATAGTTTTATTATATTTTTTTATATAATTTTATATTATATAATTATTATAATTTTAAAAACAACAGTTATTACTCCTATGTCTGCCCTCTATTCACTCCTAAACTATTCATCCGATTATGATGAACATTTATTGCCTTGTTCTGCTCATGCCTGCGAAGGTTTTCTTCGTCTCTCCATTTCAGCTCCAGCCAGGCATAGCTATTAGTAAAAATATCTAATTAAAAATACCATAACTACAATACACTTCTTGTATATTACAAAGATGATCATAGTGGATCGTGGTAAAGTTATACCGAAGTAAATTAATATTTGTAAAGCTTAAAATCTTAATTGTCAAATTGATAGGAGCAATGTTAAATTTGGTTTTTATTTTTTTTGGCATAAAAACTAATAAGGTCGAGAAAAATATGAATTTATTATTGTAAATTAAATAAAATGTATTAACGTTTCCCATCATAAAGCATTTGTTTATAAATTTTAGTAAAGGGTTTCAAAACTAATAGCTTAAGATTTAAAGATAATTTTACTATGTCAAGTAATGTCCGTTAAACCAGTGCTTACAGTCGATAGCTTTGTAATTAGAATTAAATGTTAACCATAGACGAATAACAAAAAAAAGATATACAATTCGATAAAACAAAGTTAAAAGGAATATAAAATCCTTTTCGTTGTATCGAATTCCTTCTCGGGTTAATAGCGAAAAGGGCAAGGCATTTCCAGAGCGTCGTGTCTGTCCGATGAGACGCGAGGTCGGGATTGCAATCAGTTAGAGTGCCTTCCCTAAGGCAGGTTAACCAATACGTTGACTATATAATGGAATATTTTTATCCTTTACATTCATTCGAAAAATGGGTGTTTGAATGGTAACCACCAGTTTAGTGAAAGATTATAGTTCTGTCTACACTTATGGGAGAGAAATTAGATATTATGTACGTAAACATTTCTATTTAATTTTTTTTTTAATATCAAACTCTGCTGACACATTGTTAAAATAAGTTGAGAAATGAAAACAGCTAATAAATTTTCTTGTCGGTTTTTATTTACAGTTAAATCTAACGAGTCAAATTCGTAGGTGGTTCCTTTATTACATTAATCAAATTAACTTGTGAAGGCTCATTTTAATAGCACATAAATTATTACCTAAACACATGGTTACCATAGTGACTAGCAAACGCGATCAGTGGTGATAAATGGGTGACATTTCTCGAGACATCCGTAATCATTACAATCCGTTTACCTGCGTCCGGAATATGTCACCTGTGACTTTGATTTACTACTTACATAATTATGCTTAATTTTAACAACTGTTGCTCTTTACAATCTTTTATTTGACTTGGGTTAAATCTATACACTAAACTTGAACTGAAAAAATATGTATTCTTAAATTGAACGAGCAGAAATTTTGCACACACGTTTAATTTGGATTTTGTTTAAATTTGACTAAGCGGTTGTTCGCAAAGGCCTTAGCAATTTTAAGTACGTTTGGATGCCAATGCATGTTTAGCTAAATGTTGTTATTCTACATCTAATATGGCAAACTTCCAAAGATGGTGGACTAGTTACTTTTCTTACATGGTATTTAATTATGAAGAATACAAGTAAGGAGGAATTTGAAGAAGTGGAGGAGTAAAGGTGTCCATAGGAAAGCGTTAAATTTGAGTGGCGCAAGAGAGTAAATTTTACAGCAGTTTTTTAGGTTATCTGCTATATTTATATCATATTTTAGCCTACGCTAGCGCCATTTCGGAAAGTTTGAGCACAGTTATGTACTACTTATTTACTGTAGCTCGACACTTTTTTCAACTTTTCTTCTATATGAGACTTTTACTCCTAACCTTTATTTTTCACGTATCAAATGAAAGGATTCGGTGAAAATAATACGATAGTAAAATCACGTCACGATAAATTCAATATGACGAACAAAATTATTACTTTTAATTATTTTTTTTACTATTTTTTAATTCTTTATTCTAACTGTGTTTACAATCACTGGTTAAATCTTAATATCAACAAGGCATATAGTTAGCTCCGATTTAAAAATGCTTGTCATGTTTCGGAATAAATAAATGTAGGATATAACGAGTTTTGCGCAAGTGTACGATGGTTACGATACAGTCAGACACAAAAGTGGTAGAGCCACCCTGCAGAATATTCTTCAAATTTTCAATAATAGTAATGATCGGTCAAATATTATCACTAAATATCGAGTGAAATTGTAATCGAAGAAATAGCAAATGGCCGGCATAATTTTAATACCAGAAGTAATTACAAAATTGCCGTGCTTTACTTTAGGCGTAGTAAGTCCAATAATATTTTTTTCGGACAACAGTGTCAGGTTCTTCAACATGGTTCCAAATCACATTACCGATTTACCTGACAATAAGTTTAAGCACTACGTCAAACAGGGTAAACATTAAGTGAACGATAATGATGATCGGAAATCACACCCCACTCTGTGATTTCGCTAATACTGTTTATTATTAGGAGTTATATAATTTTTGTTATAATTAGAAAAATATTTTAAATATAACCAGATCGAATTTCTTGCCGGCTCTTCTCTCGACTGGGCTGTTTTCCGAAACAGTGGTAGTTTTTTGACGTTTATAAGCGCTTTCTCAGGACCCGGATTGAATAAAGACTTGCTTGAGTTTGATTTTGAAAAACGTTGAACCTATACAGTTTAAAAATAATAGACTCTACGTCCATTGAAACCGTATCCAAACAAACTCTTACTAAACCACCATAGTTTCAACTATGATTTACAGATAGACCGATGGGTGGAATTGTTTTTCTGGGTTTATTATTACTCATCGTACGATATAGATATGTACACATTTTTATCAAGAATGTGCAATAAAAAAATTGACAAAGTTTCATTATTTCAAGAGAAATTCGGATTTATTTCATAAAAAAAATTCGCTGAATTCGAAGGACCGTGTGATATTTTCAATTAAAATCGTTCGACGAAAATTTCACTATAACTCGAAATTCGAAAATGTGTTCGTATTATTTTTACAAACCATGCCCCGTGTCTCTCTCTGCTCATTTATAATTTTTCATTCAAATAATAATGTAACGGTGAAGTAAGGAAAATAAATAATTAAATAAAGCACAGTTCAACAACGATAATAGTCTATTTAGAATATATGAAACTATTTATGAAGTGGTTTATTTAGTTAATATAAATATCTCTTGCAGCGTCTATACGTTTCAAAGCTATAAATTCAAAAACTACTGAACGGTTTTCCATACGATTTTCTCCAAAATACAGAGTAACTCAAAAAGAAGGTTGAGGTATATATATTTACTAGTGTTTACTGCTTAACCAGGATAAAGGTTTAAATAAAAAGAAAAGGTATAATAGACTCACGGCCAACACCTGGATCTCACACTCGCACTGGTACCGCTGGGTATTTTTCTGGCTGATTTTCTTGAATTTTTTCTTTCACGGAGCACTCGCGAGTTTCGGTTTCTGTTTTAACGGCACGCGCTACTGTTTTTTTGGCTAGCGAGTGCCCGGGTAGCACGCGTTGCTATTGGTGCATTATGGCCGCGAGATTTAAATGAGTAAAGGAAGGGATGAAAAGAACGCTTAAGCTTGTCCAACTAGCTATCTACCTATGTCTCCATTCGAGTATATAAACGGACATACAGATATATAGACGTTGCGTTTTATATGATGTAAGGGAAAAGATGTAAGGAGGGACATTGTAAAGGTTATATTTGTGATTTCTTTTTTCTGTTATTCTGTTTACTTTTTATATATTATTTAACGCAACAAAATATATACTAAAACCTTGACTAGATAATATCCGTTAAAAAAGTTCACAACACTTTATTCAATTTAACCCCTGTTTACGCACTTACAAAAGTTACAATACAACCCCTGTTCGTAAAACAACCCAGTCATCGAGAAAACCGTTAAGAAACTCGATCTAGTTTTTTTTTTCTGAATATTTTTTTGCAATTTTACAACAGCTAACAGTTACAAAGTTTATTAGTAGATGAACAGAGAAAGCTGTCGCTTCCAGACATACCCATCGTTCACATAATGATCTACACTATAATAACCTTTGCAACCTTGACATGCTGTTTGAATTTGTTATAAAGTCGGTAATGTGGTTTGGGATTTTATTGTAAAACCTAACACTATTAAGTAGAAAACTCTTATTAGTTTGGTAAACCTGAAACATGGAAATGTTAATTTATGTATATTTCTTGTATTTAAATTATGCTGATCGTTAACAAGTTCAAGTTTATCAAAATTATATATATGGATGGAGGAGGCCTTTACCCAAACAGGGATTCAAATCTCATAAATAATACTAACATTAATATAAATAATCTCTCTTAAATTTAAGCAATATTTTACTAACAAACATTGTACTTTACACCAAAAATCCGAATTAAATGGCTTTATTATATATATATATATATATATATATATATATATATATATATATATATATATATATATATGTGGGGAGGGGAAGGTTATATATAAGATATTAATATCTACTATTCATCCATTGAATCGAAAGACGTCCACTGCTGGGTATAGACCTCATTCAAAAATGGGGGGTAGAATTGCCATAATTGCCACTCTTGGCATGCGATCGCAGCAGTGGTTATAATTTTTGAAAGATGCTGCTGCCCGTCCCCTGCTTTATCCCTTAGTCACCTTTTACGACACCCACTGGAAAGATATGCGATGGTACTTAGCCAGCACCATACCTACGATTTTAAAAAAGGTATCATGAATGTTTTTTCAGTTCAGTTGTAAGTCAACTAACGGACTTACAGAGACTTACGTTGCCTTTTATATAATGTAAGGATTAAGGTTTTATGTTAATTTGGTCTATATTTTCTGCTATCCGTGCAAAGCCTTCTTCTTTACGTTTTAGGAAGTGCGTCATTGGAATATTACTTAGATAATTTCAATTTAGTTTTCGGGTAAATATAGAAATCAATCCGAGGAAAGGTTTAGATTAGATATAATTATGCTATTCTAGAGGTTAAATAATTTGCAAAAGTTACAGGGGTTAGCAGATTTTACAAATATTTAATACTTACGTGATAAAATCGAAGTTCTGTTTTGTATCTGTAACAAAAAAATGTTAATTATAATGTTATAAAACTAATAACTTCTTAAACATAATTAATTATTATATAAAATTAAAAAAAAAAAACAAGTAAAATTGATAGACTCGATATCACCATAAACATCATTCGAAAATCAAATTAATATTTCTCTATGTACAAAAAAATTCTAATGTTAATTATAAGCTAACATTTATGTCTCGAGTCTTTAGAAGGCCTTTCAGTGATCATTTATATGGGTACATTTAACATTGATAAAACATAATTCTGGATACGACATCCGTGTAGTCAACATCCATATTTTGAGGCACAAATTAATAAAGCGATGGGCACCATCATCGCTCATCGCATCATCGCAATTGGTGCTTTGTGGTGGTTGGTATACCAATAGGTGTGTTTCGGCAGCATACTTGAGAACCAGTACATATAGGTTTAGTACACTATCCTGGATCTCGTCGTCACTTAACATCAGCACTGAGCCTATACTCATATATATAAAAAAAACTGTCAGATTTGGATCGATTTAGTGGTTATATAACGTACAGACAAATAGCGAATCATTATTTTTTTTGTGATTTATTAGAACACTAGCTGTGGCCGCGGCTCCGATCGCGTTTAATATTTTTCTTCTTCAAAAGTTATCACTGTAATAACATGCTGGTTGTAGTTTTTTTTACCTACTTTATTTATATTTAAAATATATAATTATACCAATCGGTTTGTAATGCTGGAGTTATAAACCAGCTAACGGACAGACAGACAGAGATTGTTTTGTATTATCTATAAAAATAAATTAAATTCAATTACACAGCGTAACTTAGGGTACTTTTCTTTTTCGGATATTATTAAGAGTACGCGTAAAAAAATGTAAAAACTCATGAAATTGTCAATAAATCTGATACAACGAAACAGTTTTACTGGCAAATGTTTTTATTTTTAAGAAATGTCTTTGATTTCGGTTTGTACCAACAATTTAGGATCAAAAAATTATGACAATCAAAACATTATTTTCCAATAATTATTTAAAAACTATAGTACTATAGATTTGTGAGGAATAGAATATATGATACTCGGACGGAGCCGCGGCCAAATATCTAGTGTAAGGATAATAATATAATGAGGGACCACAATAACTAAATAACGGGTCAATATATATTAAAGCATGACCAGATAATATATCTACGATTTAAAAAAGGAATCCTATAAAACGGTTAAGTGGTTCTCGATTTATAAACCGACTAACGGACAGACCGGCCGACAGACAGACAAATGTATAATTTGTCTTTACATTATGTAATAAGGAATAATAATTATTAAATAATTAAAATTATCAGACACTGTTAAAAGTCACGTCCAGTAAAACTTTAACTCAGTGGACGCCATTCCAACTTGGATATTGAAATTTCCCGGAAACTTCCGGCGGTTTCATGTCGCGTATTTGACAGCCGCGTTTTGTAATTAAAAATGATTTTCAGACGCCATTTTTGGTTATATACGAAAAGGGGTTTCTCGATACTGTGAATACCTTCAACAGTTTACTAAATAAATCGAACGTATTTTTTTAATATAATTAATGTTGTGGCCGTTTATGTGAGCAACAATTACCAGCGGGGGGGTTACTAACTAATAAGAACTAATAAAAGTTATCTAGGTAATTTAGGTAATGTTAGGTTTTACAATAAAATCCCAAAAAGCACATTACTTATTTACCGGACAATAAGTTTAGGCACCATGTCAAGCAAAATTTAATTTGCAAAGGTTATTTTATAATAGGCTGGATCATTATGTAAATGTTGGTGATGTCTGGAAGTGACATCTACTAACAAAACTTTGTAACTGTTAGTTGTTGTTGTATCGAGGGTGAGACAAGTAAAACGTCACGTAGCTATTTACACACTGTTTATTAGACAGGTGTCGCTCGGTGTCGAGCGGCACGTATAACATACATACATACATATATAACATTTCTCCCCCCTTCAAATCACGGTTACATTTATGAACAAACACATTATTGAAAGAATTGTCTATAGTTTACTGGTGGAATGTTACGCAGTATTCTATTGCTACTTCTAGACGTAATTTCGGTTGATGGTTGCGAACTCGGTGACGTTACTTCCCTTACCACTTGTTGATTGGTTAGGTCGGAAAGCTGTGAGGATGTATTCAAATCATCGTGATGAGTGTCGTGTGTATTATTACTCAACATGTTGTCTTTATAAGGTAATATTTGGTTTTTATGTTTACGACAATAACCCTCTATCTCTGAATGAACTGTATACATGACTTTACCTAGTTTTTTAACGATTGTACCTTTCAACCACTGAAATTTATTGTTATTTCCAAATTTTTTGTAGACAATCGGATCTCCTACATTGAAGGTTTGTTTGTTACATCCTTTATAAAATTTACATTGCAAAAACTGTTTTTGTTTTACGCGATTTGCCAGCGATGTAAGCGATGTCGAGGAGTCATTGGGATTCAGTAAATCTATACGCGATCTTAGTTTTTGACCAAAAACCAACTGCGATGGTGAAAACCCAGTGACAGAGTGTATCGAGTTTCGGTAATCAAACAAATACTTCAAAAGTTTTAATTTTATATCCTTAGAACTAGGAGCGGTTATCATACAAGATTTTATACCTTTCTTAACAATTTTGACATAGCTTTCAGCTTGACCGTTACTAGCTGGGTGGAAAGCTGGTGACGTCATATGCAAAATTCCATTAGACTGACAAAATTGCTTAAATAGAAACGACGTAAAGGCAGTACCATTATCGCTCACAATCGTGTGAGGCAACCCGAATCTCGACATGAATTCATAGAGTTTTTCGATTACAAATGAGGAACCCGTTGTAACACCCATGTTGAACACTTCGACCCATTTGGTATAAGCGTCTACGATAACTAAATATGTGCAATTATTTATTGGGCCTAGGAAGTCAATGTGGATTCTATAAAATGGTTTAGGGGGGTACTGCCAGGGTGCTAGCGGCGCGCGTCTTGGTGATGGTCGTAACTGTGTGCACACACTACACGCATTTATCATTTTTTCTAACTCCACATCTATACCGGGAAACCAAAACCTAGCTCTAGCTTCCTCTTTGGTTTTTACGATTCCTAAATGGGACCTATGTAATTCTGATAATATTTTATCCCTTAACATTTCAGGTATTATTACTTTATGACCTCTCAATAGGCAACCGTTTTCGACCGATAACTGCGATCGACATAAAAAATACGGCTTTAAACGTATATCCAGATTCTTTTTAGGCCAACCCTTATTAACAAAATGAATAACTTTGCTCAGACAAACATCATTGAGTGTTTTTTCACGTAACTCTAGCAATGTTACGGGCATATCTCCGTCGATCACAAAATTAATATAAGTAGCGCGGTCGAACGAAGCTGCATCGTCCCGACCGGCTTCTAGCTGCTCGTCGGGCAGACTGGCGCGCGACAAGTAATCGGCACTGTTATCGCGACTTCTTATGTACTCTATGCTATAATTATATCCACTTAGGAAGATTGCATACCTCTGAAGTCGGTTTGCGGAGATTTCAGGTATACCTTTATGCGGACCGAAAATCGAAATTAAAGGTTTATGATCAGTTCGTAAAATAAACGGATTAGATTTCCCATATAAATACTGATGGAAACGCCTCACCCCGAATATTATTGCCGTAGCCTCTTTTTGTATCTGTGAATACTGTTTCTCAGCTTTATTAAGCGTACGCGATGCGAATGATATAGGTCTTTCTACACCGTTACTCTCTTCTTGCGATAAAATCGCGCCCAGTCCCGTTGGGGAAGCGTCCACCGTAAGAATAATTTTGTAATTAGGATTAAAATGAGCTAAAACCTGATCAGACGATAACATTTCTTTAATTTTTAGGAACGCGTCTCTGTGCTCATTTGTCCATGTCCATTTAACTTTCTTTTGTAATAATTCGTAAAGTGGACTTAAGATACTTGACGCACCAGGAATAAAATTTCTATAATAATTTACTAATCCTAGAAACGACTGAAGCTTAGTAACATTTGATGGAACCGGGGCATCCACAATAGCTTTTACTTTTTCAGGAGATTTTTTTTAATCCCTCTTTATTAATTATGTAACCAAGGTACCTAATTTCGTCTTTAAAAAATTCACATTTATCCTTATGTAACGTTAACCCTGCATTTTGCAGCCGTTCCAGCACTGCATTAATTTTTTTCCTATGGCTAGATATGTCTACACTGGTGATTAAAACATCGTCGAGTAAACACAGAACCCCCTCCATGCCTGCAAGCAAGTTTTCCATGGCTCGCTGGAATATTGAAGGTGCACTCGAAAGACCAAAAACCAACCGAGTAAAATTGAATAACCCACGGTGTGTATTTATACAAGTATAATTTTGTGATTCTTTACATAACATGAGTTGATTGTAAGCCATGGATAAATCTAATTTCGTGTATACCTGACCTGCATGCAATTTAGAAAATAATTCATGCACTGTAGGTAAAGGATATTTTTCAACAATTAATTGTTTATTAATTGTTACTGAATAGTCTGCGCACAGCCTAACAGAACCATCACGCTTAAGCACTGGCACAATCGGCGACGCGTATTCCGAGTGTTCAACAGGTGTTAAGATACCTAAACTAACTAATCGATCTATCTCTTTATCAACTTTGTCCCTTAACGCGAAGGCTATAGGGCGCGCTTTATAAAATACAGGTTTTGAGTCATCTTTTAACCTTAACATGACCTCATATTTATTAAACTTTCCTAATGCATTTGAAAATAGTTTCGGATATTGTAGCTCAAATTTTTGTATTTCATTATTAGTATTAATAAAGTTACATGTTGTTATTTGTAACCCGAATCTTGCCATAAAATCCCTGCCGAGAATCGGGGGCCCACCTTCACGAACGACATGTACTTTGACCTCAAGCGTCTTTCCTTGATAAGTCAATGGCATGTTAGCTATACCTATACATTTAATAAGAGTCCCGTTATACGAATATAAATTTTTGCCTTTTAACAAAGGAATATTGGCAAACATATCATAATAGGTTTTCTCGGAAATGACTGTTATACTTGATCCGCTATCTATTTCAAATTTTAACTGGACGCCGTTTAAGGTTACAACTTCTGTCAAGGGTTCACCACGCTCAGAACGAATATTAAACAACTTACCGTCATCCCCGTCATCGCTCACCTCGCTCGCCTCCATGTAATTCACTTTTTTACACATGTGACTTAAATGACCTTTTGTATTACACTTATTGCATTTATGTTCCGTAAAAGGACACTGAGGTGCAGCATGATTACTGAATCCGCACACAGTACATTTTATTTTCTTCCCTTGAACTGACATTTTATATACGTTTCTTTCTTGAGAGGTGGGAACGATGATGCTTCTGACCGCTGTAGCCGCTGCTCGTGCACAACGGACGCTTTCGGCGATCTCAACGGCTTTCGTGAGGGTCAACTGGTCAATATCTTGAATGAACAATTTCTCTTTTTCAGGTCCTGGTAACATGCCCATTATAAATTTATCGCGAAGGGCTTCTTCGACGTCACGGAACCCACAGTTGGCAGTCAATCCACGTAGTCTGGCTGCCCATTGATGAGGTTTCTCGTCGATTTGTTGAATAGCTGAGTAGAACCTGTACCTCTCTGAGAATCCGTAGCTTTTAATGGTAAAGTGATTATCAAATAAATTGACAATTTCTTCGTACGGTACATTTTGAAGTTCCCTTGGCAATGCCAAATCCGCTGCAAGCTTATAGGAACTGTCGCTGAGTGTGCTGAGTAGAATCGCCCGCCGTTTTCTGTCTACTTCTTTCCCGTCCAGTTCGTTTGCGATAAACCACTGCGCTAACCGGCTTTTAAAACTTTTCCAGCATTGTATATTGTGGTCAAACGTAGATAAAACTCCGAAAGTCGACATTTTTTTTTTGTTTGTGGGTATCTCGTCGCCAATGTTGTATCGAGGGTGAGACAAGTAAAACGTCACGTAGCTATTTACACACTGTTTATTAGACAGGTGTCGCTCGGTGTCGAGCGGCACGTATAACATACATACATACATATATAACATTTGTGAAGTTCCAAAAAAGAGACATGCAGAAAAAAATCAAATCCAGTTTCAGGCTTCTTCTCGATGAACCGGATTATTTTACGAACCGGTGGTAGTATTTTTACGTTCATATACGCCTCATCAGGACCTAAATTAAATCAAGTATTTTCTCTGATTTGGATTTGTATTTGGTCTGATTGGCAATTACTTTAGCAATGTTTATTTTATTTTTAATTATGCCAGACCTTATGTTATAATGAGGGCAGGGAGTAAGAGTTTTGCTTACTATATGTGATAAACGTGAGGGGGGAGTCGAAAATACTTACCTACTACTTGAAGGAGCCCTTTATGGTTAGCCAATCGTAATATATTTTCTTATACAGGTAAGCAGAGAAATAAATAGATAATTAAATAATCTCTTAATAATGTCTAGTGATAAATCTCGTTCTGTAAACCGTACTATATACGCGATAAAATCAAATGGACTCCGATTAAATACTTTTTTATTTTAAGTACAATCAAATAAAACTTTTAGCATTTACAAAAACGATTGCTACAGATTTCAATTAGATATTTAAAAATAAACATTTTTAATTACTTTATCTATTTTGAAACTATTTTACTGTTTTTTTTATTTATAAATTGATAATAATTGAATAGTTCTTTTTAGTCTGTATATTAATATTATATTTTGTATGTTAACTCGATTTATAAAGTATATAAAGAAATGGCATAGCTGAAGTGATCTTGCGATCATATGTGCCAAGATGTTGTCAGTTTACTTTTACTTGTTTAGGTCTCAATTAAAGATTTTAAGTGCCCTTTTTGATAAACTATAAACAACATTATACATACAATATTATTTTCTAATAAATTTTTAACTGTGAAAAGTACATAATACATACAGACGTATGCATAACAACTTATTAAACCATTATCAAAATCGAGCGAAATTTTTAATAACACATAAATTTCAAACTGACTTAATTACAACATACGCGTTAAATTTTAAAAATAACAATATTTTTTTATGTCATAAGTTAATCCGATATACAGATTAACTAAGATTTTAAATACAACGTTAAATTAACTTATTTTTCATACAAATTTTCATCTCTCTTTTCATCCACTTTGAGGTAAGTAAAAAAAAAAAACTAATTATATAAACTGTACCGTGATGTAAACTGCTTCCGTACCAATTAACATCACAATCCATCCAGCACTTTTTTCGTGATGCGTGCACAGACAGACATAAAATCATAAGTATGGAATAGAATATATTTCAAATTTGTTTGGCCTAACAACATACTCTATGTCACGTAAAATATCTCTCCAAAATTACATGGTTTGGGATCAAATAACACAAGAAATATTACATAGCATACTGAGAACCTCCAAATTGATTGTTAAAAATCACGTATCTACGAGTATAATACAAACAAAGAGGGGAGAGAAAAAAGCAGTAGTTTTCAAAGCGTGACAACACCATATCATAGGAAAGCGTTCAATTTCCCGTCTATTTCCGTTTCTCTTGTTTTCATATTTACGTAAACGGGGAGGTCTGTAGATGTTTCAGTGGAATATTAAAAGGTTATGCGATATTAAGGCAACTATTTCTATGTTAAAAATAAAAATATAAACATTCTCTACAAAGTTAATTACTTTTTGCGACATTTTTTTTGTAACGAGAACAATTAACATTTACTTCAATGCTTACATATTCATAGGGGGGAGGGGAAGGGAGGGGGAGCGAGAGTTTTGTTTACTGGAGGAGGGAGACAAAAATGACCAAAATTCTGAGATTTCCTTGGAAGAATAACGTTAACAAAGGTCCACCATTTTTTTACAGCGTTATGTAAAGTGTTTAAATGTCAGACTTGGCTGTATGGTTTAGTACCATTGCCTTTTCCGTATAAAGAATTAAATGAAACAAAAAAAAAAAACAATCCGAATACATTTTCGAATTATGTGGCCGAAAACAATAAGAGTTGCTTCTTGCTATGATGTAAAGTTTTTTATTATATTTTTGGTATTCTAGTAAAGAATGTTTTATGTCGCTGGCTTATTATTAATTATTCTATTTATATAAAAGACAGACAACAACATTATTACGTCTGTAAATAAATTTCTGGAATTAATTATTACCCCACGAACTTGAAACTCGAATTTTGTATTGTAATTATAAATGAATAATTATTAGAAATAAAGATAGTCCAGCAAATTTTCTGAACATTTCACAATAATTAAAGTTTCAAGTTATTTTCAATCAAATTTGTATTAGGATATTATTAATCTGTATACAAATAAATAAAATTGAAGTTCCTGGTTGTTATATGAAAATAAAAGCTTTTAACTTAGAATGCAATATATAAATGTATTTAAGAGGATATGTGAGCGGCATTAATTCCATATATTCGTAGTCCGCTTTTTTCTTCCTGCATAATTATGGTAAATTTGATGAATAAATATAATATAATATTTTGGAATATAATTTTTATTTAAGTAAGATATCCAGAATCTTCTCTGTCAAAATACCGCAGTATTTCAAGAAAACATTCTTTGACCATTATGTGTTGTCAGTGACTTCTTATGGCAATGAGACGTGGTTGCTTACAATGGGCCTTATTAGATAGCTCAAAGTTACCCAAATGGTAATGAAGAGGGCTATACTTGGAATTTTAGTATGTTACTGAATCAGAAATGAAGAGATCTGCAGAAGAACCAAAGCCTGAAGCCTGAAGAAATGCCAAACTTAAGTGGCAGTGGCCTGGGCACATTACTCGTAGAACCAATGCACGATAGGTTCAACGGGTTCTACAACAAAGTGGACCAACGACCTGATGAAGATCCCGGGAATCCTCTGGATGCCGGTGGCTAAAGGCATTACGTTGTGGAAATCTTTATTGGAGATCTATGTCCAGCAGTGGTATATTTTTCGGTTGAATGGATGGAACTTAAAACAATTCATAACACAGTTTAACGCGTATTGTTTACGATATAAACTCATAAAACTTAATATTGCGCTTACTAAGAAAAGTTTATTAATAAAACTTGAGTTTAATTTTGTAAAGATTTCGCGAGCGTTTACATTGTTTGAGATGAGACAACTTTATCTTCACGACCGTCTGCATTTAGGGAGTCGATATACAAAAAAAGCAACTTCATTGTCGCATAAAAAAATTTTTGCTCAAATAAATAATAACATACTCACTTATAATTAAGGTTACATTTAAGATATATTGTAATAATATATATTGTAATTTAGTTTTTAATAAGCTAAACACATTGTATACCTTGTTGGTGACTGAAATAAATAAATAAATAAATAAATAATCTCGTACACGTGTCCTCTAATTTTGACGCATTCATCCATAAATATTCATCCAAAATATTTTAAAAGTTATTACAACCTTTTCTTTTTGAACTTCTTTATGTATATATTAGAGGGAATTTAAAAGTGGCACCAGTGGCATAAAAGTTACAAGAGAATCGTTTGTCGTGGTATAGACATGTTATTTGAAGAGGGGAAGGCCAAAGAAAGTGTAGATCGAGTGTGTGAGAAATAATATGAAGGAAAAAGAAATAAAAAAAGAGATGACTGATAGGGATTTATGGAAGAAGAAAACACACTGCGTCGAACCCAGCGAGTCGGGAACGGCGCATAAAAATAACATATACTTTTTAATTAAATTCAAATTAAAAAATTCTTTATTCAATTTAGGTCTTGATAAGGAGCTTATGAACGTCAAAACACTACCACTGGTTCGGAAAACAAACCAGTCATCGAGAAGATTGTTCATTTATTTTTTTCTAACCTAGTTAATGCTGTTAACCGGAAGGGCCTTTACAGCTTCACCGTGACTTTGGGGGCGAGTGCTGAAGGCACTCAGCCGGACGAGAAGATTGTAATTCATCATGATATCATAGATCAGATCCAGCATGAAACAGCATTATCGATTTTTTTTTTAAAGTGGCGAAATCCTCATACGATAACCATTCCCGTCGGACAACAGAAGGTTGGTTATATTGGACTTTAATAAATAACATTGGAGTAAATAGATATGAATGTAGTATATATGAACGATACCGATACTATAGTTATTAGTTAGTAGATGCACAGAGACAGCAAACTAGTCAGGCAAAGGTCAGGAAAACCTCATTAAGGTGATTCAAAAATGTTTTGTTGTTATAAGAATAGTCATGGAATAATAATTTTATGCATCATAACCTACCTTGTCTACACGAGGGTACGAAGCAATCTCTTTTATGGAGCACTTCTTATCCCATTCCCGTTGCTAGCTAGTGTAATAGCACTCACATTTGCCACTTCTTACGAATTGTCACTTACACATTGTATACCTTAACAAGCTACCGTACACTTAGTTGCAAATTTATTGGATTATACCGTGTAATAATGTGTTTAAGATTTTTTATTTCGCTTATCTTGATATTTTACCGAACGTTTTTTTTCTAAAAATGTTAAGAATAGTAAGTATTTTTACGAGAAATGCCCTATACGATTTAAAGTCAATTTTCGTTTATATTGATGTGAAGTGTTATCGAAGTGTTATCATCAGTGAAGGGTTAATAGTATAGTACCTTTATTTTTGATAGCGATTTTGTATTAATATTACTTATTTTGTGCGTTGAGTTCCATTATGAGTTGCGCATATCGAGTCTGTAATAGGTTGATATATATCTTTTATTTCACAGGTCATATTTAACTATATATATATGAAATTTAACCTATATTTCAAAAGTATTATTTAGAACGTTGGTGTAGATTCTAGAACACTAATAAATATACACAGTGTTAACAGATTTTTACGATAAGAGCATTTTGCTTGACTGATATTCAAATGCCGGAAACAGGCTGGCATAAAGAATGAAATAGTTCATGCCTGCTTTTAACGATTGAAAATAATAATTCGAATAATACTTTATTAATTATGTTTTGAAGTATTTCCATAAAACACTAATTATATAGCTAAGTCTGAAAAAGATTTACGTTACACATCAAAACATTTCACAAAGAGCTTACACAATTAGCCCTTCTCGGAAATAAAGCAAGAGAATTAGCCTCCTTGGGGTCACAAAAAATACAATACAGAATTGATAAAAATAAATAGTTTACGCTGTAATCTAACTAAATCACGAATACTTAATGAGATGAGACCATGAGTGCATCGATATATGAATTAAATTTTCTGGTTGAAACTTGAACGATGTGTAGTTCTAAAATAATTAATGATAATTAGAAAATGACTTTAAATAAAATGTATGTGCTAAAATTTGAACCAAAGAACTTATTATTTACTATGAATTTCTGAATGAAATATATAAAATATGCTGCATAAGCTAAATGCTTTGACCACAATTTCACTTAATATTAAATGCCAATGTAGTTCGGGGTGATATACACACAGGAACAGGCTTATTGATGCTTGGTGACAGGTTCTCAAATTTGAGGGTGATAGTTTCTCGGGCGGATATTAATAGAAAATGATCGTTATAGAGTTGGATAGATAGGTTCAAAGCTGCTTTCGTTGAAGCTGAATCCAACCCCACTAACAACAATGACGTCATCGCTTTAAGTGTAAGGATTTAGAGATACAAAGAGTTATAACATAATAGTTTAAACTATCGATAAATTACGCCTCCTTATTCTTCAATAGGGATACCCTATATAATTAAATTATCAGTACGCCACGGCTCGCAGTGTAAACGACTTTGTTAAAAGGCAAGGGCCTCGCAAACACGACGTTCCCCGTTTTTCTTCGTTCCAATTTGCGTCCCTTTTGTTACGGCACACGGCCCTATAGGTAAAGTTTGCGTAAGTAAATAAGCCCTATTGTCTTCGATACACTTTCCCGTCAATTGTGACGAGAATTTAATGAGCTCGAGACGTTTACGTTGTCAATGAAACGGTGTTCGCGATAGCTCCGCCGCTTATTCCGACGTCGACAGGGATTACGTACGGAGTGGACTAGTATTTTGTATGGAATATTTTATTTTTTCATTGTTTTATTTTTGAAGTGAATTCGTATTCAGCCAGTCGTATTGTATGGATCTATGGGTTGATCAACTAAAGAGACATATGAAAAATTAGATATAGCGGAATTCATATCTATGAATGTTAAGATGGATGTATGACATAACTAGAGTAGATAAGAAATGAGTATATCAGAGGAAACTTTTTATAGTACCAGTGATAGAGAAGTTAGGGAGAAATAGATGGTTATCGTAGTATGGACATGTTATGTAAAGAGATAAAAGTCACGTAACCAGCAAAGTGTTAAGTATGAAGGTGGATGGATATAGAGGTAAAGGGAGCCCAAAGAAAGTATGGATGGATTGTGTCATAAATTATATATGTATATTAGCTGTGTGCCCGCGGCTTCGTCCGCGTTCCTTATGGTCATCAGTGCGTTTTTAATTTTTTTATAAGTAACCTTAATTGTGTTCCTAAAAATTATTTAGTATTAAGATGAAGTAAATATATTTCTTATAAATTCAAGCACTTGCCCTTAAAACTTTGCATTGAATCGGATTTTATTCAATTTTTTATAAGTTTTAATTTTTTTTACGCGGAACCCTAATTATTTTCAAAATTAAAAGTACCCTACGTTACCCGGAGTAACTTCAGCTATCTATCAAAAAAAGTCCCGACAAAATCCGTCAAGTCGATTCGAAGATTACCCGGAAAAAAAAAACACAGACAGACAAAAATTAAAAAAAAAAAAATATTTTTGGTATTGGTATCGGTTATACACTCATATCTATTTAGTAAAAAAAATAATTTTGACATTACAAACAGACACTTCAATTTTATTTATTAGTATAGATAAAAGTCGTAAGTGTTAAAATGATAAGTGGCAGAGAAGAGTGGAATGATGTTGTGCATTACTTAATGTCGAATAGGAAGATTTGAGAGTACAGTGGGCTTTTAGTGGGTAGAAGTTCGATATAACCCATCCCCTGTTGTCTGACGGGGATGGTTAACGGATGAGGATTTCCCCACTATTAAAAAACGATAATGCTGTTACATTTTTGAAGTAAAAATTTCTTTAGCGAACTTGCCAGGGGCAAAATTCTGTTAGTATATAGGCGAAATCTTGTTCAAATAATGCCAAGAGAATAGATGATGTTATAATCTTAGCCCACTAGCTCGATCTGATCTTATATAGAACTGGGTACAATGGACAAATATAAAGCAGTGTTGTCAAACTTAACATTTATTTACCACGTAGAAAGAATGTTTATTTTCGCGAAGGTTTTACTTTAAGGCTTAATATGTCGAGTAACCACAATAATTAGACAGTAGGAAAACAGTGGAAAGCTGGCGTAAACGCCAGGTTAGTGCTCAAGGGTTTAAGCAATTGCATTTTTAAAGTTATTTATACTCATTTATAAAATAAACATATACATATACATACATATATATATATATATATATATATATATAAAATGTATTATTTCTGTTCGTTACGTCTGATTATGTACATAATATATAAGAAAAACGAGGGTCTTTTGAGGCACCATAACCTCAAAACTACTGAACATATCGCGATGGGACTACTACCATTCGATGCGGATTTTTTGTAGATGGCTATTTATTTTTTAGATTCCATCGACCTTTCTCTTTTTTTTATTTACATTTTTTCGTTAAATAAAACCAAAAGACTCATTTTTCTTCATTCATTTGTTTTCAGGTTAGGTATAGATGAAATATTAGATGCACTTGTTCACTCACACCTAATGAACATATGAAACGCGGACGGAGCCGCGGGCACACAGCTAGTGTGAATATTAATAAACTTTTTTCTTATTCTTCTCACTTTATACGAGAGAAGCCAAGGAAAAATCTAATTTGTTGTTAAATATCAATACACAACATACATGTTTCATTTAGAGTCGATATTTCAAAAGATTTTAGATTTTAACTTTAAATTAAAAGGGAAGGGGAGACTTAAAGCGATGGAATATGATATAGATCCAGTTTTAACCATAATTATATTCCACAATGCAAGGATAACGTTACCATTAATGATCGCATGTGATATCCGACTGTTCCACGCTCTTAATGAGCACCCGTGGGAGTTCATTACTTTCACCTAAGCCTTTTTTGTCTATAAAATTAAAAAAAAGGGTATGTATAAAACCGTCCTTAATAAAGTAATGTTTTAACTCTAATCTATACTAATAAATAAAATTGAAGTGTCTGTTTGTAATATGAAAAAAAAAATGTTTTTTTAGTAAGTATGAATGTATATTCGACACCTATATCATGCAATGAATATTTGAAACATGGGCGATAATAAAAATTATCGTCGGATTTTAATCTCCGGGAGAACGGGGTAAGTTGTTATAAAAATAGAAAACTAAATAAAAGGTACTAAAAATTATTTTCTTTTGAGAAAAAAAAATTGACATGTAAAACTCTTTCATCATTTGTTATTACATCATCTGAAACTAATTCTTTCAAATTATAATATGAGGTCTAAGCTCATTAAATAGTCATAAAAAAAATTGTTGGAATGAAATGTCCATCCGACACTTAGTTTCTACTATCGTACGGTTTGCCATCGACAGGAAGTTCACCTTCACATCTTAAAGCCAAAATGGTCCCGGACAGTGCGGTTCCAGAGGAGACTCCTCCCGCGAACTTTTCGGATGTGGAATGAGCTCCCACCAACCGTGTTGCCCGCGAAATATAGTATAGGATCCTTCGAAAGAGGCGTGAGAATGTTTTTTTTAAGAGTTAACAACACGCAAGTTAAAGCTCTGGTATTGCAGACGTCCATTGTCTACAGTGATCGCTTACCATCAGGCGGATCGTATGCCTGTCTGTCACTTTAGTGGTATAAAAAAAATTGAGTTGTTTATGTTAATGTTTACGTTAATATACAAACATGAGTTTTTATAAATGAAAAAAAAACGTAATAATAAAAATATTTCATAAAGCATGGGTTCATCGTGTCATGGTATTTAAAGTTAAAAAATATATAACAGTGCTTTGAGGACAATCTTACCTGATATTAAGAGAAGGTGTGGTCCAGGTAAACACACTAAGGCTAGAGGTACTGATTCTCAAGTGATGCTGCCGGAACACCCCTAGTGGTATTTGCCGACAGATTTTCAAAATTGAGGGTGATAGCTACACAGACGGGCATTATTAGAAAATGCCCTACCACCAGGCTATGGTTTCCTCACGATGTTTTCCATCACCGGTCCATTGACGTGAAATCCGGTCGCACTATCCACCATCATCGCTTCAAATCATATCCCATATCATCCCTGTCACAACACTCATGATTTTAATAGTGAATTGAGATATCCCATGACAGATTATTATGGGATAATTTTATTTGAATTTTTCATTATTCATGGTCGAGTTTATTGTGAAAATTGGGCAAAGATTTGTATCCGATAATTCTAAGGATTTGGGAAAAGTCGAATAGTTCCTGAGATAGTACCGATGGGAAATACCGTTGGGTAGATAGACTGGATATACCCAAATAAAAGTGTGCGTTTACTACGAAGACGAACGTTTTAATCTTATATATTCTTCTTACTCTTTATTCTTTATTATCATTATTAAAATAGTATAAGAAAACAATTAATATCGTACACTGATTTTTTTATATACTAGTGTTCGAAATTAGACCGAAATCATTATTATTTGTCCTAAGCTCAGTCAATAGGTACAAACCGCAAAAAGAAAAAAGAAAATCGATTGACAAACAGAGCAGAAAATTCTCCTGAACTGTTTTAATTTCTTATCTATTTTATGTAATAGACTAGCTGTGTGCCCGCGATTCCGCTCATATTCTAAAATCTTACCAGATAATATATCTACGATTTCAAAAGTGAATCACGCAAATCAGTTTTGTGGTTCTCGGGTTATAGATCTTTAAACAGACAGACAGAAACACGTTGCCTTAAATGTGATGTAAGGATTTTTGTGATCGTTTTTTTCTATTATTCCGATTACAACTGCTATATATACTCGTAGATACTATTTAACATAACAAAATGCATACTGAAACTTGACCAGTAAATATTCCTGCGATTAAAAAAAGTCCGTCGTTTCCGAATTATAAGCCAACAAACAAATAAAACAGACAGATAGAAGTTGCCTTTTTAAAATGTACAAGCTGGGTGCCCGAGTTTCATATACTCGTATACTTCACTACGTAATATATACTTTTTATTCTTTTTATACGGAATTCAAATTATTTTCAAAAACATTTATCCTGTAACATTAAGCAGAGATATTTCTCACAAATACCTGGCTGTAAAACTGTCCATTGATTCGAATTTTATTCACAATTTCGGGAGTTTTAATTTTTTTACCTAAAACCCTCATTTTTTTTAGAAAAGCAAAAGTACCCTAACTTACGCTGAGTAACTTCAGCTACGAACGAATCAGAAGATTACGAGAAACAAACAGAGAGACCAACATTTAAAAAATTATATTTTTAGTATATACATTAAGTGGCAGAGAAGAGTGGAATGATGTTGTGCATTACTTAATGTCGAATAGGAAGATTTGAGAGTACAGTGGGCTCATATTATAATGTGAAAGAATTAGTTTCAGATGATGTAATAACAAATGATGAAAGAGTTTTACATGTAAATTTTTCTTCTCAAAAGAAAATAAATTTTAGTACCTTTTATTTAGTTTTCTATTTTTATAACAACTTACCCCGTTCGCCCGAAGATTAAAATCCGACGGTAATTTTTATTATCGCCCATGTTTCAAATATTCATTGCATGATATAGATTTTAATGTTTTTATACGAAACCTTTATTTTTTTTACACGAAATAAGTTCAGTGCTTTGACCACAATCTCACCTGATTTTAAGTGACGATGTGGTCCAGGATGGTAAACACACTAAGCTTAGTTAGAGGTACTGGCACTCAAGTGATGCTGCCGGAACACACCTATTGGTATTTGGCGACAGGCTGTCAAACTTGTAGGTGGTAGCTACTACCCAGGCAGGCATCATTAGAAAATGTCCTACTACCATACTATGGTTTTTACATTTTGATCTTAGCCAAAGCCGAGATTTCCTCACGATGTTTTCCTTCACCAAAAGCTCAGGCCGATTTTAGAGTCGGATAGGTGGAGATCGAACCTTTGTCGATTGACGCGGAATCCGGCCGCACTACTCGCAGCGCCATCATCGCTTATTATTTTCCTATTTTTTCCACTAACATTAAGCAATTCTCACAAACTCAAAGACTTGCCAGTAAAACTGGAGGATTTTAGGAGGAATTTATTCACAATTTCAAGAGTTTGCATTTTTTTTTACGTGGAACCCTAATTGTTTTCGAAAAATAAAAGTAATTTCAGCTATCTACTAAAAAAAATCCAGTCAAAATCAGATCAGCCGTTCCGGAGATTACCCGGAACATACAGACGGACAGACACAAAAATTTAAAGAATTGTATTTTATGATATAGGTACGTAAATACATTCATATATATTTAAAATAAAAAATATTTTTACATTACAACAGTCACTTCCATTTTTATTTATTACCATAGTACAGATATAACCCGTTATGACGCTTTCTAGACCCGACACTTAAATAAAATATGATGGAACAATTTAACTGTTTAGGGCCGAAGTGGAGTCACATTGCAGATCTATACTAACAAATAAAATTGAAATGTCTGTTGTAATGTCAAAATATTTTTTTTTTTTATTAAACCTCTATGAATGTATATACGATATCTATACCAAAAATAATTTTTTTAAATTTTCTGTTTGTCTGTTTGTAAACTGTCTGTTTGTCCCGGCTAATCTCCGAAACGGCTGGACCGATTAAGACGCGACTTTTTATGTTAGATAGCTGAAGATAAACCGCGTAACTTTATTTTTTCGAAAATAATTAGGGTTCCGTGTAAAACAAATAAAACTTATAAACATTGGAATAAAAACCGATTCAATGCACAGTATTACTGGCAGGTATTTGAATTTATGATAAATAATATGGTTAATGTTAGTAGGAAAAAATATTTTACAAATAATTAGGGTCCCGTTTAAAAAAAGTTTTTTTTTATTATTTTTTTTTTTTATTTTAAGGACTTTGTCGCATAGCAAAAATATCGTCCCATAAGGAATAACAAATGAATATATGTACATATGAAATATAAAACAATATTATCATAAACTTAAACCTAACTCTGTTAACTTAACTAACATATTGACATTTTTGGATGTTGGTTCTGCTAAAAAACTATTACGCAAGCCTATACTAGTAGTTCTATTCGGTCCAAAACATGATACTCTATAAGTTTCATTCCGAGCACACTCCATCAGGACATGTTGAACATCCTCAATGATTTCACATTCAGTGCAGTTTGGCGATGGGTTCTTTTTCATCAAAAATGCAAACTTGTTTGATGCAATGTGCCCCGAACGAAGTCTAAGGACAGTCTTTAGAAAATTTCTGTCACACTTTATGGCGTCTATCCACGGATGTAAGGATATGTGTTGCTGGATGTTTCTGTACCAAATACCCTTTTCACGTGATCTCTATATTACGCACTGAAAATACGCACATAAAACTATATTACGCATTAAAAATGAAACGCGGGCGCAGCCGCGGGATCACAGCTAGTGTAAAATAAAAAATATTCATAACATGACAATGAATTCAGTATCGAAATTGGTTACTGCTGTATGTAAAACATCATTTATAAATTGACAACAACATGCATTAACAATCTAAAGCAAACATAAAAGTATTCGGGTGGTATATCTTCAGTTGATTCGAAAGTTTCCTCCGTATTTCCCGCGGGAAATCTGCACGTGAACGTCGCTCTCCGGAAAATAGATTCTTTTAGTATAAAGTTTTGTTTTAACGGTTCCTTGTTTTGTACATATTAAATATATACATAGATTTATAATAACACTATCTGAAATGAAAAGATAAGATAAGATAAGAAAGTATAAAATACTAGCTGTATACTAATCGACAGACAGATAAACGTTGCTTTTATATAATATAAGGATAGCAATGTAAGAAGGAACATGAAAAGGATATTTTTTTTAACCTTCTTCAAAAATGAGGAGGTTATCAATTCGTCTGTGTGTTTTTGTTTTGTATGTTTGTTACTCGATTTCACCGTCAATTGTGGAACGATTTGCAAATTTTTTTTTATCGAATAAGTGCACTCCCGAGCTGGTCCCACTTCCACCAGATCAGGATCTGATCAGTGGAACTCAGGGGAATTAAGAAAAACCCTCGAATATTATAGACACGTGTTTCATATATTCGTTTCTAAAGCTATGAAGTAGGCTTCACAGCTATAACTAAAAGTACATACTTAAAATAAAAAGTAGAATGTCATTGATTTTTTTATTAAGAGAAATGTACACAATGCGTCGCCACACCGTACATACTACTGCATATAGACTATATATATATATATATACCATCATATAGCGTGGCGTCGCGTCGCCACGGCATGCGTCGCCACGCCAGAAATCGGTTTTACGTGCGGCTATAGATGTTTGCACATCAAAAACTTTTTAAATTAAAAACAAAGTAAACTTCAAAAAAATAAACTGTAAAATTTATCAAATAGTAAATAAATAACTACTTCATTAATTTCGTTATTACTTCGTTAATTAAGGAGTCGGTGGCAGCTAGAGATAACCAATGTACTAATTTACAAATGGAAATAAACTGCCTAAACTTTATCACAATTACATATAAGCTAAATAAAGGACTAGGGTGATTTTAAAGAACAATTTATCAAAATCGAATATAATTAAGGACGTACATTTACACAACATTGTTGTCCGTAAGCTGGGACCGTTTCCAAAATTAACGAAGCAGATTTAAAAAGCAACTATTTATTGGCTATTAGTTTATTTTTATAGTTCATTCTTTTGAAGTCGATTTATTTTTATTAAAAAAAAAATCCACCAACTTACTTCTACAGATTGCAGGAAAGCGAGAGGAAAAAAACGATTTAATATTGTTAGCGTTTAGCGATCTCATTTATACACACATTTTTATATACAGAGTGTTTGTTTATTGCCTGTATTTATTTGATTATACAATACATAAGACTTGAAAAGGTTAAACTGGCTCTCATGTTATGTTATTGGAGCTCTTTTAAAAATTTGCTTGGCGACCGCTTTTCAACGTTATAAATAATTGTAAAAATAAATTCTGTTTCATTCAAATTTTGATTCAACCGAAAGAAGTCCAATGCTGGACATATGTCTCCCTCAAAAAGAGGGGAATTGCCATATTCGCCACACACAATTCGCAGGCGGGTTGGCAATCGCAGTAGGAATTTGTGGTATTCAGAGGACGCTGCTGCCCATCCCCTGATTTATCCCACGGGAAGATAAGGGGTGCTGCTATTCTTAGCCGGCACTACACGGCTGTTTTTTTTTTTTTTTTGTTAATACAGAATCTTCTTAATAATCCTACAGAATGTATTGTGTTGAAATATACATACTTAATAAATTACCCTAATATTGTGTAGCATTAATTAACAAACATTCGAGTTGTGTCGGGTTGTTTTAATTAGGAAAGTTTTCAGTAAGCGGTCACCTCTTAATCCGGAGGGTCAGGCGTGTTCGTACGGCTTACGATGTGATCTCAAGCACTCACTTTACAAAGTGGCAATAGCTGGGGATCGTGCGAAACGTAGACCGAATACGACCAGACGTGAATTATTAAACAATCGATGCCTGTAAAACATAGGCGTAAATATTACTGAGTGCATAGTGTAAAGTGTCATTTGAGAAATCATTTATGTTGCCACATTGTATTTTTACAAGATGTATACTACAATACTGCCATATATGTATATATGTACATCTTCTGTGCGTGTGTATGTGACTAAACGGCTGAACCGATTTTAATGAGGATGTCTGTTCCTGAGGATTCGAGAATTGTTTAGATTCATAATTTGGTCCAATTTAATTTTTTATATATGAAACGCGAACCAAGTCGCGGGCACAGCTAGTATACTTTAAATATTTTACAGTACGTTCACTATTAAAAGTCCCCCGTTCAGGAGTTGAAAGCTCTTACTAGTCGGGCTGCATATTTTCCCTTTTTTGCCTCCTAAAAATTAAGGTAGACAGAGAAGGTTGGATAAATTGTGACAAAAGATTAATTATGAGTGACTAAAATTACTCATTTAATTTAAGCGAATTATAGTTTGATGTTCGAGTATCCAAACGAAACATAATAAATACATAACATAACATAATAGACGGGCTATTGATGGATATTTCACACACCGCTAAAACTTAGGAAAGCTCTCAAGGCTTATTTTACATAGGAAACAACATTAAATAAATATCTGCAAATCACGTATATATTCATAAGTCACTTTAAAGTATGTAGCCATTACTCACGTAACTTTAATATTTAAAAACTACTGAAGAGCAAACACGAACATTTTCGTTAATATTACGTTAGTGTTCGTCAAAGAAAATGTCATTTTGTATAAATCATGCGAGAAAATTTTACCTTAACAATTAAATACGGTAAATTTCATTCGAACACAGTAGGTGAACTGTCATAATAAAGTAATGCAACACATAAAAAAATATCGAATCAAAATATACTTTATTTATAAGATAAAAAACATCTTACAATCTGAATGATCTAAAGGACCTTCACTGTCACTAGTCAAGTTCAAGCATGTTACCTTCATTATTATGTACTTGTCTCCAAAGTACAATATAATGTCTCTACATTAATAACTTCTATTTTGAACTACATTTTTTTCTATTTGAATTCGATGAATCTTTCTCGAGATTTCTCAAAGTTATCCAATTATAGTCTTGCTCTTGGTGCGTATTTTTCCTAGGGTTCTAATTTTATCGGGAAGTAGCTGCAGCAACGACCGCAATCTTCATTATTCTGATAACGGTTTTATGGGATATATCTGTCACATACAAAATAAATAAAATAAACATTAGCAGGTAACAATAATTACATATTGTAATGATTGCACGAATTGCGAGAAGTAGCATATTAATTTGAAATATGGTAAGTATTGTCCGGTGTAATGCAATCATCTCTAAAGTTTCTTTTCCCCTCCCGACCCTACTGCTTTTTTTTCTTAATACTTACTGGATAGATAGTAGTTATCGTACTTAAATCCCTAATACAAAATATATACTAATAAATAAAATATATACTAATAAATAAAACGTATTTGTCAAATTATACCGAGTTCAAATATAAATGTATGGCAACTCGATTTTTGTAGCCTGTCATGCCAACACACAAGACCGTACTCGATTTAATAGAATAATCGGAGATTTGTTTGCTTTTTCTCTTTCACAAAAAGCACGAACCTTCAATACAATTTCTCTTGCATTACTTTTAAACGTCTGTAGCATGATTAAAGCACTAAAACACCCTAATTTCTACTCTAAAATCATAGCGCTTGTATTTGAAAGAATCGATTGACTTTTCAATGACGTCTGTAGTGCCAACATAAAGGAATGGGAGTCAGGAGACAAGAACGGACTATAAATAAGATGATACACCAATCACTGTTATAAAAAAAAACTCAAAAAAAGTTATGTCTATAGCAACGGGGCTTTTTGGCGACACCCCAGTCTGTTATGTAGTACCTGTTGTCTTTGATTCAATAGCTGGTATTATTGGACCCCATATTGTGTAATTTTGATGACGTTTTACGTAATATAGTTTGTTTATTGTGTACAAGTGAATTGAAAATAATGGGACGAAGTGTTAATTCTGAGGTGCCATGAGAATTCCATCGAACATTCTAGAGGGAATAGACGGCATGGACAAACGTCTCTTACCCTGTCCCGTCAGACGAATATTTCTATTAGGTACTACTATTGTCTCTAGCAACTTGTAATTTATTTTTTATAGTAACTGCCATTTTCTGAAAATGTAATCGCAAACTTTCAGACTGCATTGTTTATCAGTGTCCAATTAATTTCAACTGAAATCGTGGTCAAAACGATGAGTTTATAGTATAAAAAATGCAAATATACAACTTCTACAGAAATATAAGTGGACTAACACAGTATGTCCTAACAAATGCGGATTGTTCATTTTATTCCTACGGCCATTTTGTATGCATCACGTCGCGTCTGTGAAGTTGTAGTCTTTAGTATTTCAAAAGTTTATAAATGCACATGAATTTCATGAAAACACATACTAAATTTTTTTTATCATTATGCGTTCTGTGTTGGTTATGTTTTTCTTTATATTTTTTACATTTTTAATTTATTTATACTGTGTACGATTTAGTCTTTGTTGAGCGATGTGGTCTCAAATGTAAGTTATTAAAGGTTTATGCTTAGAGATACTGGCTTGCAAGTGATGCTACCAAAACTCATCTATAATGCTTTGCGATATTTAATCATGATTGGTATTTAGATGGGTGTTTGAAAGAGTACAAAACCGCAACCAAAGTAATGCGCAATTGTTTTTTATTTAAATATTGTATAGGCTCCGTGCTTTGAGCACAATCTCACCTGATGTTAAATGAAGATGTGGGCCAGGATGGTAAGCGCACTAAGACTAGAGGTACTGGTTCACAAGTGATACTGCCGGGGCACACCTATTGGTTTTCAAATTTGAATGTGGCTGCTACCAAAAAATTTAAATTAAAGTGTACAAAAACACGAAAAACCGTATGCCAATGCCAGTTAATAGTAATAAATGTATAAAGATCGATCAGACGAAACATCCAATCTAAAAGTGTAGTTTAATACTTCACCACCTCATTCCAGAAGGTCACGATATCCCCTATTCATTCCTTTTACGTAGGCGTTCGACCCTCAAAACTTTAGGGTTCCATACAATATAACCTTTATCTCTACATAAGCCGTAGTAATCCTAAAGCCGGGATCAAAGGGCACACTTACTGTGGACAGATTCCTAAAATTCCCGCGAATACACATTCTCATCGAATTGCGTTTATAAATCACGGACACCTTTTAAAGTTACAGAAAGTTGGACCCTTAGGGTTGAGACAATGGTCCTTTCTTTACGTTTACGGGTAATAAGCGAGTATCCGTTTTATTAAACTTTCAAAGGGTAGATAAAAACTAAAGTGAAATTACTATCTAGAATAATTGTACAATTCTATTAGTTAACTTTTTTTGCAGGCGATGAGAATGAAATTTGACGATAGAAGTATCTAGTGAGCGAGAAAGAGACAGAAGATGACAAACATGCTACAGTTTTTGATTCTAGAATTATTGAGATTGTGGTCAAAGGATTGAGCAAGAAACAAGCACGAAACAAGCGCAACCTGTTCTATAATAAAAACACGTTAGAGTCTCGAACCGCCTGCTGTGTGTTGCAACCATTGTAAATGTACAGGTTATAATAGAACGATGATAACCGCTGATAGATGTGATAGATGTGTCGCGCCTTCTTTGATCGCGCAGAGACACACCCAAACCCGCTCATATCGAGAGCCGTAGCTTACCCAGCCGATCCGTTAGCTCCGAATTCGCTTCGGAGACCGCGAAACGTCCTTACCGACCCCGACGATAAAATCACCGCCGCAAATAGAATCTTTCCCCATCACCCGAGGAAATATGCGTGCCAGCGCCCACGCCCGCGAAACCGCCGTTCCCGCCGCCGGGGACTGGCGGCTAACTAACACTCTCCGGGTCCTCCTCAGGCGGCGAGCCAAGACGTCTCGTTCCCCAACTGGGGAGGCTCTTGACGTCGCCACCAGCGCGATACAGTGACACTGATCATGCATTAAGCATTACACGCATAACACTGCACACACACTCCTGCACATAACACGCAGGTTCATAGGTCTTGTAAGGAACCTTTTTTTTTATGTTAAATAAAAAATGTAGGGATTAGATAGGATCCAACTCGCGAGTGAGTTTGCATACTCAGGTAACGGCCAAGCCGAGGTTCGAACCCTTGTGCTAGTTACCTTTTGCGGCTGAGTGTCTTCAGTACTCGCCCCCAAAGTTCGGTGAAGCTGTAAAGGCCCCTCCGGTCAACAGCATTAGCTAGGTTAGAAAAAAAAAGAAAAAAAAAAAAAGCTGATAGATGTGAATTTATTGACAATCGGCATCATCAAACCTGGCTATATTTACCAAGGTAAGAGAAACTACCTGTGGACCTGGATATGGATCTGAACATTAACTTCTAGTCCCGCCTCAGCGTCTCACAATGATGCATTTTTCACAAAGTATACTATGGTCGCGCTTAATTTATCTAAGAACCAGCTAAATATTAGAAAATTAACAGTTGCATGTTACATACTTAGTAAAACCGATAAAAATACTTATAACCGGATAATAAGTTCAGGCACCGTGTCAAGCAAGTTTTAATTTGATCAATCATTATGTGAACGATGGTGATGTCTGGAAATGACATCCTTTTCTGTACATCTACTAAAAACTTTGTAACTTTGAGTTATATAAAAACATATGAAAAAAAAAAAAACAGATCGAGTTTATTTTCGACTGTTGTCGATGCCTTGGTTATTTCCCCAAATCAGTGATAGTATGTTAACGTTCATAAGAAACTTATCAGGGAATAAATTGAATAAAGTATCTTAGAATTTTAAGGAACTAAAATGTAGAAAAGATTTTTGTTTGTTGCACATTTGAACTATTGTTTTAAGACGTTTCTCAATATAAGGTAGCGTTACGGATTGATTGCATTACATCACTCAAAAACACCGCGAGAGTTTTGCTAAAAGTTACGTCTCACCTTTTAAAACTAAAACTACACTTACAAACTTAACGATTTAAAGCTTACTAGATAATTTGGAGCACATGTAAGAAATTGAAACTTGCAAAAAAAGGATTTAAAGAATTACCTAGTCATAAAAGTAATATGGTTGATGTTACTCTGACTTTAATTCCGCTTCTAAATAATCTTATTTTAATCATTTTTAAGCGGTATTAGCAAACATCAACCATATTATTATAATGGATTTACGCAAATCGCCTTCATCAGTCGAGTAGTAATAAAAGGTAAAATAAATTATTTTCGAAACGTTACTTAGAAGTATTTAAGGTTATTAGTATATTAGCAGTACCCGCGGCTTTACCCGCTTGGAATTCAGACAATTTGCTACCTATGTTCTCTCTCTGGATGCAATATATACCATTATTAATTTTAATTGAATTCGGTTCAGTAGTTATTGCGTGATTGGTTGAAAAATTAATGAACAGACAAATATTTTAAAATTATCGTAATATGCTCTGTAGTCGATTCTGAAGCCCCGTATAATATTTTTTCATAAATATCTTCAATGTACAGATTTCGTCTCGTTAGCGTTTTGTTATAAGTATACATTATCTTTTTTTTATACGTGTTATAAAACTAATGTTTATTTATTGATAAATGAGAAGGGACATGGTGATGTTATTATTAGCGACAAAACCTGAAATTTCCCGTGTATTTCCTTATATACCATGTGCTCCGAAAATTATTTTATATAACATTGTTGTAAATTTATTCTAAGTTTTCAGTCATTATTTTCATTTATAAATAGTTATCTTACAAAAAAGTTCAAACTACCATAATTTCTTGAAAAAAACAAAAATTTATGACTCATTATGGTTATAACGTCGTCAAATGTACTCTCTGGACAAGTTTTGCTGTGTTTCGTGACGTAAGTAATATATGAAACAAGTTATCAGAATAAAAGTGAATTAAACTGAAATGAATTTTTAAATGTATATACTTGTTCTTTCTTAAAAGGGTGAAACCAAACGAGTGTAATTTGCGTCACGCATTTTGCACCACGATTTACGTTCGACTTAAATTCAGTTTGATCGCCAAACGGACAAAATAAAAAATAAAAACTGTTTACTCTTACGCAATCAACGCGAAACTGCCCGCTTTCCTCATTACCCACTCTCCCGTACCTGAAGGTCACATATGCTAACCGAAATTCAGTTGCATACACATGCTTGAGTTGACAAATAACTTAATAACTAAGATGCCAAACCAAATTTCCTGCACACATTCCACGTCCTGTTTGGTGGCGGCCCAAGATGTGCCTCGTTCCCCAATTGGGAGGCTCTTAACCTTGCCACCAGCGCGATACAGTGACACTGACCATGCACTGAGCATCATACCCACAACACTGCACACACACTCCTGCAAACAACACGCAGATACATAGGTCCTGTAAGAATCCTTTTTTTTATTATGAATAAATAAAAAAAATAGGAATTAGCTAGGATTAAAATTCCGCGTTAATTTTACACATATGTAGGTAACGGCCAAGCCGAGGTTCGTATCCCCTTGGTACCCTTTGCTACTTACCTTCAGCACTCGCCCACAAAGTTCGGTGAAGCTCTAAAGGCTCTTCCGGTCAACAGCATTAGCTAGGTTAACAAAAAGCATACGATCCGCCTGATGGTAAGCGGCCATCATAGCCTATGGACGCCTGCAACACCAGAGGTATCACGTGCGCGTTGCCAGGCATTTAAATAAATCTCACACCCTATTTGAAGAACCTTTTGCGCCGTTTCACAAAACACACTTTTATATGAAATGCAAATTGCCCGACGCAAAATGACTAACGAAATTGGGCTCGTTTGGACTCACCCTAACAAATATGGTGATTCATTTTTGTTCATACAACTTTTAATTATTAGCTTATTAAAAGCTTATTATAATTAAATAATTAGATTTATACTAATTATATTAATTCAAATTTATACCAAAGACCTGATAAATAATGTGTAATATTGCACTGAATTACGGATCAGAATGTTGAGCTAGTAAGAAGATGGATAAAAAACGACTGCATGCAGCAGAGATGCGAATGTTGAGATGGATATATGGTGTGACCAGAATGGACAGGATCAGGAATGAGTACGTTAGAGGAAGTTTGAAAGTGGCTCCAGTGATAGAAAAGATGAAATGGAATCGTTTGTCTTGGTATGGACATGTTTGAGAAGAGATGATACTCATATGACGAAGAAAGTGGTATCTATGAAAGTTGAGGGATGGAGGGGGAGAGGACGCCTAAAGAAAAGATGGATGGAATGTCTGATGGAAGATATAAAGACAAGACTGGTGAATGAAGATATGGTGACTGATAGAGATGTATGGAAGAAGAAGACATATTGCGCCGACCCCAAATAACGAACAGGGAGCAGGACGAAGATGATGATGATTTTGCACCCAATATTGTATGTGTGTTCGTTGAATAAATAGTTACTATGTGATATTAATTGATACAGTCATGTTGGCAACAGGTCATCAAATATTGTTATGTAGGTAATGGACAGTTCACAAATTCATGCAATTTATGTGTTAATAATACATTTCACGGAACTAGCTTAATTGTATCGTTTACCAACTTGTAAATTTCTAACAATGTTATCTGAACGGATAAAGGAAAGGGAGGTAATTTTAGCTTCGAACTACAAAAGTATGGGTTTAATTGGATAATACTTACTTGTTAAGTTTCTTGTACTCGACCTGAAAACAAAAAAAAACCTGTTATTTTTTCACAATCTCACCTGATGTTAAGAGACAATGTGGTCTAGGATAGTAAACACACTAAGCCTAGGAGGTACTTGTTCTTAAATGACGTTGTCGGAACACACCTATTGGTGTTTGGCGGCAGGTTTTGAAACTTGGAGGTGCTGGTAGCTAGTTGGTACCCAGGCGGGACTCATTGGAAAATGCCCTACCACCATGCTATGCTTTCCTCAGGATGTGGGATCTTTCCTACACCGAAAGCTCAGGCTGATTTAAGAGTTGGATAGGTGGGCTCGAACCCGCGTCCTTTACTACAGAATCCGACCGCACTTTCAACTGCACCATTACCGCTTTATCAAAGAACCATTTAAATAAAAAAAGATTACAATTGTTGCCTTTGTCTATGCGCGTGCAGCTCTACTGGTCTGCACAAATGCAGTAGTTTGACAAGCTAATCTTATATAAGCTTTACCTCTATAAAATTATTATAAAGTAGATAGTGACAAAACATATAACATGCAGAATAAAAGCTTAAAATATTTTATGTTTAAAATATATAACAATGCAAAGTGCTAAGTGAAGTTACCGCTGTCAGCCGGCACACCATTAAATTGTATTTATTACGCGTCTCAACATTAAAGAGGGAAAAAAAAAAAAAAACTATACTAATGAATCTTCCACCTCTACATAATGCAGGAGTCGTTCTTCCTTCCATTAAATAAATAGATTTATTAAGTATATATAAATCTCTAAAAATAAATATAGCATATTATGTTACTCGTCTTTCTACAGGTGAAAGAATTTTTGAAATTGGTTAAGTAGTTTTTGACTTTATCCATAAGAAAAAAGAAAAAAAAACAATTTACATATTAGTACAGATAACACTAATCAAAGATAAACACATTAAATTCATCTATATCTATATGTTGAAATAATAAGATTCTTTTTTACACGTTGTTTTCTTTCATCAATATATTGTTTAAATAAATTAAACACTGTCGACTCCATCTATCCATTCAACCGAAAGACGTCTACTGCAGGGCATAGGTCTTCCCTAAATAACAGGTCTCCACAACGACTGGTCTAGCGTCACTCGCTTCCAAAGGATTCCTGCGTTAATCTCCAGGTCGTTGGACCACCTTGTGGGGGTCTACCCACGTTACATCTACCGGTACGCGGTAGCCGTTTGCGAACCCATCGGACATTAGTTCTGCGAGTAATGTGCCCAGCCCAATGCCACTTAAGTATAGCAGTGGACTTTGAAATTAACGTCTATCAATGCAGTATCATGGCTTCAACATCAAATTTTGAATATGAATATGAGTAAGCAGTAGAAATTATAATATGATAATAATTTCTGTTCAATTTTGTAGGTAGCTGTGTAGCGTTTATGTACCGAACTAAGCTAGGTGCAACAGAGTAAATCGTTACGTCTTAACATATCTGCATGAATGCTGTGGTGTGAGGGTCGCAATAAGGATGAGTGCTTTCAAGCCCTTACCACGAAATTATTATATTATAAAACTTAACAGTTAACTTAACCGTTAGAGGGAGTTTGTTTTCTCTTTCATTTTCTACATACTCTCCGAATCTAATCACTCGTGGATAATATATACACGTAATGCAATAATTTCAGTATTCTGAACAACAATTCGAAAATGACATCGATAAAAGAAACAGAAAATAAGTAAAAAGGAATGTTTATATATTGAACGCTCAATTTTTTTTTACACGGAATAGACTCAGTGCTTTGACCACACTCTTACCAGATGTTAAGTGACGATGTGGTCCAGGATGATAAACACACTAAGCCTAGAGGCACTGTTTCTCAATTGATGCTGCCGGAACACACCTATTGGTATTTGGCGACAGGTTTACAAACTTGAGGGTGGTATCCAGGCGGGCATTATTAGTAAATTCCCTACCAGCATGCAATTAGTAATGCGATCAAATTTCGCAACGATAAACATATTCGGTTAACATAACGATAAACAGAATCGCCAGAAACTAATAGGTGTTTTCCGGCAGTATTATTTGAAAGTCAACGCCTTAAGGCGTGTGTTTACTACCATAGACCACATCGTCACTTCAGGTCTAGTAAGATTGTTGTAGCGCTGAACCTATATTAAAGTATGTAAAAGAAAAAAGTCACATAAATCTTTCAACAATCCTTCATTTTTTATTATAAATATATCATTGTTATTCTCATGCTCTTTTCCCAACTTACTTGGGGTCGGCGCAGTGTGTTTTCTTCGTCCATACATCCCTATCAGCCGTCATCTCTTCATTTACTCCTTTTTCTTTCATATCATTTCTTAAACACTCCATGCACACTTTCTTTGGCCTTCCTCTACTACATTCTTATTCATTACTATTGTATTCATATAAGCTTCCTCTCTTCTCTTAACATGTCCATACTATGACAAACGAGAACTTTTCAACTTTTCTACCACCGGCGCAACTTTGAAACTCCCTCTAATATATTCATTCCTTACTTTATCCATTCTTGTGATACCACACATCCATCTCAACATTTACGTATATACCTAACTAAATGAAAGAGCACGAAATGACCAATTGATAAATAATTTAGCATAAATACAAGAGTTAGTTAGCTACGTAGTATTTTAAATTCATCTTTACCACAATTGTAACGTTTCATTCCACCATTCCAATGGTAGGGGTTGTACTTTAGTCATTTCTCTCGAGAACTGTTTATAGCTTGGAAACCTCATACATAATGGGTTGTGGAAACGACGCGTGTGTAAAAAATTTCCCTCTTAAAGACATGTTTTTTTCGTCAAAACGGTAATAGGGGTAATACATTTTGTGTCTACAAAATTAACTTTTTTCGACAGAGACATTTTATTACAATAGCTCTGTTATCATCAGGATACGTTATAACAACATTATTACAGCTTATAATATCCGCTGAAGATATCAAATCAAATTTGGAGACCTAATCATTTAATGCTAAATCATACAGACCTTTACGTGTTTGAGTGATTTTCTTGTGGCAAAATCTCCTGGTTCACATTTGTCTATATTCCGTTTTTACCGGTTGGAAAATATAATAGCAATCTGCCTGAAGACATGTTTAATGTAGAAATAATGGTTGCCGTTGATATTCCTTCTTAATCTATTATCTCTTCATGACTCTAGTTTAATAGAATTTTTTAAGCAATTTTGTAAACAAATTTTATTATAATTTTGATAATATGGGTGTTTATGCTTTCAGCTTATAACACATGAAATATTGTTATTTGACTTTTACGACATACGAATTTAGTATTACATATTAAGAAATAATTGTGCGCTATAATAATATTTTTACTTACATTAAAATGTGATTTGCAGTTAAGATACCCCATGTTGAAGAATCTGAAAAGAGAACAGTTTTTATCATGTGTATATTTTACATTTTTTTGGGTGAAATATTACATTTGACTGTTAAAACTGCATAAGTCTTAAGTTATTCTCATATGGGACTTATTAAATTTATACGAGTTGTATAACTAGGGTAGGTAAAAATTAGAGACAAAAATGGATTATTAGTATAAAGTAGAGTAACGTGCTAGATCGTGGACACTGTCCTGTTACGGTCGCCAAATGTTGGATTATATTTTTGTCGGTCTATTGAATAGAATAAATGTCATTTTTGTATTTTACTGTAATTTTAAATTATTTTACAAATGCTTTGTATAAAGCAAACAATTTATTTTCCCATTTTGTTTTGTTTGGGGAGGATGTCGTAGATTATAAGATTATATGCCATTTTAGTACTGGCCGTCATTAATGGGTATGTTACTGGCCATGTTAAAAACCATTGTAATATAAAACATTTTAAAAAGAACTGTCCTACTTCTAAGAAAATTATGTTACGTGTCAGTTATACAAAATTACAGTAGTATACAAAATGGTTTTATTCTATTCAATAGACTGACAAAATATAATCCACAACACTAGATTCAACCTTGGAATGAAAAAATCATTGATCTATTAAAAAGCGATTTAGTTTTATTTTTTGGTCGTTCTGCGGTTGGTCTGTCACATCTGGGACGGAACTAAGCTCGGCGAAATGTGGGTGGTGTAGTTCGCTATTTCACCTCTGCCTAACCCTTCGGGGATAACAAGCGTGAGCTTATGTATGTATGTAACAAGCAAATTACAACACGATTTGTTTGAATTAAATAGAGAATGATAACTTTTGTATGAGTACTGTCTTACACGGTTAGAGGGCTGAAAATATGCCTACCAATGCCTGTTACAATATTATCACTTAACAAACAATTCTTATAGAAACATCAGGTGAGAATATGTTAAAACACTAAATCTATTTAGATCAAAAACTACTCTTTCATTACATTTATGATCATCGGATTATGAAATAAATAATGAAGCAATGATTCCACAGCAGGTAGCAGCAGGCCGGATTCCGCGTCAATTGACACGGGTTCGATCCCCACCTATCCAAATCTTAAATTGGCCTGAGCATTTCGGTGAAGGAAAATAACGCGAGGAAACCGTAGCATGGTGGTAGGGCATTTTCTAATGATGCCCACCTACGTAGCTACCACCCTCAAGTTTGAAAATCTGTCGCCAAATATCAATAGCTGTGTTCCGGCAGCATCATTTGATAACCAGAACCTCTAGGGTTAATGTGTTCACCATCCTGAACAAAATCGTCACTTAACATCAGGTGATATTGTGGTCAAAGCACTGAGCCTATACCGTGTAAAAAAATAAAACGATTCACGATTCGATTCAAATTTGTTGATAAATAAAGTTTACAAGCAACACAAGGCGTTCATTTCTAGGAAACCTTTACTATTAAAAAACAAAATTAGGGTAACTTACTATTATGTAATATAGGATAGATAGTAATGGTAAGCCATATGCCCGTCTGCCGCACGTCTTAGCTTCTGACGAGGGTCCCTTATGACGTATGTGACAGTTTGTGTGTCGTTATTAGAGAAAAAAATATTTTCCATCCATTGATATTCTTCGCGCGTATCTCTCAGTTCACTCGACATAATTTCGTGCTCGAAATTGCTAGTTACTGTTTGTGACTATTATGAAGAAAAACGGATCATTTTTGGTTTTTATTTGAACTGTTTACTATAGTATAATATCAGATAAGATGATGGCTCAATAGTATTCTGGTGGTATATCGCGTCCACGGACCAGGGTTCGAATCTATTTATTTATATTATAAACGAGCCCAAGCTTTCGATCATCATCATCCTCGTGGCCTGTTACCAACTCATTCGGAGTTGCCACAGTATGGTTTCTTCTTTCATACATTCCTATCAGCCGTTATCTTTTCATGTAATCTCTTTTCTATCATTTTATTCCTTACATACTCCATCCACGCTTTCTTTGGCCTACTTCTACTTTTACTTCCTTATACACGCACATATATAACCATTTTACCCTCTGTTCTCCTTACATGTCCACACTACGACAAACCATTCCCTATAGAACCTTTTCTACCATTGGCACCACTTTCAAACTCCCTTTAATATATTTATTCCTGAGGTAATCCATTCACAACACAACACACATCCATCTCTACATTTCAGCTACAGGCTCATCCATGCTCATTCATCTTTACTAAATCATAATATGATATATGGCATTATGGCAGGAGAGCTTTCTTTACCGTCCTCTTGGCTAGTTACCATCATCAGGTATTGAAACTATGAAGGCATGTACCAATAAATATATTCCGGTAGAATTCCTTGCAAGCCATAATCTCTAGGCTTAGTGTGTTTAACTGGTTTAACATGTCACTTCAATGAAAATGTAATAATGCAAACGTTGTTTTTTTGGATCTTAGGATAGGTTGGCGAACTTAACTATCTCGAGCTTGTAAAAGTTTAATAAAGTATCTTTTGTTAAAAATCGGTAAAAATGAATGTATAGATTAACAAAAATTAACACAAACCACAGCAAACATTACCTCTAAGTTTAAAGGATCCCCCTAAGATAATATAGATAATTATAGATAAATTAAATTACATTTTTAAGGAAATATGCTCAAGATTTTAGTTAACCTTCAAGTATACAAACCCGCATGTTTTAAGAGAGAAATCGATAGAGTTGTAGGAGTGTGTCTAAGCCGGGCGCTGTCGCACCAGGATCCCGTAGGACCCTCGTCATAACAAGGGTCATGCGGTGATACCCATGACAGTCCGTTTGTCATAATTATTGGAAAAATTATTTTTTGTTAATATTTATTCTTTGCAGGCTTGTGTATAGTAGCTTAGCATTAGGAAATCTTAGAGAAATATATAAAGAGTTTTAAATAATTTTAGAGCTATCGCAAATTAGTCAAGTGATTTTTAGGTGCATTAAGCGACGCGAGCTTACATGAAGCACGCATAAGGCTCTTTATATCAAAATAAAGAAAGCTTTTTTTATCATTCTGTTTGTTCTTTGGCATTTAAATCCCAAGCTCTTAATTATGCAAACTATTTGATTTAATACGTGCCTTCAAAAATATAACTGCAAAATTAATTAATCGTTTCCTTTAATACTGAAGATCTTCTTAAATAAATCTTTTTAAATGATGGATTACTAGACGTGAATTAATTCCGTAATATAAATTCAACAAAACCGGAGAATCCGTCTAAACGGATAAGTAATTACTCTATATAGAACAGAACATTATCTAGACAAAATCTATTAATTTTCGTTTTTATTTAGAATCTAGAGCACCGAATATAAATTAATCTACGTTACGTTCATTACGTACGTTTTTTTGATACAACTAATTATTTCTAAAGGGCTTAAAATAATTGACTGTGGCATAAATATTGAATTGTATAAGTCTGCCTGCATGTACAATGGAAGGAAGTTTTAATTCGAAGTTTATTAAGTCCTAGACGATTAATTAATGTTAAATTAAAAGTTAATTTAAACACAATTAAAAGTCTATAAAATACGAGTGAACCGTTTGACACAATCCAATAATTGTAACATATAACATAACATAAGCTCACGCCTGTTATACCCGAAAGGTTAGGCAGAGGTGAAATAGCGAACTACACCACCCACATTTCGCCGAGCTTAGTTCCGTCCCAGATGTGACAGGGGGTGAGCCTGTCGCCATATCGGGTACAAATTCCAAACTCCGGGATGATACTGAGTAGAAAAAAACCACTTGACCCGACCTGGGGATCGCGAGACCTCAGAACGGCAGTCGCACCGTAATACAACCGCGCCACCACAATAATTGTGTACTCTGAAAAGGGGTTTCTCTGAAAATATTTAATAAAAACGTAAGCAAGATGAAACACTATTCAGACACCGACAAAGCTCCAATAAATGTCCTAAATGTCAAAAATTGAGACCATATTCTTTACATGTACAGTGCCATTCATTTTATATTAAAAGCAACACATCATTCAAAAAACAATATGGCAAATGGAATATGAATACAATTCAAAGGAAAAGTCCTGAATAAATAATACACGACCGCATCGCGCACACAATTATTCCAACACTAAAATTCATTAGCAGATTGGAAGATCGAGCGTAAATATTTAGCAGCCGAGTCTAATACATTAGGCGGCAGACGCTGCCGTGAATTATGTATAAGGATGTGGATTAAGATAGAAGTAGAAGCCGGTTCTATAGAATTTACCTATTTAAATCGCTTTTCCCATGAGAATCACTAAGGCCTTAGTTGCCGACATCTTACCCCGCTGTCAGGTTCATGCTATTGGTTAATGTATAATTTTTTTATTTTAATAGATGTAATCAAGAAATGTTGTTTTTGTCCGAGAAAATTATTGATATTTTCCTTTGTCCGCGAGTTAGGTTTTTGTTAACCACAGGTTTTGACCGCAATCTCGCCTGATGTCTAGTGACCAGAAAGGTAAATACACTAAGCCTAAAGGTTCTGGTTCGTAAGTGATGCTACCGGAACACACCTAGTGATATTTACCGACAGGTTTTCAAACTTAAGGGTGGTAGTTTCCTAGGTGGCCGTTATTAGAAAATGTCTTACGACCATGATATGGTTTCCTCACGATGTTTTCCTTCACTGAAAGCTCAGGCTGATTTTATCCAGGCCGCGTCCATTGATGTGGAATTCAGGCTCACTACCCACTATACCATCATCGCTTTAATGTTGAAATGATGAAAACACTGATTGCGGAAATGTTTTTTTTAATAGTATATAAAAGATTAATATTACACGTGATAATAACTGATATTACATTACATATTACATGTGATAATAATGGACTGGCGTTTGAATACTGCTCTGCTGGTATATACCAATAACTATCTAGTGAGTTTGAAATTTGTCGTTGCTAAAGGAGTGGTCTATGATGCGTTAGGAGAACCATCTGAGGAACCTGACGCTGCTATCAATTTCAATTCCCCATTTTTGAAAACAGTTTCCGAGCGCAATATTTCGTAATGATGCTAAATGAGATAGGTAGTTAAAAAACTTATTCCTATTAACATCGTGCTTCCACTCCATACTTACAACTCTATTGCATGTTACAAATGTAATACAGATTAGAAGATGCTAGATAGATGCTTCCGTCCATGAAAGCCGCTATTCGAGATGAATGAGGACGTTACGTATGGCGTCTTGATAACATGATGACCGATAACATAGTATTAGCGTTACGAAAAATGAGAAAAATAGTTCAAGCCGAGTAATTAAAAACCTTATAATGAATACACTTTGAGGCATATTTATTAAAATGCACGCATCTTTCCGTTTTAATACTTAATCATATAAAAACAGTTTCTTCTTTACACTACACACCATATTACTAACTTTTACATACAATGAATACCATATAGCGACGTTTGGCGGTAAATAAAACAAACGGAAACTCGGTAATTGTGACAGAGCGGTGAAGGGATTCAAGATAGGTGGAACAGATTTCTGAAGAAAATCCTTCTACTTACGTGTATTGGTTCTTATTTTATCTATACATATGTGTATGACGTTTGGAAATAGTTAAAGTGAAAGTATGGTTAGGTAGGACACTGCCAGATCCTCCATCCTCCCCACTTTTCTCTTCTATTCCTTATCAACCTGTCTTCCTGCCTCTTTCAACTATTTGCTCCCTCTCCTCCTAGACTCTCGTTCGAGCAAAGGGAGGAGAGGCAGTGGATCACCTTTCCTGTTGGCTATTGGAAATGAAGGAGAGGCGGCCTGTACTCAGCTTCCCTCCGTGACGAAAGATAAAGGGAGGGGCTCGACCCTGTAAAAGGTAAATGGTCCCGGTTCGCCCAAGGATTGCATCGTGGGATTTAGTGGGTATTTCCGGCACTTCACGCCGGGCGAGTCCCGCGTACCCACTACAAACTCTAATTCGGGAGTTGTTAATCTCCCGGATTGGAGTTCTTAGGGGAATGCGTAAATGCATTTCCCCGCGACAAAAAGGACTATTTGCCAGACAGAGCTAGATTTAGCTTTTGATGGCAGGTGTACTAAAACGTTCCCCCCGTCAAAAAAAATCCCCTCGTCAAAAAAAAAAAGGTGTACTAAAACGTTGACCGAATGGTGACCACGTGGCAATAAATGGGGAATTAGATGGACGATATTGTTAAAACAACGGATCATACTTGGATTAGACTACCTCAGGGCCAAAAGAAGACAAGCTTATGTTCAACAGTAGTCAATAGGCAGCTGAAGATTTATTTATTTCTTTAGTAAATCAACAATACACAATATGTTAGTTTTTTAATCATTACAATTTTAATACAGTTTATGTTAAATGTAACCTTAATTTTAGATAAGTACGATATTGTTTATCTGAGTTTCATACCTAAAACAAAAACTAATAACACAAAATACTCAGATAACTGTAAGTTGAATTCGCGCACCGAGAAATCTGCCCCAACACACATAATATATTTGTTTACACACGTTCCAAGGAAATTGTTTTTTCCTTCATTCGATTTTACGATCTTTAATAAGATGTCGATTCACACTTGACCAATTTTTATTATTTCAGATTTAATAATATTATCATCACTCCAAGTTTCATACTTGCATGTATTACCGATTTAAGTGAATAATATCTAAAAAAAGAGTGTTTTTTTGCATGTAGGCTTTCTTGAATACTTATTTATTATTGTTTATTAATACTACTACTAGAATACAAACTTCAAATATAGGGAAGATGTAGATTTAGTGGTGAAACATTTGGTTGCTAGGGTGAGAATATCAGGAATCATTGTTATTCTTCCAGAGTAATTTTCTCTCACCTGGCAACTCGCACCGCTTTACACACTAGGTTTTGATGCCTCTTCAAAAACGTATACGCACAACTATTTGCAATGCAAAATGCATAATTTCAAATGAAATTATACAATGGCCACTTAACGCCGTTTCTCCGCAATCTACGCAAGGTTCAACATCTTAGGGTTGGAGCGACAGAAGAAATCGCTCGGGGTGTGGCCAAATTCTTTTTATTTCTACCTTGAGCAACGCAGTATAGTCATCAGCCCCTTAGAAAAAATAGGAGATCTGAAGGACAGCTAGTCTGTCGCTGGTACTTTCAACCAGTTAGTAACTGGGTTCACCTTTTGCGTAGGTCCGGAATATGTTCAAATCAGACGTTTCAATTGAGCATATAATACTATGTAGCATATACAGCATATTATTTTATTGGTGATCTCATTAATAAAATATAAGGATTTTATAATTGATACATAGTAGAATTGTGGTATATAGCATCGATGGAGAGAGGAACGATGAAGGCGGGAAGTAGGATGTCAATTAATAATCTAATTACTCAGCATCATGCGCCTTCGCTATACGGATCTTATCGTAGTCATTTGAAAGCATTTATGATAAAATTCTTGGTGAACTGGCCGCATCCGGTACCTTAACGCATTAATTATTAGTACTTAATAAGTCCATTTTTTATCATAATTCAGGCACTGCGTTTCACTATAACCATACTTGATGTTAAGTGACAATGATGACTAAAGATGGTAAACTTATTACTCGATTTCGAGTGATGCTGGTGGTACACACGAACAAGTTCTTGATTATGACCGTAATGTTCCTTCTTGCACCTTATTGCAGTAAAAATGGCATTCACATTACTTCTACTCTATTTTTCGAGTTATAAGCCAATCAGCAGACAATCAGACAGACGTGGACTTTTATGATAAACTAGCTGTGTGCCCGCGGCTACGCCAGCGTTACATATGTTCTACATTGTGTTTTAATTTTTTATACGGAACCATACTTATTTTCATAATTATCATTTCTTTACGCGGTACTCTAATTATTTTTGAAAGTTAAAAGTACCCTAAGTTACGCGGAGTAACTTCAGCTATCTACCAAATAAGTCCCATCAAAATCCATGCAGCCGTTCCGGAGTTACTCGGAACAAACAGACAGACGGAGAAAAATTTTAAAATTTTTGTTTTTGGTATAGGTATCGTAAATATATTAATATCTATTCAGCGAAAAAAATATTTTGACATTACAAATAGTACAACGAGTACAAAATAAAACAAACATAAATTAGTGAAATCTGAAATTGCCGTATTTAGGCAAATACACGTACACGTGCGTAATACGTACGTACGTAATACGTACACGCAAATACAAGACTAAGACCATAAGAAACGATACTTAAACAAAAAGTTAAAGAAACTCATCTTATGTATATATATATATCTCTGAATAATATACGACTTTGTGAACAACTTCACCTTAAACAGGACTTTGTTGATGACATTGTTTGTCGGAGTAAGTTAACTCAAATTCACCCCCCACTTCAAATATTTGGTCTATTGTTCGAGGATTGATCGTTTGAAACGAAAAGTTTTGATCGACTGACTCGTTTATTTTACAATCACTTCACCGAAATATGCTAACTTTTCCGTTTCATTACATATCTTTGATGGGGTTATAAAATTCTTCTATCTATCTTCTACCGGATTTAATTATTATTTTTTAGATAATTTAAATGGTAATGTGTTTCTTCCGTACAGACGTTAATGAAATTGGCATTGAATAGACTTTTGCATTTTTTTTTAAATCATGAAGGTTTTATTGCTTGGTGAATATAACAGTTATGAAATTTGATAACTAATATAAACTATTTTTTTATCGGCTTACTTATTTATTTTTCAACTTAGGAAATAGCGAAACGTTTTGCGGTTATCCGTAGGTGACCGTAAGCCTTTATAATCAGTAGGCCCGTTTGCCCATTTACTGTGTTTGGCATAAAAATAAATACATTATGGGAATTCTAGTTATAAAACAGATAAAAAGGTTTTAAAAAATACTCCGGCTATCGATGATTTTCTCGATTCATTGTTTCTCGAAGTATTCTCGAATTAATTCAAGTTAATGTAAAAATAAAATTTGAATGAAAATAACGAATTCTTTATTTATTACTTACATTACTTATATTATAATATATATAATGTAATAATGAAATAAGTCAGCTCGTGTGGTATCGGTTAAGAACAGTATCACATCATATCTTCTCGTGGCTATCGTAAAATTCGACTAAGGAATAAACCAGAGAATGGGCAGCAGCATCTTTTTCTTTTATTTTTACATGGAATAGGGTCCCTGCTTTGACCACAATCTCACCTGATGTTAAGTGAAGATGTGGTCCAGGGTGGTAAACACACTAAGCCTAGACGTACTGGTTCTCAAGTGATGCTGCCGCAACACACCTATGGGTATTTGGAGACAGGTTAAAACTTTAGGGTGGTAACTACCCAGGCGGACATTTTTAGAAGATGCCCCACCACCATGCTATGGTTTCCTCATGATGTTTTCCTTCACCAAAAGCTCCGAGCAATAATTATGTATCTACATTTTCATAATAGGTTGTTCATAATCAAAAAACACATGATAGGCTGCGTAATTATAAATTTGTTTTTTTACCTCTGAGCGCCAACACTTAATCGCCATCTTAACAAAAATCAAAATCAAAAAAATCTTTATTAAATTTAGGCCCTAAGAAGGCGCTTATGAACGTCTAAACACTGCCACCGGTTCGGAAAACAACCCAACCGAGAAGAGCCGGCAAGAAACTCGATTTGGTTCCTTTTTTTATAAATATAATATATTTCATTTTTTTTATATACAAACTATATAAATCATGGTCTTAACCAATGTTAGTGGAAGCATAGAGATGTGGATTAATTCCATACATCACTAACGTTCACGCAATGATCCACCCTGTAATAAGATTTTGTAATAAAAACTTACTTATTATAATTGACATACTATTTTTTTTTTCAAATCAGCTAACCCTGTTGACCAGAAGCCTTTACAGCTTCACCGTAACTTTGGGGGCGAGTGCTGAAGGCAATCAGGCACAAATGGTAACTAGCACAAGGGTTACCAAAATGGTACAAACCTCGACTTGGCCGTTACCTGAGTGAGTTGACATATCATTTTGACGCCATACATATATAAGATTTTTCCCTACCGAGAATCACTGAACGCAGCTAAAGTAGTATTCACTTTAATAAAGTCAAATAGTGTAAATAAAGTTCAAAAGAATTTAAAGAAATTACAGAAAAGTGTTTCACTCGTGGTACAATAGATCGATATTCCAGTATACACTGACATGAATTTTACCACAGATTCATCAAAGTACAATAGACCACTGTATAGCTCTGTTTACCACAGAACGTTCGGGTATTTCATGAATATGCAAGACCAGCTTACAACGTCGGGCGCACAACGTAATACAGGCTTAAATCTGTCGGATATTAGGAATCTAGGCCTTATGGATGTTTACTATAATATGCTATTTAATCTAAACAGTTCAAAAACAATATCATGTTTACCCCCGTAAAAGTTTTTTAAACAGAAGAATTATTACATAAAGTGTGTCTCAGCAGAACAGTTGTAAAACGATAAATTAAAAAGTATAACAGAAGACAAATACAGACACGTTAATCTAATATAAAGCGTTGTAACGTAATGTTGTAATGTATCCAATAATATTGAATTCAAAACGTTGGATCAGGTTAAAACTTAACAAGGGCCGATGACAATACAATAATTTAATAAGTTTGTTTGTGGACCAGGATCTTGTGACAAATTTATTTTCATCGTCTATGCGAACAAATAAAATTGAAGTGTAGTTTTTTTTTTACTAATCTAGGTAATGCTGTTGTCCGGAAGGGCCTTTACAGCTTTACCGTAACATTGGGGGCGAGTGCTGAAGGAACTCGCCGCAAAAGGTAACTAGCACAAGAGTTCGAACCTCGGCTTGGCCGCTACCTATGTTTATAAATTTCCGCGGATTTTGATCCTAGTTAAATCCTACATTTTTTTTATTTCTTAATAATTAAAAAAAAGGTTCCTTACAGGAAATTGAAGCGTAGAATGTTTTGAAACATATTTGTAGTATAATGGAAGACAACACAAACATAGCGCGATGTAGAATCGTTCAAAGAAAATACATTTTTCTTGTCGTTAATATATAAAATTAAAGTGTCTGTTTTTTTACACGGTATAAGCTTAGTGCTTAGATCACAATTTCACCTGATGGTTAGTGACGATGTGGCCTAGGATGGTAAACAAAAAAAGCGTAGAGGTACTGGTTCTCAAGTGATGCTGCCGGAATACACATTTTGGTATTTGGCGACAGGTTTTCAAACTTGAGAGTTGTAGCCCAGGCGAACATCGTATATGAAACGCGGGCGCAGCCGCGGGCACACAGCTAGTGCTAATAAATAAAATTCAAGCGTCTGTTTGTAATGTCAGATTTAATTTTTGTTACTAAATAGATGTGAATGTATATACGATACCTATACCAAAAATAGAATTTAAAATTTTTTTGTCTGTTTGTTTGTTCCTGGTAATCGCCGGAACGGCTGGACGGATTTTGACGGGACTTTGTTTGATAGTTAGCTGAAATTACACTGGCTAACTTAGAGTACATTTAATTTTCGAAAATAATTAAGATTCCGCGTAAAAAAAAAGAAAATCCTATTCAATTCACAGGTTCACGGGTAAGTGCTAGAATTTATGAGAAATATTTTTACTTTATCTTAGTACTAAATTTTTTTAGGAAAATAATTAGGGTTCCGTATAATTATTTTTTAAAAGCAGTGAAGAATATATAACACGCGGGAGCAGCTGCGGGCTCACAGCTAGTATTAAATAGAATAGTACAAGTATCACCATCTAGTAAAAATAAGAGAAAAAATATATAGGCGTTTTCTAATATTTTGATAAATGATATAAAGTAGCCATAACCCATAATGCATATGTAATCGCTCATGAAAGTAGAAGAAGCGAAGGAGGTGTGTCAAGATCGTAGCAAGTGGAAGGACGTAGAGAGAGAGAGGCTTTAATCAATATTTTGACACACGTAAAAATTTTATAGAACACTGCATTGACGGCGCTTTTAAGAGGATATCCTAGCGAACTTTACTCCCTAAAAACGTAATCTCCCGTTTCCTACCTTGACAGTAGCATTATGGTAAATATTTTTATACCAAATAATATACATATATCTACCACCGCCATGCCCATATGTTTTGATTTTTTCCATAAATTAGTTATTGTAGAAACTAGAAGCCTTTGAAACTGAAAAAATGCTCGATTTTTACCGTCATTTTCAGACGTTCGTCAAACAAATGTGATGGATAAAATTTTAAAAAAGCAAAACGTATAGGCATAGCCAAAGTCTTTATTATTCTAAAACTGAAAGAAAATTAAAAATGGGTTTAGTTTTTGAGGAGGAAACAGGGGGTACTACAAACATTGATATATAAAACCATATATCAATGACTACGAAGTGATGTTTTCGTCTATTTTGCATAGTTAAATCACCCTGCGCTTCAGTTGTCCCTTTCGTTTTCTTTGGGGCACAACGCGATAGCAATAGTTTACGCGATACCTACTTTTTTGACAGCATATACTCTTAATGAGATTATTAACAGGAGGTAACTAATACAATAGTAGTTATAACAAAATCTACAAAAATTCAGAACAGCTAATAAAGAGTGTTTCTTTTTAGTTTTCAAACTATATTTTATTTCATTCATTCTTTATGAAATCGAGTCAGCTTAATATGTTTTTTAATGTTATATAGCTAGCAAAGTCAAAACTGATGATTAGAAGAATCAACTGAGTTATGTAACACATAATTTATGTTAATAATATAATGATATAGAATTGGGTGTCTGTGTTACGGAACGCAGCTGTACGTGCAGGCCAGGGATTAAGTAAATGCAATCGGATTTAACGAACGAATCTCTCGAGCGCAGATGTGCAAGCTCTTTCCATACATATGTATAAGTACATACCAACACAACATTCTGTCACACTTTATTATAGATAAATGTGCATTTATTTCTATCATGTGATATTATAATTTAATTTTTGAAAACAAAAAGATTACGTTTAATATATTTTACCTGTCAAAGAAATATTGTAATAAATAAATAAATAGTATGAACTTTTAATAAAGAAACAACGAAATTAAAAACTCTCCTGATGGAATACTAGTCTTACGAAAAAAAATTTAGTATAAACGTAAATATTAAGAAATATCTAAGAAAAAAACAATTCGTAATTTGTTTATTTCACGTTGTTATTATTTAAAAATATATATTACATAAATTATTCTTACAATAAAACTTCAAATTATCTACTTCAAATGTTACACAAAAGCAATGAAACAGTTGTTCGCACTAGAGTTGACCATCCGCCATCTTGCTGACCCGACAAAGCCGATTAAACTTTTAAAATAAATAGTCACATTTTTGACAATTGGTTAGCTTAGATATGTATCATGGCATTATTAGACCAGTTGATACAAATATGAGCATTTCTCGGGTTAACTACGGATCAAAAATCGTGCCTAAGAATTTGTTGTAAATATTATGTGTAGTGTATTTTTTTTTTCATTTTCTTGATGTTTTATACCTTTTTATAAATATCATATATTTAATTAACCGATTTATCTTGATTTAATGTGTGATGTCCTGATTTTGTTTTTCATTGCCTACCAAGTACCGGATGACACGTGCTTTCCTGACGTCAAACATCTTTCATTTATTTTTAAGTTTTTTAAGATATTGCTAATTTTTATAACACAATAATCGCTAATTATTATTTGCTTTACGTCCACAAAATGTTATCAAAATCAGTCTACCTGTTTTTGAGTTAAAGACGGATATCATTATTTCTTTTTTTTCAATAATTCTTAAAATAGTTTTTATGGCTTATAAATTGCTCTTAGACTTCACGTGTTAAAAGTTTTATCGGTCAAGGCGCTTTTGAGTTAAATCCGGATATACATTAATGATTAGTAACGGTTAAAATCTACATATTTATGTTAGAAAAAATCAATCATGTTCAAAGTTTCCGTTACATACGTATGAAGCTAATAAAAGCGTTTAAAAAAAAAACAAAGTCCAGACAATTTTTTCTTAGTATAAACAAGTTTCAAATTTCTTTGTCATTTAACTAAATAATAACAATAACACTTTCCTTATACAAGGACTACACGGTAATAACAAAAATATCAGTAATAAACTTTTAAGTTTTACTATATTATATGTCTTCAAAGCAGGCAAATCTGTTGTCAGACGCCAGCATTTTCCCGTAATGTAATAGTTAACTATAATTCATTCCCAGAAAACAGAGCAAAGGCAATAAATTTCAGGATTAGGTGCTGCACACTGTGTGCTCCAATAATCTAGCAGTTTAAAGGTAAACGGTACATCGCAAAATGCATTCCCGGCTGTAAACGGATTTGATGATTTTGCTTTCGTTCATACTATCCGTGCTCGGATCTCCATTTCCTATCTGACGACATTACTGTATAGAAAGAGATTCCACAATTTCAGACCGTCTGTGACCTAAATGCTTTACTATAATTTGTATTTTTTTTTTTATGTAGAGAATCCAGACACTATTTGCTATAATATTAAGCTTCATCGTCAGCCACAGTCGAGTATGATTTTTACTACAGACCTTGCATCTGTATAATGATGGCGAAACGGATAGTGCAGCCGTATTCTACGTCAATCGACGCGGGTTCGATCCCCACCTATCCGACTCTAAAATCGGCCTGAGCTTTCGGTGAAGGAAAACATCGAAACTATAGCATGGTGGTAGGACATTTTCTAATGATGCCCTTTTAATGCTCTCAAACCGTACAGTCAAGTTATCATTGCATGGCACTAATCATGAGGTGGTAACCACAAGAGGTTGTCCACAAGGAGGCGTTCTATCGCCCCTTTTGTGGACTCTAACAGTGGACCAACTCCTGCATAAGATGGAGGAACTAAGGATCGACGCCCAGGGCTACGCTGATGACCTGGTGATAGTTGTCCGAGGTTTCTCTCAAAGTACAATTTCGTACCTTATGCAGGAAGCATTAAGTGTCATTAACAAATGGTGCAAGGACAACGAACTGAAGGTTAATTCAGACAAAACTGTCCTGGTACCATTCACCAAGAAAAGGCGTCTTGACCAATTAGTCCAACCCTCACTAAATGGCAAGACAATCAACTTCTCACCAGAGGTCAAATACCTGGGTGTTATTTTCGACCAGAAACTGACCTGGAATAGTCAACTTGGATATATAATTCAAAAGGCTAAAATAGCAATGGGGATCTGTAGTCGAATGGCCGGAAAGCGCTGGGGTTTAAATCCCAGACTGACCATAAGGCTTTATACGGCCATTGTCAGACCCATAATAACATACGCCTGCGTGGTCTGGTTCAAAAAGGTACAGCAGCAGTCGGTTTGCACCCGATTAGCTGCAGTACAAAGGATGGCTTCTATCTTAGTGACGGGAGCCATGTCAACCGCCCCTGGTGCGGCTCTGGATGCTCTGTTAAATCTGACGCCCCTTCATCTACATGTAGAAAAGGTGGCGAGGTTAACGATGCACAGAATGTACGCCCTCGGGAGGACACAATGGATATCCCAGTTCATGAGATCTGCCATAGACTCAGTGATAGAAACACCAGTTTTAAATATGATATCGGATATGACGATACCTGAAACCAATTTTCAAAAATTTTATGATGTCGAAATCCCTCCACGGGACTCCTGGCTAAATAGTGAGATAACGTGGAGGGAAGGCAGCTTAATATGGTATACTGACGGGTCCAAAATAGGACTCAACGTAGGCTGTGGAATATATGGAGAGCGACCCAAGTTTAGTAAAACAACTAACCTTGGTAGTTTCGCCTCCATCTTCCAAGCAGAAATATACGGCATTCTGGAATGCTCCTATATAAATCTGCAGAAAGCCTACGTTAACCATATAATATATATTCATTCGGATAGTCAAGCCGCTCTCTTGGCACTGGCTTCGGACACAGTTGACTCGAAGTTAGTTGCCAATTGTGTGGCAATGCTAAACAGCCTGGGTAAGAATAACAGGCTGATTTTAAGATGGGTCCCCGGGCATGCAGGAGTTCCCGGCAATGAAGCTGCGGATGCGCTTGCACGAGCAGGGGCTATGGAAACACAATTTGGGCCTGAACCATTTTGTGGTATTTCAAAAAGCCTAGCTCGACTGACCATAAGGGACCAATACACCCATAAGGCTAAAGAATTCTGGAATAATTTGCCAGGACAAATTCATTCCAAAGAGCTCATCAGGGGATATACTCAGCGAAAAGCTGAGGAAGCCCTGATGCTCAGTAGGAATCAGTTGCGGGTATTAGTGAGAGCGCTAACTGGGCACTGTTGTTTGCGCAAGCATATGTACAACATGAGTGCCCAGAACACAAGAGAGTGCAGATTCTGTGAAGTCGCAGATGAAACACCAAAGCACATCTTGTGTGATTGTGACCCACTAATACCCATACGCAACCGAGTTCTGGGCAAACATGCATTGTTCCCAGAGGAGGTACAGACGCTCTCTGCCAAAAAGATCCTACAGTATATCCAGGTTGTAGGTCTAGGCAGTGAGCTTTAGGAATATGGGGGCGATCACAATAGATCTATCTAGGTCGCAGTGACACAGGACTGTTTTAGCCTGCATAGCCCCTCTCTTGAATAATAATAATAATAATGATGCCCTTGGTAGCTACCACCCTCAAGTTTGAAATCCTGTCGCCAAATACCAATAGGAGTGTTGTGGCAGCATCACTTGAGAAACATTACCTCTAGGCTTAGTGTGTTTACCATCCTCAACCATATCGTCACTTAAAATCAGGTGAGATTGTGGTCAAAGCACTGAACCTATTTCGTGTAAAAAAAAATCTCCTTTGCCATCTCATTTTTTTTAACTAATGTTGTTAACACAAATCGCCTTTACAGCTTAATCAATCTTTAGGGCAACCGCTGTTTAATATCAACAGTCAACAAAAATCGATTTGCTTGGTGGTGGGTCATTTTCTAGTAATTTCCGACTGAGTAGCTACCACCCTCGAGTTAGACAACCTGTCACCAAATACCAACAAGTGTGTTCTGGCACCATCGCTAAGTCATCTATTCTTAGTGTGTTTTACCATCCTGGACTACATAACATCTGTTGAGATTGTGGTCAAGGAACTGAACACTAAACCGTGTAAAAAAATCAAGCGACAAGTTACAGTACTGATCTGATTAATGACTGATCAATGGTAAAAATATATATAAATATCTGAACAATGCGAAGCATTTATTTAATAGTTTCACCACACAGCGGGCGGTGTGGGACGCCACCGCGATGTTATATAGAAGCCATCGCGTCGGTGTGAGCCGAGCGCGTCGAGCCATAATATGTTCGTAATGATTGTTAATAAAACTAACAAGTGAAGACTTCTTTAGCGGAATTGAACGATTCTCGGTAGGGGAAATACTTACAGATTCACGTTACCAATGCCATGACATAAATCGTCAACATGTAACAGTATGTCAAGTATAAAAAAAGGCGTTTAAGCGCTGCCGCTTACGCAGCGTATCGTATGTTTTGATTATGAATAAACTATATGAAAATTTACATAATTATTGCTCGGAGCGCCGATAGATGTAAAAAAGCAGAGAAAAGTGAAATGTTAAGTTATGTTAATAATTTCAATTAACAAAATTATGAAATTTAAATATTAAAAAAAAAACAGTTTTTTCCAAAGTTACAAGTTTTCACTCCTGTCGGCTGTACCCATGACTGCCAACTTATTTTAAATTATGTTTTGTGAAAGGGGTTGTAGAGGCTGTCTTGAAAGACTGGGTTGCGACAACCATGGTGAAAATCCAGTCATAGGGACAAATAATGCGTGTTACATTTCGTACGTACATTCACATCCAGATATACCTAGAGACTTTTTCCGTTGTACATATAAGTCGCCATGATGATGCAAATTGTCGATAGATTCTTATTTATCGGAGATAATCATCTCCCTTGGGATGTGCTTTATTTAACACTAGATAATATACAGTTATTTTTACTTTACCTTAAAAATAAAATATACGAACCGTAAATTAATTCTATAATTCACAATAACCGACACGGTCGCTGAAATCTGTCAAAATTTGCTTATTTCATACATTTGCAGAGGGATGCACATAAATTTCGGAGAGTTCTGACTTCACGGTAGGATAGTTTCGCTGATGTATCCCCTGTCAACTTTGAGCTATTACCTTATACATCTTGAAGTTATTTTTCCAAGTATCTGCATAATATGAGTGACTTGGTAACTTGGGTTTATTAACTGCTTACTGTTTTTAAAAGTAAACTGATTATTCGATTTATACTGTCGCATTTCTGTCATACGTCCATCCATTCAACCGAAAGACGTCCACTGCTGGACATAGGTCCTCACTAAAGATCGCCAAAACGTCCGGTCTTGCGCCACCTGCATCCAGAGAATTCCCACGATCTTCACCAGGTCGTTGTCCACCTTGTTGTAGAACACGCTGGCCCGATCAGGCATCGGTTCTGCGAGCAATGTGCCCAGCGCACCGCCACTTAAGTTTAGCAATTCTTTAGGCAATGTCGGTTCTGCATTTTAGTATGTTAACCAAATAACATTCGTTATATATATACGCACTATATATTACCATATAATACGAGTAATATCATCCGATCTTACTCCCTTATACGCATTCGTATGAAACTCAAATTCAGTTTTCTCCAACTCAAACAATCTCATAAGTCCTTATAAGTCCTCATATACCTCCGATATTTCCCTACATTTTCTACTCAGAGTAACTTCTGGTATTGTATTTTCAATTTTCATCTACATGTAGGTACATCGAATTTCATTCTTTCTATTATCTTACTACTAGATAATATTATGAATATTAAGACTTTATCCAATTGAAACTAATAATGTGTACCATAAATTTAAAAGTAATTCGTTTGTATATTTGTTAATCATCAATTATGCTAAAACGGCTGAACAGACTGTGATAAAATTAAAAAAGGGGGTGTGGGTGAAAAATGTATAGAATTTTGTCAATACTTATCTATATTAAAAATAGAGGCTCTCTTTTAACATTAGATTTTAGGTGTTACCAATGTCGAATTTGATGTTTCAAAAGTTTTGTCTGTCGTATGTTCGTATTTAAGTCAAAAACAACTTAACGGATTCTAAAGAAATTTTAGAGACGGGAAGACGCGCTATAGTATATTAGGTAAAATATCTCCGTCGGCCAGTTGATTGGTTTATAATTCGAGAACCAACGAATTTACAGTATTCGTTCTTTTGATGATAAGTGTATTATTTTATATAGAACTCAAAAATTTGTATAAAGTTATCAAGGTCTTTGCGTTCAACAGCATTTGATTCTTCAAATAATGTATTGTGAAAGAATAGAGCCTAAAATACACGTTGTTGCAAATGTATAATGTAAAAAGCAGCAACTGTTAAATGTGACAAGGACAATTAGTGCATACAGTTATTATTCTAGAGTTTAGTTTAATATTATTTTCAAGTTTTACGGATGTTTTTAAAGTAAACAATCTTGTTAAATACTGCTCACAAATCTCAGAACATATAAATCGCGAAGAATTTATGTTTATATAACTGAGATAATCCGATTCAATCCGGTAGACGATGGATTTTGTCAGCGTGTACGTTGGAGCGCGCCAATCAGCTGCGGCTAATCCTTAGTACGAATAAATCTCTTTAGGTTTTACTTTCTGAATTCGATCCTTTTAATAACTATAATAATAGCGTATCCCGTTCTAAAATAAAAATTATTTTACGTTATTTCGAATAAAGTATTATTTAAAATTGTAAGAAAAAAATATAGAACGCTTGTACACAGTACGTGTCAGAAATGAAACTTCTTGGATAATCATTAAATTTGGCATGAAAATTAAGACAGGCGTCTTCATATGAAACTCCAGGGATTAAATGTCGAATACATATATTATTATTAGTATGGGACAGATATATCAGAATATATCAGGAGACAGAGACAAAAATATGTAAGGGCATTTTCGAAAGTACAGTCATGTACACGCTTTGTCAAGAACGAGTATGGTACAAAAACTATTTAAAGGAATTGTATTACAATTCAATTGCGCATAATCATAGATATGATCATACCATGAAAAAAGTGAAGAAAGTTTAAAAAAATACAAATAGTAATATAAATCTGAAAAAACGTGCAAGCGTAAACATTCAATACAAAAAATTAAATCGTAATATCGTAAAAAAAACAAAATTAAAACAGCAATAAAAATATGTTTTAGTCATTTCTAATAGAAACCACTTCTGAAATCCAATCTATTGATATCATAATTGTACGAGAAAGTCTAAGAACATAGATAAAAAACCGTGTCACAAGATTCCGCTGTCACTTGTGTTAAATATCTCGTGAAATTTCAATTGAAAATATAACAAACATTAAAAGAAGTGAAATCTACACAGATTAACCAGTAATTAAAAAATAATATATGATACTAGACCGTACTTCCATAGAGATTTCGTTAGTAAGGGTAGTTGTTATTTTTTTTTACACGGTATAGGCTAAGTGCTTTGACAAGTGACGATGTGGTCCAGGGTGGCAAAAATGCTAAGCCGTACTAGTTCTCAAGTGATGCTGCCGAAACACACCTACTGGTATTTGACGACAGGTTTTCGAACTTGAAGATAGTAGCTACCCAGGCGAGCATTATTATAAAATCCACTATGCTATGGTTTCCTCACGATTTTCTCCTTCACCGAAAGCTCAGGCCGATTTTAGAATTCGATAGATGGGCTTGAACCCGTGTCTATTGATGCGGAATCCGGAATCATCGTTTCATTTAAAACTTGAAAAACAATCAGTTTAAAGAAAACATTTTTCAATAGTAATATTAATAATCGTTGTAAAAAAAAAAACTTTAATTATACTAACATTTTATAGCGGCTTTAAAAGAATGTTACAAGTTCATATTTTGTTATTACGTCGCATTGAAAATTATTATTGTAACCTCAAGAGAAGCGAATCTTTTACCTTTATTTAACCGTCGGTTCATAATCGAGTTCTTATTCGAGATAAATTTATCCCGTGACTTCTCTCTTGAATTTTTCTGTTTAACTTTTGGTTAAAAAAGAAACTTTGATGGATATTGTGATTTTCATAATTATATTGAGCACTCAACTATAAGTATAGATTCCTTGTTTTTGTATTTTTTGTGAAATTCAAGTATTTTGGCAAGGCAATTGTTTTACGTACGCTTAGTAATAGTACCATCCATTATCGTGATCAAATATAATTCATGCACTTTCTCAGTGTATTTATATTGACTATGTACGAATTACACATTTTTACAAGAGAAAGAAAATACGTTTATTTTCATGCACAAGTACTGTATTTTATTCACTATATCAAAAAATCATTATTCTGTTTTATTTTATTCTACCACTAGATGTGTACCCGCGGTTTTGCCTGCGTTTCATATGATCTGTGCATATAACATTTAATTCATACCTAACCTAAGAAAAACAAATGAATTAAAAAAATGAGTCTTTTGTTTTTATTAACGGCTAAAATGTATATAAGAGTAAATAAAAGAAAAAAAATGAGAAAGGGTCGATGGAATCCAAAAAATAAGTAGCCTATGACCATCTACGAAAAATTCCGCATCGAATGGTTGTAGTCTCATCCCAATATGTTCCGTAGTTTTGAGGTGATGGTGCCTCAAAGGATCCGCATTTTCCTTTTATAAATATAGATCACCACGAAACGTGTAAGCGAGATGCGTTATTTGATTTTTATGAGAGAGTAAAAGAGAGCATCAGCGACAAGAGTGACAGGTGGCACGATTAATGTCGTCATTTTTTACTGAAACGTTTTGGATGTATAATGGGTCTATAAACAATATAAAATAGCATTGCTAGAAGTTATTAATATTTTTGACACAAATATAATACGCGTCAATAAATATATTATTCCAAATGAGGTAATTAATTAATACCGCAATAAGGCACTTGTTAGGAAAATGTTACTCTGGCATAATTATAAATCTGGCAAATCAGAAATATTTTTATGTCCAAATTCTGTTTATCATTGTTTTACATTAAAAAGTGTGTGTTGTAAAAATGTCTACTAGTTTATATAAATAAAATAAAGTACTTTTTGATTATTACTGGCCCTTTTCATAAACCCAGCAGTACTAAACAAGTCTCTATTTATCATAAAATTTTTAGAACCACAAACACTTAGGACCGTAATGAACTGGAATGCAGTCTCGAATGAATGAAGCCTTCATTGTGAAGACTGTAATTGAGTCCTTATAGAATGACTTACAACGTGTCTTTTTTAATTAAAAACCCTTGTAAACAGTCAAGAGCAGGAAAAGAAAAAACTAAAGAAGTACGATTAAAAAAAACATTAGGAGCGACATAAAAAACAGATCACTGCTTAGTGTAATTAAAGGATATTGAGCCAAAAAAAAAATATTCCAGATTTTAAAACTTTATGGTTTATGTATTATTTTATTAATGATTATAGAACATTATTATTAATTGAATAAATAAAAATTGTGATTTTGAAATAACGATAAAATCGTAAAATAATCATTAAAATTGAAGTAACAATTAATATTAAAAGTAAATAAATAATTCTTTTACCGTGCGGTGCCGGCTAAGAATAGTACCATATAATACCACACACACTTATTATGGCAATCCCCCCCTTTTTGGGGGAAACCTATGTTCAGCAGTGAGCGTCATTCGGTTGAATCAATCAAACAAATTATTCAATTATTAGTATATCGATTATTTAATTAAAACATATTTTTCAAATACTCTCTCATACAAACGTTTCAGGATTTGAACTAAAAATACAATTATTTGATATTCAATTTGGTATATTTTAAAACGTAACTCCTGAATGTGAATGATCATAAAAAACCACAAGTTTAATTTAAATACAAACAAGTTTAAAACATCTACATTCGCAGTTACATCAGCGGAGGATCTCAAGCGGCGCAAATATTCTGCCCTTAGTGAAGGTTACATATTTATCCCGTTAGGGGTCGAGACTCCGAGGCCGTGTGGTCCGAGTGCTCATAGCCTTTTTAAGGAACTCGCGAGTCGTCTAGTCGACACGTCTCGCGACTAGAGGGCAAGCAAATATTTGGCACAGCGAATAAGCATTGACTTAACGGTGGCAATGTGGCCAGCCTTCTGGGAACCTTCCCATCTGGTGGCGATCTGGACGGAATTCATTATTTGTAAGTTTTTTTTAGGTAATAGTAATAATTAGGTACTTTTATTTAGTCTTTTGTTATTTAATTATAATGTATCTTATATAATGAATGCACTTTTTGGTTTGTATAATACAATTTTTTTATGCAAAAAAAGTTTAGAAATAGCTGAAGGTACTCTTGGTAACTTGGAGTACTTTTGTTTTACGAAAATAATTAGGGTTCCGCGTTATATAAAAAAATAAAACTCAGAAATTGTGAATAACATCTGATCCAAAGTGCTTGCATTTATGAGAAATATTTTTACTTTCATTTAGTACGGATATTTTTTTTTTAATTCAGGATTCTGTATTGAAACGCAGTGAGTTCTTCACAAACTATTTTAAGAATTTCGTTATTCTGTAAACGGGAATCGGCGCACAATCGTTAGTACCTGCGGAAATCATTTTCCTTAACGTTTGTACCCCAATAAAATTTAAATATGAAACCCAACTCTAAAAACCACACAGAGAAAGTTACGAGCAAAAGTTAGATTTTAATATAAAATACTTTATCTCGTATCTCAATCCTAGTCGTGATCTCTCTTAGAGCACGAATTTACATTCTTCACGTCGCCAAAACCCTCAGCCGGTGGTAGGTAACTGCATAAATCCAGGTTTATCCGATTTCGGCCGGATTTCGCCGGCTCGCTTCGCCCTCTACGTTGGCTTGCGTTAAGAAAGAAGCTGCGGCGCTTCGTAAGTTCGTACTTTTAACTAATAACCCATATAAATATTTTTTCAATTATTGTTTATATGAATATTCTCTAAGAATTTTTAAAAGAATCTCATTTTTCTTATACATAATTTCAATATAGGTAATTTCAATGTATTACGAAACTTATCGTATACGAGACTACTTAAACAATGAAAACTGATTCATTGAAGTCTTAGTTTCAAAGTATTTAATAATATATCTACTTACTACATAAAAGCTTAATCAGTATATATATTACATCCATCTATACATTCAATCGTCCACTGCTGGACATGGGTCTCCCCCTCAGTTTACCACGATGACCAGTCTTGCGCCACCTGCACCCGTAAGTCGTAGCATGGGTATGCGGCCCACAAGGTGGACCGACGGTCTGGTGAAGATCGCGGGAATCCGCTGGATATATTACATACATAAATTTTATTTAATATCTGAGCAATTTTATTAACGTTTGAGCAAGTAGTCGTGTATTTAACTCTCTGTGTATCGCGGATTCGCTCGCATTTATATTCACTCTATAGCGTTTATCTAAAGATTAAATCGGTTAGGTAAACTATTAATAGAGAACTTTGACAGAAATTGTTTTTGTCAAATTAACTCTCACTTTTACCCTCATAACTTCTTACATATATTATCTAATTTAAGAAATCTTATGCTAACCCCAGAGTGTACACCTATAATGTAAAATATAATCATCTGATTTGGTTCATCGATTCTCGAGATATAAGCACATAAACGTACAAACAGACATGCAAGGAAACGGAGTACCTAATGAGCCAGAATGATGCAACAATAGGTAGCATGGATTTTAGACACTATATTTCAATCTAACAATTATCTAATTAATAATGATAACTTTTGCAGTTATATAGTTTGCAGTATAGCTACGATAAATAGTCATAGATTATACACAATGCCACCGTCTTGAGAAACGTTTCCAACCCCCTTCAAAACTAAATTTCACATCTAAAACTTGCACATAGGCATATATGCCGGAAAATAAAATATAAACTTAATAGTTTAATAATAGCGGTAATCCCCTAGCCTACAGGAAATGTTAAAAAAATAATTAATAAAGACTACTTACCATATGAAACTAATTTTGAATGATTTTGTAATCTGAAACAAAAAAAACAGTTTTACTTATGTGTTTTTTTTTTTCATTTTTTACCATCAAATTTCTAAGCAACGATCAATGTGTGCAAATTTTCAGAAAACCTCGTGGTAATTATATATGGAGTAACTAAGATGTGCCTTGACTAGTTATCATATACTGATGAATGGCAGTAAAGGACAGCCGCTCATACAAATTGATAATACAACTTATATATCTATATTTGAACGATTTTTAACTAGAACGTTTGCTAACGAAGTAAGTATTATTAACTATATTAGGGTGTAATTTAGTTTTGCAGTCCAGCAACACCTTAATTTTTTTAAATAATTCTGCCTACAATCTCGTCTGATAAGTGACGACGTAGTCCTGGATGTTAAACCTACTAAGCCTTGAGGAAACGGCTCTGAAGTGATGCTGCATCAACATACCTACCGAGGAGCCAGACGGGCATTATAAAATGCCACTTTGTATGATTTCATTACAATATTTTCCTACACCGAAAGTTAGATATATAATAATATACGTAGATTTAAACCTTCGTCAAACAACGATGTGCCCAATCACGTTAGCACTGAGTCATCATAGCTTCATATTACAAGTTAACGTCATACAGTTCCTTTCACGAAGTGATATAAACAATACATTTGAACTTATAAAACGAATGACAATATTTAGTACGTTTGCATTATCAAGCTATGTTATGCATCAAATTGTACTGAGATTTTACATATATAAGCTTTAAAATATATATCTATGCGATCTGATACAGTTGAAATAAACAGAATAAAGAATCGCCATCTTTATTGTAGGTAAATCCGGTACCTAGTGCAGAGTTTGCAACTTTTTCAAATCGGCTTACAGTACAGGCGATGTGAAAAGTGATAATGAGTTTTATAAAAATAGAATATGTTATATACGTTAACAGCTCTTATTAATGTTCACAATTAATGCTTAAAGTAACTGAGACTCGATAGATATTTTTGGAACTGTAGACAGATTTAACTTAAGTGTGGTTAGCTAGTTTAGCGACCATTAAAAAATGCTTTACTATCATTACTATCATGATTAATTTTATCAGAACGTTCTTATACTGTATAAGCTGAGCACTTGATTTTAAGTGACCATGTGATCCAGGGTCCAGAGGAAGCGAATGTATCAAGATTGTACTAAGTGGAAGGACGTAATCTCTGCCTACCTCCACGGAAAAAAGGCGTGATGCTATTTATATAGCTATCCAATATTATGTTTTAATTTAATTCACGAATGAATTATTAATGAACTATGAATCTTGACAGCCTCTGCTGTTTCACTGGACTTGCAGGTGAGTGTTTTACGGCATTCTGTCGAAAAAAAGCCTTACAACATATAACATAAGCTCACACTTGTTATCCCCAAAGGGTTGGGCAGAGATGAAATAGCGATCATAGTAACAATTAACAAGGACTTTCTAATCTTTCAATATACGTCGCTTCAATATACAGTGAGAGCCGAGTTACATCTTAAGCTGTTAAACAAATGCTGGGAACTCGGTCACTTCCCGACCGCGTGGAAAGCCGCAACAACAATAGTCCTGAAAAAACCAGGAAGGGAAGACTATAGACATCCCAAGTCGTATAGACCAATTGGTTTACTACCAATAATGGGCAAAATATTTGAAAAGATGCTGGTGAGAAGATTGATGTGGCACCTAGTGCCTAGAATTAGTACTCACCAGTACGGTTTTATGCCGCAGCGTAGCACCGAGGACGCCCTCTGCAGCCTGATGGACCACGTGAGGAGCAAGCTTCGTGAGAAGAAGCTCATCACGGTGGTCTCTCTGGATATAGAGGGGGCCTTCGATGGAGCGTGTTGGCCAGCCATCAAAAACAGACTGGTTGAGGAACAATGTCCTAGGAAGCTCACTAGAATGTTCTATAGCTACATGAGCGATAGACAAATCACACTATTATACGCCGGTACCAGCATAAAAAGGGAAACAAATAAAGGATGTGTACAAGTTTCAATAGGAGGCCCCGCGCTGTGGAACCTCCTCTTGGATCCCCTCCTTAGGGAACTCGACGGAAGAGGGGAGTTCTGCCAGGCATTCGCGGATGACGTGGTTCTCGTCATCTCCGGTGACTCCGCTGACGAAGTCCAGCGACGGGGCAATGCCGCCCTCGAACGCGTTCGGGAGTGGGGTGTCAAGAATAAGCTTCGCTTCGCTCCTCAAAAAACCAACGCAGTCGTAATAACGAGGAAGCAAAAATACGACACACCACTTCTCAACATGGGAGGGGTCGACATTGCAACGTCCAAAGAGATCAAAATACTGGGAGTGACCATTGACAGCGGCTTAACATTTGCGAGCCATGTCAAAAATGTCTGCAGGAAAGCGCTAGCGGTATACAAACAACTTGTAAAGGCCGCAAAAACCAGCTGGGGCTTACACCCCGAAATAATAAAGATTATTTACACGGCGACGGTGGAACCGATAATTACATATGCCTCCAGTGTGTGGGCACCGGCAACCAACAAAGCCTACATCAAAAACACCCTCAACGCGACACAAAGGCTATTCGCCATAAAAATGACAAAGGCGTATCGAACGGTGTCTCTTCACTCTGCCCTGGTGTTGGCGGGGATACTCCCTCTGGACATCCGAGTGAGGGAAAATGCCAGCCTTTACATGTCCAGAAAGGGATTGTCGCAGACGCTATTGGACAGAGAGATAGAGACCCCCGCCAGGTTCATCGAAAAACCTCACCCTGCGAAACATGTGGCTCGGCAGTTCATCCACCTGGAAAACGAAGAAGATGTAGTGGGAAAATTGAAAGGGGGAACACACTACTATACGGATGGCAGAAAGATCCAAGGTAAGGTAGGAGCAGCTATCTCCATATGGAAGAATGCAGCTGAAACCGGGTGCCATAAGATCAAGCTGGCACCGTACTGTACTGTCTTCCAGGCTGAACTGCTGGCCATATGTATGGCAACCGAAATAGCCTTACGCAGTCAGGCACAAGACGTCGCAATTATTAGCGATTCTCGGTCCGCCCTAGAAACCATTACGAACTACGAAACCAGCAATCCATTGGCAATAAAAATCAGAGCGCTAATGGATAGGGCAAACAACAACGTAGAGTTGTTTTGGATCCGCGCCCATGCAGGAATAATGGGGAATGAAAGGGCGGACCAGCTGGCTAAAGAGGCAGCTCTTAAAATAAAAACGGCACCACACTATGATAAATGCCCGCTCTCATTCGTCAAGGGCCAAATTAGATCTCAGGCCCTCGACGAGTGGAACCGGCGATATCAGGAGGGAACCACCGCCGGCGTGACAAAGATCTTCTTCCCTAATGTCATCCAAGCCTACAAAACGGTCCAGAAACTCCAAATCAGCAGTACGTTGACTCAAATACTGACGGGACACGGCGGGTTCTCAGCATATCTGTATCGTTTTAAATGTAAAGCTGACCCGACGTGTGCCTGTCAAACAAATAGAGACGAGACTGTGGAAACATATATTGCTGGAATGTCCCATGTACGAGCACGAAAGATATACCCTTGCACATGAAACAAACATAGACGTAAACAAGGATAATATAAAAGATATGATAAACAATAAGGAAACGAAAGACCAGTTTATAAAATTCGCAACAAAAATAGCAAATAAAGTGATCAAACGAAACAAATAGAATAACAAATTAAAGTAGTATCATAATCTCTGATAATGTCAGAGGACCTCGGTTTTCTTTAAAAGAAAAACAAAAAAAAAAATATACAGTGAGAGATGGGCTAACACCCTCGGTTGTAGACAGTCTATACAAGCTGTCCCGGGAATATCATGGAGCTTGGGCTGGAGACTGCTCTACTTACCTCGCACTGATCTTCGCCTAGTGGTGGGTTTAATAACGGAACATTGCTCACTTAATAAACATTTATTTACTATAGGTCTGACAGACAGTCCCATGTGTAGGGGATAACTAGAAGAAGAAGAGACTGCTGCCCACGTGGTCCTGGAATTCACGAGAGTAGTCAACCAACGGCCAAAAATCCTCTAAGAAAACGAAGTTGCTGTAGGAGACCTGTGATCGCCGCAGGAGTCTTCTGAGCAGAAGCTGAAGGATGGAACTAGGCTTGCTAATCATGCACGTACAACGAACCGCTAATGTGTCTAGTTGCGGAAACAGGAACCCACTAACAAGTAACATGTACGTCGATGTTTTTAATTTTTGCTTAAAATAAAGCACAGTGCAGTGACTTTTTCGTATTATAATATAACAACTTTTGTACGCGACTGTCAAAGCTACTCCAGTGAGCAGTAGAGAGTTCAGAGCTTTACGTACCGAATGTCTAACTTAATCCTGCCATATATAATAGTTTAAGAGATATTATTAACAAATTTTGAAATCTAAACAATTGTTTTTTCAAGGTTTCGTGTTATTATACATATATATAGTATTTAATAAAACTAGGCAGCCATGGAGGTTGGGGACAAATGTGAAAACCTTTGAAAAAAAAATTTCACAATTTGTTAATTGAAATTATTAACATAACCTAACATTTAACATAAAAAACATTTATCTGGTTTTTACATCTATTGGCGCTCCGAGCAATAGTTATGTACATTTTCATGTAGTTTATTCATTATCAAAACAAACGATACGCTGCGTAATTATGAATTTCATTATTTATCTCAAAGCGCCATCACTTAAACCCTATCTTATAATAGCATGTTCATGGCTGACGTCATAGCATTGGTAACGCGAATGTATACATTTTTCCCCTACCGAGAATCTCTCAACGCCTCTAAAGAAGTTTTCCCTTCAAAATCGTTTATTTTCTGTTTTAAAATGTTAAAATGAAATAATGCTCCGTTGACGATAGTAAGTTCAAGCAGTGGCTGGGTAAAGGCCTTTTCCTGAAAAAAACATACGATAGTTTCCAATGTGTTAGCTATTTCAACTTATCTGATTTTATATTTTATCTGATAACTTCCGATACGTTTAATACTCATAAAGAATCAAAAAGAGAAGGGACTAAGAGTCAACACAAAGACCTTTTAAGTAAAACACTCACCCGTATCTGTTTGACTTATACTTCGTTCCCTACACATGTTATGTCAATCTCTTATACGTCGGAAAAAAAACTCATTTTAGAAGAATCAAACAAAACCTTTTCGCAAACAGCCCTTCGCTTTTCACGACGACACACTCCCATTATAATATTAAAACTGGTCTCACAATATTAACTGATTATGAACTCATTGTCTTTGTAAATAAAGTGTACATTGCAACGTTTTCGTGTGCGTTTGAAGGGTCCATGCATGTCCTTAACGTAACAAGCGATGATATATCATGCGATACTATATAATTTTCGTATCATAAATTAAAATATTTTATTGCTTTTAAAATATAAGATGATCTGAGGCAAAAATAAAGACAAAAAAATAAAGGAAAAAAAAAACTATAAATACAGTTCTAACATCAAAAATAATTGTTAAAAAACCCATTCGGGCTAGACTTTCTAAAGCAAAAATAATTAAAAAAAGAACTTGTAAGAGTATTTTCTATAAATTTCAAACGCAATGACTTTGAATTTTTACGTTAGTTAACCAAGTTTTCATGAAAAATCTGTTTTTTATTAATGCCTGTTTGGCTAGGTACTATCTTTGAGGACTTGAAAATTTGTCACCAAGAACCTATATGTTTGTTGACTACCTATGTCATCTGATAGCCATTATACCTTTAATTTTAGCCTATGTACCAACTTGGGCAACATCGTGACTTAATATCAAGTGAGATTGTTGTCAAATCGCTAAATCTATATAGTACAAAAATATACATACTCTTATAACATAGTAGCTTGATAGTTACATTTAGAATGCCATCTTCACTTTAAAAAGTCGCGATTCCCTATAGGATTATAGTCCCAATACTATTCACTAAATTAAAAAAAAAAATTACAATTGAAATAAAAATCATAACCCTTTTAAATGTAGTCGAAATCATATTGAACCTCCCGACGAAAAGATATGGAAAATATTTTTACAGAACTGTGGTTAAAATGAATCTTAAACTATTACAATAACGCTGAAAATTGCACTTACGAGTTTACGGTAAAAGAATTTGAGTCGTGCGTGTCAACATCATACGATGGCCGAGCGCCGTGAACGACGAGTATATCTGAAAATAAACAAATAACATTTTATCACAAGTCACAGGGTTTGAAGCGATGATGGCGCAGTGGATAGTACGGCCGGATTTCGCGTCAACAGACGCAGGTTCGAGCCCACCTATCCAACTCTAAAATCAGCCTGAGCTTTTGGTAAAGGAAAACTTCGTAAGGAAACTATAGCAAATGGAAGGGTGTTTTCTAATAATGCTCGCCTGGGTAGCTACCACCTTCAAGTTAGAAAACCTGTCTCCAAATACCCATAGGTGTGTTCCGGCAGCATCATTTAAGAACCAGCACCTCTAGAGTTAGTGTGTTTACCATCCTGGACCACATCGTACAACTTAACATGGTGAGATTGTAGTCAAAGAACTGAGCATATACCGTGTATAAAACACACCAAAGAGATTAAAATTAAAGACCAGGCCAACTACCAGACACCCTTCCTAGTGCAATAAAAAGTATAGGTCCCCTTCACCCATTGGTTTGGGAATACGGCAGAGTCCAGACCTAGCCGAAAATATGCACCCAGCCATTTTTGCCCTAATAGGCTTAAAGAGCGGCCTGGACAGCATACTACCCATGTGGTAATGAGTGTCACCTCCCGCCTCACCCCTACAATCAACGGCTTTATAGCCCGCTTCCTACGCCTAAAACATTGGCTTCCCCGTTCTAACCCCGAAGGACTGATTGGGCGAGTGCGACTCAGGCTCAAACACCGGAAGCAACGCAGAGGCATAGATCAAACCATTCAGACAGCGCCCACCATATAGAATTTTTGCCGACTTCAAATTTGTAATGAAACGTCCGTTGCGTGATATAGACTGCCTTTATTTTCAAATACCCACTACTAATTAATATTACACTACATCTTTCCCTTACAACGAAATAATAAGTGAATATTAAAACAAATACAAAATAACAAATAAACTATATCTACTAAAGTATGATTACAAAACTTATCACTATGTATACTTAAGAACTCATTTTTAATTGTACATTGAAGTAATAAGATCGCAAGCCCTACGACTGGCTTCACGTTGAGCCCGTGCGTGTGTACCCTTTTTTTTTTTTTTTTTTTTGACGGGGGGAAATGCATTTACGCACTACCCTTATCTATTGTACTTAGGGGGATCAAAGTCCCCCAGTACACTAGATAAGGGGCACGGAGTGACGAGCTCCGTGCAGTGTGGGACTCACCCGGGCGAGAGTCTCCCGGAAATACCCACTAAAACCCCCCGGGGCCGTCCGCTGCATTTGGGATGGGGGCGACACGGGGTGGCTTTCGCAAGCACCGCGTCGCCCCCTGCAGCGAACCCGCCGGGCCTCAGCGAACCCGCCGGGCCTAGCGAACCCGCCGGGCCTCAGCGAACCCGCCGGGCCTCAGCGAACCCGCCGGGCCTCAGCGAACCCGCCGGGCCTATGCGTGTGTACCCTGACCCGTGTGTCTTTCATTATTATCCTGCAATCCGTTATTAAGCATGACATGATTTAAATTCTCACCGTTGCTATTTTTAACTATCATCCTCTACCTCTTTTTCTAATTGAAAATCAGAAGTTACCAAACCTTGTTGATGGAATTCTTGTTAACTGACGTCTATTACGTCTATATACCTTACCCCACTTGTCAGTAAGAAAATACGACCGCGGTTGCATAGCTTTAGAGTGTACGTAAAATGTACGTTTGGAAGGTTCCTGAGATGCAATAACTTCATCTCCTGGTTCAAGTTCTGTTAAGGCTCGTGAATGTTTATCATATTATTGTTTACTTTTCAAACGACTATGAACAATGTTTGAATGATCACGTATATTATTACGATCAGGTTCTAACCTCTCTAACCGCATCACTAAAATATATCGGAACCTATCTTTAACCAAGGTAGATTCGGTATCTGGTGCGGTATAATCGGTTCATGCGGCGGACGACAAGCATGCTCGAGGCAGGCACGACACCTACGTACTACCTGCTCTATGTCACGTGACATACAACGTCAATACATCACGTCCCTAGCACGACGCTTACAACGCTCAATACCTAAATGACCTTCATGAACACGTTTTATCATTTCACCTCTAAGTTCTTTAGGAATAAAGACAAGGTCATCCTTAAATAAGACTCCGTCTAAATATTCTAACGTTTCCCTATGCGCCCATTGTGAATGCACTCGTATATCAGTATCGCACTTATTAATTGGCCAACCATCAATAATATATTTAATAATTAACTGACATTCTTCATCGTTTGAAGTAACATCTCTTACAGACTGCAGTCTGTTTGTACTGAAATTTACGTTTGAAATTACGAAGCTAGATTGTTCTTCCAACTCAATGGACACCTTTTCAGACATAAAATCAGGTAATGCTGCACGAGATAACCAATCCGCTTCGTACATATATTTACCTGGTTTGTAAACAACTTGAAAACTGTAACCCTGAACCCTTAACATCATTCTCTGTAGCCGTGCGGGCAAAGCATTTAAATTTTTACTAAACAATTATTCTAAAGGTTTGTGGTCAGTTTCCAGTATAATATCTCGTCTGCCATAGACGTACTGGTGAAACCGCTCGAATGCGAAAACTATTGCTAGCATTTCTTTTTTAATTTGAGCATATGTTTAGTTCGGCCTGGAGACCACCGCGACCTCTGCCATAGCCTCCCGCAGGCTGGCTGCAAGGGCATCCGCACGCTCCACGCCACAGGGACCCGAGATCTCCATGATCCGTGCCCCTGCGGCAGTGGGGCGACACGACATACCCTCGACCCCCAGGTGCTGCAATCCGACCTTAGCCCTGGCGTCAGCCAGTACCCCCCCTTGTAGGTGATTCCTCTCGCCACCGCATCCGGCTTCAGTGTAACAACCCCTGCCGCCGAACGCGGCGGCGACGGGGGTCTCACCCTCCGTACTGCCTCTGTAACAACCCCCGATTGCACCGTCCTGACCCCCATAGGAGCCACAACCTCACTCGACCTCATCCCCGCACTAGCCTTTTCCCCCCCCTTCCTTCACCCGTCCGCTGTTCTCCCCCTCCTCCACTGGGGCTGGACCCGACAGTGGCACACAGTCCATACCCAATTTAGATCCCCCGCAGCACCTTTCAATACCTTATCACCCTCTACCCCCCCCCCTATCTGCTCTAGAACAGGGAGCAGCCGGGCTCACCACCAACCCCGTCAGCCTCCTCTCCTAGCGTCCATTGCCGCCATTGCCTCCTTGAAAACTTCCTCCGTTCTGGTGAGGGCTGACACTTGCAGCATCCCCCTCACCAGAAATATCTTTTCCTCGCCTTCTCACTGCCGCCTCATACTCCGCCCTGATGCCCGTCACATCTGTCCTCAGCTCCTGTACCTCCGCTTCAAGCTCTTTGTTTCTCCAGAGAACCTCCCTCGTATGCTATGACACCTCCAAAGCATACTTCGTCACCCCCCAAGCAAACTGTCCCGACACTCGCAGCCGATGGACATTGTCCTCCTTGACTCCCACCTTCTCAATCTGCACCATAGACTTAATCACGTTTTCCGCTACCTTCATCATCACCAATGGAGCCATCATTTTTTGACATCAATCTCTCCAGCTCCGCCACATAATCCATCCCCCTTTTATCCATCCCCCTTTTATCCAGCCCCCGATACAACGCCGCAGGGTATTCAAACTCCTTCATAATTCGCTAAATCCTGTAACGGCCCTAAATCCGCCCACCACTCTTCCACACCCTTCATACCCCCATCATCCGCCATACTCTCCAAACATCAACTCTTGTGTAACTATATATCGCCTTCTATCCTATACCTCGCCTTCTCTCAGAACTAATGTACCTGCGTGTACGAGAACCACTGAATAGATTGACATGATTTGTTTAAATCTCTCTAAATAACAAGAATGAAGCTCTTAATAATAAACGTTATTTAAAATATAGTGACATTCACTTTGTCTATTTTAAAAAAGGTAACACAGTAGAAAAAGCAAAATGGAAAATCAAAAAAGGTATAGTCGACAGTACGGAGCAACGTATTCAGACGGAAGTTTGCATACGACCTATGTTCATTAAAATGCATAAGGTGACATCATTGCAATCAAAGATTAAGTAAACATGTATACACGGTAAGTCAATTTTATACTGCCTGATCGTTCTAGAAAGATTTTCGTTTTTATGTATATTAGTTTTAAACGTTTTAACCCCTTGAGCATTAACCCGGCGTTTACGCCAGCTTTCCATTGTTTTCCTATTGTCTTCCTATTGTTTCATTTTTATGGGTAATCGACATATTAAATAAAACTATAAAATTTCATAATAGAGACTATAAGGTGTAATTATTAACCCTAACATGAATGAAAACGTAATAAATTGTGATATCAATACTATCCATCTATATTCTAATAAAATTGAAATGTGTCTGTTTGTAATATCAATATTAATTTTGTTTACTAAATAGATATGAATGTATTACATACAATACCTGTATCACAAGAGCAATTTTTAAAATTCTTGTCTGTCTGTCGGTCTGTCGGTCTGTCTGTCTGTTTGTCTGTTTGTTCCGGGTAATCTCCGGAACGGCTGGACCGATTTGGACGGCACTTTTTTGGTAGATAGCTGAAGTTACTCCGGGTAACTTAGGGTACTTTTAATTTTCGAAAACAGTCAGGGTTCCGCATAAAAAATTAAATATAATCCAATTTTACGGGCAAGTGCTTGAATTTATGAGAAATATTTTTACTTTATCGTAGTACTAAACAAAAATTACAGTTCTGTATAAAAAAATGCAGTGAAGAATATATGAAACGCGGGCGCAGCCGCGGCCACATAGCAAGTTTATTATTAAAATTACTTTCTCATAATAATCTAAGACACTACATACATCAACCAATCCACTTTATCATTTACTGTGATTTTAAAATCTTTAATTCATTCTTGAAAGTACTAAATGCTGTTGACCGAAAGGTTCTAGATAGTTTCACTCAACTTTTGAGGCGAGCATTTAAGGCTATCAAGCGGGATAGTGTTAGCAGCGTAATAGCACCACAGGTCAAAAGTATTTGCCACGAATTACACCTAGTGTGATTAAGGTCAACTACGGATTTCAAGGGCTCTTAAAGACTTCAACTAACTGTCTGCAGCGTGGAACAGGGGTGGGTGACAGTGTTATGCCTGTTATGTTAGTGACACATCGGGTACAAAAGCCACCCCAGCTGCAGGTCGGAGTATATTCTAGATCGCTGCCAGAAAATAGCAGGTATGAAGTCGGGTCAAAAGTTCTCGAGTTATAACCCAACCAAAGGGCTGAAAGAGACGTCACTTTGTACAATATACACACATCTGCATTCGTTAATTTTTGTACGACTCAGTTTCATACGCTATATTGCACGCAGTAAATAAAAACATTTTTTTTTATATAGAATATCCCGAGCCATTGTAAGTTATACAATGTATAAATTTGATTTGCATAATTGTTTTATAAGAAAATATATACATTCAAATAGGGACAATTTTCACTTACATTGATAGTGTATGCTTGTATTATATAACTTTGACTTGGCACTGAAGTTGGTAATAAAAATTTAACTGCGTCATTTATTCGAATGGTTTAACTTAAAATGTATTAAGCCGAGATTCACAAAACATGTATTTATTATATAACTTGTTTCTTGAATATTAACATCTAATTTGTATGGATAACATCTTCTCATGCCCTTTTCCCAACTCATTCAAGGTCTGCGCAGTAGGTTTTCTTCTTCCATACATCCTTATCAGTCGTCATCTCTTCATTTATTCCTTTTGCTTTCATCCCTTCCCTGACAAACTTCATCCAACTAATTCGTATAGAGATCTGTAGATATAACTAGGCAGTTAAGTATATAAACTTTGGCTATGGTAAATCTATACTAAGAAATGAAATTGAAGTGTCTGTTTGTAATGGCAAAATGAATTGTTTTTACTAAACCGATGAATGTATATTACGATAGCTACATAATTTACAAATACAATTTTTAAAATTGTTGTCTGTCTGTTTTAATGGGTAATGTCCGGAACGGATTAACCGATTTGGGCGGGACTTTTTTTGGTAGATAGCTGAAGTTAGTCCAGATAACTTAGGGTACTTTGAATTTTCGAAATTTTCCGCGTAAAAAAAACTCATTAAAATTTGAATAAAATCCGATTCAATGCAGAGTTTTACGGGCAAGTGTTATAATTTATGAGGAATATTTTTACTTTGTCTTAGTATTAAATTTTTTTAAGGAAAATAATTAGTGTTAATTATAAAAAAAAAATAACAACGGAGTGAAGAATATATGAATCGCGGGCGCAGCAGCGGGCACACAGCTAGAATATACACAAACATAGACTTTAGATTTGATTTACGCTCAGCGTAAATTAAGAAACGACTAAAACATCATCTAATGTAAAAAAAATATTGAGACCAAGAAGGATAACGTCCACCATTAGGTGTATGAATCTATCGACAGTCATCATCATCATATCTACTTGCATCTATCACAGCAGAAACAAGCCAATAACATAATCAGAATATACATATGCTGATTTACGCGACGCGTCTTTACCTGTCGCTACGACGAGTTTATCACCTTGCGTAAGGCGATCGCGACTCTAACAGGCACTAAAGCGGTACCAACCCGCACTGTCTACTTTTAGATTTTAGTGCTTCGTTATGAAACAATGGAACCTTTATAGGATTCTATTATTTTTCGTCTGTCTGTGGATCAAAGCCTAAAGCCACAAAATGGCTTAAGGTGTACATTTTTTTAGCTATTGGATCGACTCTTTAACCAGAACCTCACTTGATGTTAAATGACTAAAATGTTGCAAGTGATAGATTTTTAAACTTGATGGTTGTAGCTAACCAGACGTATATTAGAAATAACACCATGCTACGGTTTAATCACGGTATTTTACCTCATCAAAAGCTTAGGCTGTTTATAAATGATAAGAAGAACTCAAACCTGAAACAAATCGATTGATGGATTTGCTAGCCATTCACATTACCACTAAGCCTACAAGTAATTATTTCATATGTACAATGTCAAGAATACTAGTTACTATTACTATTAGTTACTAGGATTAAACAATCCACGTAAATTATCAACAAAAAACAAACAAATACATTCACAATTTCTATAAAATATATTGAAATTTGTTGGGGTAGTTTAAATTGTCCAAAGCCGCCTTCTCAGTTGAATCTAGAAGAACTGTATATAAAGCTGAGGCATTGCCAGACGCTACTAAGTAATAAAGCACTGCTCTGTTTTATAATATTTATGCTGAGTCTAGATCTCATTAAAACGTGTACGCTCCAATACCCACTGCAGTGCTTTGGAAAACAAAGAGTGATATTTTCTTTTATAATAAACCTGTATTTGTTTTCATTTTTAATATTAATTGTGTATAGTATTGACCCAATTAATTTTTGACGATGTGAATTGAGACTATAATACTTTTATATTATAACATCGAATCACGTCTCTTTCCCACAAGAATATGCAGAAACTATCATCCACCTGCTATGATCTTGACATACGTTTTTCGCTTCTTCTACTTTCATGAGAGCTTTAATAAACTCTTTTGGGCTACGAGTACCTTTGGCCTATCTTGAGTCTGCCTTCAGAACTATAAAGGTTATATAGACAGCAACAATGACTGAATAAATATACCATTTATTATATTATATTATTTATTTGAATGCTCACATTTTTACAATAAATATGGCATGGTAAGAACAACAATCATAAAGACAATAGATAATCCACATTGTAGACAATATACAAAATATTATTAGTAATAAGCCCGTCTTCGATCTGATCAAGACACGTTCGTCTAGATCGACCTTTACCGACACAACCAGTCATGCTGCTTCCTTTCCACGTGTCCAAACTAATTAATAGAACATGCTGTCGGCGACCGATTTGAAAAGTAGGTATTTTCAAAATCTATTGCTATCGCGTTGCGCCCCAAAGAAAGAGTTATAAAACACGAAAGGGACAACTGCAGTTCGGGCTAATTTTACCGTATGCAAAATAGATAAAAACATCACTTCGTAGTAGCTTGTTTTCTCCTCCAAAACTGAACCGATATTTAATTCTCTTTCGGTTATAGAATAAGGAATACTTTGGCTATGCCTTTAAATCTTGCTTTTTTTATATTTTATTTATCAAATTTGTTGGATGAACATCTGAAAATGACTGTAAAAATCTAGTTTTATTTTCATTTTCAAATGCTTCTAGTTTCTATATTAACTAGTTTATAGAAACAAATCAATCCGTACGGGCAAGGTGGTGGTAGATATATACTATTTGGTATAAACATATTTAGCATAATCCTATTACCCAGGGAGGAAACAGGGGACTACGTTTGTATGGAATAAATGCCGCTATCATATCCTCTTAAGCATTCCTTTATCTATTACTACACCCTCTATCACACAACAACATCCCCTTATCACACTATACTTTACTTTATCTATCATTCTTACGCCAGCTATTCAATAAAATACGTTTAGAAGAATAATCTCTGATATGAGGTTCCCAGAATCTGATGACTGTTCCTATTTGTTTTTTCACGATGTGGCTCAGTGCTTTGACCACAATCTCACCTGATGTTTAGTGACGATGTGGTCCAGGGTGGTAAACACACTAAACCAAGGTACTAGTTCTCAAGTGATGCGGCCGGAACACACCTATTGGTATTTGGCGACAGGTTTTCAAACTTAAGGGTGGTAGCTACCCAGGCGGGCATAATTGAAAATGCCCTACCACCATGCTATGGTTTCCTCACGATGTTTTTCTTCATCAAAAGCTCAGGCCGAGTTTAGAGTTGGATAGGTGGGATCAAACCCGCCTCAATTGACACGGAATCCAGCCGCACTACCCACCGCGACATCATCGCCTAAATCCTATACGTAGCCCGATGAAATATATTAAGATCCGTGAGATTATTAGAAGAAGCAATAAGACCTTTCCTTCTTTTCGAATAAGCTACTTTCCACCATTGAAAAACCAGATGCATAATATAATAATAATAATAGTCAATGCCATTTAATCCAGATCTCATATTTGGTGTAAATTATAATGTTTGTTAGTGAAATGTTGCTTAAATTTAAGAGAGATTACTTATATTAATGTTAGTATTATGAGATTTGATCCCTGTTTGGGTAAAGGCCTCCTCCATCCTTTTCCATAACTCTCTGTCCTTGCCTAACTTTATCCAATCGTTTCCTGCTACGCGTATTAAGTCATCAGCCCACCGTCTTAACTGTCGACCAACATTCCTTTTCCCCATTGGTCCCTTCCATCGTGTGGCTTCAATGGTCCATCTTTGGTCTGAGTATCGTGAGATATGTCCGGCCCATTTCCACTTAAGTAAGAGCGCGTACTTAAGAGCATCGGTGAGTTTCGTTTTTTGACGAATGCTTTCGTTCCTAATTTTGTGTATTCTTCTTATTTTCAACATGCTACTTTCCATTGCTGTTTGACTGCATTTGATTTTTTGTTTTATTTTGTTTGTAAACGTCCAAGTTTGGCAACCATACAGCAAGCAGGGTAACAGGCATGTGTCAAATATTGTCTTTTTCATTTGCAAGCTATAAAATTTCCCTTTTAGGATTTCTTTTAATGCCCAGAATTTCTTCCAAGTGGCGTTGATTCTTCTTGTTACTTCTTTTTCGTTGCTTGACGTTTTGAATGATATTTTCTTCCCCAGGTAGATGTATTCACTGACGTATTCTATATTGTTGTCTTTTATCTCTATCGGACGTTCACGATTATTGGTTAATATCTTAGTTTTATTTACATTCATTTCTAAGCCGATTTTGGAGCTTTCGCAGTCCAGTGATCTCATCATTTCCTCTAGCTCTTTGACGGTTTCAGCAATTATTACAATATCATCAGCGAACCTTAGATGGTTTAAATAATGTCCATTTATGTAGACTCCCCTGTTTTTCCAGTCTAGTTTTCTAAAAATATTTTCAAGTACTGCTATGAACAGCTTCGGGGAAATAGGGTCTCCCTGTCTAACTCCTCATTCTATGTTAATTTCGTCTCCTCTAGTTTCTAGTTTAACTCTGCTCGTACTTCTTGTATAGATATATTTTAAGATATTGATGTATTTATAATTAATATTTGACTGTTGCAGTACGTTTCAGATTGAACAGTGGCTGATACTGTCAAAAGCTTTGCTATAGTCAATGAATGCCACATACAGGGGTCTATTGTATTCTCTGTATTTTTCTATGACCTGTTCTAATGTCTGTATGTGGTCCATTGTGCTAAAGCCTGATCTGAATCCTGCTTGTTCCTTTGTTTGCTGCTTATCAATGGCGTTGGATATCCTCTTTGAAATTATAGATGAAAATAGTTTTGTAAGTACTTGCCAGCAGGCTTATGGGCCTATAGTTCCCTATATCCAAAGCGTTTCCTTTCTTGAAGAGTAGGATTATATCTGATGTACACCATTGTTTTGGTACTTTTTCTTCGTCTAGTATCATATTGAACAATTGCGCAAAATGCCGAGTTAAAATAGGTGCTGCTATTTTAAGGGCCTCATTGCATAATCCATCTGGTCCAGGACTCTTCTCAGCTTTTAGCTTTTATATGTTTGTAAACTTCGGAGTATTCAATTTGTCTGATGCTGTCTGTCATGTTCATGTGAGTTGTTTGCGCTTTCGTTTCAGTTTCAGTATTGTTTTGTTTCTTGTATAAGTTTTTGTAGAAGTTTGTTGCATGGTTTGTTACATCTTTTCTAGATTTTGTTTCTAATGAGTTATGTTCGAGTTTTTGAATCCATGACTTGTGTGTAGTCAATTCTTTGTAGGCTTTATTGACACTTCTAAAATTCTTGAAATAATCTCGTACCTATGGTGTTGTAGTCTTTACGGATTGACCTATTAGTCTTTTTGTATGTTCTTTTAAGTTCTTCTTTCATATCTTGGGTTTTTTGCTTTGTATGTAGTAGTTTCGTGCGCCTATTTATAAGTAGGATTGTGTCTTTGGATAAAATATTGTGTTGATGAGGGTGCGTACAGTTTTTGTGTTTTAAACTTTCTATTATGCCACTTTCCAAGATATTGTAGTATGTTTGGATATCAATACAATCTGTTTCTATATTTTCTGTGTGTGTTCGTAGAATTTCGATGTAGTTTTTGATTTCTGTTTCTGTCTTGAGGGTGATAGATTGTGTTGTGTAGGTTTTCCTGCTCTTTACTCTACTTTACTGTAAGCTCTTTACTAGTAAAGAGCATAATATTATATTAAGGTGCAATTCGAAACCACAATCATCAAAATTTACCTAAATACACATTACGCAGTCTCTTCGTCATAAAATTTTCAATATCGGTATACTGGTGACCGTGTAAAACGGAATACATCGTTCAGACAAATGTCGAACATATTTTATTGGGAATTCTTTAGCGTATTTCTTTCAACCTCCCAGTCTGACAGTGACATATTCGACGTCACACATTCCACCAACGCCCTACCGATATTTCATACGTTAATCGAATATAAGGCCGCGTTATTGATGAGTACGGGCAGCGTTTTGTTAAATTTCTTCTCACGTATAATCAATATATAATAATTTAGACATACACAGATATATGTTTTGGTTAATAAAAAAAAAACTAAACGTGTAATTTTAAATATAACTGCAATTTTACGATGATATTTCATAAGCGACATACAAATCGTATTTAGGGGTTAACCATTAATTATGTTTTGTTTTTATGCAACTTTATTAACTTAATAATTTTTGGTCTAACGCTACACCTAAATCACGTATATCTTGTGCGTATAATATAGGTATAGTCTAATTCTGGAAAATTTAGTACTGTGATAGAATTTTCAAAAATGGCAACAGCATTTCTAAGTCACGGTTTTAACATCGCACATTTAACCTAAAAATAAATACACGTAATATCTCAGTGCCCTCTCCTCCATCCGCCTTCGTGATTGTATTTGTTTCCGAACCCTTTCGAAAATCACGTGATTAATGGACGATGCCTTACTGGTTTACCTTTATTAAATAACTTTTACAGTAACTGGACACTCTTATGTAAAAAAAATAGATACCCGGAAAAACCCCATTGAACCGAGAAAAAAAGAAATCAGAGGTTTCCTGAAATTTCAAAAGAAACACCAAATAATATATTATTATGGATTTACTAATTAATAACTTACGGGCAACCGACTTTTGGTCAAGAACGTACTACGCGTGTACCTCCGTACAGACGCTTTTTTCCAAAAAGATTCTACAGCACATTCAGACTGTAGGTCTAAGCAACAAAGCTTTAGCAGTGCGGGGCGATCACGAAAGATCTTATAAGGTAACATTAGTATCAGCTAGCACCTTCAAAATGATATTAAAAAACCCTTTCAGAAATTACAGCTTTAAAAAAAGATTAAAGCTCACACAGCTTGCGTAGTTGTTTATTCAATTACTAGCCAATTTTATTTGAAATTTAAAGCTTACAAAAAAGCCAATGTTATATTAAGCCAACAAGCTAAGTTATTAAACATACATTAAACATAAGCTCACGCCCGTTATCCCCGAAGGGTTAGGTAGAGGTGAAATAACGAACTACACCAGCCAAATTTCGCCGAACTTAGTTCCGTCCCAGATATGACAAGGGGTGAGCTTGTCGCCATATCGGGCACACATTTTAGACTCTGGGATGATACTGAGTAGAAAAACCCAATATCACTTGAACCCGACCAGGAGATCGAACCCGAGACCTCAGAACGTTAGTGGTAACGTTACACAACTGCGCCACCGAGGCAGTTAATAACTACGTTATTATACTATGATAATTCTGTTTCGTATAACGAATATGTGTGATCAAAGGACGCCTTTATTTTAAGCCCTTCCAATACATCCCTTTAATTAAATATTTCACTAATTACTACCTTAGAACTTTAGATCTGACATTACGTATTATTTGCAAAAGGCTGAATATTGAAATAGGTTATAATATATCCAAACTCCAGGCAGGTTATCGATTTCTCCTTCTTGTTACCTATTGGGAATTTGTGACTAACATACAGAATTCTGACAGTGTCATATGAGCAAGATATTGTTCGAATCTTGTATTCATATACAAGCCGTCAACGTTCTAGGCAAATGGCGGCCGTCTTGATTAACTTTCCAGGGTATCTTAGAATACACATTCCTCGTGATTACTTCCAATACGCTTTATTTGTACATAATGACCAAACTATGCAAAATGCAAACTATCATGCAAAAAGGCCACCAGAATTACATAAGGGTCAAAAACTGCAAGTTAAGAAATTAAAGGTATGTACTGCAACATGTACTAAAGCTTACTGGGATTCTGGGGATATAGAATGTAGGAGATTAACTCAATAGGGTCCCAAGATTGAGTCGACTTAGTACAATTCCGTTTCGTACTCTTTATGAAGCAAATACATGTATGCATCCCCAGACCATTTCTAATTCAGGAGTCAATAGATTGCTAGCCCTAGAGGTTCAATTGAAACACTGCTGATTCTGGGGTAAGTGTGGTGGCAGTACCACAAATGAACTTTGTTTAAATCCTGCCAATCTCTGCATAGTGGTAAGTAAAATACAATGCAGAAAGTAAATTTTATCAAAACATTAGACCCAATCTGCAGTACCAGCTTACAAATATCTCAAGATGAAATGAAATAAATGCCAGTGACAATGACTCAGTGATTATTTAGTATTTTTGATTGATTGATTCAACTGGAAGACGTCCACTGTAGGACATAGGTCTCCCCCAAAAAGGGAAAAATTGCCATAATCACCACGCTTGGCAGGCGGGTTGGCGATCGCAGTAGATGTTTGTGGTTCTAAGAGGATGCAGATGCCCATCCCCTAGTTTATTTTTTTGTCACCTTTTACGAAGGGTAGCATGTTAAAACACAATCCGCAATAGATGAGTGATGAGTTCATTTTGAGAGCAAGGAAATAATTAATTATGAAGTGCAACGAAATAAAAGATGTCATCATAATGAGTTATTCACCAACTGCTCAGTAACCACAAATTAAACAGGCATATTTCCTAACCACTTCTCCTGTAAATAGCAATTATTATATACACAGAGACTCAAAGTTTCCAAACTTAATATCCGCATAATTTGTAATATATTCAAAACGATCATTACTCAGATTCCTTTGATGTTCAAATATGGAGTAGCAACTCGATACGTGATTTGTAATCAAGGGAAAATTTTCCGTTACGTCAACATTGCTGCTATGTAATCACAATATTGCTGGTACATGTTTTACTAAATAAATTACTTTTTTTACATATTGAAAAGACAGCATCTTTCTGCTTGGTTTCAGACTTATAATTCAAGAACTATATAATTATTTTGTTTAAAAACCAACTAAGCATCGCCTTCTTTATCTTTATCTAAATTCTATACCACACCCCATCATTCCCTTTTCATACTTTTTGTTCCTTATCTTTACTCCAACTACACTCTCACAATTCTTACCCTCACAGAATTAATATAACTTTTATGTTTCTTCTGCTAAACCGAACACTTACATAAGTATAGGGATCAGCATTTCTCGATGGAAAAACCAACCGTGTATTTTTACTACTTTTTTTTAGACGCTATAGGCTTAGTGCTTTGACCACTATCTCACCTGATGCTAAGTGACGATGTGGTCCAAACACACTAAACCTTTTCTGACAGCTCATAAAATGAAATACTATAAACTCGATTTCAAACTCTTAGCTCAGTACCACGGTCACACTGTCCCTCCACATAAGCTTTGAAGCGATATAGGACCAGTTAATTCTGCATCCACGTAGCTTCAACCCACCTATCCAACTCGTTCGCAAGCAATAAAATGGTGGTGACATTTTATAACAATGCCCATCAGGGTAGCTACACAATCATGTTTGAAAATTTGTCGTCAAGAACCAACAAATGTGATCCAGCAGCGTCAATTAAAACTCTTTGGGCTTAGAGAGTTTACCATCCTGGATTGTGATCCATTTCTGATACTGTGATATCAGTTAACGTCAAGTGAGGTGGTGATCAAAGCACTGAAATTGTACAGTCCAAAGAAGATCACTAGTTTAACTACAACAAACAAGATATAACAGAAATTCGAATAAAACAAAGGTTAATTTATATATATTTTACAACATCGGGGATTTTCTCTAAAAGAAATAACATTTTACGTTTCGTCGGTCCCATAAGACAGAATTTGTCATGTCGAGCTGAAATTGTGTCCAATGAAGATGGTGAGTTATATTTATGTTGTGTAATAAAGTAATTTATTTTATATTCCATTTGTTATTGTACGTAATATTTGTAGTTTTATTATTTGCAGAAAAGAGAGATGAATTTTCAAGTTGACAACACGAAAACAAGTATTATATAGAAAGAAATGATTATATTTTTCTTGTCTTTATTTTTTTTTTCAATTAGCCTCAGTCTTTAATTTACATTTTACTTCATTTACAAACACACTTGTTGTCTTTCCCGGCGTTTCTCCGATTTGTTATAAGACATAGTTAATATTTAAAAAAACATATCATTCCAGATATTTTTAAATTTATAGTCTCAATCAAAACCTACATATACATATATTTAGCGTTTACTTTTCAAAAATATTGGTTGGACATTTTCTAATAATGACCGCCTGCGTAACTACTGGCCTCAAATTTAAAAATCTGTCGCCAAACACCAATAGGTGTGTTCCGGCAGCATCACTTGAGAATCAATACCTCTAGGATTAGTATATTTACCATCCTGGACCAAATTGTCACTGAACATTAGGTGAGATTGTTGTCAAAGCACTGAGCCTATATAGTGTATAAAAAATAGTCAATAAAAATATCCCATTACCAAAATTCGTAGCCCGACAATAACTATTGTTTGCATATAAATTAAACATTCAGTTTGGATACACCTTTCTGAATTATCACATCACTTCATCTTTTAACTCTTGATGTTACTGAAATGTAAATAATAACAAAATAACAAAGTAAAGAATACAAATAAATCAGACACAGTGTTGCTACGGTGGACTCATTAAAATTTGCACAGACCGATGCGTTCACGAGGGTAGTTGTAAATCCGAGAGTTCGTGTTATTTTTATGTTTTGTTATTATTTTGTACTATTTTCTCGTTGGACCGAAATCCGGAGCTCTGTCGGTATTTCTGTTTGTTTGGTATCTCTGAATGCAATTTGTTTGTTAAATAAAGGGGATTTGTATTCAGGATTCTTAGGTTTGATTACAGACATAGGATCCGATAATTTGATCTCTAAATATTTTATTCTCACAGAATTGACGACATTTTATCTCTTCTTATTAAAAAAAAAAATAAATCAGTGTTACTCGGGACGCCACACAGAAGTGATAACTTAAAGTAATCTAAGTTGATGCCTACCGCTGCCGTATGTGTAAGAGAACGGAAAGCCAGACAGATTGGCTCCGTAACGCGTTACGTAACGAAGCGGTTTACCCTCCCATAAGAAGTTATCACCCCAAAAATTAGATTGTTTTTATTAATTATTTTCTCATTGAGTTTTATCATAAACACTTAATAGCATCATAATATACATGCCATATCAACATTTTCTTGCCTTTTTTCCAACTCACTTAGGGTCGGCGCAGTGTGTTTTCTTCTTCCACACGCCCCTATCAGCCTTCATCTCTTCATTTACTCCTTTTTATTTAATACTAGCTGTGTGACCGCGGCTTCGCCCTCGTTTATTATATAGTATATATTCATCACTGCGTTTTATTTTTTTTATACGGAACCCTAAATATTTTTGTAAAATAATTTTAGTAGTACGATAAAATAAAAATATTTCTCATAAATTATAGCACTTGCCCGTAAAACTGTCCATTGAGTCGTATTTAATAAAAAAAATATATACGTTTTATATACTTTATTACATATTTCAGGAACCCTAATTATTTTCGAAAATTAAAAGTGCCCTAAGTTACCCGGAGTAACTTCAGCTATCTACCAAAAAAAGTCCCCTCAAAATCGGTCCAGCCGTTCCGGAGATTACCCACTACAAACAAACAGGCAGACAACAATTTAAAAAAATATATTTATGGTAAAGGTTTCGTATACATATACATATGTACATTCATATCTATTAAGAAAAAAAAAAATTTTGACATTGAAAAAGACACTTCAATTTTTTTTATAGTTCTTTTGCCTCTTAAAACTAGTTTTAGGAAGTATTACCGACAAATAATTGAATAAATATTATTATTGATAAAAGCTCAGTCGATATTTTTACTTTACCATCCTTCCAAATTCATATTTATTAATATTTTATTGACATGCGCTTCCTCTCTTCTCGTAACATGTCCATACAACGACAAACGTTTTCCTTTCAACACTTCTACCACTGGCGCCATTTCCAAACTCCCTCTAGTATATGCATTCATAATAACTGAAACATAATATGCCTTAAAAAGTACATAAGGCAAGTTGAGGATGAATTAAAGATAATAACTGCTATGTGACAGAGTGATATCCCGCCAAAAAACTCCAGGAGTGTTGTCACGTGCACGTGCTACAGTAAAAACAAAAACACACCGACGACAGCTTTTCAATTTGCAACCGTTTGAAAGTTTTAATTACATTGCGTAATTAATTCAGAATCAAGTTTGCAGTTTCTCGAAACTTCATATTTGTTATTACAGTTTGCTTTTATGCATTTGTTATTATTACGGGTATGAAACTGTGTATTTACTAGCATGTGCATGGTAATAGGGCATTTTCTAAGAATGCCCACCTGGCCAAATTCTAACAGGTTTGTTCCGGCAGCATCACTTGAGAACCAGTATCTAGGCTTAGTGTGTTTACCATTCTGGACCACATCGTCACTTAACATCAGGTGTATAAGCCTTAATACTTGTACAGTGAGGGTATCTAAGGCGAAGTTTAAGTCATCAGTGAGTGAGTACTGATAATGATGATCTCTCATCAATTAAATTAATGATAAAAAGAAGATTTAGTAACATCTACTTACTTATATTTAGTGCAGATATGGACGCGAACATAAGCAGTGCTTTTCTGGCCATCTTGGGCAGATCTGAAATTAATACAATTAGGTTCAATTAAATTATTTCTTTTAATACATTCATATATATGACGGCGCGTCTTTATAGCCTTTTTTTGAATTACGTCGGAACGAGACTTAACAGGTTGGCAGTATAGCGAAGCGTCGCGTCGTGTCGATGGTCGGAGAATGTCAACGGCGAGCGCGGATCGTGTCCGACGAATCGCCTACGTTCCTTGTAATCTTATTCCATTTTGCGTTTACAATAATGAGAAGTGGTATGGTAGAGCGATTCTGTAATTACTAGGATATTGATTTTATTGGTGTTCTGCCTAGAGTGTTAACTAATTACTTTTCTGCCATTTGTAAATATACTAAGACGCTCTGGCTGATCCTGATACTTGCAACCTGATATTATCGCGAGGAAGCGCCTTAATATATGTTTTATCTTTTCATTCACCATTATCAACTGAAAAACTTCCACTGCTGGACACAGGTCTCCTCCAAAGATTTTCATAACAACCGGTCTTACGCCACCTGCTTCTAACGGAATCTCGCAACTTTGACTATTTTGCCGGTCTACCTTGTTGAAGGCATAACCACTTTTTTAGATCCCCTTTGAGTAAAAAAAAATCCGTTACTAATATGAGATAGACAGTGTCCATCATGACATTTTAGGAAAGTTATCTTTTTACCGAATGTATAGTATTTACGAGGTGCAAACGCGAGGGCTTATAAAAGGTTTTATTTATTGAAAGGTAAAAAAAAAAAACTCTTGAAGAATTGAGTAAATATAAAAAAAAAAATTAAACATTATAGTGCGTCCTACGGTTATAATACCGGCGCGCGGATCATCTCATCAAGAGGGGTGAGTAGAGACTCAGCCTTGCAGGCTATCCCTGCGCACCTCGGGTATTAGGACTCGCACACGTGCAGCTGCAGATAATGAGAACGTGGCGGTCAGTTAGTTAAAAACTGTCTTAATTGCCGTTTTGTTTTTAATACTATATTCAGTAAATACAGTGCATATCGAACAGTTCGTGTTTTATTTTAAATGAACTATCCCATTACATAAAATTAAGGAATTTTACACACAGTAAAGTTACAAAATTAAAATAAATATATTCGTTGTCACCTACAAATCCCTTGTATATAATGCTATGATTAAATAACTTGTATTGTATATTTTACATCTTACTAGAGCCTAAATAACTATTGGTAAGAACTAGTAATACTTAAAATTTAAAAGGAAGCATTGCATTTCACATTAAAATGATTATTCACCCCAACATATATAAAATTAAATATATTTTCCGATATCAGTAATTCATTCGCAAAAGTTAATATTTTGATGATAATGCTATGCTGGGTTCAGCAATCTACATCGAGCCAGTTATTGGAGAATTAATATTTGGGTAACCTGATTTCAATGTTTTCACGGGAAAGAGTGGTAATGTTATAACCAAAATATATTGAATATTGAATTGAAATAAACTTTGAATAGTTCCATTTATGCTGGAACATAATTAAGGACCAATTAATAGTTTAAATATTATTGATTAGATTTTGAGTTGGAACAATGATAAATACAATTCATCAGGGAATTAAGATAATTTAGTAAATAAATTAGAGAAAAATAAAACAAAAAATATTAAAACCTATTTATTTCTTCTGTGCATTTATTTAGTTTAAGACAATATGGAAGAATTTATTAAATACTTAGCAACATTAATAATGTTATCTTTAAAACCATAGGTTTACCATCAAAACGGATGTCAAAACAGTTCAAACAAAAATATAATAGAAAGAATTATCATGAAGTAAGAAAAGTATGTTAAAGTGTTTATTCGTAACTTATTTACAATGCATACAGTCTACAGGTAGCGTCTTCCCGAGGGGTCGCGGGACGCGTTTACTACGAGAATGCAATTCTTCATTAATTGTGTCCCTACAGCACGCTCGAGTACTTGCTTAGATGTGTTAATGGCAAGAGAACAAGGACCATAAACATAAAGGAATGATTGCCAAAGCATTGAAGATGGTTCATCAAAAGAGAGAATAGATCAAAGATACCACAAATCTTGTATGAAGGATCTGGGCAAGAAGGATGTCACCCGTTAAGGAACCGATCAACCGATCTTGAATCAGGAACAATAAAAAACACTAACCTAACCTTAACCATACATCAGTACTTCCACATACAAATGGTAGAGTTAAGTTTTGACTCGTGGAATGACGACACCACAATAACCGCACCGGATTTAACTCAAGCTAGCTACGTAACTGTTCATGGAAAATGGTTTCGCCCTGTAATGGAGTACGATGTAAGTAATATCACATTTAAATAGAAGTGAAAAAGGAATAAGAATTATCATCTTTACCGAGGGGACGGGCGGCTAACTTTGCTCCCGCAAACATTCCGGATCCTCCTCCGGCAGTCGCACAAGACGTGCTCCGATCCCTATCTGGAGAAACTCTTGTCAGCGCAATACAGTGACACTGCATGCACTAGTATCACACGCATTATACTGCACACACATACTTGCACACTACATACATACATACATACATATCATCACGCCTTTCTCCCGTGGGGGTAGGCAGAGATTACGTCCTTCCACTTGCTACGATCTTGGCATACCTCTTTCGCTTCCTCTACTTTCATGAGCGCTTTCAAATATGCTCGTCGGTTATGAGTACTTTTTACCTGGCCTTTATTTAACACATGATTGATTTGGTCTAGATACGTTCGCCTAGGTCGACCCTTACCGACTTGCCCATTCACCCTCGCCTTATAAATTAATTTCGTTAATCTTCTCTCATCCATCCTCTCTACATGCCCAAACCAACTAAGCATACCTTTCTCTATTTTGTTTACCACATCCTCTACCACACCACAGCGTTCCCTTATCATACTATTCCTGACTTTGTCAATCGTCTTCACTCCAGCTATACTTCTCAGACTTCTCATTTCCACTGCATTAATCTTACTTTCATGCTTCTTCTGCCAAACCCAGCATTCACTACCATACCTAAGTGTAGGGACCAGGACTCCTCGATGCACAGCCAAACGCGCCTTTTCAGTCACTTTCTGGCTGCACATGAAGTTACGCAGGGCCCCATTCACTCTATTCCCTAACAAAACTCTTCGCTCAATATCATCGTCACACTTTCCATCTCTCGTAACCTTTGATCCCAAGTACACAAACTCTTTCACTTGTTCCACTCTGTCTCCTTCTATCGAAATTACGCAATCTGTCATACTTTCTTCTCTTTCAAATACCATTACTTTCGTTTTACTAACATTCACTTTCATTCCTTTACTTTTAAGGGTCCTGTTCACAATACTGACCATCGCCTGCAACTCCTCCGCCGATGATGCCAGTATAACCTGGTCATTAGCATACAGGAGGCATTTGACAGTCAGACCATTCATTTTTAAACCATACTTACTTTCTTTCAAGTCTTTCAAGCAATTGTATAAGCAATATAGGTTAAACAGCCCTGGAGACGCAACACAACCCTGTCTAACACCTTTCTCGATATTAAACCAGTCTAGTCTTGCACACTACACGCAAGGTATATAGGATCTGTCAAGGACCTTTTTTATTTTACAGGTTTACTGACCGTTAGATTAGCGCGCGGCAAATTCCGCGAAACTTTCATTTTCATCACGGGTAGCAGCTTAAGCCGTGATTCGTACCATTTTGTTGCCATTTCTAGGCTGAGCGGTTAAACGCTCGCCTCAAACTTCTGTAAAGATATTAAGGCCCTTCATCCGGTCAATAGCATCAATCAGATATTTAAAAAAATATTTATCGTGTTCATCATGGTGTGGGCCCGTTCAAGTCCTACGTAAGCATGGGATTTATAATTTACAAGAGGATGGAGGGGTTTGAATAGTTTTTACATAAGCAATGTTTACTTTTCGTAAATATTTATACAAAACTATACCATTGCTTACGTTATCATGGGTGTTAACAGCTTTCCTATGTATTGTCTATGCTAATATTGTATTTGCTAAATACTATGTCAAGCAAGTCTTACTCTCAAAAGGTTTTTACAGGGTGGATCATTACGTGAACGATAGTGATTTCTGGAATTTACACCTCTCTCTGTGCTTCACACACACACAAATGTATGAAAGAAAAAGGAAAAAATTTCACTTCACACGAAAGTAAAAAGAAAAAAAAAATCGTCCACTTAAAATGTTTAACCGTATATTTTAAGCATTTTGAGTATGCACTTGAGAACGCTTCGTCGTGATTTCCCGAGTAGGTTTCCTCACTCGAGCCTCTTGACTTAATGTCTGAGGGATAAATATAAATTCATAATTGTAAGGTATCGCTCTGTTAATGACTTGTTTAATTACCCGGGAGTCTAATCAACTATTACACAGTATCTATTGTTTTTCTATATCTATACTTATAAATAAAATTGAAGTGTCTGTTTGTAATATCGAAATAACAACTTTTTACTAAATACATATGAATGAGCTAAATACGTATACATTACCAACACTAAAACACAATGTTTAAAATATTTGTGTAAGTCTGTTTGTTCCGGTTAATCTCCAGAATAGCTGGAACCATTCTGTCGTGACTTTTTCTGATAGATAGCTGAAGTTACCCCTCGTATTCTAGACAAATTTTATTTGAAGTAAATAATTAGGGTGCCTGTAAAAAAATTGAAAACCCAAGAAATTATAATAAATATAATTCAATGGTCAGTTTTACTAGCAAGAGCATGAATTTGTGAACGATATTTTTGCTTTCTTCTTTGCATCAAAACGGTTTTAGCCAAATAATTCAGTTTCCGTCCAAAAACAATTAAAACTCATGAAATTTAAAACAAAACACAATTCAATGCACAGTACAATCAAAACATTATTTTCTATGATTATTTAAAAACTATCAGTGCTCAGTGAGAAATATATTCAGCACGGGAGGAACCGCGACAACACAGCTAGTTACATTTAAAAAATCGCAACAATTTTAATACTACGGGTATTTCAATATCATTTACTTCGCAACCGATTTCAATGAAATTTATATCCTGATTAATGATCTCAATATATTTTATTGAGAATTGAATGTTTTCTAGAATAAAATAACATCTGATTTTTATTTATCTTCAAAACCGCATCTATTTATAATGTTAGTTTTTAATTGTAATCCATTCATTCGTTCAACCAAAAGACGTCCACAGCTGGACATCGGTCTTCCCCAAAGATCTCCACGACGACCGGTTTTGCGCCACCTGCATCCAGCAGATTCCCACGATCTTCACAAGGTCCGTCGGTACACCTTGTGGAGGGCGGCCTACCCACTCTACGTCTTCCAGTGTGTGGTAGCCATTCGAGAGCCCGTTGGCCCCATCAGGCATCGTTTCTGCGAGCAATGTGCCCAGCCCAATACCACTTTATTGTAATATTATCTACCAATTTCTACAAATTGGTTTATTGAAAATGTAATATTTACTTCAAACTGAATTATATTATGAACTGTTTTTGACTTTCAAAAGAAATTTAAATCTTTTCAACGTTAACGTTATTCATAGTATTAACATTTATACAACATATTATTACATAAACTCATTTTCTATAGAAATGACTTACAAAATCTAAGCGAAATTTAAAATACCATACCGACTTTAAACCAAAGTCATTTTTAGTGTTTTTTAATACTTGGTAACTGCATTTGGAGCTTGCTTACCAAGCGTTTAAAAACATTGATATTATTTTCTTGACGATTGTTAAAACAACAACATGACTACGGCGGCATTTGAGGGGCAATACGAGTATGCACTGTCATAACGGATAATTACTTGTAATCTTGGATACGATTTTTCTAGCCATTGCTTCTAATCATTGTATTCAACATAACATAACATAAGCTCACGCCTGTTATCTCCGAAGGGTTAGGCAAAGGTGAAATAGCTAACTACACCACCCACATTTCGCCGAGTTTAGTTCCATCCCAGATGTGACTGAAGGCGAGCCTGTCACCACATCGGGCACAAATTCCAAACTCCGGGATGATACTGAGTAGAAAAACCCAATACCACTTGACCCGACCCGGGGATCGAACCCGAGACCTCAGAACGGCAGTCGCACTGTAATACAACTGCGCCACCGAGGCAGTTGTATTCAACGTTTTGATATATATGCCATTTGTATTTATTTTCACGTTCTTTTAGCGTTAGCTATTGTAGAAAGCGTAGCTAAGCTCTTATTAACATGTTATTGTTCTTTCATAACAAATGCTCTAAGCAATTTTTATATAATGCCCTACCACCATTTTAAGGTTTTCTCACGCTGTTTTCCTTCACCGAAAGCTCTGTCTATACCAATAAATATAATTGAATTGCGTGTTTGTAATGTCAAAATATTTTTTTTATAAATTCATATCTATATGAACTTATTTACGATACCTATACCAAAACTACAATATTTAAAATTTTTGTCTGTATATCTGTTTGTAATGACACCGATTTTGAAGCGACTTTTTTTGATAGATAACTGAAGTTACCCCGAGTAACTCAGGGTACTTTTAATTTTCGAAAATAATTCAGGTTCCGTGTAAAAAATATAAAACTCATAAAAATTTGAATAAAATCCTATTATTGAATAGGATTGGCACAGTTTTACGGGAAAGTGCTATAAGTTATGAAACACATTTTTACTTTATCTTAGTAGTAAATTTTTTAAGGAAAACAATTAGGGTTCCATAAAAAAAATCAAAATGCAGTGAAGAATATATGAAACGCGAGCGCAGCCGCGGGTACACAGCTAGTAATAAATAAAATTGGATAGGTGGGTTCGAAATTGCAAATTGCCTTTTGTCTACTCCTTTTTTTACGGTGAATAATATATAACATTTTGGTAAATCAATTCATAGTACTTAACTGGTTACTTAGGTTGAAAATGAAACACCAAGCATCTCTTAGACTTCAACCAACTACGCCCCAGATTCAGTCCCTTTGCTGAAATCCAGACGAAGGTATATAAAAAGAATAAGAGGATAGGTAGTTCAGGAAAAAGATATACATCCAAAGGTTACATTGATCACGCTTCCCACATCCACGATTTTTTCCAAACATAATCCAAGCTCCAAGTATTTGATCCAACAGTTCTCAATTTGATTTCATATGCCCTAAACCAGTTTTATATTGCAACCCGCTGTTCCTCGAATTACGTTATATGTGATATTACGTCCAATTTATTTTGACCTTTGGCAAGGACCTTAACGGCCGGATAGAGCGATAAGATAGGTCAAGTTGAAATGGACCTTTTAATCTAGAGTTGGACTCTGGTCAAGAGTGAGCTGGTTTGTGTTAGTTACGTAAAATATGTTTAATAGTTAGGATTGAAAAGTTTCTAATAATCATTTCAGAAGCATTGGTTTTGATTAATGTTTGTCTTGGAATGTACATGTTTTGAGAAATGACGGAATATATGTGACAAAAATAGTCATGACTACGAAGGTTGACGCATAAAGGAGGAAACGATGGTCAAATAAAAGATGCGTGGAATGTACAAGGGAAGCTATGAAAGCAAAAGAGGCGAATGAAGAGATGATGGATGAAAGAGATTCATAAGCGTTAAAGACAAAGCCAACCCAAATAACTAAAAATTGGGATCAGGATGATGATGATTATGAATGATTTTCATTAATAGAAATAGCTGTTTTATAATACAACAGCAATTAGTTGAAAGGTTATAGTAGGCTAGGAAAAGCCCTGTGCAAAAATTCAGACATTACAAAAATTCTCTCAAAAATTAAGCTATAGAATATTTTATGTCTCATATGACTAATAATTTATGGGCTAGCATTGTAATGCAGCCCATAACAAGCTTAAAGTAGTTTTAAATCTTAATTAAAAGGCCAAGGCATCAAAATTATTAATTATATATCTACAACCACTTCAACATGTTTTATATAATGATACATGATAAGCTTGAGTTTGGATTGGGACCATGTTAAAATAATTAAGCAAGGAATTAGTTGCTACATTGTTTTTCACGATTCTGTAATTGGTATAAATAACAGTGTCAGTATATATTGATTAAGATTAAGATGTAATTCTTCAATGAAACCTATTAGGACAAACCAAGATTTGATAAATACTTTTTTTATTTCGCAATTTAATCTATGGAGTAGATTTACTTCGTAAATTACAACTGGACTCATGTATGATCAAACAAAGGTTATGGTTCTATGTAAAATGACAATGACTATGACCAGTTACTAACGATAAGGATTAGTAATTTAAAAAAAATTGATAGAAAAATACGTAATAATAACAACTAGGCAGGATCTTTATGATAATTACCTTAAGTTATGTGTATTTATGTGAATAATATAATTTTGAATTGCTTAATGCAAATAAAAGTGAACATATAACTTGTAAAACAAATACTAATTTGCAAAAGTTTGCTCCACTTTACTGGTAAATCTTTTATGTTTGTACTTTGATTCTATTCTTGGAGGGTTACGTATCATGGTAACCGATCGTTGTTACCACTCGTAGATTAAAACAACTTTCATAACTTATAACTTTGTCAGCATCGATTCCCACAGTTGGTTGACATATAAAACTATGTCATCTAATAAAACATAAAACGTGATGGCTCATATATAATCCGAGGGGTCAGAAGCAGGCTTCATTTTATGACGGAGTCATATTTTGATGTGGCCAATGAGATTTTTTTATTATTTCGAAAGGAAATATTTATATGCTTTGCGTTTTAATATAAGCATTATTTGGTAAAAACCAAGGATTCGGATGAGACCTTACAAAACTTCATTATTTCTTACTTCCAAAAAAGGTGTTAAAGTTATTATTTTTTCTTATTATACGAATATTTACATCAGTATTTATTCCAACATTATACGAATATTTCATAGTAATTTACACGTATTCATTTTATCGTCTTCTTTACCTTGCCCTACATTAAGTAGGGTCGTCAGGTTTCTTCTTCCACTCTTCTCTATCAGCTAAAATTTCAACCTCATTAAATGTCATTATACATACATATTATTGTTCATACAATTCATTTATACCTTCTTCGGTCTCGATCCGTCTTCACACTTTTCTAATTCCGTGACTCTCAACTCCTCTCATTAGATTAGATAACACGATAATCTGTTACTCCTTAAAATCAAAATCGAATATTCTTTATTAAAAACTATAATAAAAATTATGGCATAATAACAATAAACGGTTTTAGCGGAAATTCTCTATCACTGGTGTTACTTTCAAAGCTTCCTTTAATAGAATCAACTCTATTCTTATACATTCTAGTTAAGCAATAAATCCCTCTTAACATTCGCATCTCTCTGCACACACTCTTTTTTCATTCGTCTCTTTAGTTACCCAGCATTCAGATCTATATAACTCGATAACCATTACTTTTTTTATTTATATTAATAAGAGCGAGAGACATCTGTCGCGCTTCAAAAACACTGTTAATATCGAAATGCAGTTTTCAGTCCGATGAGTACGTTGTGTGATGACTACGCATGGCTGATCTATTAATCAATGTGAGTAACGTCGCGGGTAACTCATCGTCTACCTAGGGATTAGATTGTCATTTTAAAAGCTTTGATTTTTTTCTATTTTGTTGGATGCTAGAGCTCAGATTTTAATGGGTTACCTTGAAACAGCAGTTCAGCATTAACATTCATTACATTTCGAATTTTTAAATTAATTCAGTTTTAGTATGTATTAAACGAATTGGATGTTAATACGAGAAATAAAAATATTTGAAATAAATGTGTCTACAGAAAGACATCATTATCGTTCTCATTATTCAAGGTAAAGCGCTTCCAAATGTCGCTTCTGTTTTCAATCTTTCACATCCCAATTTGACATAAGGTTAATATGTTAAACTATAACACTATATTTGCTAAGATGTGGTCACCATTTAACAACTTCTCAATTACAACGGTTGTTAATTTCTACCAGCTCGTTGGTACGTACTTCTTGCTTACTCTTTAGTCCGTGTCAGTGGTTTTGGTTCGTTAATGCGACTATTCATAATAAGTTTACTTATAACAGGTCATGGAGGTAGAAATAATACAAATTACAATTTAGAGCCATATAAATCCATGTATTTGTATAAAAAAATTATGTCGGTAATTTTTTTTTTTACTACTAAAGATAACTATAAAGATTACTGTTAGGTATTGATATAATCTTTGATGGACTACCATAATGATTAAAAAGTCTAAATCTAAATAAAGCATCCTTACTCGACGGAAACTTTTTATGTGTCTGCAAAATCGAATATTCTATAAAGTTTGTCCGCTTATTAACCAGGATGACTTGAAATTTTGTGCAAAAGATCATTAAGTTAACTTTTCAGCTGTACTATTCCAGAGTAACGTTGGTGGAATAACGTTAAAAATATACCAAAAACAACGGTGTTAAGTGAAAGGCGAACCCTTCAGTGGCTGATCAAGATTAATTGCCGACCCATCAATAACCTGACGTCAAAGCACGCTCGGACGATTAGTGAGAGATGGCAACCGGTTGATAAAATTGCATATATTACACCTTTATGGTTTGGGATAAATATCAACATTTTTTTTATATTTGCGTAGATTGATATAATTTAAAGATTCAAAATAGCAAAGTCCGTATCACTTTGATGCTCTTTGAGTGTATTAAGCGCTCGCTAGAAAACTATATTGAAGCTGTCAAGGTTATTCTTTTCAAGACCATTTAGTCTGTTCTGAAGCAGAATTTGACTGGTAAAGTATAAAACTAAAAATCTACTGTAAATCTGTATGACTTTTGACTTGTTAGAATGATGCTGGAAAGAGATTAATATAAATAAGAAGAATAATATAATCGCAGCGAGAGAGTGCCGCGTTAGAGATCTGATGATCATTTTAGCTAGTAAATTGACATTTATAGATCATTGTGAACATATAATACAAAAACCTTACAACATGTTAGTCTTCATAACTAGAATATCTAAACCATTTAGGAATAAAACTTCTATAAAATATTATTCTGTGCCTATGTACGAAGCATTCCAGAATTTTCTTCACAGATATGGTACCCGTATTATGCTGGACATATTAATCGTTTTGAAACTATTATAAGTTCCTGAGATGGCTCAAGTGGCGAAGTATGCTTATATCTACGGATAGAAATAAGAACCTCAGGGAACTAGGGACGCTAACATTAGAACGAAGACGATCAGTAGCAGATTTGACACTCTTATATAACATTATAAATAGTAAGTTAGATTGTCGAAGTCTGGTGGAGCTTATAGGCCTCAGAGTTACATCTGTACGTACTCATAAACCTCGTCTCTTATTTGACCCCAGAACTTATGCAGGTAATTCTGTTATGATAAGATGCGCTCATTTATACAATGATATAGTATCCGATGTAGATGTTTTTTTTTTTTGTGAATGTAGCACGAGCTATGAAAAAAAGTGATAGACATTATTACTAGAACTAGTTTAGGTGCAGTTAAGGAAATAATCATTCATTCTCACTCACACGATCATACACAAATACACACATTTTTTTTTTAAATTTCGGTACGTCAATAATATTGTCATAGTTATCAGTTTTTTTTTCAGGCAACATTTTATGTACAATTTTTTTTTATTCTTCGATTTCCATAGTTGTCACTTTTTAATGTAGATAGATTTTGTAGAAATAATTAGCTTTGTTTGGGACAATTACTATAATATGTATACACATTAAAATTCATTATATGTAAAATAAATTTAATGGCTGTTGTTTTCTTGGAATAAATAAATGAAATGTGTCAGACACATTAAGGCTGATGATTAACTAGGAGCATTAAGTAACATGCGTGTGGCTGAATCACAATTATTTTCTCTAACAAAAAGTCAAGTCATCGATCTATTGCTTGAGTGCTTTCAAAAGTTATCCATCACATCGAAACTGTAAATTGTCGACGAATGAAATAAATATATTTTAAACCGAGATAAAGAAATATAAGTTAAAATTTTGCCATCAAATCCACGTATATTACGAGGCTCTGCAATAAAGCGGCTGTTTGTATCAGACTTCTCTAATTATAAAAGTTAGTGTGATATCCCTTACCACATCTGCGTCTAATAGTTTCGGCTGTGGAATTTCACAAGCTGCCGTCAACCGTCAGCTCGCAGTTTTAAGGGTTCTGTAAATATTACATTCGAAACTTTCGACTTCAAAAGTTTGGAACTTTGCACAGCACTCTAAAAATTTGCAGTAATAACGATCATAACTGTATCATGTATCGTTAGACGAAGCAATAAGGTTGTTTTCATACTGTATATATTTAATGTATTTGACTCTATACATATAATTTCTCCAGGTATTACGTGGCTTTAAATGGTAACACACCAAGATTACAGTGATTGACTCTCAAGGGATCCTGCTACAATTTAATCGTTTGTTGTTAATTGTAGCTAGTCGATTGAAAATTGGAAAATGTATCAGCGTGTACCGCAGTGTTTGTTTTATTTTGTGCCGTATTTTGCCAGGCGAATTTGAGTTCGATTTAGTCGCAATTATGATATTAACAAAATTTATAGAGTATAATTTAATAAGATGTTTTTTATTATTTAAAAGTCGAATGTAACACGTTAAAACTAATAACTCGCTCTTTTCTCTGTCCATACTTTTTTCACATAGTATATAGGCTGAGTGTTTTGACCACAGCCTACCTGTTGTTAAGTGACATCACATCATCATGATTGTCAACAGACTAATCTTAGAGATACTGTTTCTCAAGAGATGTTGCCGGAACACTCATATTGGTATTTGGCGACCACACCATGCTATGGTTTCCTCACGATGTTTTCCTTCGCCGAAAGTTGTTTTTTTTTAACCTAGCTAATGCTGTTGACCGGAAGGGCCTTTACAGCTTCACCGAACTGAAGGCACTCAGCCGCAATAAGGTGACTAGCACAAGGGCTACCAAAGTGGTACGAACCTCGGCTTGGCCGTCACCTGAGTATTCAAACTCACTCGCGAGTTGTGTCCTAGCTGTTCCCTACATTTTTTATTAATATAAAAAAAGGTTCCTTATAGGTTATGTGCAGGAGTGTGTGAGTGTCTGTGCAGTGTTCTCGAAAGCTCAGGTTAATTTTTAATGTTATATAGGTGGGATCGAACCCGCGTCCATTGACGCGGATCCAGTCGCACTACCCACTACGCCATCATCACTTTCGATCTTTATCCGAGCTCGTCAAAATGCCACTTCATTTAACGTTACATACATAAAGTATAAGAATGATGACGATACATGATAGATCAGATTCTATCGAAGGATGGAATCATCATAAAATATTAAAAAAAAAATCATGGCAGACTACATCTACTACGCCTAAAACCCGTAGGTAGCGCTAACACTTCTTGATCTCGGTACACGAGTTTTTTTCACAAGTGTACGATAGTCACAATCCAGTCAATATCATACTACATTAGGTGGTCCCATTAATCCCATAATTATTGAAAATCAACGCTGCAGTATCTACCGTAAGGTAATGCTGCAACAAGTAGCTTGTAAGAGGGGCCGTTGTTAGACATAATCGAAAATATTTCTAATGTTTGTTTTTGTATTTGTCATTCTATACTAATAAATAAAATTGAAGTGTGTGTTTTTAATGTTAATTTTTTTTTATTAAATAGATATTAATGTGTATACGATACCTATACCAAAAATACAATTTTAATTTTGTTTATGTGTTTATCTGTCTGTTTGTTCCGGGTAATCGCCGGAACGGCTGGACGGATTTTAACGGGACTTTTTTTGTAGTTAGCTGAAGTTACTATGGATAACTTAGGGTACTTTTAATTTTCAAAAAGAATTAAGATTCCGCGAAAAAAAAATCATAAAATCCGATTAAAGTGCTTGAATTTATGAGAAAATATTTTTACTTTACCTTAGTACTAAAAAGTATTAGGTTCCATATAAAAAGTCAGTGAAAGAATATATGAATCGCAGGGGCAGCCGCGGGTACACAACTAGTCCTACAATAAATTTCTTCTTTTTTTTTTCCAAACCCTCTACTTTGAAGTCTCGTGATTAATGGACTATCTCTTATTTATGAACTAGCTGTATGCCCGCGGCTGCGCCAGAGTTTCATATATTCTTCACTGCGTTTTAATTTACTTATATGGAAACCTAAACATTTTCCTAATTTTTTTTTTTACTATTAAGATAAAGTAAAAATATTTCTCATAAACTCAAGCACTTGCCCATTAAACTGACCATTGAATCGGATTTTATTCACAATTACATGAGTTTTAATTTTAATAAATTACGCGGAATCCTAATTATTTTCATAAACAAAAATACTCTTTGTTATTCGGAGTAACTTCAGCTATCTACCAACAAAAACTCACTTCCGAACCGGTCTAGCTGTTCCAACGATTACCTGGAACGAAAAGACAGGTGTATTTTTGATATAGATATCGTATATACATTTGTATCTATTTAACAATAAAAAATATTTTGACATTACAAACAGACACTTTAATTTTATTTATTAGTATAAATGAAACGCATTTCAGTATCAGACTCGTTCATTCGTTCATTTCGTTGATTATCATATAAGAATGTACCGTTTCCTTATGTACCATGAAATTCTCAGTTGCTTAATTAGCGGTATAAGTGTCGCTTTACCCACAATATCCTGTGAACTAGGCTAATGAGTTTGTAAAACTTTGTTAGCTCGAAAGGGATGTTTTACGTTCGCAACTTGATACTGTTTAATGCTGATATCCCTTGCATTTAGCTCTTGAAAGCTTTTGAAGTTAATGTAAATTTAAGCCATTCCTTGTTCGTGCAATATTTATAATTTAGATTGAAGTTGTAGCAAGCCTGGTAATTAAGACTAAAATCTGTTTCTCAATCCTACAATGAACGTGAACATCTAACGTAGGTGCAATTCTTGAATCCTCAATTTAAAGTCTCTATAAAATAATAACTACTATACTATAAGGTATTCCGATAATTATATTTACAAGACTGTTGTTTAAGAGATAAAAGTAACTAGAAGACAGTTAAGTATGAAGATGGATGGATTTGGAAGTAGAGGAAAATCAAAGCAAGATATGTGTATGAAAGATGTGAATGTTTAGATGACAAATGACATAGGAAAGTGAAAAAAGGTAAACATATTGTGTTGACACCCTACTTAATGTAGGATAAATTAAAGAAGATGTTGGTGGTGGTGGTGAACCGCTTCCATTAACGTCACGTGAGATAAAAAAAAAACATTGTGTGGTTTTATGAAACTACGATGCTAATGAACCTTTTCAAGTAAACGAATCATTGTTTACTTATTTTAGGTTATCATAAAATAATTAAAAACAAAAAAATACCGCGGCGCACTTGCATGAATGATTGAGAATATAAATACTACACGGTTAGCTGATGCGAGCCGTGAGCGCCGATGTTTTAGCCTTGGCTGCTCTGTCGAACGCCTTTCACTTTACCCCTACTTTGCGCCCGGCTGTAATGCGACATGTGATAGATGGACGAAAAAGTTTAAGGCAAAAAATTAGCTTATAATACATTGCACCAAAAATGAAATAAATATATTAAACAGTTTACAGAATGAAACATCGGAATAGAGTACATTTTCAGGTCCGTCAGAGATCCCAGATTCGATAACCGTACAGAGGTACAGTTAAGTAATCTGACGTTTGTAAATACAGAAAGCGCTCTAAATTCCTAAGTTCAAGAAATATTAATTATGATGTATGTATTACAAAATACTCACTAAATACAGCAAAATACTAATGCTATCGTTTATATACCTATATAACACAAAATCGTGTTAGTTATAACCCAAGAACAGTTGGATCAATTATTATGGTGTTTGATTTGTTGGATTGGTCTCCGCCCAGATAATAGAAAAAATCACAAAAAAATTATGAAAAAATCGTATTCTCAAGCGATACAAAGTTTACTAAACTATAAAAACTTATAAAATATTAATGTTACTAAATAGGAATATTATAAATAATTAGATGACGTTTGCACACAGGAAGATCCACAAATTCTTTGAAACTGGCTATCCAATTACGAACAAGGAGTGATATACATATATCATAGATAGACATACTTTTTCTACCTAATACCAAATGTGAAACGTAAAAATAAAGATTAACTTAAAAGGAAAACAGAAAAACATACTAAGTAAAAGAACGCTTTGATCCTTCGAACCTTAGGTAAATCCTTTCAGGTTTTTGTGTTTCCTCTATTTGAATACAAAACAACTAATGTTATTGAAAGAGAGGAAATGATTTGTGGTACTGCCCACTTTTTAATACATAGGTTTATACATATAATTTAATACATATTTAAAAACTTTAGTAGCATAAATCCCAACATTAATTCTTTCTTTCTTTAGTTGAATAATAATAACAAAAGGAGACCGTGGTTAAATATTTTCTATAATTCTAAAATACTCACAATTGAAAATCGCTTACCAGAAACCAAAAATGTTTGTTCCGACCGCAAAAAAACACAATTTATCATTAACCTGAACATTCATAATGGCTAACATTACAACAAATATGTAACAGATTTTACTAATTTAAAGAAAGATCAAATCCTCTTGCCGGAGTGTTGTGCGGTCCAAGACCATTTCTAGAGCGTTAATGGGGACATATGACTTAATGATCCGTAATGTAGATATTCGAAAACGGTAGATGGCAATAGGCGATGTCCTTCAGGGTAGTCTGCGGATTCAGCACAACCTCCGTTACGCACTGGAGGTTAAATAACACCCCTATTCCTCAATGGGATTCGAAAGCAAGTGCCACTATATAAGTAGGTGATGTAAGGAGGTATGAGAGCGAGGACTATGGCCAGCGCCTCTCATAATAGAGAAGCGCAAATCACTAAATCTTAGTTGCGATTTTTGTAAATATTGTTGGTATAAGCTCAACGCTTTGACCACAATCTCATCTATCTTTATTAATGTGTCGAGTACCCATAAAAATAAAACAATAGGAAAACAATGGAAAGCTGGCGTAAACGTCAGGTAAGTGCTCAAGGAGTTAAGTAACGATGTGGTCCAGTTAGGAAAACGCTCTAAGCTTAGAGACATTGACTATCAGATTCTGCTGCCGGAACACACCTATTGGAAAACCGGAACACCGGTTTTTCAAACTTTAAACGCATTACCAACTGCGCCATCATCGCTTCATATAAGTAAATTATTGTTATTCTGGAAGATGTTAATAATAACCAAGTTATGCTCTCAAGAGAAGTGGCGAGGAGTGAAGAAGAAGCGGACGACTGTCAGTTATTGTATGTTCAGAATATCAAATGTTAATTATTACTTGTTTTAATTATATGTAGCATCTCTCATTAGTCTCTCTAATAGTAGTAGTTATGTTTATGTTAGGACTTTCAGTTCAAGCTCTTGGGAACAGACCGCGACCGAGTATTAATTGTATAAGTTTGTTTCGGACGCAAGGCCGTTCATTGCGGTTTATTGTACCCTATATATATGTGTGTGTTTATCTCGTTTTTATTTAAGTTAGTTTGCTTTGTTTTGTTTCTGTTCATTGTACCTAATAAAATTCTTAACAATCATATATTAACAAGGGTAGGGGTCAAAGGTATAACCAAACTATATAAGGAAATATTGGCTAAACCCCAACCAGATAATATATCAAGGCATTAAAAGAAATAATCGTATACATTAACTAGCTGTCTGAACGCGGTTCCGTCCGCGTATCACATTTTCTATTCTGCACAATTCCTAATTGCGTTTTTATAGTTTTTAATTGATCAATGGAAAATAATGTTTCGATGGTTACTATTTTTTGAATTTTGATTTTTGATTTTAATTGAAATACTTGCCAGTAAAACTTTCCATTGAATCGTATAGATTCAAATTTATCAGCAACAAGGAGCAGATTTAACTAATTAGGTAATGTAACAAAACTAACAGTCTGAAGCGATGATGACGCAGTTGGTAGTGCGGTCGGATTCCACGTCAATAGAAGCAGGATCAAACCCGAAGGTGAAATCCACCTATCCAACTCTGTAAAGAAGCCTGAACTTTCGGTGGAAAAAAAAATTGTGAAGAAACCATAGCATGGTAGGGTATTTTCTAATCATGCCCGCATGGGTAGCTACCTTAAGTTAAAAAACCTTTCGGCAAATACCAATATAGGTGTGTTCCGTCAGCATCACTTGAGAACTAGTACCTCTAGGCTTAGAATGTATACCATACTGAACCACATACATATGCAATACTAGAATTCACAGCCGAAATTCATCAAATTAACACCATCAGTTATATCATAATCTATGCTAATAAATAAAAATGAAGTGTCTGTTTTTAATATTCAAATATTATTTAATACTAAATACATGAATGTATGCATGATACTCATACCAAAAATACAATTTTTAAAATTTTTGTCTATATGTTTGATCCGGGTAATCTCCGGATCAGCTAGACGGATTTTGACGGGACTTTTTATGGTAGATAGCTGAAGTTACTGCACTTAATTTAGGGTACTTTTAACTTTCGAAAATAATTAGGGTTCCGCGTAAAAAAATTAAAACTCATAAATTTTTTAATAAAATCTGATTTATGGGCAAGTGCTTGAATTTGTGAAAAATATTTTTACTTTATCTCAGTACAAACATTTTTGTAAAGAAAATAATTAGGGTTCCGTATTAAAAATTAAAACGCAGTGACGAATATATGAAACGCGGACGCAGCCGCGGGCACACAGCTAGTAATAAATAATTTCGTTTAAACAAAAAAAGTAGTACAAAGAAGACTAATAATTTAAAATGAACTTTTGCCAAAAATTTATCTCTTTAGAGACATTTATTGCTGTTAACCTCATCTTTTATACTTTTGGAGGATAAAAATGTACTCTCGCCTTCAGAAGTGTTTTTAACAGTTACATTTTTTTATTACTAGCATTCGAAATAATACCGTAATCAAAGGTAAACTTATTTCTAAAAATGATGTATTGATAAAAACTAAAGTTCGTAAACAGCTATCGAGTAACAAAAAAATTAAAATAAAACAAAAATTTAAAAAAAAGGCGGTTTAAAAATAAAAAAAGGAGAAAAACCTTAAACTGATTTATCTTTGTCTATTTCTATCAATAATTATATCAAAGGAAGCGTTTAAATATTACGTAACGCAATTTTTGAGCCCGTCCCCTCCCCCATGTGACGCGTCGTCACGTTTTTCTTTACTCCCACCCCTCCCTCCTAGTAAAACGATACGTAACCACCACCATGTGACTTTTTACCTGAATGTCACAATTATGTGGCGTAAAGTACCGGAAAGTCGCTAATATACCTATGTCATTGTTTTAATCGCGTTAATAATATTTATTAACATTGAAATGTCTTGTTTTTTAAATCAAGAGATATCTATTTTTTTTTTTTTTTTTGTTCTAATTAATTTTTACTGCTAATAATCATACAATTTATAACGTCGTTTTCCTGACTTGACCCTATCGTTGACACAATTTTGCTTTATCCGCCATTGTTATTCACATGCATGAGATCAAAGTCATCCAAAGTGCGGTATTTTTTGTTACCTACTATACTGAAGTGATGAGAAACACTATCAAAATCTGTTGATAAATATTTTTTTTGCTTTATATTTGGAAGTTAAAAAAGTTTTTGAAATTATTCACTATCCTGTAAAGCAAGCAAGAAATTTTGTAAGGGAAAAAAGCTTAAGTAGTCATTCCATTCCAAATTTGGAGAAAAAAAAAAACGTTTTAAAAAATGCGTGAGAATAAAAATCTCTACGCCACCGTTCTGAAGGGTTAAAACAATGTTACGCAACGCGTAGATCTGCCTTCTACCGCCCCTGCAACGCATCGTAACGTTTCAGAAGACCCCACCCCCAAGTTCGTTACGTAATACTTAAACGCTCCCAAATCTACAATCATAATCATGTGATATTTTTATTGGGGGGCTTTTAACAAGAGTCACATCAGACTTATCACAACTTAATATGACAAATGTTAAAAGTTTTTGCACATACACAATTTTACAAAATTTTAGCAGTCTGTCGTGTCTTTTGGTCAACACTCTCTTTTGTTGCAATTTAGTGGAATAATTTCTAGTCTATCTAACAATAGTCAAATTCCAATGACAGGGCTTTCACTAACTGAAGAACGAAATTTAATAACATTATCTCCTAATTTTAATTATTTTTGATGATTGCAGTATAAATTGTTTTACATAACTTATAGCGTTTCATAACAATCTCATCTGATATTAAGTGACGATGTGATTTAAGATAGTATCGTACTACGCCTACTAGAGGTACTGGCAGTCAAGTGTTGTTTGGTGATAGATTTTCAAGTTAAAATTGGTGAATACCTAGGCGGATATTAGAAGAAGCTCAACCAACGTGCTATGACTTCATAACAACGTTTTACATCGTAGAAAGTTTAGACAAATTATTGGATAAAATTTGAACTTAATCCAAGTAGATTAACGCGTGACTATTTTAAGTAACTTAGTCAAAGTCAACTAACTTAGTTTATTTTATACGCTAACTGTATTTTTTCCTTTAAGAAAAATTATTTAAGTGATTTTTTTAAATTAATGAAATCTCAAATTTCGACAACTGTTTGTAATTACTTTTTACTAGACAGTATAGAAAGAGTTGGCTGCCAACATCCGAACCCCAGAGAGAGGGTTTAAAAAAAAAATAGACAATTCTTCTGATATGCTAATAGTATTTGCATGATGAAATTTATCCCATTTTATTATAATACTAGCTGTGTGCCCGCAGCTCCGCTCGATTTCATCTATACTTTATTGCGTAATATAGTTTTTAAACATTCATAGGAAAATAATGTTTTTTATGGTGCTGTCCATTGAATCGTTTTTTTTTTTCATTTCTTATGTTTTTTTATGCAGAACCCTAATTATTTTAGAAAAATAAAAGTAGCACCTTAGTTGCACGGAGTAACTTCAGCTATCTACCAAAAAAAGTTCCGTTACAATCGGTCCAGCCGTTCCGGAGATTTGAGAGGATAAACAGACAGACAGGGATCGTATATGATATGTATTTAGTACGATAACATAGATATGTATTTAGTAGAAAGTTGTTATTTTGATATCGCAAACAGACTCTTCAATTTTATTTATTAGTATAGATAGGTATATCTCACATCGAATAATAAGATGTAAAAACGTATCGAGGGAAAAAAATCAAACAAAGAAATCCGTTTCTCTTTTTCCGTTCAAATTATCTCGTTAATTGTACAAAACCCGATAAAACAAGGAGACCCCTGTTTGAAACAAAATTTGTAACTGTCGTTTTAGAAATTTCTTTTGTTACCGAACTGAGTGAATAAATCGATATAGTCAAATAGGGTACGCGGATGTCGAGAAACCTGATTACGTTATTTGTCAAATAATTTATTAAGTTACACTTCTTTACGAGATAGAATGTTGATTTTAGACTTTTTCTTTAAGTTAAAACTTACTTTAGCTTCGTCAAGTTATTCTCGGTAGAGAAAAAAAAAAAACGTATATATTCGCGTTACCAATGCTATGGCATCAGCCGTGTCAACATGCTACAGTATGTCAAGTATAAGACGGTGTTTAAGTGCTGACGCTCAGAGGTAAATAATAACATTTATACTTACGCTGTATATGGTATGTTTTTTTTACACGGTATAGGCTCAGTGCTTTTACCACAATCTCATCTGGTGTTAAGTGAAGATGTGGTCCAGGATGGTAAACACACAAAGCCTAGAGGTACTGGTTCTCAAGTAATGTTGCCGGAACACACCTATTGGTATTTGGCGAGAGGTTTTCGAACTCGAGGGTGGTAGTTACCCAGGCGGGTAGCATTAGGAAATGCCGTACCACCATGATATGTTTTCCTCACAATGTTTTCCTTCACAACAAGCTCAGGCCAATTTTATAGTCGGATAGGTAGGATCGAATCCGCATCCATTGACGCGGAATCCGGTCACACTATCCCCTGTGCCATCACTTCACGCGTATGGTTTGATTATGGATGTACATAATTATTGCTCGGAGCGCCAATAGATGTAAAAACCAGACAAATGTCATGTGGTAGATTGTTAATAATTTCAACTATCAAATTAAACAATAAAACAGTTTTTGAAAGTTTCAAGTTTTCACTTTGGCAGTCCCCGTGACTGCCCACTTTTTTAAATTACTGTAAGAGGACGTATTATGTTAGCATGGTGGTAGGGCATTCTCTAAGAATATCCGCCTGGGTAGCTACCAACCTCAAGTTTGAAAACTTGTCGCCAAATACCAATAGGTGTATTCCAGCAGAATCACTTGAGAATCAGTATCTAAGCTAAGTGTGTTTACCATCCTGGACCACATCGTCACTTAACAATGAGATTGTGGTCTAAGCACTGAGCCTATATCGTGTAAAAAAATGTAAACATTAACGGGGCTATTCTCTGTTTATTTTTGATGACATGAGGGAGGGAGAGTCAAAAATGACAATTTTTTTACTTACGTAATACTGGAACGATTCCTAATAAAACTATACCGTTATTATAGTGCATATTCTAATGCATATCATGTGACTGTCTTCGTTTTGATGCGAAATTCGGCAGGTTTCAATATACGATCTTAATCTGCTCCACCCACTGAAATACGACATTTCAATTCTTTTTTTCTCTAAATTATCTGATCAGAGTCAGTGATCACTCATACAAACCGATATATTATCAGTTTGATCTTAATCTCAACTTTTAAGATTCGATATTGAAACCCGCCGATAGACATCATCTAAAATATACACAGAGAGACGTCGTACTGTCCTGTCAACGGGAATAAATAGCATCGCATTTGCAATTACAAAATGGGCGATTATCTTGAACGTGCAAACAGACGAGGATGCAAAAACCAAAATAAATCTCTGCGGAAGACGGTGAACCGATTTGAGAGCGTTTCTCATTTAAAATTCCACCCCGCACCGTAATTCGGAAGAGAATCTTCCACCCTACCATTTGTCATTCTGTTATATTACTCGATCGTAACTCTCAACTATTCCATTATCGCTGTTAATTAAATTTTAAGCAAACTTTGACTACAACGGTATTTTGAAATACAAACAAACGGCTTTTTAAAATGTTTAGGGTCATTACTTACTAAAGTTTTAAATTTTGATAACCATTTAGAATATCACAAAAAGTCAATAAGATTTAATAAGTTTTAATAAACTCGGCATAAATAAAGTATTCATTCAAAATGTTCTCCAAAAAACCTAAAACAGAGTTCTTCTAAACATTATTATTGGAATAGAATTGAAACTGTAAAATTTTGAAATGTACATTGTAAGCTATTCGTTACTAAAATAAGTAGTAAAATATCGATTTTAGAACTAGGATTTAAAATCTTCGTTCTTTGTGATAAGGTTGGTGAATAATGTAGGTTCTCCAATTACCATCGCGCTAAATTTACTAGTGAAAGTTCCTGTCCCCGGGGCACCTCCGGCAGTGGCCCAGGACATGCCCCGATCCCTAGCTATGGAGGCTTCTGTAATCAACATGGATACAGTTGACACTTTCATGGACCAGTACAAAAGGCATAACATTGCACCCCACACTCCTGTATACTACACGTAGGTGCATTGGGTTTTATAAGGAATCTTTCCGCAGAATTTACGTCTATGGTAGCAGCCCAAGCCGAGGTCCGTATAACTTTAGTGCCTTTGCGCTAACTACCACTCTCCTAGCTGAGTGTCCTAAGCTCACGCACTAAAAAAGTTCGGTTAAGCTGTCTTCACCTTCCGGTCCACAACATTAATTAATTTCAAGAAAATAATGTTGCTTGCCTTTGAACGTCTCGAATTAAAAAGTGTTATTACTCGAAAGTGTTTCACTTAAGAGAGAAACACGTTATTACATTCAGACTTATAGTAAGTGTATTGGGTCATTTGAATTCCGTTTCGCTATTTGAATTGGAGATTTTACAGGCTTTAATCTAAAACCGACGGCGGACGACGTCGGTACGTGTGCCTTTATCTGACTAATTAACGACTTGACGAAGACTAGATGTTCGGATATCCGAGGAAAACGAGGTTTCTTAATGGTTTCACAGAATTTAAATAAAGAATTCATTCAAGGTTCTTCTTTGTATAAATTGATTTCAAATTATTTACTTTTTTTTTACGAAATCATTTATTATACGCGTTATTCTTTGATGTGAAAACGCAGCGTTGCTTATAATTCGATAACCAGTAAACTTATTTATATTTTTTTTAAATATAGGTTTTGATATATCCTGATTATTAAATAAAATCGAAGTGTCTGTTTGTAATATCAAAATATTTTTTTTTATTAAATATATATGAAAGTATATACGATACCTATGCCAAAAAATATATTTTTTAATTTGTCTGTTTGTTCCGGGTAATCTCCGGAATGGCTGGACGCATTTTGACGGAAACTTCTTTGGTAGATAGCTGAAGCTATTCCGGGTATAATAATTAAAGTGATGTGTAAAAAAATTAAAACGCATAAAAAATTGAATAAAATCCGATTCAATGCACAGTTGTACAGGAATGTGCTTGAATTTATGACAAATATTTTTACTTTTTATGTAGAACAAAAAAAGTTTATGAAATTAATTAGGGTTCCGTATAAAAAATTAAGACGCTTTGAAAAATATATGAAACGCGGGCGCAACCTTAGGCATACAGCTAGGAAACACTAAATACGGTTAAAAATCTCCAAATTAAATTATTAAATTATTGATAAGTTAAAAAAAAACTTGAAAGAATTTATAAGCTTTTTTACTTTTCTTAAACTATAATTTATTTATATCACGTAACATAACAAAATATATTATATACTAAAATCTGAGCAAAAAAAATACGTCTAGAATTTTTAAAACAATCATCACGTAAATGGGTGCTGTAGGTTACGAGTTATAAGCCAACTTACGGACAGTTCAAAAGACACGTTTATTAAAAATTCGGGAACGAGAATTTTTGCATATGTTGTAATGGGTTTTCAAAAATTTAAAGACAGATTATAAGTAATATAAACATCTTACCTTCCATCCAAAACTGATTTTTATTCTCTCACATTACTACGAAAAGTTAAATTGAACAGTCACAATTTAAAGCGTCCACAAACGAATAATGGAATCCACAATAAAGAACAAACTTTTAAAATTCGAACGTTTTCTCGCGTCCGGAACTTATACAATTAAGCGAACACCCTCTTCGTACTACAGTCTGAAAGACACTGACTCCTGAAAGTCCGTACTCTATACGCACGGCACCGCTGTAATACTATTACAAAGTTTTGCATCGTATCTGTTAGAATATAATATTAAATTTATAGCTCTTAAGACACAGCACTAAAGTTTTAAAATCAAAAGTATTTGATTTTTCTAAGTGCAAATTGATATTTGTATGTTTGTATCATTTCGGACAAATTTGAATATGTGGACGTTGTAATTTGCGTGCGTGATGTTGGTAAGTTTTGAAAACAGTGTGTTGAATTTAAATGTTGGTACTAGTTCATTGTTTTCAAATGTTGCTGCGTTGTATTTTTAAATAATATATTTAAGTATTGCCACCCAACGTGACAACATTCCCGTCTGGCGGCGGGCTGGACGGCATTCATTATTTATAGAGGTAATAGTATTTAGGTAAGCAATTAGGTACGTTTATTTAGTTTTTTGTTATTTAATTATAATGTATTATATAAATTAACACACTTTTTGATTTGAATAAATTTATTACATATATAAAAATAATAATAATATAATTATAGAGAACAGACAAGTAAGATCTGTGAGGCAGATTTTAGGGATATCTATACTAATAAATAAAATTGAGGAGTCTGTTTGTAATATCAAAATATAATTTTTTTACTAATTACATATGAATGTATTTCTCAATAATTGTAAATTGTTAACAACGTAAATTGTTAAGACAATGAGAAAATTAACATTTTTTTAAATTCTGCCGACGGGATTCTAAAGCCTGTGTAGAATAGCTCTACGAACGGGAAAAAAAAGTCTGAGATTTGTAATAAAACAATAATCGCACTATCAATGTTAACATTTAAAGTACATGAAATGGTTAATTAAATAATGTATAACTTATTGAAAACCCACTATAAAAATTTTTCGACGCTGGATTATTATTCGTTGATCTATCCTGTAGTTCCTGAATTATTTCAAATTAAAATTATAATATTTAATTTGTTTCAATAATATTTCTTGTTGTAGTGCTCGAGTAGGGCGTGGCTACTCGGGAGAGTACTCGTTTTCGGACGTATTTTCGCCCCCTTTTTTTTTTTTTGACAGGGGGAAATGCATTTACGTATTTTCGCCCTAGGTAAAAATTATAAATATTAGTCCTACAGTTTCGGGAGTTAAAAAAATTTTTGGAAAATTTCCTTCTCTTTTTGAATCTTTTTATAGGTTTGAAATATTTCAAATAGATTTTGAGATATAAACAAAAAACTAAAACCCTTCTTTTTTTCAGTTCATTATTTATAACTTTTGTAATTTTTTTGCGAGCGCATCTTGATTTTTTTCAAAATTTTCTACATGCGATTTCAAATCAAATGACACCTCAACCATAGTTTTAGGAGCCGGTAACAATTTTTTGAACTATTAGGCTCTTGTTGACCATATGAATACAATCATAATGGTGTTAGCTCTGTAAAATTGAAAGATTAAAGATTTGACGATCATACTTCTTTTTAAAATTTGATCGTCGCACATAATATTGGCAGCGTTATATATGAGGTATACAGTTGCTATTGAATAATATGCAGAGGAATGAAGTGTCCAATCGAGTGTGTATTTGTCTCAAGTAACATATGGTTTTTATTTGGTTGTTATTTTATGGTTTCTATGGTTGAATAAATGAATCCAAAAATACCTTACCTATAATTGCGTCACAGTGCTTTTGTTCAACCAAAAAAATACTGCAATACAGGTTATATACGTAACAGTTTTTGAGCGTTAATAACAATTTATGTATTTTTAGGCAAACGCTTTAATTTTGAACATTTACATAAAACTGTGGCACAGAATATAATGCAAATCAAAATTCTTATTTCGTAATAAATTCTTAAAATGTTGTACAAGAAAAATAACTCCGTTATAGCCGCCCCAAGATAAACTTTTCCGCGAAATATTCAAGAACTTTCCGTCCGGATTCAAAACATTCTTCGACTGAACCAATATTGGTCCCAAGGTACAAAATTCCAGACGCGGTTGGATCAAACGTTTGACGTATCTTCCAATGGTATTTGTTCAGTACAACGGCTATCTGGATTGGAATTGCTCGGTGGGGTTCCATTACGTTATTTTATTGTTTCGCCACCACATAATTTATTTAATTTTAATTTGACGTCTCCAAGCTAGCCTGTAAGGTACGTAGGTACAATAAAGCCGACGACTCATTTGGAAACATGTAATTTCGATTGAGGAGGTTTTAGCTAAAAACTTGATTACCTAGTTATTTAATTACTAGCTGTATCCCCGCGGCTTCGCCCACGATTCATACATTCTTCACTGCGTAATACAATTTTTAAATAATCATTGGAAAGTAATGTTTTGATTGTGCTGTCCATAGAATCGTTTTTGTTCATCGAATTTTATTTTTTTTACATGGAATCCCAATTATTTTCCTATATTTTTTTGGTAGTAAGAGAAAGCAAAGATATTTCTCACACACTAAAATACCTGCCAGTAAAATGCATTGAATCGGATTTTATTCACAACTTCATGAGTTTTAGTTTGTTACGCGAAAACATAATAATTTTTTGAAAAATAAAAGTAGGCCAAGTAACAAGGCAAAATCGCCAAAATCGCTCTAGCCGTTTCGCAGATCAGGCGGAACAAATAGACAGAAGACAGGCGAAATTTTTAAAAATTGTTTTTTGGTATAGGTATCCATTTATACGTGCATATGTATTTAGTAAAAATGTTTTTATTTTGATCACACACACACACAAACCGACACTTCAATTTTGTTCATTAGTACAGATATTATTTTTATAAAATTTTGTTATTGTAAGTAACTTATTTTTATAGACAGGTATTTTCATGATATGATATCATTTTAGACAGAGGTAGGAAATAAAACACAAAACATAAATTTGTGTTGCCTCTAAACTTTTATTGTAAGATTTATTTCAATAGTGAGAATTCTACTAACACTAATCTAGGTTATATTTCGAATAATTAACTTAGTTATTATTATTATATATTATTATTATTAAATTAGTTAACATTATAGCGTCATGTTGATGATGACAATAAACTGCTGACTGTTACAGTGCTCCAACATTTTATCATATAATTAAGAATATCAATTGAACTACCATACTGACCACGCGTGCCATATCAAATATCACTCATACATTGATTTTACATGTATGTCTTCCGGACGCCCTCAGTCGGTTCGCTCATTTCACCGGTTCAATTTCTCTGATAAAATAATATTATATTTTACGTAATAACTATGCCCAGTTGTAATGTGAAAAGTTGCAATATAGTAGGAGCAAAACCCCAAAATCTCGTGGTATATATTTTCATGTGTAAGTATTTAATTGTTTTAATTTTATGTAACAAAAATAATACTTGCATGAGGCGCCGCCATGACGCTTTTTGTTTAGACTAGACGCTGTTGTGTTGTGCCTACTCTTAATTGTATGATTTATCGAGATAGCAACTGATATAGAAACAATGAATTTATTATTTCATTAATGAGTTACTTCACAGGTGTTGATGTTTTATGTCTTTACATGATCACAAGCTCGACCAACATGCTTAGGATAACAATTTCAAGTATCTTATTAATATAGAAATATATTTAAATATCAGACTATACTACACCTACTACAAACTATCAAGTATAATTAAAGATATATACTCATACATTAAAATTATTTTATTTGAAGGACATTAAATAAATTGTGAACTATTAATTAAAATATTATAACATTTAAAATTACTTGTAATAAATGTTATACAATAAAATTGTGAAATAATTGTTTGTTGAAGTTATTTCTCTAATATTGCCGAAACTATCGATTCGGTATGCGTACCGGCGCACGGCGCACATCACTTTACGAATTCCGCCTGCTACCCACGCTCCTCCTTACACCCGCAAAAACTACACACATGAATCCCATACTTTATAAAGATCTTGCAGTCTCTAGTGACCGCAACGACTTTATTACTCTATGGTTTTTATGTGGCTTATAAGGTTTTGAAAGAATGACTGAAAGCACCCGGACCTCAGTGACGTAGACGCTGTCGGCGAATTCCGTTGGCTATATTTAATCGGATTCTTCAAAAGATTGGGTTCAGCTGGCACAGTTCTGCTATATTATGAGGTGATAGTTAAATGGCAGTCAAAGAGCAGAGATTTCTCATGAAAAAGAAGTTTAGATTAAAAAATAAGAATGCATTTATTCTCAACCCATTGTTCTAGTCGTGATTGACAAACCTCTTGATCGATGCTTCAAATATTGTTAGAACTCCAACCAACTTTAAGACTCCCGGACTTGTTTTGTTAGAAATTCTGGTTAAGTAATAAATAGCCAAATGTGAACTGACCCGAATGCCGGTTCGCGTCGAGGCGCCGTTCGCATTGTTTCGCGTCGGACTAGAGTTTGGTTCTCGAATTATGGAGACCCGCGCGTCTGCAAACTTCTGTAACCCGACCCGACTTTATATTTTTATTATATTCCCTAATAACTTTTTTTATTAAACATACCGTATTTAATTTAATAAATCTTACTATATTATCCATGCATAAAACATTCAGTGTTTTTACAAAAGTATCATATTAGAATGAGATTGAAAGTTGCGCCAGCGGTACAAAAGTTGAAAGGGAATCGTTTGTCGTGGTATGCATATGGCATGAAAAGAGAAGAATCTGGAAGTATGGAAAAGTAGAGGAAGAAAGTATGGATGGAGGGTGTTAGAAATAATATGAAAGAAAAAGTAAATAAAGAGATTACGGCTGATAGGGACGTATGGAAGAAGAAAACGTACCGCGCCGACCCCCAGTGAGTTGCGACCAGGGCGTGAAAATGATGTAGATATCATATTCTGTAATGTTTACAAAAAAAAATTTTTTTCACTTTTAATTATTAACTAATTTAGTTGGTAATATTACTTGATCTTTGGGGAAGACCTACGTCCAGCAGTGGACGCCTTTACGGTTTTATGGGTAAATAATATTATTTAAGACTGAAGTACTTTTTATAAAGTAATCTCTTGGAAGTTATAACTAGGTTATTTATTTTAGAAACCCATATTTTTTATTAAGATAAATTTAGAATTATTATATGTATTTTTGTAGTTTTGGTTTGGTGTAACTTAAGAAACTGGCGTATTATTTTAAGTAATACATACCTATAGCCAATTTGCAATCCATACTAATAAATAAAGAGTCTGTTTGTAATGTCAAAATAACATTTTTTTACAAATTACATTTGAATGTATATACAACACTTATACCAAAAATACAAATCAAATTTCAAATTTTTGTCTGTCTGTCGGTTAATCTCCGAAACGGATTTACGGATGTTGACGGGACTTTTTTGGTAGATGGCTGAAGTTACTCCGCGTAACTTATGGTAATTTTAATTTTCGAAAATGTTTAGGGTTCTGTGTAAAAAAATTAAAACTCATAAAAGTTTGAATAAAATCCGATTCAATGCTTTGACGGTGCACAGTTTGACGGGAAAGTGCTTTATGAGAAATATTTTGGTTTTATCTTAGTACCAAAAAAAATTACGAAAATAATTAGAGTTCCGTATAAAAAAATTACAACGAAGCAAATAATATATGAAACGAGGGCGTAGCGGCGGGCATACAGCTAATCAATTATAAAAAAAAAAAACAATAACTTGTCGATGGATATAGGTTCGAATCCGTCTATTATATAATGAGCTTGACCTTTCAATGAGGTAAACTTCGTTATAAAAACATAGATAGCATATCAATGCCATGAAAGAAAATCTATCACCAATCAGTTATATGTGTCTTCCGCTTAAAAGTTACAACTAAAGTTAGCGTGTTTAATAGCTTGGACCACATCGTCACTTAATATTAACTTCGACTGTAGTCATAGCCATAAAAAAATCATGACATATTTGGAAATACACTTTCTAGTCAAATTTTAGTATACATTTCGTTACAATAGAGGCCTAAAATACGGCCCAAGTCATAAGACTTTTCATGACAAAAAATAAATAGAAAAAAAAAACCATAGAAAATTTAAGAGATACCTACAATGCAAGGAATAATTTTGAAGACTTAAAAAAAAATCCAAGCGTAGGCGCGGTATATAGCTAGTCATATAGCAGCCTATATTTAAACATTGTTTATGTAATCTGATGCAAGTAAATAGCTGGCGTATTTAGAAACAACTTTGCGACAACGATAACCTAAGTACACTTAAATTGTTAGACCGAGGAACTATTATTTAATAGCATACTAGAACTTCTACACACTCCTAACCCCTTTTTTGGCATCGGCCTAAGACGTAAGATTATCAATAGCTATTTAAACTGTTACATTTTTTTTTTCATTCAATTTGCAAAAATATTTTGATTGAATAATTGATTTGTTTTATCTGGTAGCTATTGATTAGTTTTAGTGTCATCAATAAAAAAACTAGAACCAAATAAGTCCTCGCGTTGCCAGTAATGGTCTAATTTTAGCCATTATCTCTTATAATAATTACGTGTTTATATATCTTTATACGACAAAGTAGGGTTATTTATATCCCCGAAAAGTCATGGCTGATTTTTTATGATCTTTGATTTATTGGGTTACATGAAGAAAATTTACATTTTCATACAGTTAAAATTCCCTCGGGAATTAGAATTTGATTTAGGTGCTAACACAATACTTATTGATTCTAAGGCCGTGCGAAGTTTGTCGGGAGTTAATAAATATGTGAAAACTGATCAAATGAATAACTAAGTGGCTTTTATATTTTTTAGAGTTTTACCTCATAAAATATATAAAAAAAATAATACGACGACGGTGTCACATCTAGCAATAGTAAATTTTATTTCAAAGATTTCAACACGAGAACTAATCAAAGTCGACAAGCATCGGAAATCGTTCAGGCATCGCATCAAAACTTATTCAATTTGCACGAAAACCGTTCGTATCGATTCTAAGCTGGGGAACGGATGTTCTTCCAAAACGTATCTATCTACATTTATTTAGTAGGGATCTTTAAGTTTTTTTCTACGTTTGAAGTAGGTAGGAGGGAGTAGTTTCAATCTTTCGGTGGGAAGAAACTGATCGTTCTGTGGGCTCTCCGGGATCCGAAAGCCGGGTGGTACTGCACTCATTGCACTCTAAGTAGTGATACGAGCATAATCACGATGCAGCCTATTTAAGAAAATAATGTAAAATCACCAGCCCAAGATTTTTTTGATGTTGACCTAAATGGTGTTCACCGAATTTTAAGGCTTTGTTACGGACCTCTCCTTGGGGAGCTAGATGAGACGTAAATTACATAGAATATCTCCTCGCTAAACCTAACTACGGAACTCATAAATTCTTACATAACCCATAAACCCACTGTAGCGGATCCACTAAATCGCGCAACTGGTCGATCTACTAACCTCAGTAATAAGGATAGTTGAAACGTTCCTTCAGAGATAAGAGTAATTAATCGACATTCAACATGGCTGCATGCGACAACCAATCACAGGTCAACTCCGGCGCATCGATCGTCGTCCATGTTTAATAATTATTATTAACTATGGACTATTATAAATACTCGGTAGCTGCGACTACCAAAAGAGTGTATGCATTTCTCACTGTAATTTACAACTCATTAAACCTTCGAATAACTATAGTGTTTTTGTTCCGTCTTACCCTCGAACAAATAAAAGTAATATATCTAGTATTGAAATACTAGAAGAACACACGCACGTCACCCACTAAACGTAGACATAGTGTGCGTTAGGGATATAGGTTGCAGTGCTGTGTTTATTAAACTTCTTAAACGCCTTAAAATATAACTTTATTAAGTTAGCGGTAGGTACAGGAGCCTTCCCAGTTGGTGATCGGATCATGTAATTTCGGGAGCATTCCATTTTCCTTTTTTTTCCCTAACAAACCACGTATTACGTTCTGCCAAAGATGCCAAGACATTGTAAGTGACGTCTTCAAGAGTATCGAAAGTTACACTGGCTCTTAGGAGGTGTCCTATAAAATTCTGTAACAGTTTCCAGGTTCTAGTTTTCCCTCTTACGACATCGTGTTCTTCAAATGCAATGTGAAGTGACATTTGTGCAAGCCGGTATAACTGCGTCCACCGACGATCGATTGTCAATATTTCGGTGTTCGCCAATGTTTTTTACTGTTATATGTTTTGTTATCATGAATAATATTTCGCGGTATTTCTATTATCAAAAGAGAAAAAAACACTCATCCAGAGATTTTTTTCTAAATTTATCAATTTCTATCCAAATTGATACAGCCGTCTCCAATTATACACCAATTGCACACATATACAAAATAATCACTCAATAACTAGTTTCAGAATTAGAAATAATGAATCAATTTATTAACTACTGTTGTTCTTTTGCTGTTTACCATTTATAGTTAAGTTATAGTTGGGATTTCCTCCTTACATTTTAAATACGTTTTTGACAGGCATAATATTTTAGGTAAAGTAGCGGCATAAAAATGAAGGCAGAGAATTTCGTCAAAACTTTAACTTAATCGAAAGAAGCGAAAAAAAAATAAATATAAGAAAACTCAAGAAAAACACGATCGGGGGCAAATCATGCGAGAAACAGGAGTTCCTGAAGCGGTTACAACAACCCCACGAAAACATCGCCCGTTCGATATAATACCGCATTATTTTTCCTTTCATTGGGCGGACAATACGGATCATAAAGTTTTATCGCGCCCTGGGTAAGGTCACACTTTACTTTAATCTTGGTTTTATTAAAATCTTTCAGATGCCAGTTTTGAGTCCACAGACCTATCCAAATGCACTTTGGTTAATATAAAGTCATTAATAGCCCCTCGATTGAAGTTTCTTTCACAATGATTCTCAGTGATTTGACCATAATCTCATCTGATGTTAAGAGACGATGCGGTCCAGGATGTAAACATACTAAGCTAAGAGGAACTCGTTCTCAAATGATGATGCCGGAACATAACTATTGGTATTTGATTTTCAAACATAGCTATTGACGTGGTAGCTATCCACCATAGGCATTATTAAAAAAAATCCCTATCACTATGCTATGGTTTTCTCACGATGTTTTTTGTATTATGTTTATTAAATATTAATAAAAGTAATTGAAAATTATAATACAGGATGACAGTATGGTTGTAATCATTTTATAACCTTCTGTATTATATATTTCATACTTAATTCGGCTATCGGGTCTTATTATGTATAACATGTTTCATGTTCTTCACGACCTTCATGATGCCAAATAATAATTATAGATAACTCAGTTTAAACGATTTATTTTAATACATGAAATATTAGTAATTTAAACGCTTCAGGCGTTTATAAAATATAAATGTTGAGCAAAAATAAAATACTTATATTACTAAAATAACGTGTTTAAATCGATCGATAAAAGATCTTCATAAATAAAATCAATTGTTATAGGTTATTATAGGGTGAATCAATACGTGAACGATGGTGATATCTGAAAATGACAGCTCTCTCTCTGTGTATCTACTAATAAACCAAAAAAAACAGATCTAATTACTTGCCGATTCGTCTCGATTATTGGATTGTTTTCGGAACACCGGTTTCATAACCGACATTCATAAGCGCCTTATCAGGGACTGAATTATGTAAAGTATTTTTGAATGTTGAATAGAAAATCGAATCAGTAACGAATTAGAACATTATTGAGTGAGTCGTACTCGAACTGTCAAACAATAAATAAATTGTAAAGATTAAACTTGCTTAACTGGTGACAATGCAACTTACCCCTAGTACGGGGGTCTTATTACCAATCGTCCCCTGTTCCCGGATTAGCGGAGAAAGCACTTAAGATTTTATTTTTCGTCATTCCTCTCTTAGGTCGTAAAACTTGTACGTGGCTTTTATATTCACGCTTTCTCCTTAAAGATGGCGGGTTGAGCCCTTGTGTTTACGAATGAAGGAGGGAACGTACGATATATTTTTAATATTTTATAAAACAGTTAGTAAAAGAAAAATATTTGAAACACATTCGGTTCAAAGAACTCTGCCCACTAGACCGTACAATACCATGAACGTAACCGTACCGGCTCATGCAAAAAAAAAAAAATAGTTTGTATGAGTTACTATAAGACTATGCTCACTAGACTGTTCCGTCACTGAACAGGCCCGTAGCATGCCATGACTGTGCCGGCACCGATTTCCCGATGAGAATAATTTGTATGTGCAGGTACGGTCCGCTGCCGCGTACGTAACGGGTTATAGCCGCGTGATCCTTACGTTTCTACAGGACTGAAGATAAAAAAGGATTATTTATTTTAATTTTGAATGAACAATTGTTTATTAATATGTTTATTAATACAAATTGTTATATAATTCACAACACTCGAGATATATAGATTCACTGAAAAAATAAATGGCTTGTAAGGAAATATCGGAAATAATGAAACAACCTGGCATGTTTATTAAATTATCGTTTATTTTAATTGTGTCGGCTTCAAGACGTCCACGACCACGAAACACATAATAAGGGGTTCCTTCACTAAAAAGGTGTATTGTATTTAAACTAACTTAGATCGAAACTGTGTCTGAATACACCGGCTATTGAACCACACCAGTCTTACATGATGTTAAGTGATAATTCCAGGTTGGTAAAGACTAAACCTAGAGGTACTGGCTCTCAAGTGATGCTGCCCCTAAGACACATATCGTTTAGCGTTAGGTTTTCAAACTTGAGGATGCCACCCTGGTGAGTATTATTAGAAAATGTCCTACTACCTCCATGCTATGTTTTCCTCACGATGTTTTCCTTCACCAAAAGGTCAGGCTCAATATATAGTTGGACAGGTGGGTTCAAACCTGCGTCCAGCTTTGCGGAATCCTTTGTGCCGCACTACAAACTGTGCCATCATCGCTTCTGTAATATAAAATTTAAAAAAATATCAGCAAATAGCGATTGTAAATTAATTGCAATCAAGGTAGAAACGGAATGAAATAATTACTTAAGAACAGCGCGAAATAATTACATACGAACTGTCAAGTATTTCATAGTGCATGTCTTGGCTAGATTCCAGTTTGCAGCTTCGGTTTTGCGGTGTTGAAGATATTACTGTCGGTTTTAAAACCCCTTTTTCGGAAAAGTGACAAAATAAATCATATCTTGCAATTAAATTTACTTCTATTCAAAGTGAATAATATTTCTTTCTTACAGGTTGTCGACAGTTTTACTACACGTAAACTGATTCAACAATAGACCGTCGTTAGTGGGTTAACCGAAGCATAATTTCCACAAACTTGCTAAAGGAAATTATAGTCTCCAAGTTTGCAAGGTAGTTACTAAGATCGTAAAATCCTCTTTGAATTTCATAATAATTATTTTTACCGTCGTAAAATTATTAAAAAAATTACTATTTATTTATATCACTGGCAAGAAAATAACAGGTGAACGTATTTTAATAAATAATAAGTAAACTTCAATTCAATCGTTAAGATCCTTTTAAAATGATCAAAGGAGTTCTCTCTGGGGAAAGTGAAACCTTATTTTCTTAATTTCCTGTTAAAATTTACTTGAGTAATGATAAAAATGTAACCTAACGAAATTGGAAGTGAATTTGAATTTGAAAACCTGTCGCTATACCTATAGGTGTGTTGCGGTAGCATCACTTGAGAACCAGTACCTCTAAGCTTATTATGTTTACCATCCTAGACCGCATCGTCACTTAACATCAGGTGATATTGTAGTCAAAGCACTGAACTTAAACCGTGCAAAAGAAATGATCAATTAATAATAATAGTATTTACGATATGATTAAATCTCATCTCTGTTATCTGATGTTAAATGATGCGAAGATCTTATATCTTAACACTTCAAAGCATAGACAGCATCTAGTACTGGCAATCAAATGATACTTCTGGACCACATATATAGTGGCTTGGTGGCATAAAAATCAAACTTAAGGATTATAATTAGTAAGGCGAGTATAAGCGAATTAAGCGTGCTGCACCATACATGTGATATAATTAAAACTTAAAAAAAAGAAGAAAGAGAGAATATGTCAAAAGAAATCAAAATCCTTAACCTTACATTATATAAGAGGCAACTTATCCCTGCCTGTCTATCAATTAGTTTGTATATAGCTCGAAAAGTGCCAAGCTAATTTACATGTTTCTTTTTCTAAATCGTAGATATGTTGATTGGCCAGTTTAATTTATATTTAACTTAAAAAAAATCTCCATAAAATGACCATTAACGTGTCCCTTCTTTACATCCTTTAAGTTGTGATCATTTATTAAAAAAATCAATATTTTATAAATAAGGCAAGCAGAGCCGTGGGCACAATTGATGTAAGATATATAATGTAGTATGAATTATTATGATGTATGAGAATCGTCGGTATGTAAACGGAGTCGCGGGCACGGTCTAGTATTGCACATATATACAACCTATGATCATAAATTCCACGTTGACGTGACAATCATCGCCCTATCTGACAGCTGTGTAGCCCTAATTTGGTGCAACGTTGCTTGTTTATACCTCGTTTGAACGAACATCATTTACTCGTACCATTCATTAATGGCATAAAATTCAAAGGTGGATTTGTCAACGGTTATTTATTAGTTAGTTATTATTTTAAATGAGTTTTAGTTACTGTCTGTTTTAACAGCTAGCGCAAGGGCACCAAAGTGTTACGGACCTCGAATTGGATTACTAACTGTTGTAATAAGGTAAATTTTATAATCTTATTAACATTCAAATGATACAAGTGGCGCCATCTAGTACTAATTTGGGAAGTTTCCCGTGATGTTTTGTTGTGTGTTGTTGTCTTTGCAATGAGAAAAATGTGCTTCTCAAATAAAAGTATAATGTTAATATTTCTATCTTTTATTTAAATTAAACAACCACTTCAACACTAACTAATACGTAAATTTGCCCAGCGCTAAACCTAGTTAAAGAAAAATACGAATCTCAACGTTCTTACAGAACACCTGTATCTGCGTGTAGTGTGTGGTGCAGTGTAATGTGTGTCACTATACTACGCTGGGAGTGGATAAAAAAGTATCCCCAGTTGGGGATCGGAACACGTGCTGGGCTTCTGCCGAAGGGGCTTACAATGTCAATTTATACAATCACCATGCTGAGAACATTTAGAACATATTTTTATATAATATAAAAAATATATCAATTTTTTATAGACATTTTACCTGTTTTTTTTTTTTTGTAATAATCTTGATTGTCGTATCGTATTTATCCTGTATGTACTAAAATTATAAAGAAAACATTGTTAGCTGAAACATAGCTAGTACATAGAACATAGAATAAATTAATTCCCATATCACAATTCTCGGCAAGTAAACTAAGCAATGCAAACGTGCCTCATGGTCTAAACTGAAATTCATATTCGAGCCGGTCGCTCTCACATTGTTTGCCACGAACTGTCACGGCCGGCAAATAGCGCCAGAATTAATATGTTACAATTTTTTTGTTGTTCCTGTTTTTTTTTTTTGTTCTTAATAATATTTTTTACTCATCTCTGTACAACTTTTCGTAATGGATGAGAATTAAATTTGATGTCGTAAGAAGAACATCTTTAGTAATTTTAAAACGAAAATATTAAAGCAATTTACTATAACTCTTAGGGGTGTGACATAAAAAGCAGAACCTCTATTTGTTCTATTCAGTAGTACTTAGCTACATAATAGATTTAAGGTACTTATCCGGAAGAGTAATAGCTAGGCCAAGAGTATCAAGTGCCTTAAGAGCAAGTATTAGGTAAGCAAAAATTTGGAAGTTTTTAACCTCTCTTGTCATCAATAATAAGCAAAGCTTTTATCGCACCCCCCCCCCCCCCCTTAAAGTTATGACAATGGTGGTAAATTAAGCCAACAAAAAGTTACAAACACCTAAAATCCATAACTAGAATCGTAGCCAGAAGTACAATAATCTAAAATAACAGCAGAATCGGGCAAATATGATAACGTTACGATTTGTCAAACACTTTCATATAACTTTTAATGTAACGAGCGCTACATAAATTGCTAGGTAATAGGCCGTGTGGATGGAAAACATTGGAGCACAGATGCCTCTAGCAATTTGCATCCATATGGGTTCGCACCACGCACCGCTCGAGAAATCAATACCATATATTCAACGAGATTTTATATAGAAGGGACAGACTAATTTGATAAACGGGTCTATCATGCCTATTTACCGTTTTTTTAGCTTTATGGACATAAACCCTTCAGGATTAATCAAACCTTATTCTGGAAACGATTTGAAAGCGACTATTGAATATAATTTCAAGATTATTTCAATTCAAAATTTTCTTGCTTTACTATCTGTAAAGAAATCGCAGTGATTGAGAGTTACCCATTAATAGCAAAAGATGGATCAGTACATTTTTCGTCTTTATTTGTCAATGACTGTTTTATTGTTTAGCAGCCATTGACAAGGTTTAGAGTTATCAATAACAAATGCTTTACCTATGGCCTCAAAATTTGAATACTAATTTATGGTTGAAACTCAAGCACTAGAGGAACGTTCGTTCGTTCTTCTTCTTAGAATAAATTCCTGAGACGAACACATTTTAAAAATATTATACAACAATTTTATATTTATTCGGCAGACGTTTGAATAACATTTTGCAATTCATTAAAGTACTAAATGTATTAACAAGGAAAATAGTTGCCCAAATCCTTTCCTATAGGTATACAAAAATATGGAACACCCATAGAATTTAGGCAAAAACACAATTGAAATAACTAAGAGCAAAATCTACTAACTACATAAAACTTTCATAACAAACACTCCCCCAAAAAATGTAGTGTAGTTTTTAAACTAATATAAATAATAACACTAGTAGTGATTCGGTAGAATTTCGAAATAGTAATTTCGTTAACCGAATTCGTCGGTCGGCTATCGCGGGCGGTATGCGGGTCGAGAGATATCCCCAATGATACGGCTTCGAGCTCATCGTGCTTCGTTCAAATCAATCGTAACTTATGGGAGTCGCTGTCTTATTTTATAAATATTTTTAAAGAAACTTAATCTGTAAATGCTTATATCGGTAAAAATTAAAGTAGAAAAAGCTAAATACATGAGTCAGGATCAAAACAGGTGGAAGCATGTAGTCTCTTTTTCTACACGGAATTGGCTCAGTGCTTTGACCACAATCTCACTTGATGTTAAGTAACGATGTGTTCCAGGATGGTAAACACACTAAGCCTAGAAGTACTGGTTCTCAAGTGATGATGCCGGAACACACCAATTGGTATTTGGCGACAGGTTTTCAAACTTGAGGGTGGTAGTTATCCAGGAGGGCATCATTAGACAATGCCCTACCACCAAGCTATGGTTTCCTCACGATGTTTTCCTTCATCGAAAGCTCAGACCGATTTTAGAGTCGGATAGGTGGGGATCGAACCCGCGTCGATTGATGCGGAATCCGGGCACACTACCCGCAGCGCCATCGTCGCTTCAATCTCTGCTTGTCCTTATGCAAGAGATGCGAGATGTTATGCCCGTATGTAATCTGTGTATAATATTCGTAAAGCAAAAGATGTGTTACGGTAACATCACATGCCGATTTTTTTTAAATCATTTACTACCTCTCTAGTCTTTGCGTGTTTACCATCCTGAATTACATCATCACTTAACATAACGTAAGATTTTCGTCAAAACGCTGCGCCTGTAAAAATACTAACAAGTTAAGATACGATAGTTGGGTTTAATCTGTGTTTAAAAAATCCATCGAATATGCCCTACGATTGAAAAAGAAAGAAAAAAGTCATTTGTAGAACCCATAATTACTTTACGTGTAGTGTGCAAATATGTGTATGTTGCAGTTTAAAGCTTGAGTTCTTAGTCATTGTATCGCGCTGACGGCGGCTACAAGAGCTTCTCCCGATGGAGACTAAGATTTAACATTATTTACTCAGTTGTTTAAACAGCAAGTAAAACAGACACACAATAGTAGTAAACGCAGCACGGCGCTGTAACAACACGTTATCTGGCGGCGCGGTCAAGCGTATAGTACAGAATGAATTTGCACTGAGCGTCGCTGTAATACTGGCCGCAGAGTGGTTTGCCCTAGTATCTAACCATATATATATATATACACATACACATAGATATTATTTTAATTTTATTAGAAATCCCAACAACACAATACATAAAACATGCAAAATAAAAGAAATGGGTACAGTAAAGTAATGCGATATAATTTTTATAAATCCAATTATAGAAACGAGTATAATAGGTGTATAGTTTTTTCTGCGTGCTTTGTTCATAAAAAAGGGATGTAAATAGTTATATTCCAAAAAAAAAAACAAGAACTAATCATAAATGAAAAATACATTTTGACGAGAATAAACCACGAAAAATCTTAATATTTTCTGTGGATCATTTACTTGGATCATAAAGTATAGCTCTGAACAACCAAATATATTATTGTTTCCAGTTTGAAATATAGTAATTTTAGGTTTCAGCACGGTTATTTATTTAAATAAAAGTTCTTGTTTAACTAAATAAAATCATTATATTCCTTTTTACAGTTTACATACATTTTTACACATTAAACTTTGGGATCACATAAAACATATCAAATATCAATACGTGCGTCTACCTATAACCTAATCTATAACCGGACTGTTATAATTATTAGTTATTGTGGGACGGGAAAACGATGAGTGACGCTTGACACGTACCCGTCTATAGCGTGCACTTTATAGATGTGCACGTCCAATAATATATTATAAACGTTTAAAAATACAATAACTTTCAAGAAACCAAATCTGTGCAATAAATAAATTTGAATAAGAATCAACGACGGAATCCATTGCTATGGTTTGTTTTATAAAAAAAAAATTAACAATACCTGTGTGTTATGCATCTGCATTCCACGGAAAGAGCCACATTGCAGTTTCCCAATAACATGGTTCAATAACACAGCTGCATCCCACGGAAACCGCTACCTTGCAGTTTCCATGTAACAGTTGCAACATCGGACCACTGATGCTACATGCCACCTGCGATTATATGGAACTTCACATTGTCATCGTAGGAATCGCCCCCACCACCCGAGGCTCGCTGAAGCTCACCTCATCCGTTGAGTGCTCGAAGGAAGGCACTATTGAATCTGACATCGATCAGTAGGCACGCCAATTAGGTTTAGTCTTAATATTAGTTTATTGTAAACTTTAATTAATAAATATATTAAGTTGAATTGTTTTTTTTTTACGCCTCTCGGGTGCACTCCACATAATTTGTGCGTAAATAATAATTATTTATGCGTATAATATTCTCATTATAATCTAGTTTACAGAGATGCTTTATTATAACATTAATTAATTGTATTTTTGGTTTAATATGGAAGCTCCATCTGCATTTAAACATTATGTAATATGTACCTATTCTTTTTGCATTTATGAAAATGGAGTCGCGGGTATAGTTAGTATACAATACACAAAAAAGGATAACAGCACAATCTACTTAGAAAGAAAGAATATTTTTTTAATTAGTACTTAATACTGTCTTTAGTAGAGTAAGGGTATCCGTAATACATCTATCCATATAAAACAAAACTTAGTTTAAAAAAGGAAGAAAAATGAACGGAAATCCAGAATGGAAATGGATCCCGGAATTAATCAATTAGTAAGCTAAGTAGAAGTCCGTAGGTTTTCTGGATACTTTTTTTTCTCTAGTAAGAGGGAATGCAGGCGGCGTTTATTCCATACAAATGTATCGCCCGGTTACCTTTTTTTTTCTTTTTTTTTGACGAGGGGAATGCATTTACGCACCTCCCTTACCTATTGCATTAGTGAGACCGAAGTCCCCCAATGCAATAGGTAAGGGGGCAAGGAGGGACTACTTCGTGCCAGTGTGGGACTCGCCCGGACGTGAAGCGTCCGGAAATACCCACTAAACCCCCCGGGGCCGTCCGCCGCATTTGGGATGGGGGCGATACGGGATAGCTTTCGCAAGCACCGTGTCGCCCCCTGCGATCCCCCTGTTACCTACTTGGATAATGGGATTATAGTATACTATATCCACCATCGCCCTGCATGTACAAATTATTTATGTAAATAAATTATTTATTAAATAAACTAGTTGCCTTAAAAAATTAGAAAAAATTGCCCATTTTTACAGTCATTTGTCAAACAAACGTCCGTCAAACAAATTTGACGAATAAACGAAAAAATGAATCAAAATGTAGAATCGTAGCCAAAGTCTTTCTAATTCTATAATTGAAGTTTAGGAAACCCAGTTTTGGAGAAGGAAACAGGGGAATAACATAGTGATGATTTCTTCTATTTTATATAGGTAGAGGATGTGGTGACCAAAATAGAGAAAGGTATGCTTAATTGGTTTGGGCATGTAGAGAGGATGGATGAGAAAATATTTACGAAATGAATTTAGAAGGCGAAGGTGAATGAGCAAGTCAGTAAGTGTCGACGTAGACGAACGTATCTAGATCAAAACGATCACGTGTTAAATAAAGGCCAGGCGAAGTACTCATAACCGATGAGCATGTATGAAAGCGCTCATGAAAGTAGAGGAAGCGAAACAGGTGTGCCAAGATCGTATCAAATGGAAGGACGTAATCTCTGCCTATCCCCACGGGAGAAAGGCGTCATGATATGTATGATATGGCCATTTTTAGTCAGAATTTTAGTAGTCTTTGAACCGCCTACCTCTTTTCTTAGTAAGAACGAATAAAAACTCTTAACTTCCCCTCCTATGATGACGGAAGCATTAGCATATTTTTTAGACATTACACAGACATGCCGATGGATAGAAAAATGTTGTAATATGAAATTATAAACTTTTTTAGACTCGCAATTTATGCAAATTTGTATAAAAAATAACTGTCAGTCAAATGCGACAGGGTTCATGAATGTTGGAGTGAGGTGACAACAGCGTTGCAGGACACAAAGCCTGCCCACTAATTGGAAACTGCATCGCCCAGTGCCAAGCGTATGGTCAACTAACTTGACATGTAGTGCCAGACATGTAAAATGTAACTATTGCTCCAATTATTTTTAACGAAATTATTTCTTTAAGGTTTTTTTTTTACACGATATATGCTCAGTGCTTTGACCACAATCTCACCTGATGTTATGCGACAATCTGGTAGGGTAACATACACTAAACCTAGGTACTAGTTCTCAAGTGACCTATTGGTAATTGGCGACAGGTTTTCAAACTTTAAGGTGGTAGCTACCCAGGCCGGCATCATTAGAAAATGCCCTACCACCATGCTATGGTATCCTCGCAATGTTTTCCTTCACCTAAAGCTTAGGCTGATTTTAGAGTTGGTTAGGCGGGCTCGAACCCACGGTCGTTGACGCAGAATCCGACTACACTACCAGCTGCGCCATCATCGCTTAATTATATTAGTCATGCTTAGTTAATGTTTTATCAATTTTATACTCGAAATTATAAATTCATCTTTTTTGTACACGACGCGAAAGCTTTATAAATGTTACTTATAATGTTAAAAACTTAAAAAAAAAAAAAAAAAAAAGGGTTTCCGGTTCTAAACATTGTAATTAGCAAAATATGTAGGTTCTCAGTTATTACAGAGCAGACATTATTAAAATGAATATAAGAAACACCTTCGTGTAAAGAAATCATAAGTAAACAATGTCAGTAATAAAATAAAAATAATTATGTTAACTGACTCAGTGGTTTTCTAAGACATACAGACAGACGGAGAAGTTAAACTTTAAAATATGTAATGATAAATAAGCAAGGTATATAAATAAAATTCTTTAAGGAAAAAAAGCATCTCATTTAACATAAAAAATAGATTAGGGTTAACATACGAATGTAATTACTAGCGAACTAATCTTCAGGCGAAAATATTTCTTAACTTTTTATACTAATCGCTACACAGATAAACAGATGTTAAAGGTTTATCGCGATTTCTTTTACCGTAATCATGTTTTAACGTTAATTTCGATTTATTACAGCAAGTACTTTTTGTTGTCTAATAGAATTATACATATTTCTGAAATGAAATTTGACATTAAATTAATAGATTTTTGAAGTGTAAACTTCTTTAGCGTCGTTGAGCGATTTTCGGTAGGGAAAACAATAAGTCAAGAGGACAGAAAGTAGGGAGTTCCCATGACATGACATAAATTTCAGCGAACTTTTGTGGTGAACGCTTAAGGCACTCAGCCAGAAGAATTGCATTTAGCGCAAGGACAACAAAGTTATACGAACCCGATTCGTAAATTCTGTAGAATTTAGTAAATTGAGTCAATTGATTATAAGTTAAGTATTATTATATACTCGCTTTAGAAGTCTTGAAGAACAGGGTGTGTGAGTTTAGACCGCTCTAGGCTCATTTAATATGCCACCGTTCTTGGAAATTAAATAAAAATATTAGTTTTCTACACTCTTTTTCCAAAAAAACTTTAACTGTACCAAATTTAATATTAATCAGTCCGCGTAATTGTCGTAAAAAGGGGTACAAAGTTTTGTGTAATGTGCTTCAGGATTTGTCGCTGTTAGTATATATTTGCATGGATACATGTGTGGATGAATTTTATTTTATCTCTTTAATAGAGCCGTTTCATTCATTTGATTTCTAAATTAGTTTCTGCAGATAATATTATTTCGGACTACGCATTAAATTAATACATAACTTATTAAAAACGTGCTCGCAAGTGTAATGGACGAACGGGATGACCCACTTTCCTGACATACAAAAGGCTCTTTTATGGCCCGGAATACTAGATCCATTCGTGTCCCCGCTGCATACTGAACACGCTATTTTTTTTTGTTAATTTTGTTATTATGCAACTACATAGCTATTTTATATGGCTTTGTGAACATTCGCTTTATCCATTTCTCTTTGTGTACACTCTTATTATAATGTAAATGTGAATGTTTCTTTCTGACAATTGGAGCGGTTGTAATATATATTTTTTTATATGTACTAGCTATGCCTGCGGCTTTAATCTCTTGAAATTCAGACAATGTGAAGCTTACATACTTTCTCGGAATGCAAGCTATCCCAGTACCAATTTTATCCAAATTTATTAAGTCCCCTTGCGTCAGCCGAGGTGGCTGTTCGTCTTGAACGTTTTCAAATAAACCTCGCAACTCAGATCTAACGATGACACCACAGTTTATAGATTCTTATAGTCTGATGGCCGAGCCTAATTCATCCTCTTAGGAATTCATTTCACGCTTCAAACTTCAAAAATGACAAACTTCCCATATAAAATTAGAACGCCTAATTCAACCAAAAAAACGCCAATACACGTGTACATTTATTTCTGAATTTTTTTATGAATATTAAATTTTGTTATTCTTAGTTTTAAAATGATCGACTTCCATACAACAGCTCATCTCTTATTTTTCAGCATTAGGCGTGAAATAAAAAAAAAATATTTTCTTAGTGCATGCTTATATCATAAAATGTATCCAACATTTCAAGTTTGTAGGTTTTTTATTGGGGGACTTCGATATTGGGGGACTTCGGTATTGGGGGACTTCGGTTATTGGGGGACTTCGGTTATTGGGGGACTTCGGTTATTGGGGGACTTCGGTTATTGGGGGACTTCGGTTATTGGGGGACTTCGGTTATTGGGGGACTTCGGTTATTGGGGGACTTCGGTTATTGGGGGACTTCGGTTATTGGGGGACTTCGGTCTCACTAATAAATAGGTAAGGGTAGTGTGAAAATGCATTTCCCCCCGACAACAAAAAAAAAAAAAAAAAAGGTCCAGCGGTTTAAGTTCTGCGAGTCACTCAATTAGGTCAAGCTTAGCGTTTTGACCGTGATCTCACCTGATATTAACCCCTTGAGCGTTTACGCCAGCTTTCCATTGTTTTCCTATTTTCTTCCTATTGTCTCATTTTTATGGGTAATAACCATATTAAAGGGCGATTTAATTCATGATAATAAACAAGTACTTGCTCTCAAGTTGTGTTGACATGTACTTAAGAACTTGGTGAGAGATTTTCAATTTTGAGTGCGGTGGAATACTTTGGTTTCATCATTGGTTTACCTTCACTGAAAACTGAGCCTAATTATAGATTAGGAATAATGCCCGACTGGGTAGCTAACACCCTCAAGTTTGAAAACCTGTCACCAAACACCAATAGGTGTGTTTCGGCAGAATCACTTGAGAGAGTACCTCTAGGCTTTAGTGTATTTACTATCCTGGACCACATCCAAAAAATATTCCAGTACCTAATCCGCTACATTAAGGACTATAATCATAAGTTTTTTTTTCAAACTACCGTCATGTTTTTTTCCATTACAATGTTGCATATGTAAACCCCGTTTTATTGTTACAAATTTTTTTTGGCAAATAGCCAATATGTAAACAGTTTTAAATTTTTAACTTCGTCCGATGGACAAAACGAAACGATTTCATTTGAACATTTGTACGCCCATGCGTATGTTGTATTTTTTATCGTGTCTGATTGAGTTTTTTTTTATTATTTAACCTTCATTGGTAAAATTATATTATTATTTATTACCAGCTGTGTACCCGCGGCTTCGCCCGTGTATCATATATCATTCACTGCGTAATATAGTTTTTAAATAATTATTGGAAAATATTATTTTGATGGTTTTGTCCATAGAATCAATGTAATTTAATTTGTTCAAAATTTTATGTGTTTTAATTTTTTCTTGCAAAAACCTAATTATTTTCGAAAAATTTAAGTAGCCTTAGATACACGGAGTAACTATCCTAAGTATATCCTAAGTATCCTAGCAAGATAAAGTAACTTTTCATACGCTAGCATCAAATATGACATACCACGCGTCAACTACGCGCAAGCTTCTGTTAGGACCCTTTTGTCCTCTTTTGTTAAACTAATAAATTTTGCCAGGAATTACATTTACATGCCTGTAATAACCAAAGCCGAGGTTTGTACTATTGCGTTGGCCTTATGCTAGTTACCACTTTACGGCTAAGTGCCCTACGCACCCGCCACAAAGGCTAGACAGAGCTGTGATAACCCTTCGGGTAAACATCGTTAAGTCAGTTCGGAAAAAAAACCAATAATATTCTATAGTCCTATAAGCTTATCTGACTCAATGATAGCGTCGCTGTGATTGCTTTTAGTATTGCCAGTAAATACTATTTGGCATAAACATTATACGTATTTTAACGCGTGGCCATTTTAAATTTAAGTCATAAGTTACGTAAAAATATGCTAAATAAGATGTTTATTTATTAAGAGAAACAATAAACACACGCAGCTATGATCTAACAGGAAAGGAAATGTCAACGAAATGTAGTCAGACATTTAAAGATGGCGTTCGCTAGTTTTACTTTTGGCAACCGGATCAGATAACTTTGTCAATCTGTAAGTTGTTTCGTAGCTAATGTGACAGCCATAAACACGAGCCCTTTAAAATCAACTTTGTAATATTTAAGTAGTCTTCAGTGCTCTAACAAAGTGAGGGCCATTTGTTAAAGCGTCCTAAGGAAGTTGTTGTTAGATTACAGATTTCACGCTTCATACTTGTACAGAATAACCAAACTATATCATGTAAAATACATAAAAATTACATAATACAGAGTCATGTGCTGCTGAAAAAAAAAAAACAAGGATTTCTATCTTGCAATATATATGCTTTGAAAACTAAATCCTATAGGTATTCTATATGCGAAATTATAGAGTATAGTTTACATAACTATTTAATGAAACTATCACGCGAAACTTCTATATACATGAGAGCTACAATCCAAGATTAATTATAAGAGACGTGATTAAACCAACCCCGTAGGAGGTAAACACGGCTGACTTCAATGAATTCTAAATGCGAAACTGCCAATTAACGTGGCAGCTTTCTATGTAAAGGTGTTTACAGACAGACGGAGGGGTATTTTTTGAAAGAATCAAAGCGACGAGACGGTGCATATGTCTCTTTAGAGATCATATAAATCATATTCAATCATTATTATTTAACCCCTTGAGCACTAACCTGGCGTTTACGCCATCTTTCCATTGTTTTCCTTTTGTCTAATTTTTATGGGTAATCGACATATTAAGTTCGAACTCATCTATATCTATACTAATAAATAAAATTGAAGTGTCTGTTCCAAATACCAAAAAACATTTTTTTACTTAATACGTATATATGGTACCTATACCCAAAACAATGTTTATAATTGTTATCTCTCTGTCTGCCTGTTTGTTCAGACTTATCTCTGGAACGGCATTTTTTGGCAGATAGCTGAAGTTGAAGTTACTCCTTGTATCTAATTTTTTTTTTTTTTTTTCAAAAATAATTAGGGTTCCGAGTAAAAAGTTAAAACACAAGAAATTGTGAAAAAAAACGATGTAATGGTCAATTTTACTGGCAAGTGTTTCGAATGTATTAAAAACATCTTTAGTTTCTCTTAGTATAGAAAAAAAAATTAGGAAGATGATCAAGATAAAGGCCCGGGTAAAAAATTGTTAATTCATGCAATTGTGAACAAAATAAGATTCAATGGACAGAAACATCAAAATATTATTTTCCAATGATTATTTATAAATTGTATTACGCAGTGAAGAATATATGGAATGCAGGCGAAGCCGCGGTACGTGCTAACAAAACAGTTTCTAATGTTTAATTATTAGTCTGAATAATTAATCTTTCTTAATTTATTAATTGAAATTAAAAAGCTTACAGTACGCCAGCACTTAAACGCCATCTTATACTTAACGTACTGTAGCATGTTGTGACGGCTAGTGTCATAGGATTGGTAACGCGAAGCTATAAGTTATTCCCTTACCGAGAATCGTTCAGTTTTGCAAAATAAGTTTTTACTTCAATAATTTTTACATGAGACACGGATAAAATCCGCGAAAATTTCAATCAAGCATATAATATATTTTTCTAGTTATTTCTTGTGTTGTTACAATTAAAATCAATAATTCTTTATTCACTTTAGGCCCTGGGAAGCAGTCTGTGAACGTTAAAAACTACCACCGGTTTGAAAAACAACCCTGTGGAGAAGAGACAAGAAACTCGATCTGGTTTTTTTTTAATGTGTTTAAAGTTTAATATGATTTATAGCATAATAAGAATAAACGGTTTTAGCGAAAGGTGTCATTTCCATACATCACAATTCACGTAATGATCCACTCTACAATAATAAACATCGGATAATAAAATTAAAGCCATCAGTGTGTTATCGCCTTAAAATAATATTTGTCTGAATAGATCATTTTGTTTTAACTTTTTACTAAACTTTACTTTGTATACCATAAAGGTACGCTACAATTGAAAGGTCTTTATTTAAGTTGGAGATAAGCGTAACTTATTTGTAACTTACTTCAATCCCGCAGTAAGCTTAAATTGTGAATGAATAATGATCACTTTGTTATCTGTTTTACTGTTTTTTTTTTTTTTCGTAACTAAACAAGCCTTACTTAAACTTTCAAGTGTATTTAACCCTTTTTTTAACAGACTTCAAAAAGGAGGAGGTATCAATTCATCTGGATATTTGTTAGTCGATTTCTCGAGGTAGTCCCATTTCCACCAGATCAGAATCTAGTGCAACTCGGGGAAATTGAGAAAAAACCCTCATATGTTAAAACACTCTCGTTATAATATCAAACTCTCACTATGTATTATTCCCACGTCACTAATTTATTATATCACAATATCATGAACGTTCACTTTAGCAGAGAGAGAATGCAAGTGTGCCTGTGTTGGCTCTACAGAGCCTTATATGGACATTTCATGCGATCTGACATGTGACAGGTGAGAGACGATCCCACCGGATGTAGGCGGATAATATCTTAAAGCGCCGCCGGATGTGTGGCGAAAATATTGTTAACAAATATTATATATACACTTACACGTGTTTCATCTATTCGTTTCCAAAGCTATGAAGTAGACTTCACAGCTATACCTAAAAGTACATACTTAAACTAAATAGTAGAAAAAAAAACTTTTTAAATTAAAAACAAAATAGACTTCAAAAGAATAAACTATAAAAATTAATTTGGAGTCGGTGTCAGCTAGAGTTAACAAATGTACTCATTAACAAATGGAAATAACTGCCTAAACTTTATCTCAATTACACATAAGCTAAATAAAGGACTAGGATGATTTTAAAGGAGTGGCGTGCTGGACGCCGTCCGGGACGGACGTAAGCGCAACTGTCTCACGGCGAGCGCGGGCGCTTTCTGCGGCAACAAGTTCGTCGAGGAGGGCGAATAGTGCGACTGTGTCTAGGAGCTGGAAGTGATGGATGATGCAGGAGGTAGTGAGGAAGATGAGAGATGGTCTTCTGTGGTGGTGCTTCAGGAGGAAGCAGACTATGAGGGGCTGGGAGATTGTTGCTATCCGGCGGTGTACTACGCTGGGATAAAGGAGAAGGATGGGACCTTGGTGGAGGATCTGTTGAAGAGGGAGTGGTCTGTTACTCTTGGAGTGTGTAGCATGACCCCTAAACAGCTGATGGTGACGGCGGATAATGTGGTGAAGACCATGGCCATGGTGAAAAAGAAAGAGACGAGTCTTGATAGACTTAGGCAGACGGGGCAGTTTACGTGGGGGCTGGCCAGGTTTGCGCTGGTATTGGCGAAGCGTCTGAGGGTAATGATGAGGAGGAATAGGAAGTTGGAGGAGGAGGCGATGCGGTTGCGGAAAGATGTCGTGGAGGTGAGGAAGGAGTATGGGAAGGCGATGAAGAGGAAGGAGAAGGTGGCCTCAGAGAGGGATGAAACAGCAAGTGCTGCCTCACCACTCAAAGAGGTCTTGGAGAGTATAAGTGCGAAGCTGGGGACAGTGGAGCAGAGGTTGAAAGAGAGGGATATCCCGACTGTCCCTTTGACTCGTATGAGTGCGAAGGTGGCAGTTGGGAAGGGGATAGAGGGGAAAAGTGCGCAGGAGGGTGCTGCAGGGGGGCCTCCGCTGGGAATGGACTGGGCACCTTTGCCGGGTTCAGTCCCAGTGGAGGTGGGAGTGCAGCGGACGGATGAGCCGTGGGTAACAGTAGAGAGGAGGAAGAGGGCTAAGAAGAGTGGTGTTCTGCTTCCAGCGGGGAACAGGATGGTACAGCCGGGGGCTGTTAGAGGGATGGAGAGGATGATGAGGCTCCCGTCGCCGCCGCGGTCGGCGGCAGTGGTCGTCACATTGAAGCCGGACGCGGTGGCGAGGGGGGTCACTTACAAGGATGTGTTGGCGGATGCCAAAACGAAGGTCGGTCTACAGGATCTCGGGATCGAGGGTGTCTCGTGTCTCCCCACTGCCGCGGGGGCCCCGGATCCTGGAGATCTCGGATCCCGGTGGCGTGGAGCGTGCGGATGCCCTCGCTGCCAGCCTGCGGGGGGTGATGGAGGAGGTTGCTGTCGTCTCCAGGGTGATGAAGCGGATCGAGGTCCGCTTGGTGGGCCTGGAGGACTCGGTGTCGGAGGGGAGATAGTTTGGAGGGTATCGCAGGCGGTGGGGGAGTGAAGGCGGAGTTAGTGAGGGCGGGTCCAATCCGGATAGTGAGAAGGGGGTTTAGGGCGGTGTTTCTGTCGTTGCCGGTAGAGGCGGGGCTGCGACTGGTAGAGAGGGGCTGGATTGGGGTGGGATGGAGCACGGTACAGGTCTGTGCACTTGGGGCAAAGCCGATGCGATGTTACAAGTGCATGGGCCTGGGGCATACGAGGGCGTTATGCACGGCGGTGGTGGAGAGGGGACTCCAGTGTTTCCGCTGTGGGGTCCAGTGCAGTATACATAAGGCAGTGGACTGTGCAGCGGAAACACCGAAGTGTGCCGCGTGTGCAGATGCGGGGAGGGAGGACCGGCATCACATGGGGGGAGTTTTTTTGCCGGACTCCGGTGACGAGGGCGCCTTTTCCGCGGGGTGCACCGTAGGGGGTGTAGGGAGAGGAGGATGGATAGCTGGTGCTGGTGGTCCCTCCACGCTATGTCTTGCCATTGCAAGACGAGATGAGGAGGGGTGCACGACAGTGGAGAGGAGTTGAGGGGGGGAGGTGGTTGCAGCCTTTGGGCGGTAATTACTTGCATCCTCTTGGACGGCGTATGCCTCTCTTAGAGAGGCGGGCGAAGAGGTGGGGGGGGGAAGTATTCCCCCCCATCCCTACTGGGCCATTGCACGGACGAGGCCCGGTGGGTTCACCGCAGGGGTCGACGCGGTGCTTGCGAAAGCCATCCCGTATCGCCCCCATCCCAAATGCGGCGGACGGCCCCGGGGGGTTTTAGTGGGTATTTCCGGGCGACTCTCGCCCGGGTGAGTCCCACACTGGCACGAAGACGTCCCTCCGTGCCCCCTTATTCATTGCATTGGGAGACTTCGGTCTCACTAATGCAATGGGTAAGGGTAGTGCGTAAATGCATTTCCCCCGTCAAAAAAAAAAGGGGTGATTTTAAAGAACATTTTATCAAAATTGAATATAATTGGCTACGTTTTTACATTTTATTATTGACTTTTTAGTGCATTTTTATAGTACATTCTTTTGAAGTCGGTTTTGTTTTTAATTAAAAAAAGTTTTATATTATGTATTTGTATTTCTTGTGCCTTAACGTTGGGTTTCATTATCAAATCTTAAAAATTTAAGATTCAGATCAAACCAAAATTATATCGATTTTTCTGATTGATGTGTCTGAGTGACACTGATCTGAAACTTTCCCATTCATCAGTTGATAAAACGGATTGGGATTGGACATTGAAACCGACCGTATGTTATATATGATACTTCACGTATCTTATTTAAAAATTTAATTACACATTTTTTTTGTTAAAACCAATTAAAGTATAAGATAGATACCGAGGGCCAAGTAACTGGTAACCTGCTCGCTGTATCAAGAGTTTTAAAATCCTTGCTATAAATAGCCCGTGATAGGAGTGTTCGATATATGTATATCGCTATTTAATATAAGATCGATATATCGAATTAAAATGACATTATCGATTCATGTAATTTATTTCATCCGAGACATAACATATCGAACAAAATTAAAATACACTATTTTGATGATGGTAACTTTGAATTTATACAACCGATCGTGAATCCAAAAAATACCACAAGAGAAAAAAAATATTTACGGGCCGAGGTGCGTGGACTTGAGTTTAGTATATAATATATTAAAAATGACGCGATATATTTGTTCGATATACTTAGATACTTAGTATCTATGCAATACTACGATACATTGTATTGAAATAAAAATCGATATTTTTTACATATGAACATCCTTAGTCCTGCATGATAATGGCGACTATCGATAGATTCTCACGTAGCAGTAGGCATCCTCCTTGAAATGTACTTTATTTAACATCAGTATAGAGCTGAGTTCTAATAAAAAATTATAATCTTTGAGTATCTTGTTCTGGAATATATTAAATAACAATGGCGATACATCTATGTACTGAAATTATATTTTCAATGTCTAAATTCCAATGGAAATATCGTCGATACATCACTGAATAGAGAGCACTATTTCTTTCAAATAAAGTATAAATCAGAACGGATGAAATTCGCAATTCAGAAGCGATGGATACTAGTGCGAATATGTACTGCAATTATCTTGATCCTTATTACGTGGGTGGGAAGATTGTTTTTAGTGTGATCCGGGTAAGCTCGGCAGCCATCGGTGCGGAGAATAACCGGAACGGTCGGTGAGAGTGTAAGCCGCAATCTGCCGACATTCAGGTGCTTTAAATGATCACATTATAAGGAAAAGGCTTTATTTTATCCAGACTTTTTGGTTACCTACTTAGAATCTTTACCGTGACATAAAGCTGTAGAACAGTAGCCTGCCCAGTGTGTTCTACTAACCTACAATATTTAGCATTCAGATGTAAAATCAAGGGGCAATTATGCAGACCGCAATCACAGTGAAGACACATGATACTTTCAATCGTTTGATGGTCGTTACTATTTTTGGATGATACTGGGCTTATAATATAAATATTGTTAACAATATTTTCGCCACACATACGGCTGCGCCTTACGATATTATCCGCCTAAATCCGGTAGGACCGTCTCTCATCTGCCACATGTCAGATCGCATTGAATGGCTATATAAGGCTCTGTAGAACCAACATAGACACACTTGAGTTATATCTGCTAAAGTGAACATTCCTGATATTGGGATATAATAAAGTAGTGACGTGGGAATAATATATAGTGTGTGTATTAACATTAACTAAAAAACGTTATTTCCTCATAGAAAAATGTAAAGAGAAGCATTTATTTATCAGGCATAATACGGCAGTTGGCACTATGAACATTATTGGCAGATTTTAATTTAAACTTAGCATGTTACCATTTTACCTAAATTTCCCCCCCTTAAAATCAGGTGATATCGTTCTCAAACACCTGTATATTATAAAAAAACTAGCTGTCCTCGCGACTCCGTCCACGTGGAACCTCGTGTTCGTAATATAATGATGTTAATAAAATAATTAATAATTACTTACAGTATTAAATCTCTTAATTTTTTCTCGGTGTCATTAAAATATTACAAAGCGTACAGTGGTGCACAATTTTGGATCGACTTCATTTACTATTTATTATCCTCATATTTTTCATGTATACTAACTAGAGTTATAAATATTCCTTACCAGATACCATAAATACGATTAAAAAAAACCCAAATCGGTATAGTGGTTCTCCAGTTATAAGTAAACAGATAGATAGAGAGATGTTGTCTTTTATATTAATGTTTGATTAAATTAAAATACAGACAAATATAGCACTTGACCAAAATATGATTTTAAGGTATGATTTCGAATGCCCATAATGATTTCGAATGGCAATATGACATGACATTGTAAATTCGTTAAGTAAGTTGAGCGCTATTGGCACTTAAATAATAATAACCCACTAACATTTTATATTATTTACTGGCTGTGTGCCCGTGTTTCATATATTCATCACTGCATTTTAATTTTTTTGTACGGAACTGTAATTAATTTCCTAAAACTGTTTAAGTACTAAGATAAATTACAAATATTTCTAATAAATTCAAACACTTGCGCGTAAAACTGCGCATAGAATCAGATTTTGTTAAATTTTCATGAGTTTTAATTTTTTTTTTACGCGGCAGCAGTTCCGGAGATTTCTTAAACTTTTGATTACACTTCAACCAAACAGATGTTTGTTTTGAACCCCGTGACGTCATTTGGGACGCCATGACAGATTGACGCGTTTTAGTTACGAAATGTCAAAATGTTTATAAAATTGCTTAATAAAATATGTTACTGTTGTTTTTTAACGAAATATTAATATTTGAGATAAAGTAGACTATAAGGCAAATTATAAACCTGTTTCTCAAAAATCGTCAACTAGCCTATTGACCAAATTCAATTGAGTCTCTTAAATAAACTTTATTGCATCAATATAATATTCTTTTAGAGCCAGCCAGTATATTTTTCAAGAAAATTTGACACATATGAGTTTATTGTCAACCAGCCCTCAGCATTTAACGCACGATGAGCTAGAAAAAAAAATATGCATGAACAACGTGAATCCACTTACATTGCTGCTGGAACTTCGGGTGGTCTTACAAACGTAACACAATTCTTAATAGCTCCTTAACATCTAAAATTGATGGTTTTAATGGTTTAAAGTGCAGCGTGCAGGCTATTTATCATATAAATGTAATATTATTCAGTCAAATTTGATCATTAGGTAAATTAAAGAAAATGATGTAACCGCTGAAATTATTTAAACAGACCTTCTCTATACTTTGTTACCGGTTTATCTGAATTTGAGCAGATCTAGCCGTGAAATATCGTCGGCGTGCACCGAATGTAAAATACCTAGTCCTTACATTACCATACCGTTTGACGTTTCAAAGCCAATTTTATTGCTTTCGTTATCCCGACGACGGGAAGCTATGGGAATTTAAAGGGCCTAATCACGCTCGACCTTGTGCTCTGTCAACTACCTACCGCCGGTAAGAGTTTACCTACCGTATTCGAATTAATGAAAGATAGCTATCGAGATATTGAGTTTGTGAATTATAAAATAAACAAGTCTTAAAGACATTAAACTTATGTAAGACTGGATCGTGAACATAACGTCTCAGTCATAGTGACTTGCTTTTCCTGATTTTCGTTAGTATGGCGGAATTTTCACGATGTGTGTATTTGTCGTAACCCAGCTGGGCCTACAAAATCACAAACACCCGGAGACGATGATTGAGAAGCGATAGTGGGATCAAATAGAGGATCGTCTTTGGACGTAGATTGGCGTACATAGATTTTTTACACTGCCTGTATGAGTGCTTTGACCAAAATCTCACCTGATGTTAAATGACGATATAGTCTAGGATGGAAAACACACTAAGCCTAGAGGTACTGGTTCTCAAGTGATGCTGCCAGAACCCATCGGCATTTGGTGGCAGATTTTTAAACTTGAGAGTGATAGCCCAAGCGGGCATCATTAAAAAATGCACTACCATCATGGAAAAAGATTCGAGTCCTAGATGGGAATCCTATACTATAATGAGTCTGATATGAAGGAAAATATCTTGATGAAACCATAGCATGGTGGTAGGGCACTTTCTAATAGTAGCAACCATTCTTAAGTTTTAAAAACTTTCATCGTGTCTATAGGTGCGTTCATGCAGCATCACTCGGAAGCCAATACTCCTAAGTTGGCGTGTTAACCATTTTCGACTACATCGTCACTTATCACCAGGTGAGATTTGATAAATAAATAATGGTTCGATAGACAGATACATATGTAACAATGATTGAATTAAAAGGTTAATTAAATTAACACATAAAAGAAAACATAAGTAAATCCGAAAACAAATATAATTTAAAAGTACATGCTCCAAACGGATCCTGTTTGAAAAGTTCAGTTAAAACAAAAAATAAAACACACTCGATACGGAGAGCTACGACAAAACGCCCTAGTTCCCCTTTGAATTAACCGTGACACACTGCTTAGAAGATTTACCGATCAATCAATTTTTATTATGTATATTTAAGATAGATTTTCTAATATATTTCTTTTTTCCTACTTGTTCTTTTAAATCGCACTGACTAAATGCTGTTGACCGGAAAGGCCTTAAAAGCTTCATCGAACTTTTGGTGAATGCGCTTAACGTGTTCAGCCGAGAGAAATCCATCCATCCGTCCGTCAATTCAATGGAAAGATGTCCACTGCTGGACATAGGTATCCCCCAAAGATCTTAAAAATGACCGGAGTTGTGCCACCCGTATCCAGCGAATTCTCGAGACCTTTACCAGGTCGTCGGTTTACCTTGTGGGGGGCCTACCCACGCTTTCCGGTACACGGAAGCCATTTGAGAACCCTGCTTTTTCCATCAAGGATCGGTCTACAAGCAATGTGACCAGCCCATTTTCACTTAAGTTCGGCAATTCTTCGGGCAATGTGGATTACTTTGGTTCTTCTCTGGATCTCCTTATTTATGATTCGATCACACGGTGAAACTCCGAGTGTAGCCATGTAACTTAGAGCTTTAGCTTTCAAAGCTTTTAACTTTGATAGCCAGCGTAAAGGCACAAAAATGGCACGGGCTTTTGCTTGGACGGCTTGTTGGAACATATATTCCGTGGAATTTGCCCGAACTAAATATATTGTGGTTCAAGGAAACTCAAGGTCTCTGGCAGAACCTATGTACTTGCATGTAGTATGCGGGGGTGTGGAGTCCAATGCAATACGTGTTACGCAAGAGTATGAAAGTGTCATGTATTGCGCTGATTGTGATTACAAGAGCCTTCCCTGTTAAGAATCAGAGCAAGTCTTCGGCCGCTGCCAGAAGGGAACGGGAAGGAAAGGATGTGTGCAGGAGAAAAGTTAACCACCCCTCCTGGGCAATTAGAATGATGGTTACGCCAAATACATTTAATCCATATCTCACAAAAGTATATGTGTTTAGATTAAACCTATGCTTATATATGCTTATGAAGATCATTCCGCAATATTTTATGTAGGTAACAGCTGAACCGAGGTTCATAGCATTATGGTGGCCTTGTGTTGTGTGTCGTTTCAGGCTGCGTGCCATAAGTGCTTTATAGCTTTATAAATCTGTAAAAGGCCTACAGATCAATATTGGAGTCATTCCGAAAAATTCAGTACACCATTTTTAGCGTCATAATAAAATATCCCAAGACAATGAAAATACTATCCATTTTTATAAGCAGCGTGTATAAAAACTGTGTCGTCAGACCAAACAAGTTAATCAGAATATCCCATCGGGATCGTATACCCTCTAATTTTAATTCAAGCGTTTATAATTGGATAAAATTGTTTGTTTAAATTAATCTGAAATTTTGATGGTAACCACTAATTTCAGTATCGTCTAATTGTAAATTAATATGAAATGTGGTTAATAGCATCTAATTTTAAGTACAAACATAGGCGAGTTTTCGTGCCTGAATGAGTTACGACTACCATACACATGGTGAAAAACTCGTAATTGAAAGTCGTTTAGGAGCGTCAAATTCCATATCCAGAGCTTTGGCAAGTTACGTATTAACGGTTTTTACCGCTACTGATTTGTTATTTACTCTAGATTTTGCGGTCAATTACCGCGCGCGGTTCCATACCGCAATAACCCCAAACCATGTTAGGCTTTCATATTTAAATAATCACATTATGTACCTACTCTTTTACTCGTTAACAGCCTTATTCATACTAACATATAATTTATGCAAATTATCTTATACGTTTTGGCGCGTGGTCAAAATTTTTCCCTTCATTTTATTTCAGGTTTTATTATATGGCAGATTATATAGGCTATACAATTTAATCTGAATATACATGAATATATGAACTCTCCCCTTTCTATCTGATAGTTGGATTATGACTCAAGAACCACCGAACCGATATATTTGAATCCATTTTTAAATCGTACATATAGGTAATATCTATTTAAGTTTTAAACATAAAGTATTATTTCGAAAGAAATAGTGAGGGAAATAGCGATACGTTTATTGAAAATCATAATACGATCATTTTTAATCAATACTGTGCATTTTTTTTAGATATTTTCAATACCTACTAACTATAAATAATCTGTCAATAGCACAATAGAATTCGTCAATTACCTATACATTATAAGGAAAATACGTTTGATATAAAATATAATAATAAATACATATTACGAAGTCTGTGTTTTTTTTTTATTTGTTTTACTAATCTTGCCATCCTAAAATATTCTTAATACCTCATTGTATGTATGCAGAAATTTAGATTAACTAAAACTTGTTAACGATCAGCATAATTTTAATACAAGGAATAAACATAAATTAACAGTTCCATGTTTCAGACTTAGCAAAACTATTAAGAGTTTTCTAGGTAATAGAGTTAGATTTTACAATAAAGTCTCAAAGCACATTACCGATTTACCGGACAATAACTTTAGGCGCCATGTTAAGTAAGTTTTAATATGTAAAGATTGTTGTAGGCTGGATCATTATTTGAAAGATGCTGTATATCGATTTAATTAAAAGATACAATTTGAATAAAGAATTAATAGGAACAACAAAATAATCAAATATTTTAATGGGAAACCAATCAGGAAGACACAATATTTGTTCGTGTTTATTCAAATAAAGGATTAAGTAATACCAATATTCCAAATCCAAGCGTCTGCCCCATTAAGGCCGTGAATATGAAATATAAACAATTTGAGCAAACTTGACAAATTTCTGGAGAATACGCAATATTAGACAACATTCCTTCTATCTTGCCTACATGATAGTCTACTTTATAATCAACGGCTGTAAGGTTTAAAATAAAATTGGCAAAAGTATACAAAATGCCAAGGAGGTAAATTTTCACAAATATAACTTTGCGTCTAAGAAAGAATTTCATACTATCAATAACCATATTGTGTGAAGTTTATTAACGGCAATTAAATAATTGTATTCCAATTTGTTGCTTTATCAAGAGGCTTCGCTTAATAATATATGCATGCACGCTACATACATTTGATTTCTCTTTCGTATTTAAATGAACTAATAATTGTTTTTGTTAATAATTCGTTTGTGTTGTTGTTTGTTTAAAATTAGGGTATTAATAGATTGTTGTTAATTTTCACCAAATGATTAAATGATTGAATGTTATTAAAAATTTACACAAGCAAAAGTTTATATAGTCAAATAAATAGGAGTGTCTGTGTGTAATATCAATTTGTTTTACTAAATATATATGAGTGTATATAAGACATATGTATATACCAAAACACAAGTATTACAATATTTGTTTCTCTATTCCGACTAATCTCCAGAAGGACAAATCGACTTTGATGGGACTTTTTCTGGCAGATACGGGATTTTTTTTAAATATTTAGGGTTCCATATAAAAAAATTAATACGATCCGATGGACAGCAAAATCAAAAAATTGTTTTCCGATGATTATTTAAAAACTATATTACGCAGCTGTATGAATAAAAACTTAAACAAAAAAAAGGACATTGAGTTACAAACAAAGGAGACAAAGTTACTCAACTGTTTTGTCCTTACCCATTTAAATGTAGATCTTGTACCTAAAACATTTAAAAAGAGAAATGTCTTCTATTGTTTATGTTAAGTTTACGATTTTTTTCATTGTAAAAATTTACATAAAAGTCTATAGGCAGAACTTAAATGTACTATACATTAACTATTGTTAGCAACATAAGCTATTTAAAGAAACTATAATGAAATCTGATTCAGTTTATATTTTTTTTAAACTGAAAGAAGATAAAGCGATCTCACAGATGTCGAGGGGAATCTGACAGCGTTTTCACTTCTTTATACTATACTATATCGAGCCATTCAAAATAAGCGTAGAGAAACGTTTTACCAGGTCAACATTACAACGACGACTGTCGATAGAATCTATCACAGACGATCAACATTTTTTTGGAACTTTACGTCCATTGCTGTAAAATCATTTTTGCAGTGTCCACATAAAATAAATGAAAGCAGAATGTAAGTATATGGCACTTGTAACTTAAATGTATTCCTCTACCTTGAATTACGTGTTACGCTTAAAACTGCAAGTGAACTAAGAACTAAGAAAGCAGTCTCATTTGTACCAGTCAGATTCAAAGAACACTTAATTAAAAGTCAAATGTACTCGACGGTCTCATACGCCGTACCCGTAACCTTAGTTGAATAACTTATTTCGTCTCCATGCCACCGCCTCTCATTATGTGAATTATGGATGAGTCGAGACACGGTTCGTAACGACATGCAGATTAAGCCCGCAATACGGTGAAGTCGGTGGAAATTCGGATACGTGAATATTTGGATGTGGTAACAACGATGTTCTAGAATTATGTTTATATTCCAAGAGTGTATATAGTCTCAGACTTTTAGTTTTCAGCTTAAATGACTTACTAACTGAAACCAGACCTTTTACTAGAGAAACTATATTTGAGTTTTAGAATTGTTATACATATTTGCACATATACCTTTTGCAGCAGAAGAAATGCCTACGATATATTTGAGATGCAAGGCCTTTTTATAAATTATAATATGGTAAGCGTTGTGGTCTATAATGGAAAACATATTAAATCTAGAGGAATTGGTTCTTTAGTAATGTTGCGAGGTTATATAGTTGCTTCCATACATCCATCTATTCAACCGAAGTACGCCCATTTATGAACCTAGGTCTCCCCCAAAGATCTCCATAACGACTAGTCTTGCGCTACCCGGATTCAACGGACTCCCGCAACATCTCACCAGGTCGTCGGTACACCTTATAGGTGCTTCGTGACAGATTTTTAAACTTTAAGGGGTTAGCTAGCCATTGAGGTATTATAAAACGGCTTACCGGTCTTGCATTAATTTGCTTTCTCAATTGGACAGTAAATGTTCAAACCTCCAAAATTATTCAATAAATTTTCTGATTCCTATATACCATGTCTAAAATATTGTCAGTTTGAACATAACAAACATGTTTTCACGGCTGTCTCGGCATTAATTTATTCTACCTGTGAACCCGACACAGTTTGAGTTTTGACTTTGTACGGATTCTATATAATTATGTTTGATGTTGCTTAATGAAGTTTATTTAATGTCATACGGTATTGTTTGTGACTTATTTTAGTGCCGTCGGTAATTGTACGTAAACCTATCTAATTGGTATATTAATTTGCGAATACATATAAATGAAGAGCTTATAATGTTGATCTTTGTTTTTATTCTACATCAGTAAAATGACTGCACTTCATTTGATTTTTCCTAAGTATACGATGATCACTATCCAGTTGGATACAAAACCCCTTAATTTTAGCTTATTTTTGAAACGTTCGGTTAGTAGATATGTTATATAGTTTAAATCTTCTCTCAGGCAGTGTATATCTAGATTACTAATACATTTCTCTGCCATAGATCCAAACCGGAATAACTATAAGAATAATACTAGAAAATATCCATATGGACTCGGTTGCATTTTTTGACAGTAAGAAAATAAAAGAGTTATGTTGTTCGTTTAGAATTGATATAAAAAAGGTTCTTTAGTGTTATCTAGCTTTTATTTCATCCTAGATGCCGAGTATTGCAGTGTATCTAATAGTTACAAAGCCGTTTCCACCAGAAACGGAATTCCTAACTACATGACAGTAACGAATTTACTAATTCTGATTGTGTCGGCTGCAATTTCAGGTAACATTGTCTACACGTGCTAAGGTAGTGCACTTTAAATCTAGTAGAATAGATTTTTGATATTAATAAAGTAACCCTTTTGTAGTGATTTCTTAACGGTACTTTTGTGCTACGAAGTAAAAAGCTTTTTAAAATAAGAGACACCTATTTAGAGCGTAGTCAAAAGAATTTAATAAATTTTATGTCTGGAGTGTAGCTCTGTATTGATGCTAAACGTGGATAATTAATCGGAGAGATAGTGAAAGATAAGAAGCATTCCAAAATGTGGTATTAGAGAGAAGGATGGAGAGAACTATATTAGAATCTATAGAAAACTGAATTGGTAATTGTTGGAAACTTGGTATGATACGACGATCTTAAAAAAAAACTATCATAGAAGAGAAAGTGGAAGGAAATGGAAAGAGCAAAGAGGACAGACAACAGATAATGAAATCTATAATTATAATAAAAAACTAACGAGACGAAATCTGTTAAGAAAAAATACTATGCGGGGCTTCATAATCAACTACATACGAGTATATTAATAGCGAAAAAAGGATATTTTTTTCTAATAAACGATATAAACCTTATTGATCAAAGAGATATTATCTTATTCAAAGATAATGTTAGTCAAGAATATAAATAAATTAACAGAGTTAATTGAAATTAATATGGAACTTCTAAGAATTTTAATCACTACAATCTCCTCGGAGATCCTCCGCCTTAATTAAGTACTTAATTAGCAAATGATAAACGAGAATTAACTAGTTTGGAATGGTAGGTACTTCAATTATAGAATAATTTTATAGGTACAGCTATTTTCTTTTTTGCATTTTTTATCAAGTTACAAAATTCATAGATATTTGATTAGATGTAGACTGATTTTATACTCACTGGGGCTTTTATTACACATATGATTTCCATCCATTCAACCGAAAGACGTCCACTGCTGCACATAGGTCTCACCAAAGATCTTTACGACGACCGGTCTTGCGCCACCCGCATTCAACGGACTCCCGCGACCTTCACCGGGTCGTCGGTCCACATTCTGAAGGGCCTAGCCAAGCTATGTCTTCCAGGGCGTGGTATCCATTCGAGAATCCGTCGACCCCATCGAACATCGGTTATATGAGTAATGTGCCCAACCCACTGTCACTTAAGTTTAGCAATTCTTCGGGCAATGTGATAAATCAAACGACAATCTAATCTGTTTTATAAGATAATTGAAGACGCAACATAGGTAGGCCCTCAACATGGTGGATTGACGATCTGGTGTAGGTCGTAGGAGTCCGCTGTATACGGGTGGCGTAAGAACGACCCTTGTGGAGATTTTTGAGGAAGGCATATATCTTTCAGCCGACTAGATAGATGGATGTACGATTTATTACCGTAAGAATTAACTTTATATCACTACATTGTAATATGGTGCAAAGATAAGTAATTGTTGGTGCCAAGGGGCCAACAAGTCAATATCAAATTATTTATTCTTAATTTTACTGTTTAGGTTTAGTACATGGCCACGATCTCACTTGATGTTAAGTGACCATGAGCTTTAAGATGGTAAATACACTAAGCGGTACTGGCTGTCAATTAATGTGACTAGAACACAGTTATAACTGCTTGTGTCGAATGTAGTACCTAGCCAGGTGAGTATTACAAAATACCCTAGATCTCAGACCACGTAAGAAGATAAAGTATCTATCCAGTGAAGTATTAAAAGACGCGGATAATAAATAGGTGATTTTATTAGTAATAAATGGTTATATTTTTCCAGCGGATAATTAATTTACAAAAACAATAATCAGTGTTTATTCTTATAATTAATTTAAATGATATATTGTATGTTGTTACAGATGTAATGAGATCACACGCAATGACACGAGTGGCGAGCGCGAAATAAGAACATGAATATAAATTTACTAGAATCTTTAAGAGCGTATACGAATTCAGTTAATTTAAACGGGTTTTCACGCGTTACCTTTGCTTTTTCCTATTCCGACGTTTCGGCTGGGTTTCACCAACCGTGGTCACGGGCTGACTGGCGGTGTGCGGCGTCGCCTGCTGCGTTGAGGGGTATTTGGATGAACTACCCCCGTTTGGTCCTTATATTTATTATAGACACAACATACAACACTAACAGTGTCCATCGACGATGCCTGTGACGATAAATCACGAACCTTAAGATTTTCTAACACCGGATTCCACGCTGAGGAAAGCCTATATCCATCCTCGCGATTGAAATTTGGATGTTTTTTTTTTAATTTCAATCGCTTCGCGAGGCATTCTGCGATAGTATTGGCGATCAGTGGATAAAACTTTCGGCCGGTGGAATTCGACCCAATGGTTGGTATTGAAGTTAAGCAGATGTTCTGCTATCGCTGACTTCGTTGTTTCGCGAACGTCGGGATAGAAAAAAGCAAAGGTAACGCGTCAAAACCCGTTTAAATTAACTGAATTTAAATATGGAACGCGAAAACTTAAAAAAAATACACAGGGTATACGAATTTGTAGATGTAAAGGGACGACGGATCAGTTGTAATTTGGACGGATTCAACGTCGATCGACATAAGTTCTAATCCACTTATAGAATTCTGTAATAACCCCTGATCTTTCTGTGAAGGAAAATGTCTCGATGAAATTATATTATATTATAACAAAGTGGTAGGATGCTAATTAATAATTCTCGCTGACTACCTACCTAGTACCTACCTACTAAGTTTGGAAATCGGTTGCCAAGTGCAAATAGGTGTGTTGCGCCAGCATAATTCATCACTGCCTCTAAGCTTAATGTATCCAGCATGTCGTCATTTCACTGCAAAGAGTCAAAATTATACAGCATACAAAAATTAGATCATTATTTTTATAACCGTTTTTCAACTCACTTGGTTTCTGCGTAGTATGTTTTCTTCTTCCAACCCTAAAATCCGGGAATAAATTTTCCTGAATTAAAGATGCCAGAGGCTATGTGGAAGTCACCTGGCGTGATGCGCCAGGAATACCCACGGTTTCGCGTTTAAAATGGCGATAAGGGATTGTACGACATGCTCAGCCTTACCCCAGCAGTAGGTCCAAAGACCGGGCCTCTTCTTTTATCTTCTACATTCAGGGTTGCCTGGTACCACATTTTTCCCACTAAACCAAGGAGCCGCCATCCCTCCCCACCCTGCATTCTTGTTATATCTCTGTCAGCTAACATTTCTTTATTTACTCCTTTCACTGTCATAGCTATAAATATCACACATTCCATCTTTTCTTTCGCCGACTTCTCTTCTTCTGTCCATCAACCTTCAAAAACATCACTCAAAGCACTGAGCCTATATCGTATAAAAAAACCTATACATACATATGAGCATATATCATATAATAGTATATGAAACAAATTTAATAAAAAAAACATTTACAACAATGGGATGTGTTTTCATAAAAAAAACTAAAAATACTTGCATCTGACTACCATTGTATTGTTTACACAAAAGATCTGATTCTGAGCATGATGTCCACATAGTAATGTGCTGTAAAAATCCGCGTACACGAACGACAAGAGTTGCAAACATTCTGTCTAGAACTGGTTGCTAGTAAATAGTATTTTCTTTAGCAAAGGGGTTTAAGTATAGTGTATTTGCCCTTAAAAGATCTTTAAACGGTTCTTGGGAGATTTGTAGGTACTATTCATGTATGTATGCATATAAATATGTAGATATATAGTTAGGTTTATATGTATGTTATGTATTATGAACATATACTATTTATTTGTATGTTTATCTGTGACGTCGGGTTAGGAAGCACAGACAGAAAACCAGCGCTACACTGTAAATCCATGGTTTTAGTGCAGAATTAATGCTGAGGCTGGGGCTATTTAAATGTTGTGCGCGATATTCAGTTTTAAAATATTGATGTAGTAATATGATCTTTTTGTATGTGTTTCTGTATTGTGGTGTGTGTATTGTATGGCACTAATAAATATATTATCTCTTTCTCTCCTTTTTTTTAATAAGATTCTAACCTAACCCAATCTGTTTTTGAGAAAAAGTAAAGTTCAAACCTGTACAAGTACAAACCGATTAATCTAAATTTTGGATATTTGCGTGTAAAGAATAAAAACAAAAAAAAAAACTGTGTGTGTACTTATGTACGCACGTAAGAAGTTATACTTTGACGTAATAATAGAAAAAAACTAAAACGATGACCGCTAACTTCAGGGTGTTGGTTTCTCGTGACGGTGTGCGCGTGCATTATATGTTGACTAGCTAACTCAAGGACACAATGACACAAGGATTAAATCTTAACGTAACGTATAACGTATAGATCAACGCAACGTGAACTAAATATATTACAACTTGACAAGTATTTTTTGTCTGTCTGTTATTTGATTCTTTTTTTGAATCATTGTTATTATCATATGACTAGGGTTTAATATATATTTTCATTGTGTTAGATAATTAATAAACTGAACAAATTATGAGTATAAAAGTGGATTAGGCAAGTATAAAAATATTGCGACCATAAAATTCTATTAATTTATTAAACCAATAAATTATTGTGAAATATATAATATTGTGCATTATTGGAGGAATATAAATTAATATTCGCGAGCAAAGCCACGGGCATAGCTAGTTTAGTTATAAATCAAGTAAAGAAGAAGTAGAGTATAATAACAAATGATCATAAATATATAACATAGCTCAAGTTCGCTAAATTAACCATACAAGCATATTACGATGGTATATATACTATGTATAATACGATACTGCTATACAATGTAGTTTAAAAACAATTGTAATCAATACTTATAGATTATTTTAACTCATACCATTCAGCTTCAATTTAAATCGATCATGACTCAGTTTATATCAAGGTCGGATTCCGCGTTTAAAGGCGTAATTTTGAACCCACCTATTCAACTTTATAATAAACCTGACAAACTAACCGCCTGAGCTTTCGGCGAAGGAAAATATCGCTAGGAAATCGTAGCTTGCCCAACCATTCTCTAATAAGCTTACCAGTCTCAACTTTGGAAACCTAATGAGCTATATATTAAGATAACAGTAACAGACTGTGCTGAAATAAAATTACCAAAAAAGCACACACAAACTGAAAAAAAAATTATTTAAAAGTACAAAGACCTCTGATTACGTCAGAGGAGATACCGGGAGTAAAAAAAAAACACTTTGCCAAACAAAAATAAGTGTGTTCCGGCAACATTGCTTGAGAGAAAATATCTCTAAGTTTAGTGTACTTCCCAACATCGACTACATTGTTACTTGACGAATCTAAATTACGGTCAAAACGCTAAAGAGAAAAAAAGATTTTTTTAAAGGATATACGTTGTGATATCTTAAAAAAAACATAGGTATGTGTACGGGCAACACCAAGCTCCTCTCTTTTATTTATCCGGCAAACACAGATATAAATGTAACTGATGTGCAAGTTTAATAAGTTTGTTAAAAAAATAATTTGCTCATTTGAATACACCTTCTGAGCAAAAATAAATTACAATTGATTCTACTCAATCGAAACGACTAAATAAAATAAAACAAAACTACCAACTTGTTCTTTGCAAACTAAATAATTTACAGTCAAATCTAAGTTCGCAAGATACTCGAGAACGTTTCCGAATGTCGAATTAAAACATTCCCTGTGCCAGAAACAAAGTGTGTCTACCGCCGTTAACACGTAGTTAATAGCGAACGAAACGTGAGTCCCAGTAATTACTGCGGCCGGCAAACAGAACAACTAATCTAAGTTGGATAGGTTGATACTACTATAAGATATAAGGCCAATTATACACATAAGCAATGACAAATTTTATGTTATCATTGAGCTTATTTTATCCAAAATGATAAGGGCAGACCGAAGAAAATATATCAAAAACCAAAATCAAAAAATTCTTTATTCGATTTAGGCCCTAAGAAGGCGGTTATGAATGTTAAAACACTAAAAACTACACAAATCAAAGTTAGAACCATTATTAGTGGAAGCATAGAGAGGGGGGTAAATTGCAGTCATCACTATCGTTCACGTAGTGTTCCACCCTCTAATAATCCTTTGTAATTACGACTTGCTTGTCCGCATCGCGATTGTTCAGGAATATTGGGGAAGGACTAGGAGGTTATGACGCTTGTATAAACCGCTTATGAGTACCCTAATAGCTTTACTTGCGATATGCAGCAGGTATTAGAAGTGTGTATATTAGTGCGTTTAGTGTAAACAGTGAGTAAAAGTTTTGTTTAGTGTTAGAGAAATGAATACGTTTACATCGAGAATTGGATTTGTGAACTCCAAATCCAGACACTAACCGACCCAAAAGACAACCGTGAACATAATTTTTCCTTATCAACACAGAACATAGAGCGTACTCGCGCCCACGCCCGCGTAATCACCGTTCTCGAAGCGGGGAACGCGCGGCTAACTTTGCTCCCGCACACACTCCAGATCCCCCTCCGGTGGCAGCCCAAAACGTCCTTCGTTCCCCAACTGGGGAGGCTCTTGACGCCGCTGCCAGTGCGATACAGTGACACTTAACATGCATTAAGCATTACACGCACAATACTGCACTTACACTCCAGTACATAACACGCAGGAACATAGGTCCTGTAAGAAAACTGTTTTTATTTTTAAATAAAAAATGTAGGGCATAGCTAGGTTAAAAATTCCGTGAAATGTTTTACACTCAGGTAACGGCCAAGCCGAGGTTTACAACACTTTGATAACCCTTGTGTTAGTTACCTTTTTGCGGCTGAGTGCCTTTAGCACTAGCCAACAAAGTCATGGTTAAGCTGTAAAGGTTCTTCAGGTCAACAGTGTTAGCTATTTAGAAAATTTAAAAACCATATATGTGACGTCATCAATAAACATTAAACACATTGTTTAGTTGTTTTTTTGTGGTAAAAAGATTTTTATTATATTTTATTGAACTCATAGGGAAAATAAAAAATGGTATTTTATTTTAGGCTTGTATAGATTTTGAAATGTTGTCGATTGAGAAAGTAAAGTATAACTAAATATTAGTAAGTTATCATTTGTGTGAAAATGTCTTTATTATCCATCTCTTTCACGCTAGCTACAAGAGTTTTGATAACTCTTCCAAGCCCTTAATCATCTTCCTTTAACGAGAAAACTATTGACGTACGAACGAATCCTCACGCAAGTTAATTACACCTGGAACTATGTATTTATTATATAGAAATCTCTTCCTATTTGCACTTATCATATTGATGCGTACCTTCTTTCTTTTTATTCTATGTAAGACACGTTTGGAACTATCGACTTAATAATATTTTTTATGTTTCTATTATTTATGTGACAATGGACATAGCTGCATCTAATTTTAATAATTTATAATTAGCTGTACTGCGTAATAGAGATTTTAAACAATCATTGTAAAAGAGTGAAATCCAGTTTTTGTACAGGCCCTGAATTATTTTCGGTACTAACAGAAACAATATTTTTCGTCTATTAATTGAGTGATTGAGACCCCTTTTCAGCAGAAAAACCTGATTATTTTTTTAACATAATTCATATTTTATATTTCAGAAGACAAAGGATATGAAAATTACGCCAATTTTCTGTGATACTGTTTCAAGTGACGTAAGGATGTGATACACTTGTTCTTATTTTTCTAAATTTTATTCACTATTAATAATAATAAAATGTACCTTCTATCTATCATGAATAATTATGTAAACAATCCTAGAATTACCTAACTCTGCTAATTGGTGTGCCAGAAAACTTAAGGCGGTATTTGGAAAGAGCTTCTTTGTTTGTCTGCAAGCATCTGTAGCTGTGTTCTTGCAACTTGACTGAAGAGGCAACACTCACAAGCTTTATCATTTTTACCATCTTAAAATAGAAATTTAAAAAAAAATAATTGAAATCTTAAAAAAAAAAAATATCACAAGGGAATACCGCCTTAGGGCAAAATCGATCTGTGAAACAATTTAGTCCTATTTCAACCTCTCCTCCCTTGAAATTATATTAAACACAATATTAAATGTTTTAATTAGGCCTAACAGGTAAGAAATATTGTGTTAATAACACGGAAAAGGGTTCACGTTCAACATGTAGAAGTAATTTCAGGTAATTAGTAGCATCACTTTATCTCAATACTTATTACTTTGAGGTTTGGTATATTATGTCTAGTAATAACACTATAGCAGAAATATATAATATCATAAATGTCAAAAAAACACACAGTAGAATTGTAATAGATTAAATCTACCTGTGAGATGTAGAACTGTAATGTGTAAGTAATATTAGAATGGAATTTTGAATATATTTTAAAATAATAAAAATATGTTAACTGTAAAAACATTATGAAATCGAATTAGACATTAAATAATAATGCGCGCCACGTAATGAAAACCAGCGCAGTGATCAATTTTAACGTATGACTAGCGGTGTGAAGTGCGGGGTGTTATTGGAGCGTGAAGCGATAAAAACGCATCGACACGTATAGAGTAAACACGCTGCCTATACCGTAAGTATGTTATTAATATTTTATTCCAATTACCCATTACAAATAAGACAAAGTAATCATCCGACCTGAAAATAATGTATGTACTGTAATTGTGTAACAGATATTACTCTAATTCCTGCAGAATTAAAGTTAACGGAATTATTCATTGTTTTATTTAATAAGATCAGCGCTTTGATGCTGGATAGGCAGGCGTGTAAATAGCCATGCTCCAGTAGCGGGATAAGAACTGCTACGACAGTGCACGCGGATACGTGACTGTCCATTTTTTTTTTTTTTTTTTTTTGTTTTTTTTTTATAATGAACAGCACAGTGACTGTACTGGACCTGATGGTAAGTACAGTACAATCCAAAACAGCGGCGACTGACACTGAACAGAATTCAGTGCCAGTCACCGCTGTCATGCTGGCCTGCTTAAGTACCTCTTCACGCCTCTTTTGAAGGACCCGATATCGTATGAAGGAGGGAACACGCTGACAGGAAGTCCATAGTTCCATAACCTCACAGTGCGACAAAAGTAAGAGTCAGCAAACTTTTTGGTTCTTGAAGTTATGGGTGTCACCGTGAAACTGTGACACCGAAGTCCCGCCCGCGTGGTTCTGTTATGGAATGGAGAGGAGGGGATCAGGTCAAAGAGCTCTTCAGAACACTCGCCATGATACAAGCGGTAAAATACGCTTAGAGAGGCTATGTCCCTGCGCAATTGAAGCGGTTCTATGGAGTTGGTGATGTCTGTATCATTTGCGGTGATGTCTGTATCTGTATGCGGACAGCGCGCCTCTGCATCCTGTCTAAGGCATCGATGAGATATTTAGCGGATCCATCCCAGAGGTGCGAGCAGTATTCCATGCACGGCCGAACCTGGGCCTTATAAAGAAGGTACAGCTGGTCGGGCAGGAAAAACCGTCGCACTCTGTTTAGGATTCCGAGTCTCCGAGATGTTGTGGAGATGACATGTTCGATGTGGTCCTTGAGGTTTAGGTCGCTCCGAATATCCATTCCCAGGATATTTAGTCTGTCACGCATTGCAAGCTGGGTGTTCTGAAGAGTAGCGTTGGGTGAAAAAGGGGATTTTTTACGAGTAAAGGCACATACCTGCGTTTTCTTGGCATTGAACTCAACCAAGTTACTTGCTCCCCCAGGTGGATATGCGGGTCAAGACTTGGTTAAGTTCAATGACAAGTTCCTTCCGTCTCTTTTCTGTGTTTCCCCTCCCACAGCCAGGCTTACTGACGTAGCACCCATGAACCGTGCTATCATCTGCATAACAATGAATGTGCCCCAGGGGAAGTACATCATTGGTGTGCAGAAGAAACAACGTGGGTGACAAAACAGAGCCTTGTGGTACTCCAGCGTTTACAGACATGAGCTGCGAATTGTGCCCGTCAACAAGGACACGAAATCTGTGCTCGTGCAGAAAGCTGGAGATCCATCGGCACAGGTTATCGGGAAGTCCGAAACCCGGGAGTTTGGAGAGAAGACCACGATGCCAGACCCTGTCAAAAGCTTTGGCTATGTCTAAACCAATAGCCAGAGCATCGCCATGGTTGTCGATTGCTTCCCCCCAGCGGTGCAGTATATACGCTAGAAGATCCCCCGTTGACCGGTTCGGTCGAAAGCCGTATTGACGATCATGGATAAGGGGGTGATTTTCTAGGTGGCGCATAAGTTGGGCATTTAATATGCGAACCATAACTTTACACAACACTGAGGTTACAGCGATCGGGCGGTAGTTATTGGGGTCAGAACGATCTCCTTTTTTAGGAATCGGTTGCACATTGGCCTCTCTCCAAACGCGGGGCACGTCACCAGAGATGTAGGATTGATAGTAAAGGTGTGTCAATACTGGGCACAACTCGGCTGCACACTTTTTAAGCACAATTGGTGGGATACCGTCCGGCCCACTGGCCTTCCGAACATCGAGAGACAGCAACTCACGGCGCACGTCTCTTTGCCTGATGCGGACTTCAGGCATCAAGGTACCGCTGTTGGATGTTGTGGGCGGTCGCACGTTACTGTCGTCGAGTCGGGAATTATCCGCGAAGATGTTGGCCAACAAGTTGGCTTTCTCCTGCGGTTCGTGGGCCAGTGATCCGTCTGGATATCGTAGCGGGGGCAAAGATGTATGGCAGAAATTTGCTTGGACGGCCTTTACCAGGCCCCAGTAGGCACGACTATTAGTTGGGTGGCGGACCAATTTTTGGCCAATTCGTGCAACGCGCTGAGCATCTGCTCTTATGTAAACCTTCTTGCAGGACCTGGTGGCCTTATTGTAGGTCTTGAAGTGGTCTGCGGAAGAATTGCCTATACAAATGTAGGTTGGAAACAATCCAGGCTAAAATGACCATCCTATGGAGAGGTCCGTAGATGAATAGTCTATGCAAAGAACCAGGGGTGTATCTAACATCAAGAACCATCGGATAAAAATGTATATAGCTTACCGTAATTTATGATGTGCGACTGCTTATCTGCGGGTCCCGTTGGCTCGTATCTTCTAGATGGCCACCAGTAATTACACCACACTTAAAATTCTCTATTGTAGGCTATTATTGATAATTAATATGCGGAATGACGTCTGCGCGCAAGGAACGCAGGCGCACGTTAAGCGAGCGGTTGGCGACTAACAACTCACCCGGAAGTCCGGCGTCAGAAAACTACCCCCGATTCATTGCCTAGGCTAATTAAAACTAAATAAGAAAAAAATGCGGATTACCCGCCCAACCAGGTGCCAATCTCTCTTGGTAGTAAGTAATGATGTGGACCAGGATGATAAGCATACTAAGCCTATTGGTAATTGGTTACAGGTTTGCAAACTTGAGCGTGATAGCTACCCCGGGTGGGCATTATAAATGCTATGCCTACCACCACAATGCTATGATTTCTTCACGATATTTCCCTTTACCGTAAGCTCAGGCTCATTATAAAATTTGATAGGTAGATCAGAACCTACGTCAGCGACGCAAATCTGACCTTTTTTTTTTTTGACGAGGGGAATGCATTTACGCACTACCCTTGCCTATTGCATTAGTGAGACCGTAGTCCCCCAATGCAATAGGTAAGGGGGCACGGAGAGACGACTCCGTGGCAGTGTGGGAGAATGCCCCCCCCCCACCTCTTAGCCCACCTCTCAAAGAGAGGCACGACCAAAGTGGTCGAGAGTCCGAGGGGCAGGATACATTTCTTGCCCCCCAAAAAATGTGTTTACCCACCCTGGGTTCGATCCTCCAACCTTTCAGTCGTACTGTCTATGAGACACGCGGATTAGTCCACCGGGCTAACCACACTCTCGACGTAAATCTGACCTAACTAAATTGTAACTACTACTAAATTCTTAACAAACAGAGTATGATATGTACTCTTGGAAAAGAAAATGTGTTATCGAAATATTTAAATAAAATGATCTAAAACATCGGTACCATACGTTTACGTTGAGATTTTTGCATAATATTAATGAAATGGACCACCTGGATTTATTTAATCTACGGTTTCTATTCTACAAATTTAAAGGACCATCCGTCTACCTAATATCCGGTATGTTTGTAAATGACGCCATTACGAACTCATTTCGAGTTTTGAAGGACTTTCAAATGAACTTAACTAATGATTTAATTAAAAACTCAGCAGCAAGCAACGCATCGCATGAGGTTTTTTTTAATGATATCACTCTTAACGTAATAATTAATACCTGTTGTTTGTTTTATAAACAGTATTTTGGTTAAACTCACCTTTGCTAGCGGCTCCGTTCTTATATATATAAAAAAAAAAATTATGTTTCAATAATTCAGTAGTTATTTAAAGTAGCCAAATTTTGTACTGTTCACTTTTATTTAATATATTTGCGCAAAATTTCGCACCTTGTAAAAAACCCATTGAAATTTATAAAGTTATTATTGTAATTATAAATTGGTTATAAGGTATCTGCCAAAGTTATGAGCGCCTGTAATGGGTACCCATATCATAATTAGATTTATATAATTAAGCGGCCAATGTATTATATAATATAATTATATGCTTTTGATGCTACCCTTGTATAATAAATAAATAATGTATATAACAAAATGTATACAAAAACCTGAATAATAAAAACTAAATTAAAAAAAAAAACCATGTCTTTTTTTATTCTGTATAGACTCAGTGCTTTTATTTCAATCCCATATGATGTTAAAAGACGATGTGGTTCAAGATGGTGAATACACTATGCATGCGATGCTGTCGAAATACATCGGGGTCCCTTCAGGTGTTACGTAAGCATTTATGCTAAGCTTAGTTTAAAGCATGGGGGAGCGTCTGAATGTACAATTTGCTGTGGGGAACAGCAGATGTAGTATATACTTTAATTTACAAAAACGAGCTGTTCGAGCTATTTATAATATGGAATCTCGCATATAATTTCAAAATAAGATTCCGGAATGTATAATATTATCTTAACCTTGCCCTCCAAATATATTCTTGATAACTTACCGTGTGTCTGCAAAAATTTAGATAAACTTGAACTTGTAAACGATCAACATAATTTTAATACCAGGAATAAACATAAATTAACAGTTCCATGTTTCAGAATTAGCAAAACTAATAAGAGTTTTCTAGGTAATAGAGTTAGGTTTTACAATAAAATCCCAAAGCACATTACCGATTTACCGGACAACAAGTTCAAGCACCAGCTCAACCAGTTTTAATTTGCAAAGTTTATTATAGGGTGGATCATCATGTGAACGATGGTACCGTCTGACAGTTTTTTTGTGCATCTACTAATAAACTTTGTAACTATTAGTTGTAAAGTTTCAAAAAAAAATGCAGAAAATAAACAAGATCGAGTTTCTTGCCAGTTTTTCTTGATGACTGGATTATTTTCCGAGCCTAAATTGAATAAAATTTATCTTTATATTTGAATGAAGCAATATATACTAATTAATCTTTGATGTTTTTCCTCAAATTTACGCTCATGCAATTATATAAAAATGTCCTAAATTTTACTTGAAGAGTCCCTAGGTGCCTAATGACATTTTTGAGGGTAGTAACTAGCCAGGTGTAGGAAATGACCAAGCAACATGATGTTTACCCTTTACCGAAAACTCAGGCTACAATAAAATGGGATTGATGGGTTCGATCTTACGTCCATTCACGTGGTATCTGATCTAATTATCATTGAGTTATCATAGCTTTAAAATCATTGTTGCCTTATCGAGGAATGATTGATAGGTAGAGCTTTTCTTGCAACGGCCCAAGACGCGGCAACTGGGGAATCTCTTGTATTCTTAGCCAGCGTGATATAATGAATCTTCATGCATTGAACATCACTCGCTTGCACGCCTCACGTGAAGTCCATAGGTTCTATAGGGGACCATTTATTTGTTTACAAAGTGTTGGGCTTAGCTAGAGCCAGTTATATTAAATTTTCACGCAAGTAATACCACAAGCCGTTGTTACATTATTGTACCATTTAGATGTCCTAGTTATTATTTTACGGTCGACTGCCACAAAGTCCGCTGAAGTTAGTGCGTTAGTCAGTTAGAAGTGCCTTTTACGTTCTGTACATTAATACTACAACGAGCTGTCAGAATTTAGAATCAATTGCGAATGATGAAGAAATTACGTAACACGGTTGTATTATAAATATTCATTCTCGTCACGAATTAATTTCCTAAATACATTCCTAACAAAATTCAAGCACACTTCAATCACTGAACCATCTTTGGTTCAAAAAATTCAAGTTGTGTATACTAACATGAATTCATTGCACACCATTTATCATACATTCATCAGTTCTGTAGACCCTTTTTTACGTCGAGAATCTGCAAACAGACTGCCTCAGTTTTAGTTTTGACCAGGTTTCAATCTTACTCCAGAAAGTGACGACTGGCTAAACTCGAATTAAGTATTCCTGACGAACAAACGTTGATGCCAAGACCCAGGTACACTTTCAGAATTTTCTAAAAAGATCTGTCTACTCTAAAATACTTAATTATAAGTAAAGTACAAACATTAAAGCGAATTACAAACATTCAATTTATTTGTAAATCCTTTTTGATTTGTCCGCAGTTTTTTTTAAATTGCGGCTTATTTGCATTCTTAGTGGAAATGAAATACAATGTTGTTTCGTGCGTTCTATAGCACCTTATGCGCTTTGTAATCAAGAACATTTTTGTTCGTTGAGATGTGTATTTAAATGTTGTCTTTTTCACAAGGTTCGTGGTCTTACTTAACGAAGAAGCGCTTGTACTACTCTTGGAATTTTGCTTTTTCGATGCTGAAATGCAATTTCTTGGCTTTTTCGTTTTTATGTTTAAGTGGCTTTAACCGTGCTTGATAATTTTTATTGAAGAATTTTAACATTATAACAATTTACACTACGTTTGGTGACGAAATTGGTACTAAAACTAATTTGGTTTGATCATTGTTTTATTAATAAGAAATATGTAAAATACAGCAATTTAATAATAAACACCGAAACACAAAAAAAAATAAAACAAAACCTATGTGTAGTTATGTAACAAAATTTAAAAAAATATTTATAATACTAGAAATATTTTATACTCAAAATATTTACTTTACCATAAAGAAAGAGACTGCTTCAGCTAAATAAAAAAAATATATAATTCAAATCAAATTTTCGCAAAAACAAAAGTGATAAAAACCATATAAATTAATGTTGATAGATCGAACATTTATTACAAAAAACTACGTAAAATAAGCATCAATTGTGAATCTGCAAATGTTTTTCCCTTTCAAAGGTACAGCTGGTGTTGGGGTTTCATTTGCAATCTTTGCTTCTTTGGGCTTTATGCAACACACGTGTGGAGTACATGTACACTTAATTTTCTGTAATCCAACATTATAATGTGAAAATTTGAAACGTTGGACCCGGCTATCCAATTGCAATAAGAGCCGAAGCTTTTGATTAAAAAATACATCTTAAGGAAACCAATACCGTGGTTGTAAAATATTTTCTAAAAATGACTTGCCAGAGAAGCGCTATCATCTTTAAGTTTGAAAACCTGTCGCCGAATACCAATCGATACGTTACGGCAGCATCAATGAGAGTCAGTATGTCTAAGCATAGTTTGTTTAGATTATGGCCGATATTATCGCATAATATCAGATTTGGATTGTGGTCTTGCTGGTCTTTACATAAACTTTTTTATACTAATAAATAAAATTGAAGCGTATATTGTTTCGAAATATATGTATATGTATCATGGAAGACAACACAACCATATCGCGATGTGGAATGGTTCAAAGAAAATTAATTTATATTGTCATTAATATATAAAATTGAATCTGTCTATTTACTAAATACATATACTAAACACGATTCCATTACCAAAAATGCAATTTTTCAAATGTTTGTCTGTCTGTTTGTTACGGCTAATCTCTGAAACGGCTGGACCGATTTGGATGGGACGTTTTTTGTTAGATAGCTGAAGTTACTCTGGGTAACTTAGAATACTATTAATTTTCAAATATAATTAGGGTTCCACGTAAAAAAGTAATATTCATAAGAAAGAAATAAAGTCCGATTCATTGCACAGTTTTACGCCCAAGTGTTCGAATTTATGAGAAATATTTTTACGTTATCTTAGTACTAAAAAAAATTAGGAAAACAATTAGAGTTTCGTATGAAAAATTAAAACGTAGTGAAGAATATATGTAACGCGGGCGCAGCTGCGTGCACACAGCTAGCTAAAAAATTACTCTAACAAGAAACTCTCTAATACTAAGCTTACGCATTCATGATGGATACTGAACTTTATTCAGTTCAGTGTACATAATATAATTTGATGAGGCGTTTAAAGTGGTTCTATATAACTGACAGAACTTGAAATAAATATTGGTAATTGAGAAGCTACGATGGCGCAGCGGGATAGTGCGGCCAGATTCCGCGTCAATCGACGCGGTTTCGATCCCCACCTATGCGACTCTAAAATCGGCCTGAGCTTTTGGTGAAGGAAAACATGGTGGTAGGGTCGCTACCACACTCAAGTATGAAAACCTGTCGCCAAATACCAATAGGTGTGTTCCGGCAGCATTACCTAGGCTTGGTGTTTTACCATCCAGGACCACATAGTCACTTAACATCAGGTGAGATTTTGGTCAAAGCACTGAGCCTATACCGTGTAAAAAAAAGTTCGAATAAGCTTTAGACTCCTTGGAATAAATAGGATTAAAAATCTTTAGGACTAAGCACTATCAATTTGTATTCATCATCTGACTCTCATCCTACATTCATTACGGTTACCCGAATCATGTCCCACTCTTCTGTACCAGCTGTTAACTCAATATTCGACGATCCACCCATACCTAGTTCTAACTTAGGGACTTTTTATGGTTTAGGTTAGCATCAATAAAGATCGAAAGGATGCATGCTTATTTTTGATGACACTGGGGAAAGGAGTCTGAATTTTTACAACGTAAGTAGTAAGTTATTTTTCATTTCTTTTTTCCTTAAAATTATGCGGGCGGCGCAAGACTGGTCGTTGTACAGATCTTTGGGGGAGACCTATACCCAGCAGTGGGCGTCTTTCTGTTGAATGTATGGAAAATATTCATTGTACCGGCCATTATATTGAATATAAATTTAGAAAACAACGCTATAGTATTGATGTTAGCTAGGAATTAATTTATAAACCTTCTTTTCGACAACTCTTCGAATTTTTAAGAATTTTGGCCTTCTGCAGATGCAAGTATTCCTTCTGGTTCTACGTTGTTTTGCGGATTCGTTTAATTTCGTTCTAAGAACTTTATCCCACGAACTGTTTTTGCAACTTTCACATGAACACCTTGATCCTGTTAATAAAATAAAGTGTTTAGGTGCATTTTAATTATTCACCTATATATGTATATAGGTACACATGTATGTAGGTACATATATAATGTTTTTACTATATTTAGTAAAAAGTTGTTATTTTCATATTACAAACAGATAATTCAATTTCATTTATTAGGATAGATTATTACTGAAATAAAAAAAAAAAACCTTTGCTATTTACACAACTTTATTTTTTTTACGTAGGTGATTTTTTTACACGGTATAGACTCAGTGCTTTGACCACAATCTCACCTGTTTTTAAGTGATGATGTGGTCCAGGATGGTAAACACACTAAGCCTAGAGGTACTGGTTCTGAAGTGATGCTGCCGGAACACACCTATTGGTATTTGGCGACGGGTTTTCAAACTTGAGGTTGGTAGCTACCCAGGCGGGCATCATTAGAAAAAGTCTCACGATTTTTTCTTCACCGAACGCTCCGACCGAGTTTAGAGTCGGATAGGTGGGTATCGAACCCTCGTCGATTGACGCGGAATCCGTCCGCACTACCCGCTGTGCCTTCATCGCATCTTCATGCGTTTTTTAGTAATGAGAAAAAAATCCACTGCTGGAATGTTAAAATAATTCATGCTTGAACAAAATCAGAGATACGAGGTGTTTATTACTTTAGATGTATTAAACTCACCCATTATTAATTTTTACATGGTTTACATCTTACTTACAACGCTTTTTTTTTTACATAAAAATGACATTCTGAACCATCTTGATCGATAATATTCATTTATGAAAATAAGTTTTTAGCGCAAATCGTTGTTTATCAAGCAGTAGTTTTTATTTTTAAATCATTAACTTACAGTTTTTAACTCTATATTGTGTAATTTTACGGGCATGTTATGTGATGTATTGAGGTATATTGAAAATCATTATATGGAACGTCAATTAAGAGATCTCTAAATGACTCTTTCTACCTTTAAAGAAAAGCTTTAACAGTGAGACGCCATTTTGTTATTTGTATTTTTTGTTTACTATTAACGTAGTAATATCGAACTTGGCTGCATGGTCTAGCGCCTTTGCCTTTTCCCACAAAAAAATAAATAAATGAAACAATTTTTTTTTTTTTTTTAAAAATATTATTTCGCAACGACCAGTGCAAACCAACAGGTTTGCTGTTCAGATTGAGCTGTTATCGACCATATATTCCGCACAATTGACAGACAAAATATTATTGTTCATTGTGACGTTCGACACAAGAGGTTCACAAATTTGTTGAACTTGTTATGTATCCGTGTTCCATGGAAAGGTCTACGTTGCAACTTCCTAATATCATGGACCAAAGACACATCGTTGAATCCCACGGAAACCGCTACATTGCAGTTTCCATGTAACAATTGCAACATCGGTTCACCGACGCTACATGCCACCTGCTATTATACGGAACTTCAACTCATCGTCATCGTGGGAACCGCCCCACCAGCCGAGTCTCACTGAGGCTCGCCTCGCCTGTCAAGTCCTCCGCTGAAGACACACTATTTGATCACATCTCGATCGGTAGTCACCTCTCTTAGGTTTAAGGACTATTCGATCTAATATCGGTCGATAGTCATTTGTATTAGGTTTAGTTTAAATATAAGTGTAACTGTAGCTCTGAAATTAAATCTATATTAATTTGAATTGGCTTTTTTTACGCCTCTCGGGCGCGCCCCACATAATTAACTGAAAAACAAAGAAACGAAAATACAAGTTGAATATTGACAAATATGTTACGGAAAGTATACGTTGCAGTTCACTAATATCATGGACCTAAGAGACACATCGCTGAATCCCACGGAAACCGCCACATCGCAGTTTCCTTGTAACAATTGCAACATCGGCCCACCGACGATATATGCCACCTGCTATTATAAGGAAGTTCAGCTCATCGTTATCGTGGGAACCACCCCATCAGCCGAGTCTCACTGAGACTCGTCTCGCCCTTCGAGTCCTCCACATAAGTCACTATTCGGCCATACCTCGATCAGTAGTCACCTCTCGTAGGTTTAAGAACTATTCGATCTAATATCGGTCTATAGTTATGTTTTTTTTTATTTTTCTTTTATTATATTGCGCAGCACAGTGACTGCACTGGACCTGATGTTGAGTACAGTACAATCCAAAACACCGGCGACTGACGCTGAACAGAATTCACTGCCAGTCACCGCTGTCATGCTGGCCTGCTTAAGTACCTCTTCACGCCTCTTTTGAAGGACCCAAAGTTTAAATGTAAGTGTAATTGTAACTCTGAAATTAAGAAAAATATTAATTTGAACTGTCTTTTTTACGCCTCTCGGGTGCGCCCCACGTAAATTATATATTATATACCAGAATGTGAAGCTTAGTTGTTACGCAGAAGGGTTTATTTAAATGAAAACAGAGAAATATGTAAACAATGAATCGTAGAGCACAATAGTATAACTCGAAAACACTCAGAAGTGACGTGACCGCAACTCAGCAACTCCAATAATAAAGTTCGGCGGAGATTGTTTCCGCAGCGAGGCGTGGTGCGGTATGCCCTTACCATCGTTACTCGATCACACTCGGTAATAACTAACGGATTAATTCGACACTCTCTTTATAATCTCTCCCGCATAAATTACATTGCGGCTACTCTACGGTCGGAATCTCCGACGTGGTATAATCGAAATTTTGCGTTATTTAAAAATTACGAGACGTGACCAATACGATAGTATTTTAAGAATATTTTCGGGTGTTCTTTTCTTGACATTTCGGCGTGATTATACAGGCCGTGGTCACGAGACGACTGAGGTATTGCGATGTCTTCGTCAACGGGGTAATTATTGGAAACTACTGTTACTCTTACTAATGTATATTCGTCTGTTTATGGTTATTATTTATATTTTGGCACACTACCCTGACTGTATCCACTTTAAGCTTCGATTGTCTGCGAGGTATTAGTTTTTCAATCACAGGATTCCACACCGAAGATAGTTTTTATACGTCTTCTCGATTGCAATTTTTGTGTCTAAAAAGTGTTACGGTAGTACCGTACTAAGGTTTGTTTTCATTTTGATTTGCTAAAACAATTTAATATTTTGAGTATCTAATTTATTTATCGATTAATATTTTTAATTTACTCCTGTTGTTTCTTTCGATATTGTCTATTAAATTTCTATATTAAATTTCGTTTCAATAATAAATCTCATAGTAATATTTATTTACTAGCTAATTGACTAATATTTATAGAGTATATTGACGTAATAATGAATAATTTTAATATTTTTTTTGACGAATAAATATAATTATTATGACCACTTATATTATGTAACTGGATTATTTTATTAAAAAAAAAACAAAGTAGTACTTCCGGTACTTAAATATGACTTCACAACCTACGTAACACGGTTAACTCGCAAAATAATCATATTCCAGGTGTACCTGTGTCAGTCTGAAGGTCAGAGTTGATATCGACAAGTGAGACCTTACTGCTTCTAGGGTCACCACGCCAGGGTTGCACGAGTCATCTTTTCCATTACACCATAACATGAACATAATCTAGTAACATTATCGTTGAATAATTCTGAAATTATAAGTGAACTAATGAACACAAAGACAAATTAGGACACTTTTATAATGTAACAGGAATTAATTGCTTCGAAAATATTGTATTAGGTTATTCAAACGCATTGGAATGCAGTTTATCGTGGAAATATTGATCTAATTAGAGATAAATGTATAATATTTTTTTAATTATTTTTTTTCGATCGAGTTGTTATCGAGAAACCGTAGTGACGCGATCCCTTCGAGTTTGTATAACAAACAAATAATTAATCCTCCGAAGCTATAGTTTAATTGCTTGTTTGAGTTTGTCTTGTTGTATTCGGGGTTTTCGACGGGGATTCGAATCTGCTGTCGGAATATAAATTGGGAATGTTTAACAGTTCATTCCGGTGTTAATAAAGTTAGATAAATGATTTAAAAGATCTCTTGGCATTTGAGTTTAAATGGTCGGCAGTAAACAATTTTTATTACAGTTTGTGTCTAGACTGTTGAAATTTTCATTAAATAACCAAATTTTATTATTCACGCGTAAAAAAATATTCCCATTTATAGTGAAAATACATAATTGAAAGAACGATACAATATTGGAAATGAAAATTAAAAAAAATACACAGCGATCCTGGTAAAAAAAAAAAAAAAAAAATAGTAATTTCTATTGGTTTTTTATTAATTTATTGTCGTTTTATGCTTATAGTGCGTTTTATAAGTTCTTCATTGTTATTTTTTTATACGGAACCCTATTTTTTTTTTGTAATAAGTTAAAGTAAAAATATATGCTAATAAATAAAATTACCTAAACAAAAATACAATTTTTTAAATTTTATTTTGACGGACGGATTTTGACAAGTCCTTTTTTCGTAGATAGCTAAAGTTACTCCGGGTAACATATAGTACTATTAATTTTCGAATATAATTAGGACTGCTCGTAAATAATATAAAACACATAAAAATTTAATACAATCCGATTCAATGCAATTTTAACGGGAAAGAAAATTAAATGAATCCTAAAAGTAATAACAAAAAATAAGTAAAACACACTTTAAAATATTAACAGCTAAAAAAACAATGTAATTTTTAAAATTTTCGCGTTCCATATTTACATGATATTATTGAAACGGGTTTTCACGCGTTACCTTTCCTTTTTTTACGCGCACCACCAGTCAGCCCGTGACCAGGGTTGGTGAAAAATTGTATTTAAAAAAAAAACAATTTACAAAAATCTATGATTTTACGAGTTTTGTTGGTACGAATTAAACGAGTTAACTTATCAGTTTGAATTGTTTATTGTAGCAATAAAAATAAAAGCAATTTACATCTAAATCTTATAAAAGTACATGACACGATAGTGGGATTAAAATGAGATCTTAATTTTTTTTTTTTAATAGTAATAGGCGTAGTTTTTATTATAATCTCACCTGATGTTGAGTGACGAAGAGGTATAGAATGATACACACACTAAGCCTGGAGGCACTGGCTCTCAAGTGATGCTACAGGATCACTCCTATTGGTTCTCGGTGACTTTCACCTCTTTAAAAATGGACTTAAAACACTCCCCAAGGTCGGGAATGCATCGCTAATACTTCTGGTGTTGCAGTGGTCCATAGGCGACGGTAACTATTTTACCAGCAGATCGGCCGTCTGTCTGTTCGCCGTGCATTGATATAAAAAAAAATGTCACAAGCATGCAAACTTGAAGCGTGGTTGCTACTCAAGTGGGCACTATTAGAAAATGTCCTACCGATCCTCACGATTATTTCCTTCACCAAAAGCTCACAATAGAGTTGGATACATGGGTTCAGGTTTACGTCCATCAACGCGGAATCCAACCACAATACCAACTGATCTATCACATATTTAAAATATTATTTGTACACTAGCTGTGTGCCCGCGGCTGCACCCGCGTTTAATATATTCTTCACTGCGTTTTAATTTTTCCATACGGAATTGTAACATTTTTTTGGACTAAGATAAATTAAAAATATTTCTCATAAATTCAAGCACTTGCCCGTAAAACTTTGCACTGAATAAGATATTATACATAAATTTAGGAGTTTTAATTTTTTACGCGAAGCTCTAATTATTTTAGAAAATTAAATATATTCTTAGTTACTCGGAGTGACTTTAGCTATCTATTAAAAAAAGTCCAGCCGTTCCAGAGATTATCCGGAATAAACAGTCAGTCAGACGAAAAATTTATAAATTGTATTTTTGGTATAGGTATCGTATGTATACATTCATATCTATCTCGTAAAAAAAACATTGTACATTACAAACAGACACTTCAATTTTATTTATTAGTATAGTTAAAAAAATAGCAAAATAAAATTAATAGAAGAAAATGCAGATGCATTAAATGACAAAGATTGGAAAGTTGCAAACGTAAAGGGACGCAAAGCGCTGGTGCGTTAAATTGGATTCACCCATATCCTTTAAAATCGACTTTTCCACTCCGATAGTGCTCTGTTAGAACAATTAATTTTTAATTCCCTCTAAAACATGGATCGATGTTATAATTCATTATTATGTATTTACTTTTCATAACAATTATTAGTTACATGTATGTAGAATTATGTTTTTGTCACGTGCATAGAGAAGGGTATTTCACTTGTATTTAATTAATTTTAAAAAACAGACTAAATTAATATAATACTAATTTGGAAGGAAAGCGTCGCTTTAGGCAAACGTATCTCGATCACATAGAAAAGGTCATAATAAAAGACCGTGGTCAACAGTACCCGTAACCGATGCACGTATATGAAAGCGCTTATGAAAGTAGAAAAAGCAAAGATGTGTTTCAGGATCGTAGTAGGTGGAAGGAGGTTCGCCTAAACGGTGGGGGAGGGGGGGGGGGTCTTTCTGAGTTCGACAAGATGTGACAAGGGGGGACGGGGGGTCTACGGCAACGTGACGTTCGCCGTGCATTATTTTTCGATATGAGCGCTAGCTCTGTGGCGCGGCTTTAGCGGCGACGCGATCCGTCACAACAGGTTTTTTTGTTTCTCCAATACTTGAAAGAGTAACGTTTCCACGTACTCTACACACTCGATTCAGTAACAAATGAAAAAAACTGATTCTCATGTATTTATTATTATATTCTTCGATCACAATGTAAAAACGTAAACACGTCTCACAATGCACATAGTCGTAAAGCCGCAATTTTCCAGATGTTTTTTTTTTTCATTTAATTATTTATGTAATTTTATATTGTCGAAAAAAAAAACAAAGAAACATGTTTTTTTTTATTTTACTTAATAATTTGAATTATTATTTTATTTTACGTGATTAGTTATTGTCTAAAAAACTACATTTTCTAAATACTTTTATGTACTTAAATACAAACAAATCAGCAAAATAAAAAATTAAAAAAATATATACAAAATTAAGCTTATAATAATGTTTTTTTTTCCAAATTGTATTGCTTCTATATTATCTGAAAGAACTTCGTTCCTATCTGGTATCCCATGACACCTTTTTTAATCACAGACGATTGCATTCATTCATTCTTAAATTTGTAGTTTGTTAAAATATATACTCGTATATTTTGTACCACTTTTTATCATATCACTTTCTTCTCCTTCTTAGATAATGGCAATCTGTGTACACACAATTTGTGCCAGTGTCATTTAGGTAAGATATCTTTTTAATCTTGCATTAGCGTTAACAAGTTCTAACAAAACCGTGGCCCATCGCCAATTACTATTACCATGCTTTACCTTCATAAGTTATCTTTTTCTATAAATGTAAAATATGGTAATAAATAAATACCTTTCATTACTTGTTCTTTACATAATTTATTCTTTATTTGTTATAAAACTAAGCGAAAGAAACACTTTCTTTCCAATTCTGGTTATTTAAAAAACTTACCTGTTTCAAAATTGTACCTTTTTTTTTTTGACTGGGGAAATGCATTTACGCACTACCCTTACCTATTGCATTAGTGAGACCGAAGTCCCCCAATGCAATAGGTAAGGGGGCACGGAGGGACGAACTCCGTGCCAGTGTGGGACTCGCCCGGGCGTGAAGCCCCCGGAAATACCCACTAAAACCCCCGGGGCCGTCCGCCGCATTTGGGATGGGGGCGACACGGGGTTTCAAAATTGTACCTACGTTCGTAAGTGCAATGCATATTAATATCAGAATAAGATTCTTTTTTTTTTCGAACTAACTGAATGCTGTTGGTGGAAAGGTTTTGACAGCTTCAACAAACCTTTGAAGCTATTCGCTTTTATGGGACTCAGCCGGGAGAGTGATAGCTAGCGGAAGGGTACGAAAGTGGTACAGACCTCGGAGCTATATCACACCTAAATTCCGCCGGTGGTTAAGAGTAACTACATATCTCAAATTCCCTTGGAGAACCCATGTACGTGCGTATAGTCTGCAGGAGTGTGGGGAGCAGTTTAATGCTAGTTAGTGTCATCGCGTCGCGCTGACAGGAGTTATACTACCTTCCCCAATTGGGTATCGGAGCCAGGTGTGGGCCGCTGATGGATGGTTTTTTTCAAAGCCCCATGAAGCTGCAAAGACTTTTCAGGACAACAGCGTAGTCAGTAAAAAAAACATCTCGAATACCTACGTATAAATTTGAGTATGTATAAGATGGATGGTCGATTCCTAAGTTATCAACTGTGCACTATACCTATATGTAAGATCCCGTTCTTTACGTTGAACTTTTTCGCTGACAATTTCTCGGTCGAACGCTTATTTGACTGAATTGCAGTTTGAAACGAATTTATGAGGAAAACTTTGTTAGTCGTGCGTAGGTATTTTAAAGTGTTATTTGTAGAATAAGTAATAACATTGTCACGATACGAGAGACCATACGGTGGTTAAACTATATAGGTATTATCCATACATTTGATAAGTAATGGAATCGATGGCCGCGTACTTATTTGGAATTAAATCCGCAAAATATATCTTTACAAACGCAATGCGTCTATAAATTTATCTATGCGTCACAAAACATAATATTCGAGAAACACTAAACCTATTTAGGTACATACGTGAGTCATTTTTGTAAGCATACGTATTTTGTAAGTATAGGCCGAACCCTGATTTAGAAATATTGCTTATAATGATTGGTTTTAGTTCAATACATATTTATAATAATTATTATATTATTGATATTTATATATCTTCATTTATTTATTTATTAAATTCATTAAGAAAACCCGAAGGTTTTCTATTAGTTTTTAATTAATTAATTAATAAAAAAATTAAGCGGCATTCCTCGTGCAATTTATTGAATATAGTGATTTAATGGACAATAAAAGATCCGGGAAATCTATACATCTACCGTTCAGACTTTTGGATGAGGGAAGAAAGGTCATAGTCGATCGGAAAACTACTATTACTTCTACTGGCATACTGTTCAACAAATTCTGGTAAACGTACTGCAGTGCTATATTAAACGTGTTTTTTTTTCAGGCCAGGTTTTTATTGTTTGTATTATTTTATATATACTCAGATGAGAAACTTCGGCTTTTATATATATTTTACTATTATCATGTTTTCATTTCGTTTTTAATTTTAATTCCTTTATCTCGATTTAATTTAATTGTCCTCGCGGCATGCTATATTTGGTAATAAGTGAAACTAGCTGAATTAGAATTAAAATAAAAAAACATAGGTACGGCTTGTAATAAACGTTAACTTAAACAATTTAATTAAGAGCAATTAACACAAGCGATAAGCAAGGTCTCGGACTACTAGCAATTCTTCTCGTGTTCCTCCTTTTGTTCAAGCAGTCTAGCAGCGGCGTGTCGTGTGTCTCTCCCTAACCATTTTTTTTTTTAGTTTCTTTTTTTTTTATCTTTATTTAATAAATTATTACAACATGTAAATTAAAACTAAGTTACACCCTATAATAAAATTAAAAAATAACAAATAAAACAACAAAAAAATAAAAACAAAAACAGTCAGAAAAAAACTACACAAACTACGCTTACAAACTAAACTACGAACTAATAGGGGACACGGGGAAACCGCATCAGGGCTATTCCCTTCGACGGTGGCCTCTCCTTTGTCCGCGCCTACGGACAAGTCTACTGGGTGAGGCACACAGGTGCGTCCCTCGTGGAGTAATCTTCTGAGTTCTGGGAGCTAATCCTGCTATCGATCGGACTCTGAGGGGTCAGGGAGATGCACCCGATCTAAACGGGTCATAAACACGGTCCTCCTTCAACTACCTACTCAGCTAGGCGAGGACCGGCGTATGAGATCGCGCGCCTGAGGCCTATATATTAACGACAAGTGATCACCTCTTCCTCTCCGTCTGTCGGGAGGTCTAGCGTGCAACGGCGCGATGTTCTGGAGGTGAACGTGCGCCGACGTGTCCGAACATGATGGAACATGTTGGTTGCAAGGCTGCTTATGAACGCATTTAGGCTCTCTACACGTAAGTCACGCGCAATTACGTGGTTGCTAACGTATCGCGGTGCCCCCGCGATCATGCGAAGCGTGATGCTCTGTTGGGCTCTAAGCCGTTTCTTGTTCGTATCCGATAGGCGACTGAACCATGCAGGGGCGGCATAGGTAAATCGTGACCTCAAATAGGTTTTATATAAACCAAGCCTCGTTCTCAAGGGTAGCCTTGAGGTGAGCACTGGACGCTGCATTCTCCTCGCCGCTCTTGTCCGCGTGATCACATCTCCTACATGACTTGAAAAAGTCAAGTTTCGATCTATAGTGACTCCCAGGTATTGGACTTCTTCCTTCCACGGTATAGTCTTTCCCTGGAGCGTCAAGCAAGGTGGTAATCTACTCATCATCACTCTAGTCATGAGTGCCTGTGTCTTCCCTACGTTGGCCCGCAGCCTCCATCTCCGTAGCCATTCAGGAAGGGTATCTAATAATTTTTGGACCTCAGTTTGAGCGTCTTGTGGCGTATTGTCGACGTGGAAGTATGCGGCGTCATCCGCGAATAACGCCAGCTCTGTCCATCCGAGAACTGGTAGATCGTTCGTATAAACGGCGTAGAGGCTAGGAGAGAGGCAGCTACCCTGCGGGACTCCGGCTCTCATAGGGAACTCCCGAGACACTTGGCCTTCGACCACTACTTGTGCGCGGCGGTCTTCCAGGAAAGACTTCAGGACATGGAGAATCTTCCTAGGGATCGTGGTGGTCGTTAACAGTTTGTATAGCATCCCCTGGTGCCATACTTTGTCAAACGCCTTCTCCATGTCCAGTAGTACAACTGCGACGTATTGTTTATTCTTTCTTGCGGTATCTATTATGTCAATGACCCTCGTGAGTTGGAGAACAGTAGAGTGATGCTCTCTAAACCCGAACTGTTCGGCTCTCAGGTTCATGTGCGGCAGCATCTTGGCCAGCACGAGCCTCTCGAACACCTTAGACAGCGTGCTGAGCAAAGTGATTGGCCTGTAGTTTTCTGGTCTTTGCAGGTTCTTTCTGGGCTTCGGTAACATGCGGACCAGTCCGAGCTTCCAGTCATTCGGGAAGTGCCCCGAGCGGATAATACCGTTGAATAACCGCGTCACCGCCGCGAGTGTTCTCAGCGGCAGGTGTCGCAGCATTGCAGCGGTAATGTTATCCGCACCGGGGACCTTCCTGGGCTTCAGTTTCCCGATCGCGCGATTTACTTCGGCCGGGTCAAAGAACAGGGCGTCTGCCGGGCTGCCGCCGACTACAGGCTCAGCCCAGTATCTGTCTAGGTGTCGGTTTACATTGAAGACTTGCTGAAGGTCCGCTTCGTCGTTCGGGGAGAACTGTTTCTCCAAACACGTAGCAAAGATCTCCGCCCGATCAGTTGCTGTGAAGCGTGGGAAGCCATCTTCGCCCAATAAGGGGCGGACCGGCTCAGGTGTGCTCGATAGCTTCTTACATAGACGGTGTACTGAGGGGACCGAGCTGTCCGTGATAACCTCGTCTATATGGTTCTCCCACGCTTCGGCTGCATGGTCATCTAGGGCAATTTTAACTCGTGTCACCATCGAGTTAAGTCTAGTCTTCGTGAAGGGGCAACGGGTATTCTGCCACTCCCTCCGCAGCGCTCGTTTCTCTTTTTTATGAGATCCTGAATCCGTCGGGGAAGAGGTTTGAGCCTCGACCCCGTCGGAATGGTGCGAGTAGATTTTTCTCGGGCGCTGCGGATGCAATGGGTGAGTTCACCCGTCATCCGTTCCACATCTTCCGGCGTGGACATCTTTCGCGTCGGTGTGGTGCTCTCTAGTTCCTTCACGAATATTGCCCAATCAATCCGCGTACGTGATGCTGGGAATAATACTCGCGTAGGTGACTCGGAGACTTCGAGAAGGACAGGTCTATGGTCCGAGGGTAGATCCGGCAGTACTGTCTGCCTCGGTGGATTCAAGCGCCCTTTCGTTAACGTTATGTCCAAAACGTCTTGCGACCTCGGGCTATGATGTGTTGGCTCATCTGGGCCGTGGATATCAAAGCTATAGTCTTCTGCAAGCTTCAAGAGTTGTCGACCAGGTTGCGAATTACATGAGGAGTTCCAGGAGGTGTGCTTCGCGTTAAAATCTCCTGCCAAGATCGTTGGCGTACCTCCTGCCATTAGTTCCTCAAGATCTCTTTCCAGCGTCTGTGTGGATTGGTATAATGGTCGGTATATGGCGTATGCCTTCAAATCCCGACCATCGACGTGCAACAATACCCCCAGAGCGTAGAGTGACTGGTACTCTTTAAAGGGTATTGGCTGATGTACGACATTCCTCTTGACGAGGACTAGAAGTCCTCGGTAGGGGCGGCCACTCGTCGGACTCCTCTCGTCTTTCCTGTATGCGAAGTAGTTAGGGACCCGAAACTCTTCGCCCTGACGCAGGAAAGTCTCCGATATCAGCATCACGTCAATCTTTTGCTCACGGAGGAAGGCTATGAGTAGCCTTCTCTTCCCCGTGAGCGCCTGGGCATTCCAATGGCACACCCTTAATTCAAGCATTGGGATTAAGGAGCCTCAGTAATCCCAATAGGGTGGCCTTCTGACCTTTCTCACCCTCCTTTACGGCCGACAAGATCTCCTGCAGGACACCGAGGTCAGGTCTCGGATCTATAGAAAGTAGCAAGTATCTTATCTATATTTTGTCTTTTGACTGATTTATCTTTATTGTACTCGCTTACACTTTTTATTTTAAATTAGCGCCATCTATCGGTTTAATAAAAAAACGTAATGAAAGATAGTTGTATGCAAACAATTACCTATGGGTGCTTAATTTTACTACTAGATGGCTCTGTACTAAGTTATGAAATATTGACTAGCTAAGTACTATAATTTGAGCAAACGAAAACATGTTATTAATTATTGTCTATGTTGACTTCCAAAATCGAAACTAATAGAATTAAAAGCCTACATTATGTTTCATTTGTATAAGTATACTTCATAATTACTTTTATAACGACTTAAACAATTTTACACTAGACTCACGCTTCAAAATAGGCATTTCCTAAATGAAAAGTTAGCCTAGTTTAAATTAGAACTATATATTTTAGAATTTTCATTGATTAGTTATCTTATTAAATTAATCTTGTGAGTTTGAAAGTAAATTAAAAATATTGTAAGTACTGAATGCTAGGCACAGGACCATCCGAAAATTATGACGATCACTGAATTCGACTACCCAGCGCCAGTCACTATGTCACAATGAGTCACTATGGCGAGTCTATTACTATGTGCGCGTTTATCGCGACCTAGTCGTGTACAAAACTGCCCTGCTTGACTATTGAATGCACAGTGCCTGAAGCGAGCACGCCACACCTGAGCCTAAGTCACAATAACCTGAATAACATACTAAGCGTATGGTAGTCTTAAACGGTATGACTGTTCAATAAATGAAACACACAAAAATACGCTAACGTTTATTATATTATCGAATGTTTTAATAGAGATTATTTTTATGTTTTAAATTTCTCCATCAACCAAGTTTCCTCTGAGCTCCTCTATATTTAAATCGAAATATTACAAATAGTTTAGTTTTAAAATAATAACACTAAATAATCAGTCTTTTGGAAGATAATCAATTTTGATTAAAAGTTTATTTATATAAAATTTTGGGTCGTAACATACATTTAATAAATATTATACATTGGAAAAAAACATTATACATTGTGTATTTAAAATAAAATAAAAATGTTTGCCGAATAAGTTTTTTTTCTAATTAATCTGATAAATATTTAAATAAAAAAAATGTGTATAACAATTACAAAATAAAATACTTATTAACAGATGGTGGTCAACCCTCAATCCTTTATACTTTAAATTACAATCAAGTCTCGACTGTATACATATATGATTATCATATTATTCAGAGATAATTGCACAATTTTCGAGACTAGTAACACACTGGCAACACTTCGAGTGTTATATTTTATCAACTCTTTGGCATAAAAAATTACAATTTTAATTTTCAATTAATATTTGAGATCAATAAGAAAGAAAGAAAGAAAGAAAGAAAGAAAATTTTTATTCACAAATGAGATACAAAACACATACTGAACAAATAGAAAATAGTAATAATAATAATGAAGAAATGATACAAAAAAAATCACATAATAGGGTAACTATATGTCACCCACCAACCAAAATCTCATCAGATGAAAGGGTCTCCAGCTCAGCATATGCTGAAGTACCAAGAGATACTCAGCGCTGATTTTCAGCTGAAGCCCAGAGCGAGTCACGGAACGTCAGTATATAAAAAACAAAACTTTGCAAAACTTACAAATTACAATAAAAAAACTAAATTGTAAAATTTAACTCATATACAAGTACTTAGTCTATATATATCATTACCACATATGCACATTGTTATATATCTACTGTATAAGGGTATATAAATAAATAAATTAATATTACATAAAAGATAAATTTTCGAGGCGTTACAATATTTATAACATATAAATTATAAAAACAAAGGCAAGTATAAATATATTTATATCAATAATTAATTATAAAACATAAAGGATGCTTTAGTTAGTAGAAGGAAAGTCTTACATAGATTGAGCTGTTAATAAGAGTTTTTTTTTAAATTATTTTTAAATGTTGATAAATTACTAAGACTACGTAATGGAGGAGGCAAATCATTCCAGCATCTAGTGGCAGTAAATTTAAAGCTACCTCGAAATTTTGTGGTTGCATGTCGGTGAGTGCATAACATGAATAATGAAGCTCTTGTTTCATATCGATTCCGCTCTTTGGCCCAATCCAATTTTTCATAAAGGTATTCTGGTAACCCAGTTTTCACGACACCAAACAAGAGAGCAGCAAGATGCAAGTGCCGTCTATTTTCCATTTTCAACAGTTGTCCCTGATTAAGGAAAGGTGTCACATGAGTCCGTGGAGGAATTTGGAAGCAAAAACGGGCGCAGGCATTCTGTACTCTCTGTATAAGGCGTCTTGTTTTGGCAAGAATACAAGAATCATAAACTACGTCAGCATAATTAAGTTTAGAAAGTATGAGTGATTCGCATAAAGTGATTCTAACTTTAGTACTTATGTAGGGACGAATATTATAAAGGAGTTTTAATTTGTACATACAATTACGTGCTGCCTCCATTACATGTTTTACAAAATTCAATGATGAATCCATGAGTAGTCCAAGATTACGAGATTCAGTAACGCGTTCTACAGACTTACTGTCTATTCTGATAGAGGGTTGCTGAAGTGTAATATCCAAAATTTGTTTTTTTGAACCTAAAACCATGAACTTAGACTTGTTTGGATTCAAAACCAAGCAGTTAGTATCTGCCCATTCTTTCACCTTGACAAGATCAAAATTCATCTTATGAACCGCGCTCATAGAATCTCGTGGATAACAATGTAAATATAATTGGAGATCGTCCGCGTATAGATGGTATTTACAGTGTTCGATAATATTAATAATGTCTGAGGTGTATAAAATGAATAATAATGGTCCTAAAATCGATCCTTGGGGTACACCTCTTTCAACAGGCATGGGCACAGAGGAATGTTTTTTACCGTAACCATTTCCGATTTCCACATATTGAAATCTATGTCTAAGAAGCTTCGAAACCACTGCACCGTAGCTGTATCAAAACCATAATATTTTAATTTAGATAAAAGCAGGGATATATTTATCGAATCAAAAGCTCGTGAAAAGTCTAGCAGCGTTAATAGGGTACCCATGCCTTGATCTTGAGCTGATATTACATTATCCACCACGTCTAGAAGAGCAGTAGTAGTGCTTCTTTTTTTTCGAAATCCAGACTGAAATTTGGGAAGGATTTTAAATTTTTCTACGTAGGATGTTAACTGGATTGCTACTGCTTTCTCTAATACCTTAGAAAGACACGGTAGTATACTAATGGGCCTAAGATCTTGAATAGTATTTGGATTGGTTTTTTTTGGGATCGGTTTTATTATTGCAATTTTCCACTGATCAGGGAAAATGGATGAGACTATCGACTTATTTATTATTTCAGTAATAGCACTAATTGTGTAGGGAAGTGTCGCAGTTATCATTTTTAATTCTATAAGGTCAGCGCCTACTGCATTCGACTTTAATCCACGTATTATATGTTCAACTGTATCTTCACTTACTGGATTTAAAGAAAAAGTGTTATTACCATGCCTGTTCGACTCAAAGTACTCCCGATAAGAGGTATCCACATCAGTGGGCCCAGGAATAGTCAAGAAAAAATCATTAATACTGTTAGGATCGGTACAACATCCAGTAATATCAGAATTATTAGAATGGGGTTTAATAACTACTTTTAATTTTTTCCAAAGCTGTTTATGGTTTTTCTGATTTACGTTAATGTAATTTTCAAAGAAACTCTTTTTTTCAGATTCGATAGCGTTTATGACCACTGATTTCATTTCCTTATAGAATTGTTTGTGTGATTCATTTTTAGTGATTTTATATCTGCTGTGGCTTTTGTTGCGCAACCTAATCATCAATTTAACTGTGTCTGTAAGCCAAGGATATGAAGGGTCCTTAATGAGGACATTTTTCTCTGGGGCATGCAAATCAAAGATTACTAACATATAGCAATTAAATATAGTCACCATATCATTTACATTTGTTAATTTTCCTATTCCAGACCAGTTTATACGTTCGAGATCTTTATCAAAAACGTCCCAGTTAATGTCACTATATGATCTGAATTTTAGAAAATAAGGAACTAATTTTTCTTTTTTAAGGTTTATTTCTACACTAACTATAGCATGACTTCCAAGGTCTGGTATGTGTGTCACTTGAGTATCACGTATGTGCGCGTCTGTACATACGAGATCGATAAGAGTTTGGCTATGCTCTAGTATGTGTGTTGGACTTGTTATAAGTTGTGTTAAGTTAGTGCAAAGTATGAAATCATTAAAGTATTTTACCTTAGGATCTACACGATTCAAAAGATTAATATTAAAGTCACCTAGGAGTACAATGTAGTCATATTGAGATAATGATGACAGTGTCTCTGCAATCGCATCCAGAAAAATATCTACATTCATCCACGGGGGTCTATAAGCCGTACCCACGATCAACTTTTTGGAATTGATATTAACTGTTATCCACATTTGCTCAACTGATGGAGAGACAGGATGAGTACAAGTTTTAGCATTCACACCCCGCTTAATGTAAAAACCAACACCACCCCCACGACCTCCGCACACCGTCGTGGGTCGAGGGATGTGTCTCAAACGATACCCTGGTACTACAGGAGCACGCCTTTCTTCGCCATCACGTAGCCATGTTTCGTTAATCGCCATTATATCAACTGATAGTTGATTCATCGCTAATATAAACTCGTCATGCCGTGTTCCTAAAGAGCCTGCATTAAAAAGACCAACTTTAATATACTTAGAAATCATTAATATTAACGCTATCTATTATTAGAAAGTATTGGTAGTAGTAGTAATGAATAAATAAATAACTGACCCCTACATACAATATTGCGTTATGATAGAACGAGAACATCACGGCAAGATGCTGGAAATAAAAATGTAACGAGAAGATAATATAGAATATAAGACAGATAAGTGACAAAAAATCATAATAAATACATATAAATGTTATATAATAGACTCTCTCATCAGCAGGCATAAAGTATGAATTAAGCAAAAGAGATTTTAAAAAATACATTACAAAATACAATCCAAAAAAAGAGAATAGTTTATAACAAAGAAATAATATATGAAAGTCCATACTTTCAAACTGGACATGTACCAAAAACCCGTGGCAGATCAGCTTCAGACCGGATGTAGTGAGCCGCCTTACCGTCAGACTGCCGAGCATATATTCGCCCTCGCTTAGTCCATGAGAAACGCCAGTGGAGTCTGCGGCATTCCTCACGAACCCGATGGAATAATTGGCGGTTGGTACGTGTAAGCCTTTCATTGACAAAGATACGCGATGGTTTAGCACCAGCGGTGACATGTCCGGCATCAGCAGCAGTCATTGTACGTCGCACGCGCGCTGCTTGTAGCAGCTCATCTCGCAAGTTACGACGTGTAAGACGTACCACCACCCGGCGCACGCGCTGATTAGCTCCAGCGTTCCAGCGATAATTTAACATTATTTGCTTTTTTATTATATGTGCCTACGTAAAAAGAATTTTTCATATTCGAAGTTGGCACATTGATTTGTTTTTTATTACTTATGTTCAACTCAAAAATAGAATTTAATTAAGAGTGGAATAGAAAATTTAACTATTTATAGAAGTCGAACATGCATGTCTTTCATTGAAATATATCAATTTCTATACAATTGAAGTGGCACGGCAAATAATTTACTATACTCTATAAGCTGATACTTTAAGCTTTATTATTGTAATATTTTTTTATGAAATTTTCTTTTAAAATAATAACTCAATTCCAAAAATGTAATAATTACTAAATGTAATAATATACTAACTATAGAGTTGTGAAAAGTGTAGATAATTATTAATTAAATATCGATTTTAGGTAAATTGTATTTCTTTCTTAGGAAACGGCAAAAGTATCTAAACCATACAAGTATAAAACAATGTTCTGATGCCCTAGTTATACCTCTAACTATATTATTTACAAGTCCCTGTCAACAGGTATTTTTCCTATGAAGTGGAAGGAGGCATTTATAACACCAATTTACAAATCTGGATCTAGATCTAATGTCGAAAACTATCGCCCAGTTTCAATGTTGTCTACATTCAGTAAATTATTTGAGTTATTAGTTCATGATCAAATATATAATTCAATTGCGATGTCTATTCCCCCAGCACAGCACGGTTTTATGAAAAAGAGGTCGACTCAGACTAATTTGGCAGTATACACGGATTATATAACTGCACAAATGGATAAGGGCTACCAAGTGGATGCAGTCTACACTGACTATTCAAAGTGTTTTGATAGAATTAACCATCAAATTTTGGTACAAAAACTTGTTAGTCTCGGAGTACACGGTGATTTATTGAGGTGGTTCGCTTCTTATATATGTAATAGACACCAAGCAGTTCGCTTAGGCACATACGTTTCCCGTTTCGAAGTAATCCCATCGGGCATCCCGCAGGGATCACATCTGGGTCCGTTACTGTTTAATGTGTATGTCTATGATATTTCTTCATGCTTTCAACATGCAGATTATCTTATGTATGCAGATGACACTAAAATCTTCAAACGTATTCGTAATATTGAAGACTGTCATCTCTTGCAGCAGGATTTAAATAGACTTTGTGACTACTGCAAAATTAATAAGTTGGATCTTAATATAAAAAAAATGTAATTCTATAACTTTCACACGCAAACTCCATCCAATCAATTACAATTATTCTTTAACTCACCTACCGATACAAATTGTAAGCTGTGTAAAGGATCTGGGAATAATGATTGACTCAAAGTTACTTTATAATACTCACTACGATTTCATTTATCAAAAAGCTATCAAAATGTTAGGATTCATATTTAGAGTTACAAAGCCTTTTAATAAAGTTCAACCATTAAAAATGCTTTATTTTTCTTACGTGAGAAGCAGTCTAGAATATCTGTCATCCATTTGGTCACCAGGTTTTATTACACATGACAACAGGTTGGAAAAAATACAAAGTAAGTTTTTAAAATTTCTTAGTACAAAAACCAAGAACGAACCTGTTGACTACGACAATAATTTAAAGCGTTATAACATCTTATCTCTGAAACAGCGTCGAATTATAAACGACATGAAATTTCTTTATGATATCGTACATTCGGCGATAGATAGTCCAGAATTATTGCGTAAATTAAATTTTAGAGTACCTACCAAACGGATTCGTAGCCCCCATCTGTTTGAGATTTCTTCTGTTAAGCATATTTATGCTCAGAATTCCATTATCTACAGATCTACTAAACAATATAACAATTTATTCCATGACATTGATATTTTCCACCTTAGTCGTAATCAGTTCCTAAAGTCGGTCCGATTAAAGTTAGTTGCAGACGTCAGGTAATAGATTTAATATCTAATAATTGACACACACATTCAACATTTCCTACACACATACATATACACTCACATCCATACACGCGTAATGTATATTGTTTATAAAATGTAATCTGTATTACTTCTTAATTGGCACTTTAAAATTATATTTTATGTTTTTTATAACTATTGTGAATGTGCTGTGAAGTTCTTATACATAAATAAATAAATAAATAAATAAATACAGTCAAGTCTGACATCAGGAACATACTTCCCACATGATTGGCAGCCATTTGATAGAACGTTTTAGGAAGTGTTTGAGATTCATGTTCCGTGTTATTATTTTCAATATCGTTTACTTGCGCATAATAACCAACGCTATTTTACGTAAAACTCCACTTAAATCACGTAATACGGAGTCAAATGCTGCAAGTTAATGAATTAGGTAACTTTGACATTTCAGTTTTAGTAATGTAACACTGACAAGTAACCAAAGATAATCACTGGCCAGTATTATTGTATTCTATGAAACTCAATATATTACAACCTAATACTTATTGCATTATTAAAGTATGATCATTTTCAATAACAGCAAACTCATTTTAGGTATGTATTTTAACACAAATGTTGGAATTATAAATAATCAACTAACCGAATATTGTTTTTTTTAATGTAAGTATTAGAAAAACATAATTATGAACAACTGATATTTTTTAGCAAATAATGTACAGGAAATACATTAAAAACCTTAATATTTAAACAAGTTTATGATATGAACACAACCATTATAGAAGTGACGTATGTTTTTGTAAATAAATTCGAAATGTTTTTTTGTTTTCAATTTCCCGGCTACCTGTGATGAGGAATCCGACAGCCTTCTGGAAGAAAAAGTTTCTATTATATTTACTAATTCTATAAACTAAATGATAATTAAATAGACGGTAGCTAGCTGGTTAGCTCGAGCAAGTAAGAAAATCTAAGCTTACTGTATTTTCCATCTTAAGGCACATAATCACTTAACATCAGCTGAGATTGTAGAGGAAAAATACAAAAATGTGTACAGTTTAAAAAGGAATCACTGAAAAAGTACTATCCAGTGATCAATATTTGTGTGTATTAAATTTATGAGTATAACCTTCATACATAGAAAGAGATGAAACATATTCTCTATTGATTGCTTTCATATTAATTGTGTGTAGGGTGCGTATGTGTGTGCAAGTGGGCGTGTGTGAATGCGTGTATGTGTACGTACGTGTGTGTCTACGTACGTGTTTGCGCGTGTACGCCTGTGTGTACGTGAGAGCGTGTGCACGTGTGAGTGTGCGAACTTATGTGTCGCTTTAAAAAAAAGTATTGATGATATATTTTATAATAAATAGGTATTGACTTACTCCTCGGTGCTGTTTTCAAAGTTGTAGTTCTTGAAACAGAATCGCTCTCTTCAGATTCAGACCGCATTTGAAAACTTGTCTCTGGAACAATCAACATTAATTATCATTAACTAGCCGTTCCCGTGGCTCCACTCGCGTATCATATTTCCCATTCCCAATTATTCACTATATATATAAATTATCACTAGAAAAGAATGGAGCCTATTTTTTTGTAAATTATTTTTGGTAATAACATAAAGCAGATATTTCTCACTAATTCAATACTTAATTCACTAATTCAGTTAAACTGTGCAGAGAATCCAATTTTGTTCACAATTTCAAGAGTTTTTTATATTTTTTTACTCGAACCCGGAAAATATTCGGTTCAGCCGTTCGATGTTAGTACCGTATATACATCATTTGGCAATATAATTAAAGTGTCAAATCGCGAATCCGTTTTACAGCGGTCAATGACCCGGTATCCATGTAAGTAAAATTACCAGCTGATGTGATCGTCCGTCGAATACTTGTCGGACGGTTTTTTGATACTTCAATCATATATTCTTAATTTTAATAATTTTTTTAACTATATTATTTATTGCTTTGTACTTATTTAGAGCCATAATATTAAGCTCCCATTTAATTATTGCAATTGATTTCAAAGTCACCTGTGTGACCGAAAAGGACCGAAAGGAAAACCGAAGAAGTTATGTATAGAAATTCGAAAAATGATAGTTATGTAAAAGATATCTGAACTGATAACATGTGATAGAGAAAAGTAGAAAAATCCATGATGTGATTATTCTAATTACGATAGGATTTACTATAATAATGGTTTACTGAGTATATTGGACAAGAAATAGGAAAATAGCCAAGAGCTAATTTAGAAAAACATATTATGTCTGCTCAAAGAATGGAATGTTGGGCTAGTAAGTAGATAAAAACGACTGCATGCAGGAGAATGTTGAGATGTCGTGTGGTGTGACCAGAATGGACACGGTCAGGAATGATTACGTCAGAGGAAGTTTGAAAATAGCTCCAGTGATAGAAAAGGTGAAAGGGAATCGTTTGTCTTGTTACGGACACTTTTTGAGAAGAGACAAAACGCATGTCACGAAGAAAGTGATGGCTATGAAAGTTGAAGGATGGAGGGAGAGAGGACGTCCGGAAAAAAGATGGATGGAGTGTGTCAGGGAATATACGAAGGTAAAAAAGGAGAATAAGATATGATGGCTGATAGAGATTTATGGAAGAAGACACACTGTGCCGACCTCTAATACAAATTGGGACCACGACGATAACGATTATTATCTACTTGAAAGACAAGTTTATAGTATTTGGATAGAGTGTTTTCTTGTCGTGTGTGTGTGACAAACTTTTGTATTGTGGCAACTGTATGATAGTTATTAACGGACATAATAATGTATTATGGTTTTCCTTACCGCTGTCGTATCTAGTAGCTTTGCTGTTACCAGGTAGATGGAGTCTATTTGGTATCTCCTGGTTATCAACATGCCCGAATGTCCTGAAGCCGATAGCGAACTGCGCGTACGGACTTATTTCGTACAGTTCTGTAAATTTAGTTTATTTTATTATTATTATTATTATTCTAACTCGACAAAATACCGAATGAAACGTCATTTGATGTAATTTGAGTCGTCTAAAATGATGCTCTAATCCCATCCATTCGTTTTGAACAATTTTTTTTTCTAACATACATATGTAATGCTGTGGACCGGAAGGGCCTTTACAGCTTCACCGAGCTTTGGGGGCGAGTGCGGAAGGCACTCAGCCGCATAAGGTAACTAGCTCAAGGGTTCGAACCTCTGCTTGGCTGTGACCTAAGAGTAAAAATTCCCGCGGTATTTAATCCTATCTAATTTACCTACAATTTTTATTTATTTAATAATAATTATAAAAAATGGTTTTTTACAGGAGCTATGTACCTGCGTGTTGCGCACAGGGATATCTGTGTAGTGTTGTGCGTGTAATGCTCAGTGCATGGTCAGTGTCATTGTATCGCACTAGCAGCAACGTCAAGAGCCTCCCCAGTTGGGGAACAAGACACGTCTTGGGTCACCGCCTGATGGGGACCCGGAGAGTGTGCGGGAGCAAAGTTAGCCGCCAGTCCCCGGCGGGGAGAACGGCGGTTACGCGGGCGTTTGCGCTGACACGCATATGATCGAGGTAGATGAGGAAAGATCCTATTTGCGGCGGTGATTTTATCGTCGGGGTCGGTAAGGACGTTTCGCGGTCTCCGAAGTGATTTTGGAGCTAACGGATCGGTGGAGTACGCGACGGCTCTCGCTATGAGCGGATTTGGGTCTGTCTCTGCGCGATTGAAGGCGCGACACTGAGATATTTTTAAACAAAAAAAAAAAAACCAAAGAATAATAAGTAACCTCCCCCTCTCTCAAACCTCCCCCCCCTCTCTCATTGTAATACTACAACCTTTGTAATACTTGAGTAGCCCCTATTTATTTGTTTCTCAACCTATATGAAACCCAAAAAGCTATCTGTTTATTAACCGCTACTTGAGTAATCTGTTTGAGTAATGAGCTTAGAAACGGAACGTTCGTTTAAGAATCGGTTTAATGAAATGACGTCAGCGTTTAGTTTTAGACGACTCTTATAACATTTAGTCTAGAAATAGTGATAACACTCGATTATTGAACATTATGCAAACGAGTGTGAGTAAAGTTAAAAAAAAGCATGCAGCAAAAAAAAACCAGATCGAGTTTCTTGCCGGTTCTTCTCGATGACTGGATGGAAAACAATCGGTGGTAGCATTTTGACGTTCATAAGCAGCGTATCGGGGCCTAAATTGATTAAAGTATTTTTGAATTCACTGTAGTTTCATTGCGTGATCGAATCAGGAACGAGGAGATTCGCAGAAGAACCAAAGTAACCGACATTGCCCGAAGCATTGCTAAACTTAAGTGGCAGCAGGCTGGGCACGTTGCTCGCAAGACCGATGCCCGATGGAGCCAACGGGTTTTCGAATGGCTACCATGCACCGGAAGACGTAGCGTGGGTAGGTCTCCACAAGGTGGACCGAAGACTTGGTGAAGGTCCCAGGAGGCCGCTGGATGCGGGTGGCGTAAAACCGGTCGTCGTGGACGTCTTTGGGGGAGACATATGTCCAGCAGTGGACGTCTTTCGGTTAAATGGATGGATTGTTTAATTTTATTATTTTTTTTATTTTAATGTGTCGAGTACCCACAAAAATGAGACAATAGGAAAAAAATGAAAAGCTGACGTAAACGCCAGGTTAGTGCTAAAGGTTAATATAAATCTATCTAAGGTCTGCATCATCATGCCGGAATACATCTATGAGGGGTAAAACCTCTAGGCAACCTCTACGATAGTCGCCGATACCGTATACGCGAAGCGTCTCAACGAGTCACTATGACGGGTTTTTCACGGCCTACCTGCCTTAGACGAATTCTGAAATCCACCACCCTGAAATCTGTACTAACATCGTATCCCCATTTGCCACTATATCATTTGTATAAAAAAGAATCTTATGAATCTCACCATGTTTATTATCCCCGGTTATGTGTACCGGAGTACTGTAGACTCTGTTAGCGATGTCAGTCGGAACAGTTTGCTGCTGGCTGTCGACGGTTACGTTACTACGTTCAGATTTACACTCGACCGTCAACGAGTTCCGGTATTCAGTTAAGTGTTGATTACTGTCAACAACGGAAAGTTGTATCTTAGTCTAAGGGCCCTATGTCATTAGGACGCCACGGAGGCGAAGAGTTTGTTCATAAAGAACATGCCACCCTCACCCATTACATATTATTATACAACTAAAATAGAGACTGACAAAATAAAAATAAGTAATCAATTCCTCGCCCTAATACCGACGGTAACCAAATCATAAATCGATTTGGCTTCTTTGATAGCGCATCTGGTGGTGAAGTGAGTGAGACTCCAAATAGCTCGATACATATAAACGGTTGCACCACCAGCGAGTGATTCGGTTGCCGGCAACAGGCTTGGTTGCGCAACCGAGCCACCAGATACCGATACCAGGTGAGGTACCCGCCATACGTCTGTACATATCTTGTCGGTGGCGACGCCATAGTGTCGTAATGAGATAGGGTATTTAATCCCCTATTGCTTATATAATTTACTACGGGCACGAATACAAATTATTTTAAAAACCCGGCTTTGTTTTATTTCCCTAATATTTAGTCCTTCAATAAAATCATTGACCCTTTTTGTTAGGAAATTTAATGATACTCTTGAACACGGTTTCACAGTCTTACTTTTCTCGCCACCCACTTGGAGAATTACTTTTTTTCTAGAGTCTCTTCATAAGTCTCTGAATACGAGTCTTTTAGGCCCAACTTCGTATTATTTTACTAATCTTTAACACTCCTACAAAATTACATAATACATAGTAAAGGAGAGTAAGTCACGGAAATCAAAAGCAAAAGGCTAAATGACAATACAACATCGAACCAAAACCCTCCAAGTTTAATGGTCAAGCTAATTGTCATATTTTAGGAAGATATCAGGTTGTTTGTTTCTCATAGAATTCTCAATACATTTAATAGTAAAAATAGTAAATATCCAATGTACTAATAATGAGTACTAACTTATGCCTCTTGACAAGTATGAAGACGCAGGTCAAAGAGCACACCATTAGTAAAATTGAACTGCAGATTATCACTAGCATATTCAGATCTAGAAACTCTGACGGCGGTCCTATCGACTCTGAAATGTTAAAAAATTACTTAAATAAGAAACAACAATATGTCTTAGGAGTTAGCGTACTTAAAGATAAGTTAACAATCTTATATAAAAAAGAGCTGTTCGAGCAATATACAATATGGGACCTCGCGAATCACTAAAGAAAATGTTTCAAGAATATGATATCATAACTTTGCTCTCCCAATACATCTTCGATAACTTAATGCATATTCGTAAAAATTTAGACAAGCTCGATCTAGTGTTTTTTTATATTAAAAAAAGGATATGTATTATAATTATTAAAAAAAAAGAACCCAGATCGAGTTTCTTGCCGGCTCTTCTCGACTGGGTTGTTTTCCAAACCGGTGGTAGTGTTTTAGACGTTCATAAGCACCTTCTTAGGGCCTAAATTGAATAAAGATTTTTGTTGATTTGTCAACCAAATAATCTAGTTGTATGAAAAAATCCATTATTATAACAATGGTATTTTTTATTGATGTTAAAAGACGACTACGGGCAAACCGGGAGGAAATCCCAACCCCCAGGGAACATATTCAACCATCTTCTAAAAGTTGGTATTATTTCAACCCTTGGAAGAATTAAATAAAAAATATAATAAAATAAGTACTGATTCATGGAATTATTTTGTTTTTTTCTTATATAACTAATTTGTCTTCGGCCGGTTGTTTTATTCCAGCTCGTCCTTCGACGTTGGCCTTGTCTAAAAACTTCCATCTTTCTCTTTCTCTAACTTTTTTAATTTCGTCTTCTTATCTTTTTGTCTTTCTACTTCGGATTCTCTTATTTTTTTTATGAGGTTCCATACGGTTATAATTTTAGCCCTTTTTTCTTTTTTGTCTCTTATCATGTGTCTTATCCACCTCCATTTAAATTGTTTATAAACTGTTGTGTGTTGCCGGCTGAGAATAGTACCGACCCATATCGTTCCCGTAGGTATCGTAAAAGGCGACTAAGGGTTAAACCAGGGGATGGGCAGCAACGTCCTCTGAGTACCATAAACACCTACAGCGATCGCCAACACGCCTGCCAAGCGTGACGATTATTCCTCCCTTTTTGGGGGACAAACTCCAGCAGTGGACGGCTTTCGGTTGAATCAATCAATCAATCGTTTACGCAATCACCATTTAGACCCTACGTCCATGTCATAATATGCAAATCATAGAACCCCTCGCCACCCCCAAGGCTAATCACTTTGCTTTTTAATATCAGTTCAATGAAATCACTTCACTTCTATCTGATATTAAATAAAGTACACTCTGATTACGATCATGATAAGTTTTCACTATGTGTACGGTGGTCGCGACCCAATCGGGCACTTATGATCTACAACAAGCATTCTCGATTATTTATCTATACCAATATTATAAAGAGAAAAGATTTGTATTTCTGTATGTAACGAATAAACTTAAAAACTACTGGACGGATCTGGATGAAATTTGGTATGAAGATAGTTTGAAATCCAGGGAGTAACATTTTTATTCCGAAAATCCCACAGGAACGGAAACTATGTGGGTAAAACCGCGAAGAAGAGCTATTATTATAAAACTAGCTGTGTGCCCGCGGCTGAGCTCGCGTTTTATATGTTTTTCACTATTATTATTTTTTTTAATGAAAACAGATGTTCGAGAGTAGCTCGACTCTTTGTTTTTTGTAATGTTTAACGTCTCGAATTATGGACCCCCGACACATTTGAATAGTCATACAAAAAAAAACCGGAATCAAAAATATTCTATTATACAGTTCATTTTACTGGCAACATAGATAATTATTGCTAAATTAAATCTACTACGATTTTGTCATCAAAAAACGAATTACGATTATAACCTTCGGTTCGTGTATTAGTAATAATAAAATTTACAAATGGATATATAACTTTGACTACGGATCAGAAAATCGGTCCAAAATTACCCGGAGTAACTTCAGTTATCTACCAAAAAAAAAAGTCCTGTCAAAATCTGTCCAGCCTTTCCGGAGATTCCCCGGAGCAAACAGACAGACAAAACTTTAAAAAAAAGTATTTTTGGTATAGGTATCGTATGTACATTCATATCTGTTTAGTAAAAAAAATAATTTAATAACAATTTTGACATTACAAACAGACACTTCAATTTCTATTATTAGTACAGATATTTGGGTATTAAAATGATTTAAACATAAGAAATAACTTACCCCCTAATACAGTTGTGGTCGCATAGTTATATATCGATGTAGATGATCCAGCAGAATTCTCAGCTGTAACTCGTATCTCGTACCAGCGTGCCGAGATCAAATCACCTATCACATACGAGTTCGGTTGATTCAGTACCGATGCTGCGTACTGACCCCACTGTTGATCTAATCGCGGCTGAAAGTCATAACATAACATAACATAAGCTCACGCCTGTTATCCCCGAAGGATTAGGCAGAGGTGAAGTAGCGAACTACATTTCCCAGAGCTGAGTTCCGTCCCAAATGTGACAGGGGGCGAGCCTGTCGCCATATCGGGCACAAATTCCAAACTCCAGTAAGATACTAAGTAGAAAACCCAATACCACTTGACCCGACCCGGCAATCGAACCCGAGACCTCAGAACGACAGTCGCACCGTAATACAACTGCGCAAAATCATGTCAACTAAAATGTGTAAATAAATGTATTGTGACGTCTTGTAAAGGAAAGAAAGATACAAAAACATTTGCGCGTTCGGCAATCATAGCTTTCGTATTAATTGACCTTTCTAAGTCCTTTTAGTTTTTGTATCACAATAACATAAAGGGACCGCAGGTCAACCCAGTCAGTTCAGTTCCGAGTTGACCGTCGAAGCGAAAGAGAAAACAACACTCAGTGGTTTTAACTGCTACAAGGCAACAATGGATAGTAGGTTTTAATTTTGTAATGTCATTTCATTTACCCAAAGGCGTAACAATGTACAACAATTAACATTTTGTAATTCGTAGATGGGGTAATAGAGATAAAGGGAAGAAAATATGATGTGAAGACCTTACTTAGTTTATGATAAGATAGCCAAAAGTCAATGAAGTAAATTATTATACATATTTACCAATAGTGGGAGTGAAGATTTATGCATAAAAAATACATACCAATTTATTTTCAGCTTTCCTCCAAACCTTACTTCCGAACTCCTTGTAATCCACTTCAAATCTATTAATTTCACATCCGTTATCGTCCCATCCACTCAGTTGTATGTATATATGACTCGCGTTACTCCAAAACCATTCCGTACTCGATGGGGATATTGGAACTAGTGGATGTGAAAAAATCATACTTTTTGTGGACTATCCATCATTTCAACTGAAAAACGTCCACTGCTGAACATAGGTCTCCCCCAAACGTCGTCGGTCCACCTTGTGGGGGCCTACCCACGCTACGTCTTCAGGTGCGTGATAGCCATTCCAGAACCCTTTGACCCTATCGGGAATCGGTTCTGCGAGCAATGTGCTCAGCAATGTCGGTTACTTTGGTTCTTTTGCGGATCTCCTCATTCTTGATTCGATCACACAGTGAAACTCAAAGGATAGCCCTCTAACAACCGACATTGCCAAAAGAATTCCCAAACTGAAGTAGCAGTAGGCTGAGCACATTGCTCGTAGAACCGATTCCCGATAGGGTCAACGGGTAGAAGTGTGGGGATATATATTGATATTCAATAAAATATCGAGTCAACTCGATATTTGATATATATGTCATTTAATCCAATAAATAAATAAAACAAATGAAAAGTAAACTTACTGTACTTTATTTTGATGTACAAATGCCACTTCTAACATGTTATATTTTCAATAATAGGCAATTATAAAATTTTCGACACGAAGGGGCAGCGGGAGCGGGGTTGTCGTCCCGTTGGACTTTTGAGTATACGATATATCGAAAATATCGATATATTGCATAGTAATACAACATTTTTTTTCTTGCATAACCTAGCGCATCTATTGCTCCTGACACTTTTCTTATAGCAGTATGACGTGTTTTTTGTATTTTTCTAATCTTAAGCACACTTCTTTTCTTAGTTTTAATTGGTAGCTGGCTTTTAAATATTTCTTTCAGAAATGCAATAAAATTAAAATTGCGGTGGGCGGGGCCATATAGCAAGAATGCGCGATGAGCGCTGGACAAGTCAATTGACAGCATGTCTAGCTGCTACAGGCAATAGAAAAAGCGGAAGACCAAAAACCAGATCGACAGACGATATAATAGGAACTGCAGGCAAAATATGGATGAAAAGCTATAGACAAGAAGAACTGGAAATCTTCGGAGAAGGCCTTTACCCTCTACTGAGAAGGGGTTTATGCTATATTTATAGGAAAAAAAAAAAAACGAATTTGTTTATGTTTTAACTTTTTTTTACATAATTTCTTGTTATAATATCGAAAAAAAATATCGATATTTTTGGCGCGTACCGGAAGACACAAAGTGGATCGGTGAATATATTTATTTCAATCACCAACAAGGTATACAATCTGTTTAGCTTATTAAAAATTAAATTATTATTACAATATATCTTAAGGGGTTAATTATAGTTGATTCAATGGACAGATACTATTACAAGCTGTAGAACGAATAAGGGATTACATATTATCATGATATACCTCCGCCAAGTGTCTTCGCATCGACGTATGCCGGTTGCGAGGATCCGACACTGTTGACAGCTGTCATTCTCAAAGAGTATTTAGTACCGCATTTCAGACCTTCCAAACTGTACTCTTGAGTTCCATGCAACGATGTGGCTTTACTCGACCACGCATCGTGCCAGGACAAGTTCGCTTCTTTCCAGCTCAAATTATAACCTGAAAAGTTTAGGAATACACTAATAACTAATTCCAAATCGTAAAACTCTATTTCTAAATCTATAACTAGCGGTTCCGCACGCGTTTCATATGTTCTTCAGGGCGTAATATAGCTTTTAAATAATCATTTGAAAAGAATGTTTTACGGTGTTGGGTTTTTGAATCGTATTTTGTTAACAATTTCATAACTTTTACACGGAACCCTAATTATTTTCAAAAAAATAAAAAGTAGCCTAAGTTATGCGGAGTAACTTCAGTTATTTGCTAGATAAAACGTCCCGTCAAAATCGGTCCAGCCGTTCCGGAGATTAGCCGAAACAAACAGAGAGACATACAAAAAATGTTAAGACTTGTGTTTTTGGTATATACATAAGAAATTGATATTTCGACATTACAAACGGACACTTCTTTTTTATTTATTAGCTTAGATATGTGAGAGATTACTGTATGTGTGTATGTGAGTCAAGAATTGCCAAAACAATATAAGATTTTATTACGTTTATCGACATCCAGTGTTATTTACATTAAAAAAAAACTTAAATAGCCAATTGTTGGTTCAAATACTTAAAACGGTTGTAAAAAAATATACACCATATATTCATATGTATTTAATAAAAAGTTGTTATTATAATAAAGTTCCATTTTATTTATAGTATAGAAGTACAGATTAAAAAACGTACTAATCTTCTGCGTTTTCCCCCCAATCTTCCTAGGCGTTTCCCACTGTAGGAACAGCGCGTTCTTGTGCGCAGTGATTCTCAAACTCGGCGGTTCTCTGGAGTCGGCAGTACTGACACCTCGTACGATACGGAATCGGAACCGTAGAGATTCTTGGCTAGACACGTGTAATTCCCGCTTAACGATTGGTCTATATCTGTAACGAAGATATAGGCCAAATTTAAGTGTTTCAATTTGCAAGGCTATTTTTTTTCAGAAATGCATTTTAATTTCAATTGTTAATTACTTTTATATACAGCCGTTACCTAATTTTGTGTAACGTATGCTGTTCAGTCAAAATAACTCCCTCTAGCTTATGTATTTTCCTTTTCTTTTTAGTCATTGGCAATCTGTCAGTTGCTACATACACATGTGGATTACCTATATTTTTCCAATTTTCTTTTAGTATTAGAAGAAGCTTTATATTAGAGTAAGTGTTATTTAAGATTAAGTGTAATCAAGATACTATATAGTTGTTGTCGATTCTATATTATGTCGGTCGATTGAATGAATAAAAGCCATTTTTGTATATTACTGTAATTTTATATAACATACACTTTACATGGTTTTTTTTAATAGTGACAGTTCTTTTTCCAATATTTTATATTACGATGGGTTTTAACATGGCCAGTAACATACCCATTAATGATGGCCAGTACTAAAATGGTATATAATCTTTCTACGACAATAGTAGTTGAATAAAGTATCTGGTTTATGGTAAAGGAATTAGGAAATAGAGACTTGTGTTCGTAGTTAATATTTCAAAGTTTTAGCGAAATTAGCAGACATCTCGCTCAAACTTAGCAGGGGTTTTTGTAGCGCCTCAGGATAAACATACCACGTTATTTTTTTAAATACACTTCCCTTAATAACAATATCACGCAAAAAGGCACCAAAAAGTACATTAAGACGGGGTTAAAAATGCAAGTTCATACAAAAAATGAGATTAAATAAAGCAAAATTTAAAAGTTACTGTTAATGAGGAGGCTGTCGTCGTGGTTCCTGGTGAATCTCGGGTGGTGCGTGATGATGTTCTGCTTGTGGTACCACACAGTGCGTGGCGGTGGGACTCCCACGCACTGGCACACCAGCAGCAGCGAGCTCCCCACACCCACCGATACCACACCACCCAGGGAACCCACTCCAGCAACAACTGGTATAAGATTTTTTTTTATCGTTCACAAGTTCAGCGCTTTGAGCACTATCTGATCTAATGATAATATAACTCAAATGGTAAACTTTTATACAGGAAACCTTATTTCCTTTAGAATAATAATTCGTGTCCGTCCATTCAACCGAAAGACGTCTACTACTGGGCATAGGTTTCCCTCAAAGAATTGCCTTAATCGTCACGCTTGACAGGCGTGTTGGCGATCGCAATAAGTGTTTGTGGTACTCAGAGGACGTTGCTGCCCATCCCCTGGTTTAACTCTTAGTCGCCTTTTACGACACCCACGGGAACGATATGGGGTGGTACTATTCTTAGCCCGCACCACACAACAGTTTATAAACAATTGAAATAGAGGTAGATAATGGCAATGACGTCGCAGCGGGTAGTGTGACTAGATTCCGCGTCAATTGACGCGGGTTCGATCCCCATCTATCCGACTCTAAAATAGGCCTGAGAGCTTTCGGTGAAGGAAAACATCGTAAGGAAACCATAGCATGGTGTTAACGCCTGGGTAGCTACCACCCTCAGGTTTGAAAACCTGTCGCTAAATACCAATAGGTGTATTCCAGCAGCATCATTGGAGAACCAGTACCTCTAGGCTTAGTGTGTTTACCATTCTGGACCCCAACGTCACTTAACATCTGATGGCATTGTGGTCAAAGCACTGAGCCCATTCCGTGTAAAAAAGGCATGATAAGAGACATAAGCCTAATTGAAGACAAATAAATTATATAGTTATAAATAAAACAAAAAAATGTTAATTTAATGAATGGCTTTTTTATATTTAATTCATTTAAAGGGTTGAGAGAATACCAACCTTTTTTTTATATTTTTTTAACCTAGCTAATGCTGTTGATCGGAAGGGCCTTTACAGCTTCACCGAACTTTGAGGGCGAGTGCTGAAGACACTCAGCCGCAAAAGGTAACTAGCACAAGGGTTCGAACCTCGGCTTGGCCGCCACTTGAGTGTGAAAACTCCCGCGGAATTTTTATCCTAACTAATCCCTACATTTTTTTATTTAATATAAAAAAAAGGTTCCTTACAGGACCTATGTACCTGCGTGTTATGTGCAGGAGTGTGTATGTAGTGTTGTGCCTGTAATGCTTGATGCATGGGCAGTGTCACTGTATCGTGCTGGCGGCGACGTCAAGAGCCTCCCCAGTTGGTGTACGAAGCAAGTCTTGGGTCGCCGCCTGAGGGGGACCCGGAGAGTGTGCAAAATTAGCCGCTCGTCCCCGGCGGCGGGAACGACGGTTCCCGGGCGTGGGCGCTGACACGCATATGAGCGAGGAGCATGAGGAAAGAGTCTATTCTCGCGCGTGATGCTATCGTCGCGGTCGATTAGTATGTTACGTGGACGTCGCCGCTTTCGGTCGGCGGAATGGAGTGGCGAGTACGAGACGGCTCGTACTATGAGTGGGTTCGAGTGTGTCTCTGCGCGTTCGAAGAAAGCGCGGCACTGGGTTTTAAAAACGGACAAAATGGTGAGAATACCAACCTTTAGAAGATGGTTGAATATGCACCCTGGGGGTGGGGACTCCCTCCCCGGGTGCGGTGTGAGCTCGTACGAACACCTCGTATTGCCGTCCAGGGGTCAAACCAGTCACAGGCACAGTGCCTTGGCGTGACGAGCTCAACTCCTCGCCGGCTTCCACGCGGTAGCTCTGCGGTGGTCCAGTACTATGTACACCGAAGGACATTTTAAATATTTACTAGAATCTTCCTGCGACTACGTCTATGCTAGATTTAGAATTAGGTCCAGAAACCAGAAGAAAAAGCATTATTATGAGTCAATCGTACGACATAAAAAATATAAAAAGTTCTTTCTACAATTTTTGAAGAAGAACACGTTTAAATTACATCATTTTCAAGTATCTCTTAAGTTTTTTTTTTTTATGGCGATCAAAAAAAAAAGACAATAACCTGGACACCGGTTTAACATAAACCATATAATGGGTGATATCTCCATTGGGCTGTTCTGGTCTCCTCCAACTGACCAGGATCGAAGTAGACGATGAGACCAGCACTTTCAGAGCAGAAGGTGGACCGGGAACTGGATTTTACGACAATTATCAAATATTAATAAAACTATTAAAAGAACGGGGCAGAAATTCGCACCGATATATAATTTTTTTTACACGGTATAGGTTTAGTACTTTCACTGCTTTGACTACAATGTCACCTGATGTTAAGTGATGATGTGGTCCAGGATGGTAAACACACTAAACGTAGGAACTGGTTCACAAGTGATGCTGCAGGAACACACCTATTGGTATTTGGCGACGGGTTTTCAAACTTGAAGGTGGTAACTACACAGTCCCTGCCACCATGCTATGGTTTTCTCACGATGTTTTCCTTCACCGAAAGCTCAGGCTGATTTTAGAGTTGGATAGATGGGATCGAACCCGCGTCCATTGACGCGGAAGCCGGCCGCACTATCCACTACACTCTCACCGCTTTAATAACTTCTAGCAAGTTTTACAGTAATATTATAATGAAGTATAAGGCAGTTAGAATCATTGATTAACCCCTTTTTTGTATTTAGTAAGTGCTACATATTGAGAGTAAAAACTAGTTAGCCATGGGGACTTCCGACAGAACTAAAACCTCGAAGCTTTTGAAAAAAACTTTTTAATTAAATTTCATAATTAATTAATTGCAATTATTAACATAACCTGAAATGTATAATATAATATTTGTCTGGTTTTCATATCTATTGTAAATTCAAAATCCAAACCAAAATTGGTCGAGCCATTCCGGAACAAACAGACAGGCAGACAAAGAATGTAAAACATTTTTTATTTTTTTCTATTTAGTCTCCTTACATCTCATACATAATCCGAGTTTGGTTTACTTTTTTTTGTGGCTTTACCCTATTTTGTTGTGTCTTTATTGTTTACATCTTATTTCTATTTTACAATCTTATTCTATTTCTTATCTATGTGTTCCTATTGCATTGTGATTATGTCGAATTCTTTATATTTACTTAAATCCTATTTCTAGTTTACAATTCTTATTTTTTTTATTATCTCTTATCGTCGTTCTATATCGCGTATATACATTCATATGTATTTCATAATAAGTTATATTACAAACAGGCATTTCAATTCAATTGATTAGTATAGATTGTCGGTCGCTTTGTTGATTTGAAGGTTAATAGTCTGTTTATAAAAATATAGAAATGGTACATTTTAATGCGTAAATCTTACCATCTTGCAATGTAGTGCAAACAACAGGATAGGAGAATGGTCCGATGCCGTAGTTTGAGAATCCGGCAACTTTTACTGTGTAATTAGTGTATTTGGATAAACCTTGCAGATATAACTCCGTGTGCGGGGAACTTATGTTTTGCATTTGTCCATCTGTCATAGTAATAATAGAAAAAGTGTTTATTCAGTAAGTTTGTTTTGAAGCGATGATGGCGCAGTGGGTAGTGCGGCCGGATTCCGCGTCTATCGACGTGAGTTCATAACCACCTATCCAACTGTAAAATCGGCCTGAGCTTTCGGTGAAGAGAAACATTGTGATGAAGCCATAGCATTGTGACAACTCCTGGGGGTAGCTACCACCTTCAAGTTTGAAAACCTGTCGTTAAATACCAATAGGTGTGTTCCGGCAACATCACTTGAGAACCAGTATCTAGGCTTAGTGAGTTTACCATTCAGGATCACATCGTCACTTAACATGAGGTGAGACTGAAGTTTCAGAATTTCACTTCAATAAAGACTGTTATTTACAAACTAATATAATTCAACTTAAAATTATAACATATAACATAACATAGCATAAGTTCACGCCCGTTATATCCGAAGGGTTAGGCAGAGGTGAAGTAGCGAACTACACCCCCCACATTTCCCAGAGCTTAGTGTCGGCGAGCCTGTCGCCACATCGGGCACAAATTCCAAACTCCGAGATGATACCGAGTAGAAAAATAGAAATCACTTGACCCGACCCGGGGATCGAACCCGAGACCTCAGAACGACTCCCCACCTCCTTATACAACTGCACCAGCGAGGCACATATTTATAATATTTGGCTGAAAGTTTCCAACAGCAGTACGAGATTATGACTGACGTCCATTTTATGGATATGCGAGATATTGCTTCATTATTATCAATTTAGCTAGCAAACAGAGTAAAAAAAATAGATCTAAAAGTTCATACCATCAGTACAATAGTAGACAGAGTATCCGAGTAGGGAAGATCCTTGGATTGGTATCGGCTGCCAGGAGATCCGCAGTGACGTGGACGATATCCCTCTGCACTCCACTCCGACGGGAGGTAGTTCTGGAGCTAAAAAAAACAAAATTTCTACCCTTATCTGTATCATATCACTCACAGTGATGGCGCAGCGGTTAGTGCGGCCGGGTTCCGCGTCAATCGACGCGGGTTCGATCCCCACCTATCCCGACTCTAAAATCGGCCTGAGCTTTCGGTGAAGGAAAACATCCTGAGGAAACCATAGCATGGTGGTAGCGCCAGCGTAATTACCACCTTCAAGTTTGAAAACCTGTCGCCAATAGGTGTGTTCCGGCGGCATCACTTGAGAACCAGTACCTAGGTTTAGTGTGTTTACCAGCCTGGACCACATCATCACTTAACATCAGGTGAGATTGTAGTCAAAGCAGTCAAAGTACTGAACTTATACCTTGTAAAAAAAATAATATATCGGTGCGAATTTCTACCCCGTTCTTTTAATAGTTTTATTAATGTTTGATAATTGTCGTAAAATCCAGTTCCCGGTCCGCCTTCTGCTGTGAAAGTGCTGGTCTCATCGTCTACTTTGATCCTGGTCAGTTGGAAGAGACCAGAACAGCCCAATGGGGGTATCACCCAGTACATGGTTTATGTTAAACCGGTGTCAAAGCACTGAGCCTACACCGTGTAAAAAAAAAAACAATGTTATGTTAGTGATTTTTAGTATAAAATACCTCCCTCCCTAGTTGTCTGGTATATAGGTAACGAGAAAGGTCCATTCCCGGCAGAGTTGAAAGCGCTTACAGAAACACCATACCTGAAAATTGGTAAAGACTATCTGTTTTTTTTTTTTGCAAAAATATTTGTTTTTATTATTAACCCCTTGAGCACTTACCTGGCATTTACGCCAGCTTTCCATTGTTTTCCTATTGTCTTATTTTTATGGGTACTCGACACATTAATATAAGCTGTATTAATGGTTTTATATGTTGTTAAAGAAATGTAATTTAGTATATTGGCCACCGGCCAACCTTTTTGAATAAATTAATTTATAAAATAATGATCATTTCGTATCCAATACAAATAAGAAGTTAATTTTGATGAAAATTATATTATATTATAACTATAAATTTATAGCTAAATTACCTCACATTTTTCATTAAGCCAGACAATACTGTTTCTTGTTTCCCTTTACTTGATACAACTTTAATAACTTTAGTATGCGTATCGTTTGGTACTGAAATAGAACAACAAAAAAAAAACATTATTTATACTAATCATTGTGATTTGGGGGGGAGGGGGGCAATGTGTTCTCGAATGGTTGCCGCATACTGAAAGATAAAAATAAATGGACGACCTGGTAACGGTGAATCTTCTGCATTCGAATGTCGCAAAACCGGACGTTGTGGGAGACCTATGCCCAGCAGTGAACGTCTTTCGGTTAAATGGATGTGATTTTTAATAGTTGACGAAAGTAAAACATGAGATCACGACTGATAGAGAAGAGTGGAGGAAGAAAACATATTGTAGCGACTCTACTTAGAATAGGAAAAAGATAAGGTGATGAATAAAAGAAAAAAATAGAGAGATGTTTCAGAAGCAACTTGTTACCTGAATCTAGACTCGCTCTGGGTATAGCTTTAACATGATATCCTTGCAGAGGCCCGTTCTGACTCTCTCTCGGCGGTGGAAGCCATGACACGAGGAGTTCCCCTGGATTCTCCGTCTGCAGAACTTGAACTCCTAGTGGCGTTGACGATGGAGCTAAAATATATTTAAACTAAAAAGAATTTTTAGGACAAAACCTAGCAACTTATGAGGCGAACAATATTTCTTTGAGGAAACGACGCCCATCGTCAATTTACTTTTTTGTTTCTAATCAGAAATGTGTGTGTTTATATTTTTTTTTTTTACCCACGATCGTAATTTCAGTGATGTTAAGTGACGATGTGGTCAAGGATGGTAAACACACTAAACCTATAGGTAATGCTTCTCAGACGATGCTGTGAAAACATCTACTGCAAATTTTCAAGCTTGTGGATGGTAGCTACTCAGACGGGCATTATTAACTACCACTATGCTATGGTTTCTTCAAGATATTTTCCCTCATCGAAACCTTAGGCTCATTAGGTATAGAGTTGGATAGGTGGGTTCGAACCTGCACCCATCGACTACCGACTATGCCATCATAGCTTCAAATATAATAAACAATATTTTTCCCATCCATCAGTAGCTAAAACGTCATATTATTCCATGAAAAAAGTTATTTGACATGACAACAAAAACAAAACACATTAGATAAATGTTTACATGAGAATAGTCTTTAAATACAGAACACTATTTACTCATAGCACTTACAGAGCACTTGTGCTTCCCTTATTGTTGTTTTGATTTTCAAACTTGAACTGAACTGACTGGGTTGGTCCGCGGTGAAACAAAGAGATTCTCTGATGACTAAGGAAGGACTAATGGCTCTATTTATGGAAATTCTCTAATTCTTTTTGGAGTAATACGAAATTGCAGTTTCTTTTAGTCCCCATTGTCTCTAGATTTTGTCGTATGTGTTTTTTATGAGTATGGACCCTTTTAGGTAGTCACAAACGACAAGCGCTATATATAAAGCAAACCTACATTATTATTCAAGACTTATTATTATTATTTCGAGAAGGGTTATCGTAGCTAGAACAATCCTGCAATCACTGTGATCTACTTTGATCCTTACTGCTAAAGCCCACTGCCTAGACCTACTGGATATACAGTAAAATCTTTTTGGCAGTGCACGTGCTTACCAAGAATTCGGTTTGAATTTTAATGGATCACATTCGCAGAAGGTTTGCTTTGGCGTTTCGTCTGTAGTTTCACAGAAACTGCACTCTGTTTTCTTCTGGGCACCAATACTGTGTATCTGTTTGCTTAAACTACAGTCCTCAGTGATTGCTTTCAATATTACTTATAGGTGATTTCTACTGAGTATCAAGACTCATCAGCTTTGCGATGAGTAAATGTCCTGATAAGCTTTTTGGAATGGACTTGTCCTGACATTTTTTCCCGGAATTCAACGTAATGTAAAGCAATAATTAAGCCTCAACCAGAAGGACAGAGACAAATAAACCAACATAATGTCATTGTCAGTCGCCGGGTGGCATATCATTAATTTAATCACATGAGTTCTCTATTCCAAATTTTCTCCTAGTTCAGCGGAATTTAACAAATTTTCATGTGTTAGGATGTACTATTCTAGGATATTATTAAATACGTACCCTCTTGTTGTGTGGTGAAATGTACCGGCTGTGTGTATGGACTAAGATCGACTTGGTTTCCGGACGCGACACGCACTTTGTAATCCGTTGCCGGTTGAAGATCTCTCACTTCTATACTTTGACGTATGTTACTATCCTGTCTGCAAGAAACAACCGACCCAAATATTTTTTAAGTTGCCCCAGAGACTCATAAATTACTACTATTGAATCTATAATGTTTTGTATTCAAACTAGCTAATAATACAATTCCGATCTGAATAAATATATAAAAAAAGATAAAAATAAAAACAGTTAAGTACATTTTTTTGTTTATCAGAATTTGTATTGATTATTTTTTGTTTTGTACTGTCGGAATGAGTTTGTCAAAAGATTCTCAAACTTGCAAGGTGTTAGATAACGAGGCGGGCATTAGGAAAAAAAAAACTCCTACCACCTTGCTATATACAATAATCTGAGTAATACGGGAGTAATAGTGAGGGGAAAAAGACCGAACTCTATTGCAAAGTACAGATTACAGCGATACCCAGATAAGTCGATAGTCTACAACCGGGCGCAATTATTTGATGGAGTTGTTGGAAATCCCAGAGTCAGTGAACTAAATATTAAAAATTATATCGTCAAGGTCCATCACCAACAACTACCAACATCACCATTAACTTGTGATGTTTAAAAGGATTATGACTGCATTAAGTTACCTGGTGACGTTAATATTTTTGGCATTATCCCAAATCATATAATCATTAGTTGCGTATTGTACAGTGTAGTACTGCACGTGGGTGCTGATGGTGTCTCTCCATGAGATCTTCGCCGTATTGCTGTTGACGGAGTCTATCTGTGGGTCCAACGGTGGTGTCGGTGGCTCTGGGAACAGACGCCCAAACTATTGTGGGTAGTATTTGATACACAAAGATTGACAATAGATAGACCTCAGGAAAAACGAGACACATTTTTAGGAGTAGATATGGAATGACCAGGGGTGAGGTACTCATAAATGAAAAGTTTTAATATGGGGTACAAGAATAAAAAAAGGTTGGGAAGCACTAATTTAATGACTGATAACTTACCGAGTATGTTAAGTCTTATGGTAAACGTGGATACGCCGTAAGGGTTGCTCGCCCTACATTCATAACTCCCGCCATCTCTCACCTCCACATAATTTATAGTCACGACACTTTTTAAACCGTTGTGTGTTGGTGTCTCAGTCACTGTTACTCTGATATCGAAAACATAATAAAATATTATTAATTATAATAAAATGGTACCTGCCTGTAATTTATATCACCATATCATTACGGTACAAAATTTATAAAATAACATTATTATAAAAACCTTCGATATAACAAACTATATTTCATTTCCGATAGAAGTAAAAGTGTACCTAAAATAAATACAGACATAATCGTTTTATATTGCTTAAATTGTTGGATGGATGGATTAAAAAAAAAAAAAACTTATCAAAAATATACAATGCTGCACTCTTTTTACGGTTAATCGATAAACAAATTACCAAATTTTTAATATTTCAATAAACAAACTACAAACCTTACTTGTTAATGATTAAAATTTAGTAGACTGCCATCTCTTATCACAAAATCGAACTACAATCGTTTTATGTATATGAACCGACAAGAAGCTAATTACGTTTTTTTAAAATAACACTAGATGTCGCATAAACATAATAGAATATTAAAAATTGTTTTGCCAATTCTTAACTAGGTATTGCTTTTTTCCTAACTAGCTAATGCTGTTGATCAGAAGAGCCTTTACAGCTTCACAGAGTGCTGAAGCCTCTCAGCCGCAAAAAGGTAACCAGTACAAGGGTTATCAACTGGTACGAATCTCAGCTTGGCCGTTACCTGGGTGTAAAAAAATCCCGCGGAATTTTGAATCTAACTACTTAATTAGGTTAGGACTTCCGACATTTTTTATTTAATAATAAAAAAGGTTCCTATGTACCTGCGTGTATGTGCAGGTGTGTGCGTGCAGTGTTGTGCGTGTAATGCTTAATACATGTTCAGTGTCACTGTATCGCGCTGGCGGCGGCGTCAAGAGCCTCCCCAGTTGGGGAAAGAAGCATGTCTTGGGTCGCCGCCTGAGCGAAGAGGGGGATAAAGCCTGTGGGTCAGGCAGCGATTTCCCCCATATCCCCAACGGGCTAATTTTATTAAATGACACCAATCCCGTATCGTCCCCTGAATGCGGCGGGCGGCCCCGTGGGGTTTAGTGGGTATTTTTACTTCATTGGGGAGACTTCGGTCTTCTTTATGAACTTGGTAGAGGTAGTGCCTAAATGCATTCGCCTCGTCAAAAAAAAGTGTCGCCGCCTGAAGGGGAGCCGGAGAGTGTGCGGGAGCAAAGTTAGCCGCGTGTCCCCGGCGACGGGAACGGCAATTTCGCGGGCGCTGACACGCAATTTTTCACTGTTGGACCGGTCTTTCATCGCTTTCCCTACATTTGCATGTAGTTTATTCATAATCAAAACGTACTCAACGTATCATTGAGCGCCATCACTTGAACGCCATTTTATACTTGACATACTGTAGCATGTTGATGGCTAACGTCATAGCATTGTTAACGCGAATCTATTAATTTATCCCTACTGAGAATCGCTCAACGCTGCTTCTATTTCAAAAATTCTGCTGTTTTTATTTCAAAAATTAAATCAAAAACGAAAGACAACATTACTTCACTTAAGATATCTTTAAAAAGATTAATAAATTGTAGAGCCACAATTAAACTAATTGTAAGCGAATTTCAGAACCGCAATTTTTTCCCATCTCCTCTTCACTTGATGTGTATACCGGTATTCTCACACATACAATCTCAGACATATCTATGCTAATAAATAAAAAAGAAGTGTCCGTTTGTAATGTCGAAATAACAGTTTTTTACTAAATACATATTACGAATGTATATACGATGACTATTACAAAATTAACAATTTTTAAAATTTTTGCCTGTCTCTGTTTATTCCGGGTAATCTGCGGAACGGCTGGACCGATTTGGCGGGACTTTTTTTAGGAGATAAGTAAATGTACTCCGCGTATATACTTATATTTTTCGAAAATAATTAAGGTTCCCTATAAAAAAAACGCAGTGAAAAACATATGAAAAGCGGGCTCAGCCGCGATAATAACTACAGCTTACAGTAATACAGCAGAATATATAGCTTTTCAGTTAAAAATGTTACCTAGACGATGTAAAATCGAGTGGCTTGTCATTCAACGTCCATTTAATTCTGATGGGGTTGTCCCCAAGCGGTCGACATGACAACGAGATCGGCAAACCCAACTTGGTGGTTAAATTCGAACCCATAGATTCAAAATGAACCGGCTCTGGAAAACAAAATATAATCTATACTAATAAATAAAAATTGAAGTGTCTGTTTGTAATAGCAACAAACAACTTCTTTATAATTAATATATATCAATGTACATATATGCGATACGTATACCATGAACATAATTTAAAAAAAATCTGTCTGTTTATTCTGGGTAATCTCCGGAATAGCTGGAATGAATTTGACATGACATTTTTAGGGATAACCGAAATTACTTTAAAAAAATTGAAAACTCTTTTAAATTATCAATAAAATCCGATTCAATGCACAGTTTTAATGGTAGGTATCGGAATACTTATTATGGCGCCTTTTTAAACGACTGTTTTTTTTATTTTCAGTCTCGAAGCAAAATTTTGTTGGATATATGTACAAAAAAAATTGCCTGTAAATTTGAGCCCTTATTAACTCTAAGTACTCTCCCAGAGTCTAAGAAGATTTCCTATATAAAAAGCACGTAAACTTTGATAATTTTTATAAATCGATGAAACTTTGTCATGTCATTCGAACTCAGGAATTACTAACGACTGAGCGCTTTTATTGAAGTGCGAATTGCAAGTTAACTGTAACTCACACCGATGAGGCTCACTCAAGTGAAAATTTGTAGAAATTTCTTGTTTTTTTTATGTAAATAAAAGTCGTTTATAAGAATGTGTGTACTACAATAAGTGACATGAATAAAAGTAGGTTTTACATGCAGCTCCGCGAGAGGCGCGTGCATAGATAATACATGAAAACAGAAAATAAATAAATGTAGATGTCTTTAGTAGTTGTTGTTTATGACTATATTTTTACATACATACAAAAATATCATCACGCCTTTCTCCCGTGGGGGTTGGCAGAGCTTACGTCCTTCCACTTGCTACGGTCTTGACACACCTCTTTCACTTCCTCTACTTTCATGAGCGCTTTCATACATGCTCATCGGTTATGAGTACTTTTCACCTGGCCTTTATTTAACACGTGATCGATTTGGTCTAGATACATTCGCCTAGGTCGACCCTTACCGACTTCCCCATTCACCCTCGCCTTATAAATTCTTTTCGTTAATCTTCTCTCATCCATCCTCTCCACATGCACATTTACATCTACATGCTAAACAACTATATTTTTTTGTTGTTATTATTTCATTAACACCTGAACCTACATGAAAAATGTTAACAAAATATTTGTAGTAAATTAAATATTCTACATAAAAGTCTTTTAAACCAAATCTCTGAGTTCAATATTTATCGAGATATTGAGCTTTAATTCTTTGTGGCATAAATTTTTTTATGGCTTATTGAGACAAAATTAAAAGTTGCAATAGGCAGTATTGTACAAAGCTCAATCCAGAGTAATTCCCGAGTTCGAATGATATGAGAAAGTGCCATCGAGTTATAATTATAAAAAAAAGTAATAATAATCCAAATTTCCGTGTATTTTATATATGAAATCGGCTCAGGCCCTGGGATAGTTCTTTGACTTAATGGTCAGGGCGTAAATTTTTAGGTTTTTTTTTTTTTCAAAAATAGAAAGTACCTAGTCGTTTAAAAAAGCATACTAATGTTTATATTACATACATTAAGTAATATGTATATATAATTCGCATTTATAATATTAGTCATGATTAATGTGTCCAGTACCCGTAAAAATAAGACAATAGAAAGACAATAGGAAAACAATGGAAAGCTGGCGTAAGTGTCAGGTAAGTGCTCAAGGGGTTAATAGATTCACTCACTGTTCACGCTGATCCATAAATTCTTATTCAACGCATCCCCGACGCCATTCTCGACGTTACAAGCGTACATACCCTCGTCAGACAGAGAAACCACCTCAATGATAAGTGTCCCGTTAGGATAGCTCATGATCCCACCACCGGCTAGGTCTAGAACCGGCCTCCATATCCCAAGTGTTGCTAGAACACATAATAATGTATTATCACTACTAGCGAGTTCTAAATAAGACTAAAATCTAGTAAATATGTAAGATATGAAGATTTTCATTTTAAAAAAACGATCGTGGCGCAATCGGTATTGCGGTCATATTCCGTGTTAATGAACGCGGCTTCGAGTACATCTATCCAACTCTAAAATCGGCCTGAGCTTTCGGTGAAGGAAAACATCGTAAAGATTTTGGTGGTAGGGCATTTTCTAATAATGCCCGTCTGGGTAGCTACCACCCTCAAATTAGAAAACTTTAATATTTAATAGGTGTGTTACGGCAGCATCATTTGAGAACAAGTACCTCTAGGCTTAGTGTGTTTACCATCCTGAACCACATCGTCATTTAACATCAAAACAATGAACCGAACAAAACATGCCGAAAGAAATGACAACTCGATACTATGGAAAAACTGTTTGGTAATCTTTAAATTTGATAATTGAAACTATTCGTCATATTACAAACGGAAGAATCTTATGCAGACAGATCCACAGGAACAGCTAGTTAGTATATAATGTAACAATAAGTTACCGTCTCTCTTCATCCAATGTATTTGCGGTGTCGGATATCCATTCGCATTGCAGCTGACGACGCCGCGTTGTCCTAATAGTAAAGACGCATTCGTTGGCTCCTCCATCCACTTTGGCGCAACTAGATATAGATCGGTAAGCAATTGTTGAACCATATCCAATGACCATAACATTTAATTTAATTGAATTATATTTTTTTTAAATTTAATGTACAAAGTATATTTGAATGTACTTCTTTAATTAAATTTATAAGACGTTCTCTGCTCGACATAGGACTCCTTCAAAAAGGCCATAATCGTCACGCTTGGCAAGTGGGTTCGCTATCGCGGTAGGTGTTTGTGGTACTCAGAGGATGCTGCTGCCCATCCCCTAGTTTATCCCATAGTTGCCTTTTACGACACTCACGGAAAAATATGCGGTGGTACTATTCTTAGCCGGCATCACACGTACTTTACGTAAATTTTTATACTTTGGAAATATATAAATAGATAGTAATCAAATGTAACTACGGTCGTGCTGAAGTATGTATTTATATATATATTTACTAAATTGTGTATGTTCTTTGCCTTTTTGATTGTATGAATCCTGTGTTCTCCACGTGGGCGATAAACGATAAGAGACCGATAAGTGTAACACGATGTTTTATGTTATATAATAATAACTTCAAAAAGTTTAAGGTACATGTACCACGCGAATAGTATGAAATGTATTTGATTGTAACTGGGTTCCGTTTTAACTTTCTTTGCTTTTTCAAGTAGAAATATTACATTATGTCACACAGCACTATTTTGTAAAATGTACGTTATTGTACGATCATGCGTATTGGTCCACACTGTATTGTTTATTGATAAGTCCGTTTATAAACGATTTAAAGACATTGTAACTTTATTTATATTTTCAAGTCTTATAAAATGTGATAAAAACTACTGAAAATTAGCCAAAAAAAATCATGAAAAATTTGGGTACAGTAGTTCTCAAATTATAAACGTACTACGTAGGACGCATATGCAAATTCAACTAAATCTTTATAAACGTAAGATTTATAATGTTAAATTTCCTTGTACTTTTCTAAGGTATTGACAAAATAAAGGCTCGTAGAAACTTACCATTGATGTAAAGTTCTGCAGTCTGGTTTACTTTCCCGACGTGGTTGGTCGCTATGCAGTATATTTACCGCAATGTTCCAGCGCCACTCTCTTTATTATCAATACACTGAATAATTCTGAACTTCTTTCTGTTATCTGAAACGGAGATTTCACCTAAATATTTGTAACTCAACATAACATAAACTAACGGCTGTTATCCCCGGAGAGTTAGGCAGAGGTGAACTAGCCAACTACACCACCCACATTTCGCCGAGTTTAGTTCCAACCTAGATGTACAGGGCGCGAGCCTGTCGCCATATCTGGCACAAATTCCAAACTCCGGGATGATACTGAGTAGAAAAAACCCAATACCACTTGACCCCGACCCAGGGATCGAACGCGAGACCTAAGAACGGCTGTCGCACAGTAATACAACTGCGCCACCGAAGCAGTAACTCAAATGAAAGATTAAGTATGGCTGTTCTATAAATAAAAATGCTGAAACTTCAATTCTAAGTCCTAAATCTTCTAATAGTATACTGTACCTTTAGAGCCGCTGGTATCTTCTTTCCATCCTTCAACCAAGAGAAGTAAATAGGCGGATCCCCACTAATAATATTGCAAGTTATCTGGACTATTTGGCCTTCTTTCAGACCTGATCCGACTCGGAGTTCATCCAATTCCGGCGCTTCTACGACTTGAATTTCAAATGACCTGGCAAAAAAATCTTTATTTTTATAATAGTTTGTTTCAATCTAAAGTTAGACGACATTGGATAATCGGATAGTCAAGCCACTCTCTTGGCCCTGAGCGGCATGCAGGAGTTCCCGGCAATGAAGCTGCGGATGCGTTTGCAAGAAGGGGTATGGAAACACAAATTAGGACTGAACCGTTTTGTGGCATTCCAAAAAGCCTACTTCGACTAACCGTAAGGTACCAGTACATCTATAAGGCTATAGAATTCTGGAAAAAATATCCAGGCCAAATTCATTCCAAAGAGCTCATCCACTCAGCGTAAAGCTGAAGAAGCCCTGATGCTCAGAACGAATCACCTACGAGTATTAGTGAGAGCACTAACTTGGCACTGTTGCTTGGGCAAGCATATACACAACATCGGTGTCCAGAACACAAGAGAATGCAGGTTCTGTGAAATTGCAGACGAAACACCAAAGCACATTATGTGTGAATGTAATCGATTAATACCCATACGCAACCGAATTCTGAGTAAGCACATGTTGCTCCCAGAGGAGGTACAGACGCTCTCTACCAAAACCATCCTAGAGTATATTCAGGTTTAGGCACTGAGCTTTAGCAATATAGGGGCAATCACAATAGATCTGACTAGGTCGCAGTGACATAGGACTGTTTTAGCCTACATAACCCCTTTCGAATAATAATAATAGACGACATTTAACAAAATTATTTTTTTATACAAGAATCAACACAGGTTAATGTTCTTTCTTAAAGTATGCCTGTATTGGGCGGAAGTAAGATTAAAATATTTATTCAATACCAGAACCCAGGTAGCCGAGTAACCAAGTTAACATCTACAAACATCATTATTAACATAATCCATCCATATTTTCTTGTATCTATCATTCTTCTTCCTCCTTCTTCAAATTACAGATAATAAGTCCATCCATACCTTCTAGCCATTTCTCCTGATGGACTGTACACTATACAAGTGTAACTCTCTCCATTCTCCTCTTTAACGATTCTAGCTATATTCAAAACTCCATCCTCTCCCGGTTCGAACAGTTGCCGTTTCTTTCGTCTTCTCTTAGTCGTTTTACTGTTATCTGACGTCGTCGAATACGTACGTTTATATCGACCGTGCTGCGGGAGTGATGAACTTACTATCTTCTTTCCTCTGTGCTCCCATTCTAATTTACTGAAAATTATTATAATTATTTTTGTTTGCTGTAGTGACATTTCTTTGGGTGGGATGACACTAATTTTGTCGATTTCAAAGTTGCGTCACGCGTGACTCTTAAGGTAATATATTCTGACGTTAATCCATGATGGCGCAGTTGGTAATGTGGTTGGCTTCTTCCTCAATGGACGTGGGTTTGAGCACATCTATCTAACTTTAAAATCAGTTTGAGCTTTCGGTAAAGGAAAACATCGTAAGGAATCCAACAGCATGGCGGTAAGGGATTTCTAATAATGCCCACGTGGGTACCTACCACCCTCAAGTTTGAAAAACTGTCGCGAAATACTATTGGTGCGTTCTGGTAGCATCACTTGAGGATCAATAGTATCTTTGGGCCTAATGTGCTTACAATCCTGAACCACATTATCACTTAATAATAAGCCAACACAGCCCATACAGTGTAAAAAAATACAGATAAAATAATTTTTTAAATCGGTTTTCAGTATTTAGTGCATTCCATGTTCACGGAGTTTGCGGCTGATCGCTTATAACCTACGACAGAACGGACGAAACGGTTAGTTATACCGATGAGGCCACCCCGCACCATTTTTTGAATTTGACGTAAGACAAAACGTAGCGACTGTTCGACCGCCAAGTACGTTAAAAGTGTTGTGCGCCGTGCGTATAACAGCTGTTGATAAGTCACCGGTGAAGGAGCCACGGACCGAACTACACCTCACAAGGGAAACTAGACGTTCCAAAAGCAAGGTTAGTGGATTTTCGTTATTAGTAGCAAACCTAATTGTGACTTCGGGTATACTGAACATGGAGCGACACCGCGTAATCATTCAATCGGTTAAGAATTTTTGAGTTTACCCATAACAAAAAAAAAATTTACCTCTTTATATCATGGTAGGTATACTATAGATAAACAAACAAGATAAATTCCATAATTTATTGATACGAGGCCCGAGATCAACCATTCGGAAAAGGTTTCTTCCAGTTCATTTGTTTGAAATAACATTATAACTGAATTGTTAAACCATTTTGTAATATGAAAATATTTACGAGGCTTTATAACAAATTAATAATAAGTAAACGAAAATACTAAAACTAAATTTATAAAAAAAGTAGTCTAAACTCATAAACATTAAGGTACATAATTTCAGACTTTACAAATTAAAAAAAAATATATATAAAAAACCTATATTTGGGTATAATATGTTTTTATTTGTCTTTAACAGAGAAGTTAAGACGCTATCGTCTGTCCTGGTATGGGCATGTGATGTGCAGGGAGGAAGAGGATGTTGTGAGAGAGGTATTGGATATTAATGTGGATGGTTATATGGGAAGGGAAAGACCAAAGAAAAAAGTGGATGATATGGTTAGGAATAGAATGAATGCAGAGATGACTGCAAATAAAGAGAAATGTGAGAGGAAGACCAACAGGTGACCGACCCTAAATGAAAATTGGAAAAGGATAATGAGATAACGATGATGTTTTTGTTTGTCTTTAATCAAATAAGTAATCTGAGCTTTCAACAATAACATATTTATGTGTCATAAGCAGTTTTTTTTTTTATAAATATAGAATTTTTTTCCCTATACAACCTAAGGGGCCGGTCAAGTATATGTTATGACCAAAGGGTTCTATACTTTACTTATGTTGGGATGATATAGGAAACGGTGGTCTGTTAGGTGATTACGTCAGATTTTTTTTTTAACATATATATAAAGTCTATATAAAGACTTTGTAAAACTTTTACCAAAGCGTACGTTACAAAGTGAAGGAGGGGAGTCAAAAAGCCTAGAATTCTGCTGACTTGAGCGGTTCTTAACTAAAAGCGGACCACACCTACAAGAAAAACAACGTTAAAATATCCAAAATTTACCTAATTGGATAACCATAATACGGGCATCTGAGTTTCAAGGGTTCTCCACTTTGTACTTTGATTGGTGGCAGGGTCCTTATGTATGGCGGACCTGGAAAATTTCAACGCAAAATTAATTACTTTTTTCTAGTATTTTTTTTAACATTATTAAACATAAAATTTATTTATAATGTATTTTAACCCATAACTAACAATTAATGTACTAATTAGGAAATCATTTAACAATAAAGGCTTCATTATCCTTGCAAATACAAAGATAGATTACAAAGATTTTTACCATTTAACTCTAAGACAATATTATAACTAAGTATTTCAATGTTCCAAGTAAATCTAATCAATTGAACTATCCTAGTTAAAACTTTGCATATTTATTTTCATAGTATCGTTACATAAATAATTGCAATAACTACAAAGTAAATAACGGATTACTCTATTTTAAGCTAAATACAAAAAGAGTTTATAGAAAAGAGAAGCTAACAAAAAAATACAGTCAATTTGGGTAACATCTCCGAAGAACATACATAAACAATTTTCATTTTTTATTCAAGACACAATATATGACTTTATCGTATGGCAAAACTTGAACATTCTACACCATAGAGTAATATATATACTGGAAAACTTAGACTAAGAGACAGATCCAAATCAACAAAAACTTTCAAAGTTGACAGTGCACATCTGTAAAAATAAAATCAAAGGCTGAAATTAGTTACCGAGTAATATTTTTACTCCTATTTGTAATTTATGATTTCAGAAGGTTTACGTAAACTTCTAGTATTCTTCTTAAAAATTAAAAAAAAAATGATAATGAATATTTTTTCTAAAAAAATATAATTCACGTAGTCATGTGTGTTTTGGACGATAGACTGATTTAAACGTTACAATATCTTTGGTCTGAGAAACAATGATATTATAAGATAACATTATGTCAAACTCTGATATTCGATTTGACATCTATTTCAATTAATGAATCGCCAACACTCTTTTAAACATTTTCAATGCAGCCTTTTGTTGCCAAACTGTTCAATAATAGCTAAATTATAGCTTTGGGCTACCTCTACAGCTTTTGCGTAACTGTCTTTTACGTGTAGCACGTGTAGTACGTGTAGCATGTGCACTTGTCTAAAAAATATACTAAAAATGACTCAGTTACTATTCCATTAGCCAAGAGATTAAAACTTCCCAGCTCACCATAAACGTCAATTCTGGCTGAGTGTACAGTATTGTGATCCCCTTCTAGCGCCACACATGTGTACAATCCACCGTCTTCCACTCTAGACCTTGATATGTTCAGTTGCGATACCACTCCCACACCAGACGGTGACATCATTTGCCCCAAAGTATACCTGGATCGTAATCGAGAATATTCTAAACCGAATATATCAAATATTTAGTATATTCGTATTTAGCTAGTAGAAATATGAAGAGAGGAAGCGCATGTAGATTAAATAGTAAAGAAGAATGGATAAGTAAAGGAAGGAAGGAAGAAAGTATGGTTGGAGAGTGTGAGGAATAATATGGAAGAAAAAGGAGTAAATTAAGAAATAGCATATGGAAAAGGATAACGTAGTGCGCTGATCTCAACTGAGTTGGGAACAGGGCATGAGAATGAGAATTATTGTGATATTCGTAAATAAGGCACTGGTGCTTAACGAAAATTGAACATAAACAGACAGCAACATAAACAATACAGCGATCACCATGTTGAGAAAAAGATATTTAAATTATTAAATAAAGTAATTTAAAGTTTAAATATACAAAGATTATAAATTACTGTATAAATTTAACTGGTTTTGATTTTTTGTAAGTGATTAACGCATTATTTTTTCTAAAACCATTGATAAAGACTTTAATAAAAATGTTGAAATATATTACATCCTAGTACAAAATGTCATTGATTGGAAACTGGTTTCGTTTACGCTTCATTATTAAAATAGAAATATTACATTATGTCACATATATTATATTTGGTAAAATATACGTTTTATATGATCTTGTGTTTGACATCAAAATCTCGTTATTTATTTATTTTTGATGATTGTCACTGTATTGTTTATCAACGTCTCATTATCGTAAACTAGGTTATTTTTAATACTAATAATCATTGTAAGAAGATAATCAAAATTAAAGTCGTTTTTTTAACGTTATGGTTACCAAACACGCAGATGGCGTACATAAACATGCAGGTTTCGAAAACTAAAGTCTTTTCGCTCCCTTATTTCGAGTTCATTTATTCGATTAATACAACGATGTCTTGACTTCTAATGTTTGTGAAAATATAGACATTATTTTATTTAATTTCATACGAACAAATGCTATAAAAGTCTATTCTCCAATTTTGATCATTCTTGTTTCTCAATGTAATGTGTTGTAAATCTAACTAGTCGTGTATCAATTAGTTGCTATTAATATTATATTAGTTTTTTATTTCAATTTATTTCAATTCAAACGATATGTCATTAATTTTTTTAGCAAAGAAAGAGGAATCAATGGTTGACTCTAATAACGCTTTTTCAAGGGGTTAATTTTTATACTTTAATTCGGAATTACTATTTTCCGGCGTTGTATTTTATATAATCTGAAAACTCTATATACAATAGAGGCGCTTATGAATGTCAAAATACTAAGATTCGGAAAATAATCCAGTTATTGAGATGAGTCGGCAACAAACTCGATCTGTTTATTTTTCTCAACGCATACAATTCTCTATTTCATTTCTCCTAATATCATGTAATTATCCGCCCTACAAAAAACAATTCGGAATGAAAAAATTGTATCACATAGCGCCTGAAATCATATCAGGCAAATCGGTAATATGCTTTAGGACTTTATACTAGAACTATGAATATTCCATCCATTCATTCAACCGAATTCTATTGATGGAAATAGGCCTCTACAAAGATCTCCACGACTTCACTTCTTGCATCCAGCGGTTTTCGGATTATTCTAATATTTTCAAAGCTTTTATTGGTCTAACTGAACCTAAAGCATGAGGCAGCTAATTTATTTTTGGTACGCATTTTAAATTATTCCGGTCGAGTAATAGTGATAATTTATCACCAAGTAAAATATAAAATATATTTCTTATGCACGTTATAAAACAGAAGGTTCCAAATACCTTTGATCTGTGATCGTTGATATTACAACTCCGTCTCTCTCCCATATAAATCTAGGTGGCCTATCAGCAGTCGCTGTACATTGAAGACTGACCTGTTATAAGCATATTAATTAAAACGTAACTCTATCTAATAGGGATAAAGAGTTAGGTAATGATATTGTTTTTAAGAATTCTGGATAAAACTTGGTACAAAATAGGAATGAATTGTGTCAAACAGTTATACTAGTGGAAGATTAAGAGCCATCAGTGACAATGACAATTTACTATATATTTCTACACTTTCTAAATCATACTAGTTAATGTCTTAAATGGTCTGAAAATGTAGTCTCGCTGTCCTGGTCTAGCTTGGTTCTACAATATTTATGATATATTTAGAATTCAAAAAAATTATTATCAAGGAATCAAGTTTGCTCGACTGAGTTACACAACAACATTAAAAATTATTAAGAGTCATGATTCAGGTCACCTGTAATTTTAATTCTAATCTCCAAAAAACAAAATTTTACAAAATACTGCTAAGTAGGGTTGAAAAACAACAAATATGTGACCACAAAAATGATTACTTATAACCCTCTTCTAAGAAATCAACTGGAATCTAACTGTATCATATGGAATCCAATAAACAAAGTGCATATCAATCACATAGAAAGAGTGCAAAAAACGAATCTTGAAACAAATACATGTTAAACATAATTTAGTCTCACGTGATGCTAGCTCCTTGTTTGAAATTCGTTGCTGTAATTCAATTAAAAGGTATTTTTTTTTTGTAATTTATACAAATTTAGCCAAACAAGTTCCTATTTGGCCTATTTGTAATACCTTTAACAAAATTCACAATCCAAAGTCCTGATTTATTTTGTTATTCTTTGACTTCTTTTAAATTTTCTGTTTATGTATAAACTTTACGAAATTTGGTAAACTCGTATGGGTATGTGTTGCTTTTTTTATACTTTGTTTTAGTGTATCTTTATTGTTAAACTATCGCATTTTGTGGGTCGCCTATAATTAGAGTACTACATGTGTCTGTGTATGTATTCTGTTGATTTGCCAAATAAACAAAAAAGGTAGCCATCTGTTGTTGCTTTATTACTTACATCTTCACCTGGAGTGAGAATCTTTTCATTAAAATGTTGAGTGATTATGATATTGCGTGATAGATCTCTTCTAATTCGAATTCTTGCGTCAGTTCCTGTAAATTTAAAAGGCATTGTATTGACCGAAACGTTTTATAGGTTATTCCTTTAGTATTTTTATATTTATTGTTAGCGGATGCCCTTGATATTGTATACGTATCTTATATTGAATAAATGCGCGATGTCCTGATTTTGTTTTGTTTTTCATAGCTTAAACTTAACAAACGACACATGCCTCCTGTTCATCAAATTTGAGTTTTGTTCCTTTGTCTGATTTGTGGTATCTGAGTGTTTTTTATCTTTATTATTTATATAAATTATATTGATAATATATATAACCTGTCAATCGCTAATTAACATATGCTTTATGGACACAAAATTTTATCAAAATCGGTGAACTCGTTTTTGAGTTAAAGCATAAAGTGTTTGTTTCTTAGTTATTTTCGTTACATTCTTAGTTATAGCTTCTTGACTTTATGATTTATTGACTTTTTGTGTACAAAGTTCCATTAAAATCGGTCAAGCAGCTTTCGAGTTACATCCAGACATATATATACAAAAACAGACAACTACTATTTTTTCAATGTCAGATTCGAGATGAAACCGGCTAAAATATACAAGACTTCTAAGAGAAAATAATGTACAAACTAAACTTGTTTTATTATTAGTACAGGTAACAATTAAGTACATACGTATCAAGTTATCCTTCGTACGCGTTCCTCTTCGTTTCTTTAAAACTGAACTGTAAAAAGAAATAATTACTATCGTTTTCTGATTCAAACCGAACTTCCTTAACAGACTTTATCATCTCTTTACCCTTATCTCATTTTCATTTAAGGTCGGCGCAACAGGTAATCCTCTTCCATTCCTCTCTATTTAAAGTCATCTCTGCATTCACTCCCTTCATAAGGATAACACCTTTGCACAATCCATTCATCTTTTCTTTCTTTCCCTTTCCATACAACCGTCCGCATTCATATTCAATACCATACTAACAACATCATCTTCCTCCCTGCGCGCCTCTACGGATGATTTAGTAGAAACCTTGTTACCTATAAACTGTATCTGGTAATAAATGAGCATTGCTATTGTCTTTATACAAACATTAAACTTTAGTTAAATATTACAGTTAGAGGTGAAACTTAACAAACGTTAAAAGCCAGTTGTAAACTGTGTACTATAAACTGAAGCTTGGTGTTTACAACGTTTAATATTATGCAGCCGGGAACGACGTGATCTCGCATAATGCGCTTCGAGAAATTACGGTAGAACACATAACGCTAACTTGTTAACGTTCTAAAGCTGTCATAACTACTAACTGCTGCTTGCGGCAGCGATGACTTATATGAATACATAATATCTATACATATGGACACCATACTATTAGCTGGTAGAACGTTTGTATATTGATTAGGTCACAAAGGAGAATATTTTGCTCGCTTCTGAATGTTAATTTTTATTTTTAAATATACGTAGCTGTCCGTACGAACTTCGCACTGCCTTGGAAACAAAAAAACATGTTTTATTTGTTGAATTTAGTTTTACTTGTAAGGAACCTTCTCGAGTCTAAGGCGATCACAAAAACGTGATAAATTTAAAGCGATGATGGCGCAGTGGATATTGCGACCGGATTCGGCAGCATCACTTGGGAATCAGTACCTCTAGGGTTAGTATTTTTACCATCCTGGACCACATCTTCACTTAACATCAGGTGAGATTGTGGTCAGAGGACTGAGCATATATCGTCTAAAAAAATGTCATCGAAATTAGTCAATATCTAGAGATATCATCAAAAAAGCCATTCCATTATTCCATAGAAGTTGATTTTTATTCATAATTTTATCCATTAATTTATACAAATATTTAATATATGAAACAAATGTATAAGTATCTATAGAATTCAAGGGTTTCCCTCGATTTGATCCAGATTTAATAACAATAGAGAGAGAGACCACCTAGAGAGAGTATTCCTTCAAATAAAAAAAAAAAATACAAATCGATCCACAATTGATCGAGAAATCGCTCTTTTTGGAAGTCGGTTAAAATAGAACGACATCAGGATATCCCACATTTAATCAAGATAAAACACGTATACCAAATCGCGAGTATCAGCCAGTATATAATAAAATCAGTCGCAACTGCACAGTTTCCAGTTTAGTGAAGTTACAATAACTGAATTATGGAACATTGATACTCAGTCTGTTAGACGTTGTTTTAAAAAAACATTGCTTTTACGAATTCCATTGTTTTACTAGTGGGCGCCCGCGACTTCGTCTACGTGTCTTACCTGATTGAATGTGGGATATTCTGATTTTGTTTTGTTTTTCATAGGTTAGGTTAGTTACATGATTCTCCCAGCCAGCAGATGGCTTTTCTTCAAAGCCCCTCTTCTCACTACGTCTTGTCATTGGAAGACGATTGGAGGAGAGAGACCTTCCGTCAGCTGGCGGAGGTGAGCCTTCAGCGATTTGGGAGGAGGGGTGGAGAGATTATGTGTCAGTCTCTAACTACCCCTTCCACCCGGTGGAAAATTCTCTTACGAGAATCGGGCGAATATGTGAGGGGGAGAGAGCTTGTGGGTCAGGCAGCGACTTCCCCTCTACCCCCAACGGGCTAATCAAGTGGACGTGGCCCTGTTAGGCCTGCCGCAGGGGACGACGCGGTGCTTGTGACACCGATCCCGTATCGTCCCCTGAATGCGGCGGGAGGCCCCCGAGGGTTTTGTGGGTATACCCGGCGCTTCTAGCCGGGTGAGTCCCACACTGGTGTGTGAGACGTCCCTCACACACCCTCCTACCAACTTCATTGGGGAGACCTTTTCTTCCTAATGAACTTGGTAGGGGATAGTACGTAAATGCATTCCTCTCGTCAAAAAAAAAATTACATGATTCTTCAACACTAAATTTTGTTCCAATCGAGTAAACCCTGTTTGAATTTTTGTTTGTTCAAAAATGATATTGATAAATTCCAGCAATAGCTAATGAGCATATACTTTATTCACACAAAATTTGTTCAAAATCGATCAACCCGTTTATGAGTAAGAGCTGAAAATAATATTTTCTTAATACATTTTTTCTAATTACAAATGGTAGAAAACTCATAAGATGTTAATTAATTTAATATTTCTCATGATATTTGAGCGATTAAAGTGAAATAAAACTATAAAAAACTTTTGTATTCAAACCGACCAAAAACCATAACGATATATATGCAGTTTGTATGTATCTTGCACTCAAATCGATTCGCGATTTTTCAAAAGACGTGCTTTCGAATAATTTGGAAAATTGTTAAAAATATATATCATAAATATGTTTTACCTGATCGCCGGATGTCTGTTATCGTGTAGTGCGACGCCTGCAATAAAAATAAATATCAATATATTTTAGTAAATAAAATATGATATGTATGAAATATGAGCATTCAAATAAATCAACGTCAGTGATGTGATGAAAAAATCTATCGATTTTTTTTTATTTTATTTGCAATTTTTTTAGTTCGGTTACCAACTTTATAAACATATAACGGCTTATGTTATTTATAATAAATATTCACTATATATATGTGTAACGAACTAACGTGATTCTAATACGATGCAGTGTCAATTCGCCACTCTGTATCGAATATACTCGCCGGTAAATACGATATAACACAAACTATCGAGCAATGGGTATCATGCACGGTACTCACCAGATAGTTTGCATCCAGGTTCTAGCGGTATTCCCTTAGGCCAGCCGACTGATGTTGGTTTTCCACCGTTCACTAACACGAATAAAGTTTAAAATAGTTGTAAAACGGTGGAGACGTTCTTCGTGTAGTTACTTTCTTAAAAACGTTTAAGCCGTAGGTCTTCCTTTTGTCACGTTATCGGAGGAGAGTACCGAGACGCTTGTACGTATGCCGGGTTGTATCGCGTATGCGCCTCGAGTCTCTCGAGCGATCCCATTGGTTGATAACCAATGTTATACCGTATATGAAGGCGTTAAACACTGCACCGATTAGATTTAAAGAGCGCGCGAAAATCAAAATATGATACGATAATAACGGAACAAAATGTATGAATTATTCGATGATTTAATGAAATATTGAAATGAAAGTGGTCTTGATTATACTTGTGTCGACTTCATTATCTGTTATATGTGTTGTTTTATTTATAGAGGTTCTACATCTGGTCTATGTCAGCCCCACCGAAGCATACCCCAATGAAATAAAGAATTTATTTTCAGCTTTACTGAATACATTGTAATGACTTTTCTGTAAATAGACGATAAACTAATGGAAAAACAACGAGAATACAAAATTGCAAACCCATGTAGATTTTCAAATTTCGTGTCATAAAATAAAATATATTTGTAACCTTATTTAGAATATTAAATAAGTTATAATCTAAGAGTAAATAGACTACATTTAACTTAAGTAATTCTTACATAACCTCATTCTTTATTACATCAATCACCGATAAAATAATTAAAGAATCTATAATGATACAACACTACCGAATTCTATCTTTAAAATAAGCTACCAACGGTTTTATACTTCACTCGTGTAATGTGAATTTCTATTCATATTTATTTGATGCGTTTATATGGAAGTTTTGTTTGAGTAATTGCAAATGGTTAATAAATTATCCTATTTTTTTAAATTTATACTATATAATAAAATGATAAGGAGACGAAATCTGTACATTGATGATATTTAACCTCTTGAGCACTTACCTGGCCTTTGCACCAGCTTTCATTGTTTTCCTATTGTCTCCCTATTGTCTTATTTTTATGTCGATACATTAAGGAAAAACACTATGTGGGGCTTCAGAATCGACTACAGAATACATTTCGATGGATTAACATTTTCTTGTCTGACTGTCTGCGTGTCTGTTTATTAAGTTCTTCGTCAATCACGCAAAAACTATTAAACCGAATTCGATGAAATTTGGTAATGGCATATATACACCCAGAGGGAGAACATAGGATGCAAAGTGTCTCAATTCCATACGGGTGAAGCCGTGAGCACAGCTATTATATAATAAAACCCTAAAAATATCTTAATGTTGAGTATAGACGTATCTTATTCCTGTCAAGCATTATAATTAAAACATCGTATACAAGTGGGTGATTTGTAATAACTTTTTTTGATTTTGTTTGTTTACTTTCCAGGTATATTTAAAAGCCAGCCCTATTAATTGGTACAGCGTATTTTAACGTATTAATAGATTCATGGATAATTCTTTATTTTATATTTCGGATCATACATTAGTGGTGTTTTGTTCAATAAACCAGTGTGGAGAAAAAAAATGTTTTGGGACAAACAACATTGTGATCAAATGTTAGTATATAATATATAATAAAATTTATAATATTATAAATATATTCATATCGTATATTTCAATATTATAAAATAGAGAATAAAATTATCTTAATTTATGAAAGTCGATAAAATAACTAAGGAGGTTTAGTATAACAACGTTTGTAATGATCATATAAAACCTTCATGAACTCGTTTATTATATTCATAATCGCATTTGCATAAACGCAATAGTGTAATAAAAATTAAATATCCCAAAACTCGCAACTAACTACTAATGGAGAAACACTTAGAAAACTATTAAAACGAGGATCGTGTAATTTCCCACCGGGTTTAGTTTAAGAGTGTACTCTCCGGTCCTCTCCAACTAACTCCGCAGTGCACTACAAACTTTCAGAAAACTCCGCGCTTCCCTCGAGAAGTTTCCAAACCACTAATCCATATCGGAGTTCATTACGAGCCTCGCCAATACCGGCTTTATGCTCCAAGTTATAAAGTCCAAATTCGACTTTGTAATAATATACTACAGAGTACACTTTCTACTTTACCGTACTACGAATAAAATCGTTTTTTGAATAGCTCCGGTAATAGAAATACGAAAAAGTTTCGAACGCTCGAGTGGTTCTCGTCTTTAAATGGTAGAGGATTAAAAAATTTGCGTTTTTTTTTTCTTCCTTACCCGACGATCGTGTTTCGAACTTTTTACTAGAGAAAGAGATATAAAGACTTTTTATACGTTTAAAAAGTTTTTCGTTCTGTTTATAAATTCCATTTTCAATTATGATTATTCCTGCATTTATTACATGCTTTATATTAGCTTGACCTGCATGTATCTAATCTATCTATGTAACGGAATATTCAAACTCAATTTTCATTGACTTTAAATAGAAATTGAAACTTTACGAAGTTATTTATCAAGGATAATAAAATAATTTCATAAATGTATCACGTTATCCTGATCAGGATCATGATACAGAACTTTTTTGATCAAAAAATGGTACGACTACCACTGTAAAAGTTGCTTAGGACACAGCCTCAACAATACTAAATTTAAAGAACTTACTATAAAAGAATTCAAATAATCGACATTGATAAAAAATAATGCATTGATTTTAGGAAATATATATTAGTTATTGAGATAAAAAAAAATAAAGCCAGTTATCTGTTAATTTACAAAATTATTATCATAAATTTATATTATACTTCCAATGGTGTTGGGACGAGCCGCTCTGTAAGCTAATACGAAATAATCTTTATAATACGTCAACTAGTGTTGTAGAGCGAGCTCGTCTACTAACCCGTCCAGCCTCTGGTTAAAAGTATTAACGTCCTCGAATATTGGCAGTAAATTAGACAACACCACATTCAGGTTTTTCCGTCTGCCTACGTTTAGGGGTATTGTGGGGTATGTGGTCTCCACATCGTTGCGATTGCGATATTATAGTCGACTCGCTCGGGCATCACGGTCTGGCTTATAAGAGCGCAGGTCTTATTTCGCTTCACCCACCCTGAATGACGTTTTACGTCGGACATTTGCCAGTCTTAATACACCAGCCAGCTTAGAAACTATTGGTTTAGTGACTTTAGTTGGTGACGATGGCAAAAGATCCGATGGGATTATGCCTATGCCTTGGAAGATGAGGCGGTCTTTGGTATGGGATGCTACTTGCTTCGATACTTTAGCACCATCATATATTCCAGGGTTACATATTTGTCCCGTTTGGGGTTGAGACTCTAGAGCCGTGGGGTCCGAGTGCTCGCAGCCTTTTCAAGTCGACTAGCCAACACTTCTTGTGACCAGAGGGCGGGCACAGCGTGTCAGTATTGCCATCCACCGTACCAATGTGGCCAGCCTTCTGGGAAACTTCCCGTCTAGCGACGAGCTGGACGGCATTTTTTATTTACAGTTTTTTTAGGTAATAGTAATAATTAGGTACTATTATTTAGTTTTGACTTTTTTTTAATCTAATGTATATTATATACTTAATGAATAAATTGATCATAAATAAATTAGTTATGTTAGTTATTAAATTATGTGCGTGTGTACTTAGTTCTTGCAACTATAATTTATTTTATTAGTATGAACGAAGAGCGTAAACTATCGGAATAAATTTAGTTTTAATATGTCGATTACCCATAAAATGAGACAATAAGAAGACAATAGAAAACTGGCGTAAACGTCAGGTTAGTGCTCAAGGGGTTAAAGTCAGCCACGTAAATAACTTGACTCGGTGCCTCATCTGGTAGTCGATTCTCCGTCAAATAATAACTTTTTGTTTTGTCTTGAAAGCATTGTATAGACCATAGATAATATTGTTTAGTTTAGTTCACAACACGGCTTCCACTAAACTTTAAACTTTAGCTAAACTTCAGCTAGGACGGTAGGTTTCGTTATGTAATTTACATATCTAGATTTTGTGAAATTTTCGTTGTAGAAAATCTGAGTAAAGTTTTCCAATTGAGATTTGTGAGGCAGTTGGAATAGCTAACTACAGCTATATGCCTCGGTTTAAGAAGAAAATTAAAATCTAAAATATTCAACCCTAACACAAAATTTCTCTAGAGAAAAAGATACATTATTTAGAGATTACACCCAGAAATTTGTTAAAACAAGTTACTGAATTCTAGATTTATATACTTTTTTAGTTAGGGCCTTGTTTGATTTGTATTGTTTTGTAACATTTATAATAAAATTATCGAATTGTATGGGATTGTAATATCTCTATCTACATATGTACAAATCAATAAAATACTATACGTATATACGATATCTATATCAAAAACACTTTTTTTTTTATTTCACCCGTCTGTCTGTATGTCTGATTGTTCCGAATGATTTCCGGAACGGCTGGACTGATTTTAAGGCTACTTTTTCCGGCAGATAGCTGAAGTTAAAGGTAGCTTAGGCTACATATATTTTTTCTTAATAATTTGAGTTCCGCATAAAAAAATTAAAACTTTGATTTTCTTTAGCCGTCAAAAGTGTCAACCGCAAGTTTCTTATATAACATTTTTTGTATTGGCAGCGTTTAAGTCGTTTGAATCTGATTACAATATTCTTGTGTTTGTTTTGATTTTGATTTCCAACATCATTATCACAAAAAAATGTAAGGTTTTGTACCAATGTAAATAAAAAGGTCCTATTATGTACCATACAACAAAACCTAAAACAATCCATAATTAAAACTTCAACATTACTGTCAACATACAGATATGCGGAACGAGTGAAGTAAGGCGTTGGTTGATTCTTCATTATCGTGATGTTGTTGCAGTGTAATAAATATGTATTTGCAAGCGATTTTTAAAGTGAGAATTTTTTGCCAGTTATTGGCAATATGGCGACAGCACCTAGCTAATGTACGTTCCAATGATTCCATGATGTTAACGTGGTATGTTTTCTGGCGAATAATAATCGACCAGTGAAACGTAATAAATATGAATCATTGAAATAGTAGGTATTGAAATTTTATTAGGAACAAATTTAATCTAGATCTCATGTATTTTTATTAAGAAAGTATTATGCTGAAGACATTAAATATGACAGAAATATTTTGAAATCGCTTGAGGACAAACTCTTGGCAAACGCAACATATTTAATCTTTTTGTTACCTACGCAGAAGTTGCCAAAGCCAATCGTTTTTATATCTTTTCTATCTCGTTACTGTATCGCTTCGTATTCGAACTGTGTCTGTATTAATAATATTTTTGATTAATATTTATAAAGAAGAGATGGAAACTTCTAGATAAGTAATGAAAACGAGCGATCACGTGTAGATCGAGAAAATTTTCTCACAATTACGCTTCATAAAATCGGACTAAAACAGTGATGTGATTCGTTTTTGTTTTTATTTTTCCAATTTGCATTTTTGTTTCAAGTATTTCCGAATATTTGTTTGTTTTTTGCTTGATACATTTGATCGATTCAAATGAAATTTGGCACAGATTTGATTTATAAAGATAATTATTATCAGAATATATAAAAGATATAAAGGACGATTTATAAAGCATGTATTTATAGCTTTCAATTTTATAACACTCGAGTGCTTAGTTTTTTCATGTACTAGTTCGTATTTTTAATTCATTATCTTGCAGTTTTTGACTGTATATTATGTAATGTTTATGCCATTTTATTTCATATAGTTTGGTTATTGTTCACAAGTGAAGTGTATTGAAAATACGAAACATGAATCTTGATATCATCATTATTTTAGGAACGTTCCAAACATCAGATTTGGCTGCATGATCTAGTATCTTTGCCTTTTATACCCGATTCATCTCATTTAAACCCGACGCATTGAACTTGTTATTAGTAATATTATTTATTCACAGGGAATTAATTTTTCTTTTTTATTAATAATGTAATTAAATTATAGTATGATCGTAGACAACGAGTTGATGCCTCCGCAGAGGTTATATGTACAGTCCCATAACTCACCGCTATTCCTGGTGTTATCCCGGTAGCTGATCCCGGGGGAGACACCCGATAGGCCTGCGTCATGACTGTAAACAACAGTGTATTAATTAACAATTTATGTAGGGTTATAATTTGTTATTGTTTTATAATGGAAATGTTTAAACATATGTTATCAAATATATAATAATAATATCATATAATATAAAGTTTAAATATTCTTACCATTAACCTCTTAGTTAGATTTTAGCGTAAAACTTGTAATCTTGTAATGTTAATACTTGAAGTTACTCCGTGTAACTTAGGCTACTTAATTTTTTCAAAAATAAAAAAATAAAGGTTCCGCGTAAAAAAATTAGAATGAAATGAAATGAAATTGTGAATAAATCTGCTTTAATGCAGATTTTTACCTGGCAGGTGTTTAAATTTGTAAGAAGCATCCTTGCTTTATGTTAGTACAAAAAAAAATTCAAGAAAAGTATTAGGGTTACGCAGGAAAAAAAAAAATAAAAACTAAAAATTGGAAAAAAGACGAATGCTTACGTAATTATACAGAAGGGAGGGGGGTAAAAACTTTGGTTACTATTTCTGACAATACTTTTAATTTTTATAATACATGAATTATAAAACTAATGGTCGTTTAATTATATTAACTCGTGTAAATCCGTTACAAAAGGACTCCTGATTGTATAGTGTTATATTTCGCTGTGGTACATCAAGGCTACGATCGTCCATCGATTCCCATTTCATACGCTATAACTTAAGCTATAAAAACGAGTATCATTTTCATCAGCAATAAATAGGATCGATGTGCAAATCGGCTGTTTAACGCGATGCCAATTTAACAACTCGGCGGTTAACAATGTTGCTGTTATATTGTCGGGAGGTATCGTAAAACCACCGGCGGAAGCCCTGCCACCTTTTTTTTTTTTTTTTGACGGGGGGAAATGCATTTACGCACTACCCTTATATATTGTATTTGGAGGATCAAAGTCCCCCAAATACACTAGATAAGGGGGCACGGAGTGACGAGCTCCGTGCCAGTGTGTGACTCACCCGGGCGAGAGTCGCCCGGAAATACCCACTAAAACACCCCGGGGCCGTCCACTGCATTTGGGATGGGGGCGACACAGGGTGGCTTTCGCAAGCACCGCGTCGCAAGCCCTGCAACCTGGTTTTGGGGTAAAATGAAGGGAGGAAATGTAAGATTTTTTTTTACTTTAATTTTTAATTTTTACTAAAATTAAAAATGATTTTTTTTTAATCTATTCATATTACGATAAATAGTCGCTTTCCGCTCCAGGCTAACTTGACGATAACAAGTCTTAACACAATACTTACTACAGAGATTTGTAATAGACATCTTTCAGGTGCATGGTGATGATAATGAACCTCTGTAACTATTTCTCTCTGAACTCTAAAGTCAACGTGGATTATACGCGGGTGTGTCAAAAACTCAACGCTTTGACGTCGATTTCATATGACGTTAAATTACGATGTGATCCAGAATGGTAAACACACTAAGGTCCTGGACCCTAGGTGACGTTGCCGGAGCACATCAATTAGTTCTTAGCTTTAGGTTTTTAACTTTGAGGGTAATAGCTAGCCTGACGCGCATTATAAATAGTCCTAACATTATGATATGGTTTGACCCCGACGTTTATCTTTAAGAACAGCTTAGGCTCGATGTAGCGTTTAAATCGACGTCCATCAACAAAATTTTCGGTAACACTGATTTATCATGTTTGAAAGTGATGTCCTTTTGCGATGAAGATGCGGGAGAAACAGGTTCCCATGGTATGGCCATTTAAAAAGGAACCCACTAGACTATTTAGGGAATTTGGAGCTTCCTATTTCCGGTCAAATATTCAAGGCAGATCCAAACAAATTCAAGAGGTGTCGTGCTAAAGAATATGGTTTAGTAACAAAAAGATGTAAAGGCTAAACCCTTCACCATATAGGGCTAGTAGCTTAGAAGAAAGCTTTGGGCCTTCCATAAGTCTTAAGTAATAGTGATAACATTACAAAATAGTGTGTGTGTAATTATGTACGCATGTAAGAAGTTATACTTCTTTGACGTAATAATACAACAGACTAAAACGTTGACAGCTAACTTCAGGGTGTCGTTTTCTCGTGACGGTTGCGCGCTTCGTAAAAATTTACTCTCATAATTTCTTCCTAACGCACCAAAAGAAGTATAACTTCAAAAATATTCCATATTTTAGTCAAGACAGTAATGTGAATGGAAAATAGATAAGTTTCTTATGCATGCACATTACAAAGCTGGGATGTCTGTGTGTTATAACGTTTTAATTTTAATAACTGCCAAACCTATTTGAAAAATTATTCCTGTGTTAGATAGACTGTGTATTAAAAAAGTTTCAAGTTAAATAATTCCAAGCTACGGCCACAAAGAGCAGAGTGATAATCATAAAAGTTAACCGATCTGGCATTCTTTATATTGGTGCCAAAATTAACGTTGATAATGTCGCTATATACGGTTAATCTTTACATAAAGAATACTCACTACAACTTAAATGATCATAATGAAATTGTGCAAATCGTACGCAACTTGGGCCAACTTAAAAAAAAATTAATCATAAGGTAACAATAACAACGCGGATATATAAAATAAAATATTAGGGTGTTACAAAATAAACAAAAATTCTATCAAACTCTAAGCCATAAATATTAATTTTTGAAATGTCTGTAGCAACCCGAGCATCGTCGTCCGCGCCCGCGCATCTCATCCCAGGTGTCGGGCGAGACGACCTTTGCCGCGTGGCCAGTCGCGAACCGCCCACGACACCGGAAGGCCGCGCGCACGCTCGTCGATAACATATATATACCATTTGTATCGTAATACGTATAATATTATATTCGCGTTATACAAGTATATGTGGCTTTTAATTACAACGAATCCCACATATAATTGGTGACCACGACGCGTCGAACATTAAAAATAAAAAAAGTGAAAACCGCGTGCTTCGTACGACCATCGTCCGCCATTTTTAATAAGTGTTTCGTTCCGCTAAAATGTCGCTACCGCTAGACAATATGACTGTTAATAGTGTTAGTGTTAAAGTGCCGCCATTCTGGCCTGACGAACCAACATTATGGTTTGCACAATTAGAGGGACAGTTCGCGCTCGCTAACATTACATCAGATATGACGAAATACAACTACGTGCTGGCTAACCTAGACTATAAATACGTCACCGAAGTTAAAGACATTATAAAAAACCCGCCGAACTCGGGAAAATACGAAAAGTTGAAGAACGAACTCGTAACAAGACTCTCGTCGTCGCAAGAGCAGAGGGTACGTCAGTTACTGACACATGAAGATATCGGCGATCGCAAACCGTCTCAGTTTTTACGACACTTGCAGAGCCTTGCTGGTCCCAGTGTACCAGATGACTTCGTGCGATCATTATGGTCAAGCCGATTACCGACTCACATACAAGTAATCATAGCGTCGCAACCACGAAGCACTCTGGATGAGCTAGCAACACTCGCTGATACGGTGAACGACGTCATCGGTCAACCTCAGGTACAGGAGATGTCAAATACAACGCCTAACGCTGAAATTAGCGAATTACGCCAGTCTATAGCGGAGTTGACTCGGCAAGTAGCTGCACTATCTACACGCTCGCGGCGGAGGTCACGTGGACGTAAGCCCAGTTTGCATAGTTCTCGAACATCATCGAAAGAAAGGCGTCACTTTTGTTGGTACCACTGGAAGTTTCGTGATCAAGCTACCAAGTGCCGTTCACCTTGTAGCTACAAGGGAAACGCGCCGGGCAGTCGGTAATGTCGGCCAAAAACGACTGCCTCTCTAGTGGCCGCTTGTTTATTACAGACTTTAAAACCAAAATTCAATTTTTAATAGACACTGGTTCGGACTTATGTGTATACCCACTAAAATTTGTGATTAATAAACGCCTTCAGCGAACAAATTATGAACTTTTTGCAGCCAATGGCTCAGTTATAAGTACTTACGGTTGGATTAATTTGTCATTGGACTTTGGACTGCGTCGTGCTTTTAATTGGCGTTTTGTGATAGCTGACGTTGTTAAGCCGATTATCGGCATAGACTTTCTTTCTTTTTATAATTTGCTTGTGGACGCTCGACATAATAGACTAATAGATAATACCACTTCGTTAGTTGCCAAAGCAATTTCTACTACATCACCTAACGTGTACCAAATTAAGACCATTACAGGTATTTCCCGCTTTCACGACGTATTGGCAAAATATCCGGACATCACGCGCCCTGCTGGAGACCCAACAAAACGCGTGGTCAAGCATTCTACCGTGCATTATATTCGCACAACTCCGGGGCCGCCCGTCGTCAGCCAACCACGTCGCTTAGCGCCGGATCGACTTCGCATCGCCAAGCAAGAGTTCGACGATATGGTGAGACTAGGTATAGCTAGACCTTCAGATAGCTCATGGTCATCACCTCTACACCTTGTCCCCAAAAAGGACAACACGTGGCGTCCATGTGTAGACTACCGTGCGTTGAACGCACGCACTATACCTGATCGCTACCCCATCCGCCATATCGGAGATTTTTCTCACAACTTATTTGGTTGCACCATCTTCAGTAAGATTGACTTAGTACGCGCGTACAATCAGATACCTGTTGCACCCGAAGACATCCACAAAACAGCAATTGCTACTCCATTTGGACTTTACGAATTCCCCTTCATGACCTTTGGATTATGTAATGCAGGTCAAACATTTCAACGCTTTATAGATGAGGTACTCAGAGGCCAAGAATTTGTTTTTCCTTATAGTGATGACATTTTAATAGCTTCCAGAACAGAGGATGAGCACGAGCATCACCTACGTGCTGTGTTCAAGCGCCTCCATGAACCTGGTGTACTCATCAACTGCGCGAAATCTCAACTTGGCGTTCCTGAAGTGGAATTTCTGGGTTTTACGGTGACTGCTGCAGGTATTAAGCCAGCAACTCAAAAGGTCAGTGCAGTATTAAATTATACACGTCCTAAAAATATACGAGAGTTACGCAGATATCTCGGGATGTTGAATTTTTACCGGAAATTCATTCCGAATGCAGCCCATGTACAAGCTCCTCTGCATAATATCTTATCAGGACAATGTCTTAAGGCTACTACACTAATTAGTTGGACGCCAGAGTTAGAAAAGTCTTTTGAGGACAGTAAATCAGGCTTAGCCAACGCGACCTTGCTTGCACACCCAAATCCACGAGCACATCTAGCCATCATGACAGATGCCTCAGACAGTGCTATAGGCGCAGTGTTGCAGCAAAAATCAGATTCAGGCTGGGTTCCTCTAGGATTTTTCTCGAAGAAACTGAACAACGCTCAACGTAAATATAGCCCTTATGACAGAGAATTGTTAGCCATTTATGAGAGTATCAAATACTTCAGATTCATGATCGAACTTAAGCTATTTACAGTGTTCACTGATCATAAGCCTATCACATCAGCCTTCAAAAAGAACTCTGATAAATGTTCACCCAGACAATTCCGTTATCTAGATTTCATATCACAATTCACTACAGACATAAGATACATCGCAGGCGATCATAATCATGTGGCTGACGCCTTATCACGAGTAGAAACTATCAACAAGACTTTGGATCTTAACAAAATACACACTGCACAAGAAAACGACAGTGAGCTACAACAACTTGTTGAAAACAATTCTTCTTCACTGAAATTACAGTTATTACATTTTTCTAACTTCAGGAAGAAATTATATTGTGACACATCTGGTACGTCTCCTCGTTTATACTTACCTTCAGAGTTTCGACGACAAGCCTTTGATACAATCCATGGACTCAATCATCCTGGAGCTAAAACGACAATCAAGTTGATAACAGCACGGTATGTATGGCCCAATATACGTAAAGACTGCAGACTTTGGACTCGTATGTGTGTTGACTGTCAGCGTTCAAAAGTTACACGCCACACGAAGTCGCCAGTGCATGCATTTACACCACCAACGAGCAGATTTTCTCATGTACATGTCGATATTATTGGACCACTACCGATTTCGAATGGTTTTCAAGTATTGCTTGACAGCAGTAGACCGATTCACACGCTGGCCTGAAGTCATAGCTTTAGAAGATATCAAAGCTGAAACTGTAGCAAAAGCTTTCATCAGAGACTGGATATCACGCTTCGGTTGTCCGCAAAAAATCACCACTGACAGGGGAAGGCAATTTGAATCTTATTTATTTAAAGAATTGTCTAAATTAACAGGTTCCCGTCATATTTCTACTACGGCTTACCATCCAGAAGCTAACGGACTTGTAGAACGTTTCCATCGGCAACTGAAAGCAGCAATTATGTGTCACTCCGATCAAAACTGGTATGAAGTCATTCCATTAATACTTCTTGGGATAAGAAACGCCTGGAAAGAAGATATAGGAAGTTCTTCAGCAGAGCTTGTATATGGAGAAACTTTAAAGCTCCCTAGCGATTTTTTCCTTGCGTCATCGGTTGCAGAAGTTACTGATTACAGTGACTTTTTATCACGTCTGCGCCGCCACATGTGCAATTTGAAACCTACAACCGTAACACGACACGGAAAATGTAATATTTTTGTTCATAAGGATCTGCAAAAATCATCTCAGGTCTTTCTTAGAACTGACGCTCTTAAAAGAGCTTTACAACCTCCGTATACTGGACCATATAAGGTTATCAGCCGGAGCGATAAAACTTTTCAAATAGATATAGCTGGTAAAATTGTTACTGTTTCCATCGACAGACTTAAGCCTGCTTATTTACTCAGCGAGTCCCCGACGCTGCAAGGAGCCACGAAGCCTCCACACAGCGCACCCGACTCCACCTACGTCACGCGATCCGGTTGAAGAGTCAGGTTCCAGGACTTTATCGACCGTAACGGTCTCCGGGGGGGCTGGTGTAGCAACCCGAGCATCGTCGTCCGCGCCCGCGCATCTCATCCCAGGTGTCGGGCGAGACGACCTTTGCCGCGTGGCCAGTCGCGAACCGCCCACGACACCGGAAGGCCGCGCGCACGCTCGTCGATAACACATATACTTGTATAACGCGAATATAATATTATACGTATTACGATACAAATGGTATATATCGAATATATATATCGAATATATCGAGTATATAACGAATCCCACATGTCCATATCATCGCATTTCAATATTTTTTATAGATTGAATAATGATAGAATGGATTTTTAAGATTTATTTTGTCTGCATACTACGTAGTACGTTTATTTAAATTGTATACGAAAAATTTTAAGATTAAGATTAAGTTTAAGATTCAAGCCTATTTTTTAAAAACATCATCTCAATCATATCAGTTGTATTCGAGTCAAAAGATAGACTGACTTTTATAATATGAAAGGGTGAAATAATATATACAGACAGATGTCTTATTTCATAAATATAGCGCGGAGCAGTTCGGCCAAAACCGCATACTACGGCGTTGTCATGGGTATAAAACTTTAAAGCCAATAAAAGTGAAGTCTTAGTAGCAGCGCAGATAAGCGCCTTTTTATTTATACCCTCTTGAATTTTACGTTTTATCGGATTCCCTATAAACTCAAAATGAATTTACCTTTCATTTATTCCTTTTTAAGGAAAAGGCAAATGTATTAGATCATGCAGCCTAGTCAGAGTTAGAAACACTATCAATAAATGGCGGTAACAAAATGGCGGCCTTCTGTTACAAGTGATTAAAACCACTACAACGGGAGTGATTGAGACATTTCAGAATTCACACTCCGTGTCATTATTTTTACTTCACTACACTTGTGCATTATAACTAAACTATACCACGTAAAATGCCACCAAAATTACATAATCTATAGGTAGTCAAATACTAATTCATAAGCAAGTCATTTGAATTTTCAGGGGTTGTCTGAAGCGGAAATGTGCTAATTGTGATTATAATATGCGACTCGTTTGTTTGTAGGTGGTCATGCGTATTTTTCTAAAGAGTTCACATAAATAGATGTACCTTAGGAAATATGTATTCGGGCACATATTAATATTACGCAGGCAACATTTTGGTTATTTTTGACAGCCCTCCCCTCCCTTTGTCAACAAAAATAAGCAAAACTCTTACCCGCTTAATTACAAACATAATAAATATTCAAATTAAAGTTTCCAAAAAGACAATAGTTTTATAATTATTATGTATTTAAAGGAATGGTATTTAATTTACTTTAAAATGTCGATATTTTTAAGAAATATTTAAAATATTACATACCGTTGAAATTGTTTGAATATATAGCTGTGTTCGTCATATTTGCTCACGTAGTTGACTCTGATCGCCACAACTGGAAGGAACAATGATTTATTGTTAAAATAAAATGATCATATGATCAATACTGTAGTGTCATCTATTGATAGCAAGCTTCTACTTTTTGAAACTATCGTAGTGATGAGCGTCGATGCTCGTATTTATAGATATAAAACGCGAAAGGAACAACTATAGCTCGGGCTGATTATATCAATGCAAAATAGACGAAAACATCACTTCGTGTTTTCCTATTTCTTCCTTCAAAACTGAACCGATTTTTATTTTTTTGATGGACGTCTGAAAGAGATTTTCTAAGACTAGTTTCTATAATAACTAATTTATCGAAATAATCAACGTATAGCACCATATAACATATCGTGTAAAAATTCACTATAATGCCAATATCCAGGGAAAAACAGGAAAATACGTTTAACGTCTTAAGCATTTCAATATTCAAACGTTGTCTGAATTGGAACGCGCTCATTACTTAAATGTCTAATTAATGAATCGGCAAACGATTTATCGTATATTAATAGTATCGAATCTGATATTGCTATTATATGTTTCTTACTAATAATACTTGAGATCCTCGCCTTTTAAATTTGTTTCGTTAGTCTAATTTCATCTATCCTCTCTCCGTATTCAAACTAATTAAGTATCTCTTTCTCTATCTTTATCACTACATCCTTTACCACACCACAACGTTCCCTTATCACACTATTCCTTATTTTATCTATCATTCTCAAGCCAGCTATACATCTTAGACTTCTCATCTCTACTGCATTAATCTTGCTTTTATATTTCCTTTGTCTGGCCCAGTACTAACTATCATACATCACTGTAGAGACTAGCATACTCTGATACACGGTCAAAAGTGCTTTTTTTAAACATATTCTGGCCGCTCATACAGTCACGCATATATAAAAATATTAACTATTGGGCTTGCGCAATAGTCGAATTCGACTAAACCGACAGTCAAACTTTTATCCAAAATGTCACTTACTGACATGAACTTTCGGCGCTCAATTTTTTTAACAAAAGGCACTCATAACTTTGTTTTTGTTTATATTTTAAACACAGTACTTGAAACTTAGATTCATAACACACGATCTGAGACTAATCCGACAATTATTTTCGATAAAACGGTAGTCTATTATGGCCAAATATGGACAATGAAATCCATACATAATGTAAACAAAGACAAGAAATAGATTATATGCTTATAAGAATATTTGTAGAAAAACCAGAAACTATTTTATCTAGTTCAAATTTAATTCCAAAAATTCAATTTGTTTAAAGAAAATCGTTTAATAATTAACTATGATTTATTAATTTTAATAATTTTTATTTTCTATCTAAAAATATTGTTATAACGCCATCTACTGACTTACAAAATAAACCAGGAACTATTCTCTCCAAAAAACAATATAACGCCATTGCCATCACAATATTTCGATCAAGGTCAAATAAGTACTTTTTTCTAATATTTTTTATCGTGTAGGTACTTTGGATCGAATAAATATTTGGATTCGTTTCGTTACTACTTTCTTTAATACTCAGGGATTAGGTATTGCATTTTCTTTACTGATTGCTAATGATATTATTATAAAGTTTTTATTTTATGTCAAATTCGTAGATAATGTATGTCTGCGGCTAGCCGAGGTTGAACGAAGACTGATTAAGGGATGACCGATATTTATCGATGATGAATGAACATCGATATTTAGCTAGAAAACATCGATGTTTTGATATTTCTTAGAATTAAACATCGAAACGTCAATATATTCTTTAGGGCCATCTAGCGTCTGTAAGTTAGGGACTAGATAACAATCAAGTTCTACTAGTTTACACTAGATGACACTGATCAACGTATTCAAAGTAAGCCGTATGAATAGTTATTTATTGAAAAAAACATTGTCAATATCCACGCTCGCGTGATTCTTGTAAGTGAAGCGGAAGCGAATGTAATTTGTTATTGTTAATAATGAAACTTCGGCAACGAAATAACAGGTATGGTAAAACAGAAAGGCTTTTCTCCAAAACTGGCCAACTTCTGTATCAGCAATGGAATAGACTAAAGGGAAAACACTTTTTTTTTCTGACGAGGGGAATGCATTTACGCACTAACCTTACCAATTGCATAAAGGGAAATAAAAAAAAATAAAAAAAAACACTTGACAAAAATTATTCATTTACAGAGTGTACCAAAAAAACTGGGAATGTTACATTTTTTCCTTGTATTGCATTTTCAATAACAATAAACGCATTTAACATAAGTAAAATAGACAATTTTATTTACTACTGAAAACATCGATGTTTTTAGACATCGATGTTTTTCTAATCGATCATCCCTAGACGGATTTTTAATTCAAAAAGCGCGGCTTTTTATAACCGGCCAATTTGACTATCTTACTCATAAAAATAAGTTATTTCTATATTTTAGAATTAGAGAAACATTTTAAAACTACAATACATAATAACAAAGAGCCCTGATATATCTTAGTTATCTTAATTAGTTCTCAATCCTTAGTAAATTAAAACGGAAATCAACAGGTATCTACATAAAACCAATAATGGCGGGCGGGGGGTGCTTGGCGCAATTTTGGTCTGTCATGTTGTCTTCATGTTGTGTCATAAAATAATGTAAAAAAAGCATTGAATATATAATAAATCAGTTTAAAACAAATAAATGTAACAAAATTATATTCGAAATAAATTATTAACAATTTATCATAATTTATTGTCTTACATCTTATCGCAGGATTTATAAATAAAATTTAATAGAATAATGACAGCTTATATAATACATGAAACAATTTTCATGTCGAGAAATACCTAAAAATATTTTTTTATTTATTTTTACACTCATAGTATAACACCTATTGTTATTATTATTTCATTATAAACTAGTTATACACTGCTTAAGTTGCATACGACATACGAAAGTTTCATCACAATCGAATATACTGTATAATTATTAAATATTTTTAACTATGTTAAACTTTGAAATACATTTTTCTAATTTTTGTTATATAAAATTGGTTAACAATTGGCCATACAGCAAATACAGAACACTGAAGCACTTTTGGCTTAAAGGACATGTATCAATTGGTCGTAAGAAACTACCATGTAAGGTCATATATTTGTAACAAAAGTCGATCAAACTGCAGCCTTTTGTATGGGAATAAGATCCATTTTCGCTGTGCATTATTTGACAGTTTTTGTGTTATGAGTGACAAGGGGTTTTAACTTACTTCTGCATTTAAACTCCACTACGCGCGCAGAGATCTGAAAAAATGAGTATCCAATTTGTTCGCTTTTAATCGAATATATCGATAAACCGCCAACGCTACTGCTATCCCTCAGCAACGTTAGACAACAATTGTAGATACAAATTAAAATGTAAGCTTATTTTATAGTCTCTCGTAAAACGTTAATTTGTTTTACGCGCCGTAAACTTTAATTATAAGAACCGACAAGATCGTTGTCGTTACAACGGCTCCGACGTGTAGTGAAATTTCCAACAGAAATGACACGTATTAAAACGCCCGAATTGCTCGAATCGTCCGGGAGTTATGAAATTTTAAGCATCATTTTAAGGCTCATGAATGACGTGCTTAATATCTCGAAGTTTTCTTTGCGCATTTATTACGTTGACTGGCTTTTGTTCATGGTTTTGCATGCGTGTAGTAATTTTATATACAACAAGATACGTCAATAGTTTCTCTCGCAAATAACATTTTCTATGTAATTGTTCATAATTATACATTGTGATATGTGTTTTTTTAAAGAATATTTAATTATTTATTTAGAACTAGCTGCGCTCGCGTTTCATGTATTTTTCACTGGGTAATATAGTTTTTTTATACGGAACCCTTAATATATTCCTAATTTTACCTGTCACTAATACTGTGCACTGAATCGGATTTAACCCTTTTTTATTAGTTTTAATTTTGTTATGCAGAACTCTAATTATTTTCGAAAAAAAAGTAGCCTAAATAACGCTAGATAACTTCAGCTATCTAACAAAAAAGTCCCGTCTAAATCAGTACAGCCGTACCGGAGATTAGCCGGAACAAACAGATTATATATACATTCATATATATTTAGTGATTTTTTTTTTATTTTAATATTACAAACAGACACTTCTATTTTACATATTAACGGCAACACAATGTTTTTTAAGCGATTCTACATCGGGCTATGGTTCTGTTATCTTCCATTAGACATGTACATATATATTTCGAAACAGTCTAAGCTTCAATTTTATTTATTAGTGTAGATATTGCAAGTAAGTCGATGTTGGCCATTTCTATATCAACTTCAGCCATTGTCACCTTCACATTTGTATCATATAACCTAATATAATAAAATTGAAACCTACTGAATCTTAGTCGAAATAATGGATATCGGTTCACTGTTCCTCGAGTTGTAAACCAACTAACGGACGGACAGAATAATTTTATAAAATGTAAGATAAGAAATGGTAACATCTCTATCTTCTATGTGGCTGTCTAGATTATAACTCGAAAATGATTTCGATTTCGAAATCGATTTACAAGTTTTTTTTTTTTTACTCCAACATTACAGATTCATCAAATAAATTCAGGTTTACCATGTCAAGCAAGTTTTAATTTGCAAAGGTTATTAATTATAGGGTGGATTACTGTGTGAACGATTGTGACATCTGGAAATGACATCCTTCTCTGTGCATCTAGGTACTAAAAACTTAGTAACTATGAGTTTTATAGTTCCCTAAAAAAACCAGATCGAGTTTCTTGCCGGCTTTTCACGATGAAAGGGTTATTTTTCGAAATAGTGGTGGTATTTTGACTTACATAAGCGCCTTATCAGGCCTAAATGGGATAAAGAATTTTTGAATGAATTTAAAAAACTCAGGGTTCTAAAACGAGGTCCCATCTCAAACTAAGAAAGCTCTTGCATCCGCTGCCAGCATGATGGAGTAAATGCACTAACAACATTCATAATACACTGCAACGAGTTTGCTTTATAATGTAGGTTATAGTCCCTGTTTGTAATTCATTACATAGTTCTATATGACTATATATTGGTATGTTTTTGGTGTCGTTTCACGATATATAGTATAAGTTATACTGCACGTGGAATTCCACCGAACTACAACCCTGGCCTATTATCGCTTCTACTTGGGTAAATGAGATGATATTATTAAAAAAAAACATGCTTCATTTATATAAATCAACGAAGAAGTGTCGACCGACAGTTGAACAATAGACCGCAATTTGTGGGTACAACCGACCGGCTATGCCATAATGAGGACCCATTCAGAGGCGACTGAAATTTCACACTGAGAATTACAATTTTCGTGCAATAGTGTCATCGTATTTTATATAATGTATATATAAATGTTTTATTATTGATAATCGCAATGATATATAATTAATTGATATATAATGTAACTAATACATTACATGATAATGATATATAATTAATTTACCGAGCTAGTATTAATTATTTTATTGCTTTGAGTTATCCACGAAATCTGGGTTAAATAATATTGTGGATATGTTGAAAAAATATTCTAGCTGTTACTTCTTTTGGAAGCTGTAAAATTCGAAATTGTGTGGTTTGCATTTATGTAAAAAAAAAAATGATATTAGTTGGTAAATTCAGACATCATTCCAGAATGTTTTTTAATACTGATACCACATCGCGAGCTACGTAATATTTGTATGTGAGTTAAAATAGAGTCCGTAGAGTAAAAAAACGCTAAGACTGATAGTTTCATACAAGATTTCGCTTAATATTGAAGCCGAAAACAATGTATTATGTGTAAGCGACACGTAATTATTTTAAGGCCAATTTGAAATAGTTTCACTCCGCGTTCTGTATCGTTCTTAATGTTTTAGTTCTATGATTGATTCGATAATGTTAGTTATATTGTATTATTTACAAGTCTTTATTAGCAAAAACCCTCAGAAGTTGAAACAAAGAATAAGAAACATGAAAGTGTAATTCAGGTTTCATAAAAAAACAGTTCTGAAAAATGGTTAGAAAAAAGAACTGTGAGTCGGATGAGTCGTATCTAAGCAATCAAGCTAATGATACGTTCGCATTAACTCGCTCGATGTATATTTACGTACAGTGAAGCTCTTTGCGGATTATTCGGTAGTAATGGGGTTTTTCTATAAACCCTTATTACCCACAAAATCCTACGGTTCTATTATTCAAGTCTAGATTTAGATACTGCATTTACATTCCCTAATTCCTATTATATGTTGCAAAAGTTACTAACAGCAGAATTTTCATATTTTGCGTAATGCGCTTCAAGTGTTTTTAGCGTATAATTTTAGCGGATACAGCAATGACGACTGCATGTAGAATACTGTTACTTTTCTGCCTTTACATCTCACGTTATTTAATAAAAAAAATGCTGTGGATTTATTGCATCAAGTTAGAAAAACAGTAAATCAATAAATCTCACAATGGTCATTCCATATAAAATAATGGACTTAAGAGGACATGCGGCAAAAAAGTAGGTATTTCAGAAATCGATTGCTATCGCGTTGCGCCCCAAAGAAAGAGTTATAAAACACGAAAGGGACAACTATAGTTCGGGCTGTTTTTACTTATGAAAAAGTAAGTAAAGGAAGTACCCTGTTTCCTCTTCCAAAACTGAATCAATATTTAATTTTCTTTCAATTTTAGATTCAATAATAAAGAGTTTGACTATGCCCGTAGGTTTTTATTTTTTAAACTTTATCCATCAAATTTGTTTGACGAACGTCTGAAAATAACTGTAAAAATCATTTTCAAGGGCCCCTAGTTTCTACAATAACTAATTTACGGTAAAAATCAAAACGTACTGACATGGTGGTGGTGGAAATAGATAATATTATTTTTATGACAGATGAAAGTTGCAAATAATATCAACAATCAAATGTCAACTGCGTTAAAATCTAAAAAAAACACACAAATTAATGACTCAAAAATAACGAAATGATTCTTCTCAACAAACTTATTTGTTGTAATACAAAAATGTAGTTCTTAAATATGCCGATATTATAACTCTGATCGTTGTAAAATTTGAAAAGGTAATCAGTTATTGTAAAAGGTCTATGTGCAAGAAAGTGTCGGGATATCTAATGTATTTATGAAGGATTCGTAAGGTGATATTATAGTAACTACTTTTTTGTAGAATATTAAACAAGTATATTAAATATATAAAATACTTATAATTCCAATTTCCTTTCCAATTATTAATTCTTCCGTTTTGAAGTTACTAAACCTTGAATCGAATCAAATAATATGTACATAATTCAATTGCTTTTTTAATATTTTCTCATCCAAAGATGAAAGTTAGTCGTGTAAATTGTTTTTTTCGGTTGAGAATAATATTAACCTGCCAATATTTTTATCAATTTATTTTTTTATTAGAATTGCTCTTGCTTGTTTGTTATTGCAAAATAAGTAAGTCGAAATCTCGTTACGGGGATTAACTAGTCTATAGAAATTATTTATTATTAACTTATTAACTATTTACCATGAAACGAAAACTCTAATAGTGTTGACTTAAATACGTACAATTCTAATAAGCTTATTACGTGAAATTACTTATAGAATAGCTTTTTTTAATTATAAATTTAAACCCTAAAATATTTCATAGTTGATTTCGTATTAAAATATTTGTAAAACGAATTAAATCCCTTATCCAAGTTGATTGTTAATCCCAGTTAAATGTGTTGAATAATAAGAGTTAGAACCATTGACGTCATGCCTTTTTTTCCAATTAATATGTTTAAAAAATCAGCTTATTAACGCGCGCGCAACGTATGCTGACTTAAAAGGTGACGAATTTTGAGTCACATTAGCTTCAGTTTGAGGCTTTCGCCTACTGACTAAAAAATCACGCGAACCCAGTCTGCGTAACGACGTCAGGGTCTCAGGAGCGCATTTTCACGCATTCTGCTAGCACACTGATGTCATAACTAGCTCGATAGTTTTGTTTGTAAATAATTATGCTACATTACATTTGACAATCTTCGCATTTTTATAGATTTTATTCAACCTTTTTAAATCTTTTACCGAACTTAAAAACAAAAGAAATAAATTACGAAGAATAGTGGGAATAAGAAGAGTAACTTAAAAAAAAGACCTTGTGCAAATATTTTCTTTGCGTTTGATACCTAAATATTTTATACCTATTTTTTTCATTTGGTGACGTATTACATAATAAATGTATGTTATAGGTATAGGTGCTTCGTATTATATTGGCTTTTTGGTATAGGATCTTAAACATGATTGGTCTTGGTATATGGTGTTCCAAGTAACAGTGGTGATTCAGGATCCAATAATTGAAAACCGAGTACGGCCAATCGATTGCTCCGTATCCCGAAATAAATCCATATCACTGCCACAGTAGCCATATTTTAATTCAGTTGCTATTTTTTTTCCTTTCTGAACAGACTAACACTGTTACCCTGAAGTGCATTAACAGCTTCACCTAGTCTTGGTAGCCACCGTTTATGGTATTCAGTCCAAAATGGTGGCTAATTCTTCACAAATATTAATTGGATTTTAAAACACATTTCGCATATTCTTATGCGATTTTTATATATAATATGTCTACTGCTAGAATTAATCAAAAGCTTTTTAACATGAATTTTAACCCAGATATTCGAGATTTTTGTTTCTATTTGAAATACTGAAAGAATATCATGAATTCAACTGACAAACTTATCCAAGGTTTTTGTACGTATGGAATTACTCGACTCACTTATTTGTTGGTCGATTTAATTCACTGTTTTATGTAACTAAATGTATATTAAAACCTACCAAGGCAACAAAATTACAGATAACAGTAACATAATAACAGTCTGTTTGTTCCGAGTAATCTCCGTAACGGCTGGATGGATCTTGACGGGACTTTTTTGGTAGAAAGCTGAAGTTACTCTGGGTAACTTAGGATATTTTTAATTTTCGAAAATAATTAGGGTTCCGCGTAAAAAAAAGGAATCATAAAAACTTTAATAAAATCCGATTCAATGGACAATTTCACGGGCAAGTGCTTGAATTTATGAGTACTACTAAAAGTCATTTAAGAAAATAATTAAGGTTCCATATAAAAACATTACAACGCAGTGAAGAAAATACAAAACACAGGCGCATCCTCGGTCGTGAAGCTAGTTATAAATACAAAAGAGGATTAAGGAGTTTTAGAGTTATTAGTAAACTAAACATATCGAGTGTGTTTTATTAGATCAAAATTCAAACAAACACTTCAGTTTTATTTATAATGTAATGACCATACATACATACCGTCTTGTACTAATAGTTAATTACATGGAACAATACATCGATATTTTGTACCGTAATTAAGTCCTAAGCCCCATTTATGCGCATGTATATGGACGCAATATTACTAATGAACGCATGAGAGGTCGTTAGCAGCAAATGTTGCGTAAGGGGGTACGCATAGAGAGCTCCTTGAACAACAGAACTGTTCTACTCTCTTATAGAAATTGTTCTAAATACATAGCTTCTTTCAAATATATCGCTGATATAGCATAAACAACGATTTCAATATTTATTTATAGTTTAAGATTTGCCACGTCCTATAGATTTCCTATTTTCATAGAAAATAATGTTTTTTAAGCATGTAATTACTCAGTATATCCATCTTTCTTACTCTTTAGTAGATCTATACGAGTGTAAGTAGTACCATTAAAACCAATATTATATCTTAAATACCACATGCTACTCGCACACTCATTTTTAAATACGACTTTTTTAAACCTAACGTAGTATGTACGTCCGCAAAAATTTAAACAAGTTTATAGCAAACGTCTGGCATAATTTTAATACCAGAAATAATCACAAACTGGCCCTTGCTTTAGCTCTAGTAAGGCCAATAAAAGCTTTTAGGCAATAGTGTCAGGTTCTAAAACATGATACTAAAGCAGATTTATCTATGTCAAACAGGTTTTAATATCTAAAGGTTATTACAGGGTGACTCATTGGGTGAACGATAGTGATGCACTGGAAGTGACACCCCTCTTTGTGCTTCCGTTAAATCCGTTTATTGTTATTATGAATTATATAAATTTAATAACTTTAAAAAAACATTTAAAAGAAATCCAGATTTAGTTTCTTGCCGGCTCTTCTCGACTCGGTTATTTTCCGAACCAGTGGTAGTTTTCTGACGTTCATAAGTGCCAACTAAGAGCCCAAATTGAATAAAGAAATTTTTGGATTTGATTTTGAGTGGTAACACAACGGAAGGAAAAATAACAGTGTATTAAACAGAACAGTTGATAGAGTGCAATAAAAAAAAAATTGAATCGACATCCAAAAAATGTAAGTGTAAATATAATCACACTGGAAGCATAGGCAGAGGATGTGTTACTACTGATAGAAGATTCTTTGTCATACATTTTTCCTTGTTTTTTTTAGATGGAAAGACTCAGTGCTTTGACCATAATCTGACCTATTGCTATGTGAAGACGACGTACTTGATGTTATCATTTTAAGTATAGAGAAACTAGCACATAAATAGATGCAAACTTTAAGCTATTACTAGCTAATTAAAATAAAGAAGCATGGTTCTGTCAACAATATTTTCATGCATCAAATTTTAAGGTGCATGAAATTAACTCAACTGTTTCTCGGTATTTTTAGTATGTTCTATATTTAGATGTTTAATATTTCACTATTAGTTACCGCCTGTATCTTTGTTCATTATGTTATTTAGATTTCATCCTTTGTTTCTGATATATACTGACTTTTTTTTTCTAATTGTACCATTTTCTGATTACTCGTTACCTCTAATGTAATAGTTTGATGATCTAAAGCCTAAAATATTTTCCCAGGTTTCTCCAGTTATTAATATCAAAATAACATTTAAATCGGTCCAGGAGTCTTAAAACGATTCGTCTGCGAAAATGGAAAGAGTGAAATTTTCTAATTGTATTGTAAGAATATCAAAAAGATACACAAACCGACTTCAGATCAACTAATTTCCACTTCGTTGCCATAATGTTTATTGTGTATGAGCCCTTAAGCCAAGTGTTGCACCCCCTTAATGCTCGTCTCTAGTCCATTAGCTTTATGCCTTGTGTGTTACGGTTTCTAAACTCACGACCATCTAATTAGAAACAACAAAATATATTATATTTATTTTGGCTCAGCCACGTTGCATTTTTAAGATAACAGATGGGTTTAGTGGGATTAGAAAAATATCGCGTTGAGAGCTATTATTATTTCAAATTATACAATGAGCTTTTCTTTCGATGCAGGAAAATATCCTGAATAGTTCGTAGTTGTAACGCTAAGGTTTGTCCTCTAAGGTTTCAATCAAATTCAAAAATTATTTTCTCAAGCATGTATGTCAATATTGTCATTATTTAAAAAGAAGATATGAAATATTGAATTAACGGACAAAAAAAATCAAATCTATTGCAGGAGCGTTTTTTTTAAATTGGAACATTACAACGTTCCAGCAATGTTGTATGAAACGGCGTGTTAGGGTTATTAAATACGATTTGATTGGATCTCTTTTATCATTCTTGGCATACCAAAGTAAATATCTTGGTTAGTACAAATTGCGTTCACGTGGCTGTATAGCCATAAATGCGCTTGCCTTTCGGCACTGACGATAAATAGAAATTTGACGGCAAAGCTGAAAATTCGTCTTGATTTGTTATTTACATAGTTAATAAGTATAAATGTAATAATTACAATGAGTTCGAACGGTTTAAAGAGTGAAATGGAGATTGATTGTACTGCACCAGATTTAAGATCAGAAGCCAAATTGGCAATGGAAAACCTGCTTCCTGTCAAAAGAAAAATACATGAAAGTATATGAAAATTTTATGAGTTGGATAATCGAGCAAATAGTGATCATTTTTTCCGAAATAGTATTTTTGGCGTATTTTAATGAGAAAAAGCCATCTAATCTAACAAACATAAATGTACGGGGGAAATCAATACCATTTTCTTTTAATAATTTCCGCAATATAACTAATGTAACTTTTAATATTAATTAAATTAAATCTATACTCACACATAATTTACTCACAACATTCGTTTACATAATTTATACTAATATAATACACAGGAAAGATTTGTATTTTTGTATGTAACGAATCAACTTAAAAACTACTGGACTGATTTGGTTGAAATTTGGTATGAAGATAGTTTGAAATCCCGGGAGTGACATAGGATAGCTTAGTTTTTATTCCAAAAATTCCACGGGAACGGGAACTACGCGAGTGAAACCGCGGAGAGCAGCTGGTGTATAATACACAAAGTATGTTTTATTTCCCTGCATTCTCTCGAGGAACGCACCATATACACCTCGGCGGAAATGGCAATTGCCTGTCTCGTATTAGTAAACTCATACTCGACCTGCAATTGCCTATTTCACGGCCTATGCAATATTATTCAATTTAAGCCCTTATGAACGCCAAAACACTACCACCAGTTCTGAAAATAACACAGTTGAGAAGAGTTGGCAAGAAACTCGATCTGGTTATTTTTTTTTTTCAAATATTATATTTATATAATTTTGTTAATTATCAAAACTATAAAAATCATAGTTACGACAATTGTTACTAATTACCAATAGGCATGCCACGTTATTTACATATTAAATAGTCTTCGGTTTGATTTTGCTTATAACGTATATGTGATATCGAAGTATCTGGTTCATCATATTAAATCCGACAATTTTGTTACGAAATGTTAGTATGTTTTTAAATGTAATGTCAGAGGTAAATAGAATGTGCAAATTTGTATTTATGCATTTAAATTCTCAAATAGAGTTGACTAAGAAACATTTGAAATCGAAGTACAAGAGTGAGTGAATTTTGTAAAATTCTTATTTTATTTTAATGAAGAGAAACTTCTGCTACGGCGAGCTCCTAAACGATATTACATTATTGATCATTCTTACTTGAGTTTATACTAACAAATTTGATGTTTATACAAATCAGTCTACATAATACGGCTTCATTTGTGAACAATTATCCGAAGATGTCCGCTAGTAATTCCTCTCATGAGTTTGTTTTATTTACTATATTTATTAAAAAAACATAGTCTGGGATTCATCAGAGTGCAGACAGAATAATGTTATATATTAGTACTTCTTCGGACTAATTTAAAATTTTGGAAAATCATAAGTGACAGCGTTTGCCTCTATACTGGAAACACTTTACAAGCACAAACCTTTGATAGGTTGCATCAAATTAAAAATATATATCGAAGCATTTACACATTTACAAAGTGTTATAGTTAAAATGTCGTTTGCTGGCGTTGCGGTTCAGCCCGTGCTTTCCCAAGGGAAATGTTTATTTTAGTAGCACGACATTTATACGCCTGTGTACTGTTATACATGCGGATATAATGTGTGCATAGGAAGTCATAAATTATAGCGAACTGCATTTAACATTAATACCGTTATCTATACGCTTCACATAACAAAAATGTCACTGTAAAGGAATATTTACTGTAATGCCTTTAATTAGTTCGTACTTTTAGCATATTTTATTGTGGTATGTGTTAGATATAGAAATATTGTGCAACTGTTGGCAAACTTAATAAAGAGAAAAAAAAATAGTCTGACAAGTTTATATGGACATTCTGTCGTCTCTCTAATTTTCTGGTTGGCCTAATTACTATTGTGTTCTATAAGGGTATACTGATTTTATGTGAAAATGACCCTCTTTAATATCACCTGATGTTAATGAACAATATTACTGAAAATAACACGCCTAAGTCTAAAGGGACTTATTATCAAGTTCAATAATTTATTATAGCCCTGAATACAACCTCTTTAGTTTTAAGGTCGTATTGTTTTACTAATCATCAATGCCCCAACAAAGTAGCGGCTATTTGTTAAGCGTTTCAAGGGAGTTGGTGGGAGATTGCAAAATTCATGTTTTGTGACATTATTTTGTATATAGTATACTTGTGCACAATAATTAAACTATATCACGTAAAATGTCATGTATATTACATAATATAGTGTCATATACTGCAAGTTGATGAATTAAAAGCAAGGACTACAACATGACAGCCGAAAAACGCGCCAAGAACTCTAATTCTATTTTAGGTTCATCAATTTTGCAATACGTATCGGAGTACGTAATGGATAATTATTTGTTGGAAATAAAGCTGTAATTGTAATTGATGTTTCGATTTTTTCCACAAATATCAATTTTTTTATGTTCAAAAATATCACACGGCGTTAAAGAACCGGACAATATTTTATATACCCCAAGTAGAATCGCTGTATCCACGTTTCATCGGTGCTAATCACCTCCATCTGTATTTCGAAGAACTCCCTTACATTATACAATAAATATGTATTTCAAATTAAAATAAAAAAAAATACATCACAATACTTAATATAAATAACATTTCATCGCCGGAGCGAAGGCGACGCTCGAGGTAATTGAAATCTAAGAAGAAAACAAACACCTTACAACGCTTACAGATCATAGAAGATTTTAAATACAAAAAAAATATCATGGATAAGGTAAACTTATATATATATATATATATATATATATATATATATATATATATATATATATATATATATATATATATATATAAACATTATCTAATATGATGAAAGCCAGTTAATAGTTGCATATATCTAAGAAAATGTTTACGGTGACCCTGTTCGTGGTGGTTTTATATATTTAAATAGTAAATGTACGAGTTTGCTCGCGCATGTCGGTATAATATATCTAGATACCATCTGGGAGAAGGGAAATGGATAACCCCCCTCTCCTCTCTCCCTCAGGACCCAGCGTAGAACTGCTATTTCTTTTAAAAGACGGTTGTCAACCTTGCACAATTCCATACACTTTAGGAAGTAGATTATCCAAGTGAAACTAATTTGGATTTTTAAAGATATTATAGTAGATAAGAGGAGATCACATAAATAAAATTAAAATCTTGAATTTGTGGCTAATATATATGTTACGGTAACAACCTAAGCATGCGGTGGTGGCCTTAAAAGGCTATCGCACTAATAATTGTATACATGGCATCTATACTAATAAATAAAATTGAAGTGTCTGATTTTAATTTACATTTACATTTTTAAAGCGATGATAGCGCAGTGGATAGTGCGGCCGAATTCCGAGTCAATGGACACGGGTTCGACCCAACTCTAAAATGAGCCTGAACTTTTCGGTAAAGGAAAATATCGTGAGGAAAACATATTATAGCAATGTGGTAGGGCATTTTCTGATAATATCCGTCTGGGTAGCTACCACTCTCAAGTTTGAAAACCAGTCGCCAAATTCCAATAGGTGTGTTACGGCAGCATCACTTGAGAACCAGTATCACTATTTCGTGTTTAGACGGGACTTTTTTTGGTAGATAACTGAAATTATACGGCGTAACTTAGACTAATTTTATTTATAGAAAATAATTAGGGTTCCGTATAAAAAACATAAAAGTGAAGAATATAAGAAACGGAGGCGCAGTGCCCGCGCACCAAGTTTAATTATATCATTTACGGTATTGACCATTACACATCCATTTTATATAAATAAACAAATCCTCTAAATGCTACAGACTGCAGAGAATAAGAATATCTGATAAACCAAAGTACCGCATCCACGGATAAGCAAGGTTCGTAACGCAATTCCGTAGGCTTAAATTGTGGCCAAATCCTGGTAACAATTTTCCCTGCGCAATCTTGTTCCGTCCGACCAGCTAATACCAGTTAATTCCAGCGCTCGGTTAGATTATCTGGCGGTATGAAGGTAAATCCAGTTTTAACTGGAAACTTAACTTTATAATAAGTAAGCTGAAAAAAAATGTTTAAAGCTTTCTATAGAAAATAGAGCAGGGATCAAGTTTTTAACTTGCTCTTTCATGTAAGGGTCTCTTGTTAAGCCATTAATTTTCTTCGAAAACATCTACAAATGTCAGTAGTCAATGGGTCTCGAACTGTATGTTATGTTATGTCGAATATGAGATAAATATTGTTAGCTTAGAATGTTAAATGTCAATTTTTATTGATTTAATTGATTTGTTCATTACATTGTCAACTTTTTATAGACGCTTCTTCACACGAACAAACTTTTCTATACAAAGCTTATGATTCGAAAAACAATTGCCATTATGACAAATTGTCACTCACACGATGATACAACAGTTTGATGTGAGAAATTAATAAAGCAACTTGTAAATCTAATTTGTCCCTTCAGTATAGTACCCTAGTTGCAAGTAACACTGGATTTCCTAAAATTATATTTACTTAAAGTAACCGACATTCCCCGAAGATTTGAGAAACTTCAGTGGCAGTGGGCTGGACACATTGCTCGCAGAACCGATGCCCGATGGGGCCAACGGGTTCTCGAATGGCTACCATGCACCGGAAGACGTAGCGTGGGGGTAGGCCCCCCATAAGGTGCACCGACGACCTGGTGAAGGTCGCGGGAATCAGTTGGATGCGGGTGGCGCAAAACCGGACGTCGTGGAGATCTTTGGGGGAGACTTATGTCCATGCGGTGGACGTCTTTCGGTTCCATGGATGGATATTTACTTATGCTATCTCTTCTCATGAATTCGATAGGTTTTCTTGATGCAATTTCTCTATGTAAGTTTTTACCACATTCGCACAGCAAATTATATATTTATATATTATATAATCAATAGCTTCATAAATGCCATAAAAAAGGTTTTTGATGCAATAATTAAATTTACTTTGTGCGTCGTATTTAATTTATTCTCATATACATTTATTTAAACTGTTCATTTTAACGTAGACCGTCTTAAGAAGCTTCGAAGGACCGAATAATTCCGACATAAAGTCTCCACGATGCGCCCGTCAAAGAAAAGGCGTTCTTTTCATCTCTGTGTGTCTCTTGAAAAAATGCGAGGAAAGATAAACATTTTATTAAATAACGTAAAATTGTTTTAAACTTTAAAACGTATACTTTTCAGCAACGTTTTAAATTTCCTTATGTACCCATTCAAAAAATAAACTCTATTTTTTTTAATAATATTGGAACTACTTTTGTAAATGATTTCTTTGTACAATATTTTCGTTACCTTATACTAAATAGATTTATATATTGAACTAGTCTATTTGTTCCGGCTAATAGATAGTTGAAGTTATTGCGCGTAACTTAGGCTATTTTAATTTTTCAAAATTTTTAGGGTTCCGCGTGAAAAATAAAACAAAAAATTTGGGGAAAAGGCAATTCAGTGGTCAGTTGTACGGGCAAGTACTTGACTTTTTTCTGGATTTTTTTTTATATCTTAATACCAATTTTTTTTTTAATAATTAATTACGTACAATAAAAATTAAACACATAAAATTCAGAACAAAATATGTTTCAATGACCAGCACCATCAAAACATTATTTTCCGATGATTATTTAAACACTGTATTACACACTGAAGAATATATGAAACGCGGGCAGAGCCACGGGCACACATCTAGTTTAACCTATAAATACAAATTAACACACAATCCTTTTAACGTTTCAAAACATTTTAAAAATTACAAAATTGTTATAACGCCATCTATGAATAACCGTTCAAAACGTGTAATATATTTATTCATATTTTCCATAAAACAATTTAAATAGGTTTTATTTTTTTATTTTTTGTTAAATTTACTATTTATTGATATTGTTATTATACATACATTTAATTATTGTTTTTTTTTTTTTAATGTGAATCTAGATAAACGTTCTTTATACATTATGTCCTTTATACATAATTCGGTCCAGTAGTTTTTTGCATGATCGGCGAACAAATTAATAAAAAAACAGACACAAATTTTAAAAACCATCGAAATGTGTTCTGTTGTCGGTTCTGAACCGCCTCCAGGTATTTTTTTCTGGAATAGCTCGATGTACAGATTTCGTCACTTTAGTTTTTTATTATAAGTATAGATTAATATACTCTTCTGTTATAATACTGCTCTCCTGTAAGTATTGTATATTTACAAGAAATATTGAACAATAACCAAAGATATATTTGATTGTGATGATTCTAACATAAATTAGATATATTTTGTAACAATCAGTACAAATAAAAATACTATATACATCGAGTTATTGACCTTTTTATTATATTACCAGGTCTTATATCCAGTATCTCAGATGGCTTAGTGGTAGTCTGATCGGTTTTCGCATCGATAGACGTAGATTCTACCTATTCTCTTCTACAATAGGTCTGTATTTCCGCCGAAGGAAGGAATTGATATTGAACTAAAGTGATAGATCGTTTTGTATAACTTTTCTAGTAAATTTAACTATATATGTATTCTAGTAATATCACCTGAGAACCTTTAAGGCTCTAGATTTAAAGTATTTACGATCTTGGATCGGATCGCAAAATAAAACGACAATATTCAAACTACAAAATAGTTGTAGCAAATAATTTACAAAATATTACAACCTAGGCTCTTCTATAGAAGATTATTACTCAAATAATAGCGGCTCATAACTTATTTGTCTGGGCACAAAGAGAAAGATAGTCATAAAGTCAGAAATAAAATAACTCGATAAGGAGTAGGTAGGTACCTACCCTTTGTCGGACCGAAAACGGATGGGCACCATAATACATTGTACTACTCGTAAAGAAACTGACAGGAATAGCAATTCTCAGAGGGATAAATTCTTTATTTCTTATGATAAGGACCATGCCTCTTTTAATACGATTATGAAATGTAATATTATTTTCATTTCTCTCAATAGTCCATCCGTGGAGACTTTTTTTTAGATTAATCTTACATTTTTCTATTACAATATACATTGGTATTATTACCTTTGCTATTACAAAAGGCAACGTTCCTATATCTATTAAACTCATGCGTAAAGTTTATTGTCTTTAACTGTTTTCTAAATATATTTTAGTAAATATTTTGTAAATACAAACATACACTTCTCTCCCTCATGGGAGATCCTTCAATTTACTAGGATCTTGACACGCCATTTTCGCTTCTTCTACTTTCATAAATGCACTTTGATTATGGCTACTTTTGACCTGTATTTTCTTCAGAACATACTCATCCCTAGTTACCCTCGCCTTATAGATTTGATTCGTCAAGCTTTTGAATCGAAAAAAATATATCAACAGCCGTCTCTTCGTTTGTAATACTTTTTTTCTAAAACGTTGAATAATTAGATGATTTAATTAATTACATAATTTCGGAGATCAGTATCAGAGAGCATTTTTCTTTAAATTTATATTTACTGATTTAGTTTCAGTAACAGCTCCTCGAAAATCTTTAATATATTTCCTTAAATTGTTTACGTTAAATTATAGCCAATTAAAATATTGACACCAGCTTGTAATAAGAGCGGGACTGTTTTGTGACATGAATTAAAATAGAACCGTTCAAGTATCAGTAGAATTTTATATATTTTTTGACTCCACCCTTCTCATTTGTTATCAGTATTCACCAAATAGTAGGTAAGCAAAGCTCGTACCGAACCCACCCCTTGACGGAAAATAGTGAAGGGCCCGACCCGCCACGGCAGGTTATGCCTGTCATGCCTTTTGGTTGGTACTGCCGCTAGGGCGACGTGGAGCATGTTCCTCAATTCCGTGTCAACCCTTCCATGCGGCGAATGGTACCGTGAGTTTTAGTGGGTATTCTTCGCGCTTCATACCGGACGACTCCCATATATCCCTATGGGATTACCCCAAGCTTAGAGTAGATTTTGCTTCTGGTTTAGAGATGGGAGGGAGGATGCGTAAATGCATTTCCCACATAAAAAAAGGAAAAAAAGGGAGTACACGTAAATGCATTTCTCATATAAAAAATTGGTAAGCCAAAACAAAACAAAATATCCTTAAATGATTAAAAGTAAATAAGATTAACAAATACTTCCCTTACAAACGTATATAGAAAAAAATTGTGGTAAACATAAAGTTGATAAACTTCTCTGTATTTACCATTAGTGTTGTTTCCATATGTTCAAGACTCTTCCGAACGCAGAGCTTTTCGTGCATTTCTTAAAAGCAACACGAAGATATTCTTAAGTGCCGCAAAACTTCTCGCAAAGTGGTTTGTGTAATAAAAACGGCTATTACTTTCTACCGTTGTCTAACGCTCTTATATTTCTAAAGGTTTCGACACAAGGTTTGAAGCGATTATGGCGCAGCGATGGCGACGCGGGTTCGATCCCCACCTATCCGAATCTAAAAATTGGCCTGAGCTTTCGGTGAAGGAAAACATCGCTAGGAAACCATAGCATGGTGGTAGGGCATTTTCTATTGATGCTCGCCTGGGCAGCTACCACCTTCAAGTTTGAGAACCCGGTTGCTAAATATCAATAGGTGTGTTCTGGTAACAACACATCGTCACTTAACATCAGGTGAGATTACGGTCAAAACACTGAGCCTATACCGTTGAAAGCGGGCGGCTCCTTACGGCGTCGGGACGCTATCGCGATGTGACTATAGAATACGTCACACGACTCGAGTGAAACGCAAAGGCTCGTGTGACGTGTTCTATACAAAATAATCCATTACAACAGCTCACATCGCGCTGACGCCCCGCCTTCATTCCAACTCGTCCGCTGTGTGTTAAAACCGTACAACCTTAAAGGGTATCTTTCTATGGACTGATATATTTCTATCATTTGATATCGACTGACAAAGCGTGCTCAATCGCCGCTTTAATAATTGTGATGTCTTGTGTGCCTTATCTATATAAAATAAGTTTGTCTGTCTATTTGTAGTTATATCATTTTATAAGAATTTATCTAAGTGTCCAAATATAAATTAAAATTTAACTATATATTTCGATTGCACGTTAAAGAAATATAAGCATCGATATTCTGTACATATAATAAAACCGTATTTTCTGTATTACTAGAAAATTCTAGAAGAATAATATCTAGACTATATATCTTTATAATTTTCCAAATAGCTTGTGGTATAATTGATAAAATACAGTTTAAATTTTAAGGGTTATTATAGGATGGATTAGTGTGTGATCGATAGTGTTATCTGAAAGTGACATCCCTCTCTGTATATAGACTAAAAATGTATTTCTATTAAAAAAAAATGGGGGTACTTTGAGGCACTATCACCTCATAACGACTTAGATACATTTTTTTTTTTTTTTTCCGCTAATAAAAATAAAAGACTCGCGTTTTACTTAATTCATTTGTTTTTTTAGGTACGCAGTAAAAAAAGTACACACAAAAAACAGACCTATAGTTTCTTGCTGGCTCTTCTCGACTGGGTTATTTTCCGAAAAGGTAGACCAGTTTTTGACGTTCGTAAGTTCCTCCTTTAAAACTAATCTGAATAAAGTATTTCATTGATAAAAAAAAGTGAACTGGTCAAAAGGGTTTAAAATATTGAAACGTGACTTTTACATTGTATGAATCACAGTGTAATATTTTACAATCCAAGGAGAAAGAACACATCTGTGCAAGCGATCTCGTAAATATCTCTAGATAAAACGCAACCCTCCATCTCTCCATCAGTTGTTCCGTCTCGGCGATTCCTAACAAAAAACCGCTAGCACACCAGGATCTCTTTGTTTCGCATCATTTACCTTTCTCTAGACATTCCTATATTTTCTACTGTGTATTTTGTTAAAAATAATTATCTCAAACTTTGCTAAAATTAAAATGAATGCTTTAGTTATTTAGTAGATATTAAAACGGATTTTTTTTTCGCATAATGTTGATATGAAGATTCAGCGCAGATGCGTTTTCTCCATTTTGCAGCTAATCAAGATTCAGTGCTAACATTTTCCAGGGTTTTTCTTATATTATTATAATTAGTATGTAGCTTCTAACAGCTTACAAAAAGAACTTTATATCCTATTGTATACTATAGAAATGAATATACTTTAGAACCATAATGAGAAACACTCAATTGACTCCCATCATTTATATTAAGTGTTACGTAAGCTTATCTTAAGTATTGCTTATTTTTGATGACATGGATGACGGGGTTTCCCCTAAATAGAGAATGCGTAAACAATGTTTACGTAAAATGTAAAATAAGAAAGCCTTATATTTCTTACTAATTACAATATCAGTACAAACTACTATTTTATAAACTACACTGGATCGCAAAGAAAAGGGGTCGGTTAGAAAATCTTCAATATCTTCAAAAGTACATGACCTAGGTTTATGAAATAAAGATCAAATTAAAGAATATTTAATTCCACATAAAATAATTTCTAAACTTTTCTATTGATTTTTGATAATTGTTAAAAAAATTGTTAATGTTTTAAAACTACTACTAATGTGTAAATTTTTACCTGTTTGTATGTTTGTTCCCAGTAATCTCCGGAATGAATGGATCGATTTTGATTGGACTTTTTTGATAAATAGCTGAAGTTACTCCTCGTAACATGGGGTAATTTTGTTTTCCAAAGTAATAAGGGTTCAGCGTAAAAAAATTACAACTCTTTAAATTTTAAATAAAATCCGATTCAACCCACAGTTTCACAGATTTTAAAAAAATTAAGAAAAATAATTAGGGTTGCGTATGAAAATTTAAAAAGCATTGAAGAACATATGAAACACGGGGACAGCCGCGAGCGCACAGTTAATTCCTAATAAATGGAGGGGAAAAGGAAGAGATGACCTACGTGTTAATAACTTCATATTACCAATCAACACCGCACGTTTCTTTTTAATAATATAGCTAAGTAATATACCTAATACAAAATTAATTGAACAGTAATTTACAAACTCAAACCACAAACAAACACACATCCACGCTCGATGACACTACAAAAGCCGAATATACGAAATTAGTTCACGATAATTGAATACCCGCAACACACTGTGCGTGTCATCTGCAACGTATTTCGGAAATAAACGATTCGTAATTAACAATTTCCATATAACTATTACTGTAAACTTGGAATTACTGTATTTTCGTGAATATATAACATCAATAACAGAGGAATTTAGTAATATCAGATGAAATTATTTGAGTTTATATGTTTTAAATAGCTGAATGCTCGCGACTCACGCTCGCTTTACACACTAATTAGTTACCCATACAAAATTTGGATATTATAAGAACGCAAGGATATTTCTCACAAATACAAATACTTATCAGTTAAACATGTATTTAAAAAAGTGACGTCGTGTTTAAAAAAACCAATTTTTTTTTCTAACCTAGCTAATGCAGTTGACCGGAAGGGCCTTTACAGCTTCACCGTGACTTTAGGGGCGAGTGCTGAAGGCACTCAGCCGCAAAAACAAGCACTTCGACTACGCAAAAGGTAACTAACACAAGGGTTCGAACCTCGGCTTGGCCGCTACCTGTGTTTATAAATTCCCGCGGAATTTGATCCTGGCTAATCCCTACATTTTAATTTATAAATAAAAAAAAAGTTACTTACAGGACCTATGTACTTGCGTGTTATGTGCAGGAGTATGTATGCAATGTTGTGCGTGTAATGCTTGATGCATGGGCAGTGTCACTGTGTCGCGCTAGCGGCTACGTCAAGAGCCTCCCCAGTTAGGTAACGAGACACGTTTTGGGTCGCCGCCTGAGGGGGACCCGAAGAGTGAGCGGGAGCAAAGTTAGCCTAAACCTAAGTTAAGTCGCTATGTGCCTGAAAAGTTTCCGTCAAAATCGGTCCAACCCGCTCTCTCTTTCAGTCTCGCATGCATTTCGCATATGCGTGTCGTAGTGATAATTGAAAAAAATAAAACTAAATAGGATTGTTTGATTTATTTGATACATTTATTGTACTGGAGACCTGCGAGGCATATTCAAGATGGCTTCTAACAAACGTACGATAAAGGATCTTAAAAGTCTTTGTTTCCTGAAATGAACTACATAGTCGCACTATAAAACTTGGTTCTTTGGAAGTTTTTGCAACAATATGTACAATCATAAATTAATTTTGAATCACATGACGTTTTGAAAGCACTTCACCTCTAATTGTGTTCTGACAAGGGATAGGAACGGGCATCTGGCATAGGAACGGGTGTGAGTGAATAAAATTTGAATTGCATTGAATGGAATAAGATCCATTAAACTACAATAATAACGGGACGAAATCTGTATATTGAAGAAATTTGAGAGAAAAAACTATACGGGGTTTCATAATCTACTACAGGACACATTTCAATAGTTATAAAAAAATTGTCTGTCTGTGTCTGTTTATTAATTTGTTTGCCAATCACGCAAAATATACTGATCCGATTTAGATGAAGTTTGGTATGGTAGTAGGGACGGGACGGAATATTAGATTTAGGAATTAGAATAGGAATATTAGATTTAGATTAGATACATGAAACCAATGTATGAATTATGGATTGTCACAGTGACGTAAAACCCAGAGAATGTTTGATACACAATTAACAGCGAGTTCCAATATGAAATTTTAACTTTTAGATGGAGATCAAACTAAAAATAAATCATTTTTAGACACTTTGTAGAACAAAAGGGCAGAAATTTGGGATTTCAGTAAGTAAAAAAACAGATTGAGATCGTATATTGAAACAGGCCGTAAGTAAATAGTGACAAATCAACTTACTTTTAAGCTTTTTTTTTTTTTTTTTTTTTTTTTTTTTTTTTTTTTTTTTTTTTTTTTTTTTTTTTTTTTTTTTTTTTTTTTTTTTTTTTTTTTTTTTTTTTTTTTTTTTTTTTTTTTTTTTGTTTTTTTTTTTTTTTTTTTTCGGGGGGAAATGCATTTACGCACTACCCTTATCTATTGTATTTGGAAGATCAGAGTCCCCCAAATACAACAGATAAGGGGGCACGGAGTGACGAGCTCCGTGCCAGTGTGGGACTCACCCGGGCGTGAAGCGCCCGGAAATACCCACTAAAACCCCCCGGAGCCGTCCGCCGCATTTGTGTTGAGGGCGATACGGGGTTGCTTTCGCATGTCGCCGCGTCGCCCCCTGCAGCGAACCCACCGGGCCCGTCAGTTCAATGGCCCAATGGGGATGGAGGAGAAAAGTTCCCCTCCACCACTTAGCCCGCCTCGTAAGGAGGCATGACCAGTAGGTCAACAATCCGGAGGCAGGATAAAGTTCCCGCCCCCACGAAGAAAAAAAAAAAAAAAAAAAAAAAAAAAAAAAAAAAAAAAAAAAAAAAAAAAAAAAAAAAAAAAAAAAAAAAAAAAGGATAGGGAAGAATAGGATAGAGCAGAGACGGGCCAGAAAAAAGAAGAATGGGCCCGCCTTTGCGAGAAAAAAAAAAAAAAAAAAAAAAAAAAAAAAAAAAAAAAAAAAAAAAAAAAAAACCACCCACCTCACGTCCTCTTCACCGGAGGTCGGCAGAAGGGGCCCCCCATATGATGCCCAGCATCCTTCCCCTCTTCAGCACAGAGCGCGCATCTCGGCCGCTCCGCTGTGCAGTCCATGGCCTTGTGACCATCGACTCCACAGCGGTAGCACTGTGAGCGCCTCTCCACCTCCGCGTTGCAAGTCGCCCTAATGTGCCCCAGCCCCATGCACTTGTAGCACCTCAATGGGAGTGCCCCAAGTGCATGGACCTGAGCCCAGCTCCAGCCAACCCTGATTGACTGTTTGCCCACCAATCTCACCGCCGCCTCAGCAGGCAAGGACACGACCAATGTTCTGCCCCTCCTACCAATCTCACACACCATCCCCGCCCCTAAGATCCCCCACTCCGCATCCGCCCTCCTGAGCCACCCTCAACAGGGCCTCTTCCCTGGTCACCGAGTCCTCCAGGCCCACCAGGCGGACATCTGCCCGCTTAGTCGGCCTGGAGACCTCCGCCACCTCCGATACCAACTCCCGCAACCGTGCCGCCAGGACATCCGCCCGCTCCCCCCCTGCTGGGCCCGGGATCTCGATGATCCGGGACCCAACAGCAGTGGAGCGGCACGAGATGTCCGTCACCCCCATTCCCTCAAGGTCAACCTTCTCCCTGGCCTCCCCCAACACCCCCGCATAAGTCAACCCCCTCGCCACCGCCTCCGGCCGCAGGGTGACTACCACCGCCGCCGAACGCGGCAGCGTCGGTAACCTCGGCCTAGTCCTCCCAACTTTACCCTCCTCCGGCACATCCCCCTGAGGCTCAGAAGTGGCCACCACTGCCCCCTTCCTAACCACCTTCCTCCTTTTCCCCCTCTCCTCAACCAAAGTCCAATGCTCCTCCACATCTTCTCCGCCAGCTCTCACCCTCCCTTCCCCCCCATCTTCTCCATTAACGGGGAGCGGATCCCACTCCATCCCCAGGGGAGACAGAGCAGGGCCACCCTTCTCCACAGCATTCCGGGACCCCTTCCTTCCCCCAACAGTCTCCTTTACAACCTCTACCCTTGTCCGGCAACCGACCGGCCAACCCCGCCATCTGCCCCTCCAACGCCTCCAACTTTCCATTCACCCCCCCCTTCAACATCCCCTCTAACTTCCCCACAACCACCGCAGTAACCACCGCAGTAACCTCCGCAGCCACATCCACACTAGCCCGCTCCTCCTCCTGCCTCCCATTTCCACCCTCACTCTGTGAAGGGCCAACCGCAGCATCAACAAATTGTTTCTGCTGCCTCACCCCCTTCTTCTTCTTCGCTAGGGCCTCCAGCCTTGTTACTTTCTCCTCCTTTTCCCTCATCAGAAGCTTCAGCCTTTCCACTTCCCCTCCCAAACTCTCCAGTTCCTTCTCAACCCTCCGAACCTCCCAGGACTTCTCCCTAGCATACTCCGTCATGTCCACCGCATATGCCGTCATCATCCAAAGGAACAATGACATCGACCTTATTTTAGTCACTGCAGCCTCCCACATCTTTCCCTTCAAATCCGTCAACCCCTTCAAATCCGCCACCAAATGCACCATATCATCCACCAACTCGAACATCTCCATCGGGGTAAGTTTCCCTATCCTTCCATTAACTACCGCCCGCCTCTTCAGATCTTTCATCACACATCCCCCTCCCTTCAACACCATCCCCTGGAATTTTTCCCATGGGAAATCTTGCCCTCTACACTCATCATAGTCAATCCCGCCCCCCAATGCCACGGAATCCCCTATATTAACTTCCCTCGTCACACACCCCCCAGACTCTTTCTCCATGTTCTCCCACCAACAATCAACCCCTACAAATAACAATAATGCACACCCCCCCTAACAATCCACTAACAACCCCCAGTTAAAACTAATTATAATTATAACAATATTAACTTATATACTAAATATGTACAAAACCACACCTTAGCAATAATACTACTGCTACAAACAAACCCGTTAACAAAACGTCTTGATCCTCACTTATATAAGTCCCATCCTTCCTCGCGGAACAATATTTTTTTTTTTTTTTTTTTTTTTTTTTTTTTTTTAAATTAAAATAAAACTTAAAACTAAAACCTTATAAACTAATACAAATCACACCCAGCAATTAAACAATTACAAACACCGCCCCACTGGACCCCCCCAGACGACTCCCACTTGATCCCCAAAATGACCCCCAAACGACCCCCCACGTGACCCCCCAAGTGACACCCCAGTGGCCCCCCAAGTGCCTCCCTAGGCACAGCACCCACTTATAATTAGTAAGACCGCCTTAAAACTATATTTACAAACCCTCCCGTAAACACAAAACCCCACTTACAACTAAAAAATTACATTCACATACAACCTTACAACTAACACAATCTAAATAAAATTTTTACAAAAAATTTTAACAAAACGAATAAAATATTATTCAAGTCGAACGACCTCCGGCCAGCCCAAGCAAAATCCACACAATTTACAAATATTATTAAATAATATCGTCTAAGCGTACATAAAACCGAGCACAACACCCGTCTACCCAGTCTATTTATAGTCCGTTCGTTTCGTTATTTCTATGAGCGAGCCGGGTGACGTCACACAAGCGACGAACGACCGACTCGCTTCATGAAACACTCCGCCCGCCAACACAAAAATGTTAACTACACCAACAGTACTACTGCGTTACAAATCTGCAAGTTACACCAAACTGACCGCAAGGGTCCATCGCGTTCAATGGTGCACCACACAACCACCAACCCCAACCACTTCCCCAAAAAACACCCCCACAAAGTTCAGCGTCCTCCACCAAAAACACTCAAAACGCCCACAACTCCCGATCCCCTGGCCGTAAAAAATCCGACCGACCCCCACCAAAATGTCCGTCACACTCCCCCCCACACCACTGCACTTAAAAACACCCACCTCGTCGATCGTTCCAGGGCGGCGCACGCGCCTGAAGCTCCCGGAACGGATCCAAAAAACAGTTTTCCCCTCGTAACTTCGCTCGCCGACCGACCTCGTACCAGGTCGAGCGACACCTCCCCGTAAAGCGCACGTCACGCCGCTTCTATCAACACCACACTCAATAAGATCCGCCAACAAAAACCACACTTTTGAAATTTTTTTTTCCCTCCGCAGCGCAACGAAACACATCCGCTCGCGAGCACGTTCTCTCCACAACTTACTTTTAAGCTGACAAAGTACATCGAAGGTACTACTTATAAAAAACATCTCACTGTCAAGCTCATTCAATTATTATGTAAACTTTTGATAATTTATCAGTATAAAATGATTAATAATAAAGAAAACAAAAAACTCTGTCACCAATATTCAAACAAATACTTAACGAGGTCCGGCCAACAATGAGAAACCCCTCATTATATCTTCTTTCGAAGCGCCGTCGTACCCGAAAATATGACCCTTTATGATTCCATCCACCGCAGGCAATTCTAAAACGGACTTTAAACCTGTACGTATAAGGCGGATTTTCAACTGAAACGATTTTAATCAGAAACTTGACACAATAGATTTTCGAGTTTGCGCCCGTAGGAATAAATTCTTAACTTTAATCGAAGCAACTGAAGGACTAGACGTAACAGTATTAATGAAATGGTTTTTGTAAGCAAATACTCAAAACCGGTGAAAGATCATTAACGTTCGGTATCAAATTCTGCGTTCATTTGTTTGCTGTTCAAAATGTATCCTTGTTAAATGTTCATTACAATATAAATTAAATAAATTGCACTGACACGATTCAGTCCAGTATATCTTTGTAAAATAGAACGTCTTAAGTTATTTCAGTTACCAGGCTTATAACTCTATAAGAGGAGGGCACCACCAGGTGCAAGGGTTGCGCCAGTGAGGGTGTAGAATGGAGGAATAGGGGGGCTGGTGTTGGTGGCCTTTCCTCTTTATATCTTGCCGTTGCAAGATGAAATGAGGGGAGGGTCACCTGCACTAGTGATGGAGTAGAGGTAGAGGTGTGGGAGGGAGAGGTGGTTATAGCCTGTGGGGCGGTAATCACCCCTCTTTCCCCCCGGATGAATTACTTCTCTTTGAGAAGTGGGCGAAGAGGTGGGTGGGAAGAGAGCCTGTGGGTCAGGCAGCGACATTTTCCCCCCCCCCCATCCCCATTCGGGCTAAAGAGTGGACGAGGCCTAGTTGGGCCTGCCGCAGGGGGCGACGCGGTGAAATGCAATTGCGATCCCGTATCGTCCCCATTCTAAATGCAGCGGGCAGCTCCGGGGGGTTTAGTGGGTATTTCCGGCGCTCCTCGCCGGGTGAGTCCCACACTGGTGTGGAGACGTCCCTGCACACCTCCTACCAACTTCATTGGGGAGATCTCGGTCTTTTAATGAACTTGGTAGGGGTAGTGCGTAAATGCATTCCCCTCGTCAAAAAAAAGAAAGGCTTATAACTCTAAAACCAGTGAATCAAATTACAGCGCGCACATTTTAACTGTTTGAAGTTTGCAACTCATACAAATTGCTACACAGTAAACTATTGATTAGGAACAAGCGTCACGGTTTTTTAGAATAAAGTGCGTAGTAAAAGAGAGAGTGAGACTAAATATATAAGAATGGTATACTTTTTGAATATTGAATTATAATATTATTTACACTTTATTCCATTTTTCATCATCGTCATAATCTCAAATGAAAAACGTTCACTGCTGAACATAGGTCTTGTCCAAAAATGTCTACGATGACCGATTTTACGCCATCCAGATCCAGCGGATTCCCGCAACTTTTACTAGGTCGCCGCTCAACGTAGTTGTGGGTCATACTCACACTGCATCTTCTGGTGATAGGTGTTCGAGAACCCATTGAAGCCATCGGGCATCGATTTGGACTACTGCCACTTTGTTTGCTATTTCTTCGTTAGATCTTCAACAGATATCATCACTCCTGATTCGATTACGAAAGTAAACTCCGAGCTATCTTTGGTAAACAGAAACTGCTAGAAGTCTTTCGTCTTGATACAATGCGGGCGAGCAGGTTCTGCGTAGTTTTCTTCTGTATTTAGTATAATTTAATTCAGAATAAATATAAATATATAATAACATGTTAAATATTTAATTCGTACATTATAGTACTATTATTCGTATTTGAATTATTCCATCATAAATAAAGAACTTACAATCTAATATATATATTGACGCTCTTTTTATTAGTATGATGAAATGTTCGTATTTCCTCTTACATATGGTATATAACTAAATATTTTAATTTATAGTATTATTAGAAATAAAGTTTGGTGACTATTTTTTTATTTTATTTTCCAATTCAACTTCTATTGTCACATCTAAATCCATAGGGCTGTTAGAGTCGAATAAAAAATAGAGTCCAATTTGTTTCGCCCATAAATCCACGTTGAAAATATGACATGAGAGATATTTTTATTGGCACACAATGCCCCGTTCATTTGATATTTCGAGGTACGGCTTTGCCAAGATGTACGTGCGACGGCGCTTTATCGGATTGGCTAAAGGATATCATCGTATTTTTGAAATCAGTTCCTTGGAGAGTATTTTTTTACTACTTTTAAAACCATAACAGTTTAAATGTAATTCAGATAAAACTTTAAAACATCGTCGAATAGAATTGCAAAATGAAGCAGAGGTAAGAAGAAGGGTAAGATGGTAAAGAGTAATAAAAACAATATAAGAGTAAGATAGTGATTCAAGTATTCCTTTTAACTTCCTTTTTTAAATTGAATGTGAAATTAGTTGAATGTTTAATGTTAATTTTGAAGCGATGATGACGCAGTGGACAGAGCGGCCGGATTCCGCGTAAATGGACGCGGGTTTAAACCCACCTATCCAACTCTAAAATCAGCCTGAGCTTTCGGTGAAGGAAAACATCGTAAGGAAACCATAGCATGGTGTTAGGGACTTTTCTAACAAATCCCGCCTGGGTAGCAGCACTTGAAAACTAGTATCTATGCTTAGTGTGTTTACCATCCTGGACCACAACTTCACTAACAATCAGGTGAGATTGTGGTCAAATCAGTAAGCCTATTCTTTATTCCACGGCGTGTTTTGGTTTGTCATGTAGTCGTGCTTATTTTGAATTCATTATCTTGCAGAATATCACCATAAATGATGTAAGTTTGGTTGCATTTTACGTGATATAATTTAGTTACGACGCACAAATATAGTGAAGTGAAAATAATGACACGGAACGTGAATTCTAAAATGTCCCAAGTCAACGAGAGTGATCTCGTTGTGGTTGAAACAGAAGGCGGACATTTTGTTTCTGCCATTTATTAATAGTGTTCCTAACGTCTAACTTGGCTGCATGGTCTACTAGTACCTTTGCCTTTTCTTTAAGAAGAAATAAATGGAACCAAAAAACAATCTCTATAGGATTGCCGTGACGACGAGCCGATCACGAAAGACGCTTTAATTTTAATAAAGATATTTTTAAAGAAATCATTGAGTAAATAACTATAACTCTCAAAGATTGTCATTTCACGTAAGATCTGACATTAATATGTACTAAAACTTATATAGAAATTACATCTATATCTTAAAAGTAGAGTCATATAAATAGGTTTAATGATTGTCAAGTTATATTCCAAACTAGCCGTGTGCCTCCTGCTGCGCCCATGTTTCATATATCCTTCACTGCATTTTAATTTTTTTATGCGGAACCCTTATTATTTTCCATATTTTTTTATTTGCTTCTAACATTAAGAAAATATATTTCTCACACATTTAAGTACATGTCAGTAAAACTGTGCATTGGAACGGATTTTATTCACAATTTTATCAGTTTTAAATGCGTAACTCTAATTATTTGCAAAAAAAAATAAATTAACCTAAGTTATGGCGAATGACTTCAGCTATCTACCAAAAAAAAGTCCTGTCAAAATCGGTCCAGCCGTTTCGGAGATTACCCGGAACAAATAGAAAGACAAAATTAAAAAACAAATGTATTTTTGGTATAGGTACCGTATGTACATTAATATTAAATTAGTAAAAAAAATTAATTTTGACATTACAAACAGACACTTCAATCCCGGCAGCATCACTTCAGAACCAGTACAATTTAGAATTAATATGTTTACCATCCTGGAACATATCATCATTTAACATCAGATGATGTTGTGCTCTATACCGTCTAAAATAAAAATCACTGAGCGATTTTGCAACTAGCACGTTACTTTAGTTTTCCTAAGCTTTTTTCAGTAAATTTACGCATTTACACTCCGCGGCATATGAACATCTTGGGACACAAAGTGAGATAGCGAGAGATATCGCATTATAAAAAAAGAAAAGGATAGAGAACATATATGTAACACTTTTGTTTCCAATACACTAGTACTCTACTATATATGTAAAATGTCATTAAGGCACAATGTTACATTACATCATCACGGTATCTTCAAAGCGACGGAAACGGAAACGACGCTTCCTGTTATTAAGGCAGACCGCACGAGCTTCTATACTTTTATGTATAGGCCCTATAATGCGTATTGTTAAATGGAGAGATCGCTTTACATGAGACAATTCAGTTTCTTAAACGATGTATCTTTCAGAAGTTTTGTTTCGAATTTTTGAAGTAAAAATTCTTTAGTGGGGTTGATAAATACTGGGTAGGGGAAAACTTATAGATTCGCGCTATCAATACTATGACGTCAGCCGTCAAAATGCTGCAGTATGTCAAGTATAAGATGGCGTTTAAGTGTAATGGCCCTCAGGGATAAATAATAAAATTTATACTTATACAGGCTACCGTATGTTTTGATTATGAATAAACTATATCAAATTGTATATAGATGCTATGAGATAAAACCATACAAATGTTAAATGTTAATTTATGTAATTTGAACATTAAAAAAACACTTTTATCAAATCTTTCACTTACATCGGCAGTTCTCATGGCTGGCTAGTTTTTGAAGTTATACTGTTTTTGGCGCGTTAGGGAAAAATGATGAGAGTGCATTTATACGATGCGCGCGCACACAGTCATGAGAAACCAACACACCGAAGTTACCAGTCTACGTTTTAGTTTTTTCTATAATTACGTCAAAGAAATATAACTTCTTACGTACGTACATACACACACACACTTTTTTTTAATTTATCACTGGCTGTGTGCTGGCTACTGCGCCCCCCGCGTTTCATATATTATTTACTGCGTTTTAATTTTATATATGAAACCCTTTTATTTTTTAGTACTAAATATTTCTAATAAATTGAAGCATTCAAATTCATGTTAGTAAAACTGCATTGAAACGGATTTTATTCACAATTTCATCAGTTTTAATTTTATACGCAGAACCATAATAGTTTTCAAAAACTAAAAGTACCCTGAGTTACATGGAGTAACTTGAAAAGTTTGTTCAAAATTCGTCCAACCGTTCCGGTGATTACCTGGAACAAACCGACAGACAGACAGACAGAAATTTTAAAAATTGTGTTTTTTTGGGTATATGAATTTATATGAATAACATTCATATCTATTTATTTAGAAAAAATATTTTGACATTACAAACAGACACTTCCATTTTATTTATTAGTACAGAGTATAGGTATAGTTAAACAATATTAAATTGTATATAGATGCTAATAGGTGTAAGCTGTCAAAAATGTCAATCGTACGTTTTGTACATCGGAATTTTGTATAGCAGTTGCGCCAGACTGGTATAATGTTGTTGCGGTGGGTGACGTCACGGCGATAGGCAGCCAAATGTCAGCGTTTAATCCGCTTGAATCTGTTTACAATTTTTAAAATCATTATTTCCATTTTTAATATTTTTATCGGAGTTAAATTTTTATAATTCTATATATTTTGTAAATGGTTGATTTAAATGAAAAAACAACACAGGCAACCACGGGAACTTCCAGTAGAAGTGAAAACTTTTAAAGACTGTTTTTTGTTGTCATTTAAATGATTTTCGTAGTAATCGTTTTGTCTCGAACATTTTTGCGGGCATTTAGGGGAAAATATTTTAAATGTAGCAACACAAAAGCTTAGGAATCTGCCATCATACTTAACATTCCTTTCCATCAGAGATACATAATAAAACTCTGGCAAATGCTTGATATATTTTTTTTAATTAATTAATTTTCTTAAAATATAATAAACAAAAATACAAATCTACTAATTGTATTTCAAGTAATGATTATATCTAGCAACCAAACCAACTAAATACACTGAAAAAGAATCCAAAAGTAAGTAAGTCGTAATAACGTAAGCAAAATGATATGCATTTTGAACTCCCTTGGCTCCCTTATTAGCATTAGTAAGCAAATCCACCAATAAATAACGAAAGAATTTGAAAAAAAAAAACGCTGAAAAGCAAACAGATAAACATTGCTTACGTAATTCAGATTTACACAGACCTTCAGACCTAATACAGGCCCCCCAATGTCATCAAAAATAACAAAGTATAGACCTCCCGTTTCCATTGATCTTTATAAAAGACCTATAGACCTATATAAAAAACCATATCATATCAAAGATTACAGAATACGCTTTCATATAAGTACGCTACTGTATTTAGAGTCATAATAAAATGCACAGTCGATTGGATTCTAGTAAAATATGCACAAGCAATAAGCGAGCATTCCGCTATGAATGGAATGATAGCTCGGGCTATACTCAATAAACTACACGGAATATTCTAGAATATTAATAACTATTCACTTTGATTTTATAAAGTTGATATATATATATATATATATATATATATATATATATATATATATATATATATATATATTTTAATAAGTGATATTTTTTGTTCGTAAAAAAAACAAATTGACTTAAATTTCAGTATCTAGTAGGAACCCAGTAACAGTTTTTCTTTGCTTTTATGCAATGCTTGTTTCTTCACTGGGTATTTTTTATACGGATCTTCCCTAAAAAAAAAAATTACAAATATTTCTCATAAATTCAAATACTTGACCGTAAAACTATGCATTGAATACGGATTTTAATATTTTTTTATAGTTTTTTAATATTTTTACACGGTACCCTAATTACCAAAAAAAAAAGTTCCGTCATAATCTGTCCAGAAGTTCCAAAGATTACCCGGAACAGACAGTCAGAAATTTTAAAAGTTGTATTTTTGATATATGTATCATATGTACATTCACATATATTTAGTTAACCAAAAGTTATTTTGACATTACGAACAGACATTTCTATTGTATTTATTAGTATAAACAACGGAAATAAATCTGCTATACAATTTAGGCACTAAACTCTTTAAATGAATACCATTTTCGAAATACGTCATAAAAAATAAAACAGCATAGAGTGCGTTATCAAAAAAACCACAAAGAATCGACCGTGAAACGAAAGAAAGAGAACCCTTCCAGCCATAAGCTGTTTGCTTTATTATAATTGAAAAAGCGACGCAGTTCATACAGCCACCAACAAAGACATGGCTGTGTTTAGGATACAGAGAATTATGAATAGCTTAGTATAAAAGAAACATTGAAATGGTTGTTACAGAACTTTTAAAATAATAACTCCTAACTGGATTAATCCGTTAATATCATTACTATCTATGCTTTTATACTAATAAATAAAATTGAAGTGTCTGTTCGTAAAAAATAATATTTTTTACTAAATACCTACGAAAAACACTTTATTTTTGTCTGTCTGTATGTTTGTTCCATCTAACCTCCAAAATGTATGGACCTATATTTACGGGAGTTTTTTTCGGCAGATAGGTGATTTAACTCCGCGTAACTTAGAGTACTATGATTGTGTGAAGTGTTTGAATTTATGAGAAATATTTTTACTTTACCTTAGAAAATATTAAGGATAAAATTAGGATTCCGTATACAACAATTAAAACACAAACTCGTGCGCAGCCGCGTGCACACAGCTAATATTATTTACATTAATAATGTAATTATGGAGTATTAAATGTTATTCAAAGTAGTTAATATATTGTGGGTATGCGATGAATAACCGCTAGCATAGCAATGTTCGAAAATGTTTTTTTTATATCATTAACCGTGTGGTGCCGGCTAAGAATAGTATCACCCCATATGTTCTTGTGGGTGTCGCAAAAGACGACTAAGAGATATAAACCAGGGGATGGGCAGCAGCATCGTCTGGGTACCAAAAACAGTTTACTGCGATCCCCAACCCGCCTGCCAAGCGTGGTGGTTATGGCAATCCCCTCCTTTAAGATCCTCTTGATGGTAATCGGCCACCGTACTCTATAAAGGGCTGCAACATCAGATGTATCACGTGTGTGTTGCCAACTCTAAAATAACTATTAAGCGAACAGTATTTTTAATGCCTCAACTAACTCTCGCTGGTTATGAGCTCAGAGGTAGGTAGTCGAGCGTTGAGGAGGAAGCATTTGAATACACAGGCATAATTATTATCAATTAAACCATAGTTTCTCAACTTTATTTTTCTCACCTCTCGCTCTGAGAATATGTTTTTTTTTTTCAACAGTCTCCCACCTCAATTGTTTGCCTTCTTTAGATTATATTTTTAATCTGCCTTCGCCCACTTCTGCGCTATCTCAACGGCCCCTAATTTTATCTGGGTATTCTTATTTCACAAGGTGCGTCTACGTTAATAAACCTAGGAATTAGATGGAAACCTCAAAATGAATAAAAAAAATGTAAATGCTTGATTGATTGCTTGATTTTTGATCGCAAGTGATTTATAGCATCGCGTGACTAATCTTCAATAAAAAGCGTATAGCTTAAACTGATTCAAAGTAAACGGTACAGTATAGCAAGGGGCGAGATTCGGTGTAAGCTACGCGAGAGCCCAGATAAGTCGAGGCGATGTCATGCATTTTGAAGCAGTTTACAGAATGCTTCAGGGTGACAATGGTATTTCTTTTTAAATATTCACAATTATTTATTTTAGTTATATTTCAAAAACGATTGTTATCCCAGTTAGCAACGGATACTCTGGGTGAGGTAACGCTAAATAGCAGTGAACTTATTAATGGTCCACCCAGCAGAGGATCTACGATTTTTTCGAACCGGGGCAGAAACTTGATAGTAGCGCCTCTCTCTCCAACGTTTGAAATAAATTACTTAAAAAGGCTTAAAGGCGCTTTGTGGTTCAGGTATTCTTATTTTTAATCATATTACATTATGATTATGGCGCTTTCAGAAACTGCCTAGATCCATGGCTGAGTCCAACTAATGGTAAAGCTAGTGGCATTGTTAAAATTGTTTTTCATAAAAAGTAGGATTTCTTATTATTATTTATTTATTTCCCTTTACATAAAAATGATAAAAGCTACGGAACATAATACACACCTTATGATACTTATTTTGTGCGTCCGAATGTGGACTTATAGATACGTCTACTGTATATTGGGGACCTAGCAAAGCGTATGTTTAAAGAATTTTTCGAAAAAGTCTATATTTTACACCCAGGAAAACATAGTTGGATATCTTATTCACGGTCCATTATTGTCGTGGACTTAATGACAAAAAATGTTATAAACAAGGAAGTAACGAAGGCTTATTGTATTGTTACTACATTGATCTTTAATATGTATAGTACAATTAGCCTTATTTTTCAGTTTAGAAAAACAAACATGAGAAAATCTTTAGTTTGACGGTAAGGCATTTTCCAATATCCGTTTGAGTAGCTAAAATACTCCAGTCTGAAAATCTGTAGCTAAACGTCTATAGGTAATTCTGGAAATATAACTTGAATACCAGTAGTGTATGGGCATGTTATAAGAAGGGAGGAAGCGTCTTTGGATAAAATAGTAATGAATATATATATGTAAATTAAAAAAAGAAATAATGTGTAATTCACACGTTCTAGAAGTAAAACCTTCAAAAAACGTATAATACATACACGTATACAAAATAGCACAGTTGTTGTGATGCCTTTTTCCAAAGCTTTGTACTACGCATGCGCGCACAAACAGGTGGTACTGTCGCTTTTTTTCGTTTCATCAACTTTCAAATCACAACGATGCTAAAGAAGCAAGTGCGCGGTTTTTGAGTCGCATCGGCGGTGTAGGTATTTTTGCGAGTTCAATATTATTCGTTGTTATAATTTGGTAGGTGTTTATAACTTCGAATAATATATTATAAAAACGCACTTTTAAGTGTAAAAATGTATTACCCATCCTGGGTTCGAACCTCCGACCTTCCAGTCGTACCGTCTATGAGACGCGCGGATTAGTCTACCGGGCTAACCACGATCTCAAAAATTTGATGAACAAATCTGACCTGCATCAGAAACCTACTGTTGTTTTTTCGTTTCATCAACTTTCAAATCACAACGACGCTAAATAAGTTTTCACTTCAATAGAGAAAGGCCAAACAAATTTTGAGTGGAATGTAGGATAAATAATATGAAAGAAGAAGGCGTAAATGAAGAGGTAACGGCTGATAGGGACATATGCAATAAGAAAACACATTGCGCCGATCCCAAGTGAGTTGGGAACAGGAGATGGGAATAATGCTATCATAAGAATCATTTACATCTCCATTTAAATCTGATTAAGATTCTGGGAATTATTGATATGACCTATCGATTTTAGGTTTAAGATCCGTTCAAAAGTTTAAAAAGATCACAACTCATATACACCCTAATCAGCGCCCTTATTCGTCATTCACCCTTTATCAGAAAAGCCCGAGCCCTGCCGAGCTTGGCTATTGTTCAGGAAACCAAAGTATGAACTAATTCTGACAAAGAAATCCGAGGGTGTAAATAGGTATTCATAAAAATATACCTACTTCACAGACAAGTGATTGGCGTTCACCAGTCTGTCGAATAAATTCATCCCCCAAGGGGTGAAACACTAAACGGAATAGGGAAGTTGACTGGCGTTTAATTTATTGAAAACAACAGAATACCTATAGAGATAAATACAATTTAAGTGTCTGTTTAATATATCAAAATAACAGTTTTTTATATCTATACTATCTGTTTGCCTGTGGCTGCACCCGCATTTCATATATTCTTCACTGCGTTTTAATTTTTATACGAAACCCTAATTATTTTCGTAAAATGTTTTGGTCCTAAGATAAAGTAAAATATTTCTCATAAATTCAAGCACTTGCCCGTAAAACTACACATTGAATCGGATTTTATTTAATTTTTTATTAGTTTTAATTTTTTTTACCCAGAACTCTAATTATTATCGAATTTTAAAAGTACCCTAAGTTACGCAGAGTAACTTTAGCTATCTACCAAAAAAGAATGGAATAGAATTAGCTCACGCCTGTTATCCCCGAAGGGTTAGGCAAAGGTGAAATAGCGAACTACACACCATCCACATTTCGCCGAGCTTAGGCTCTGAGTTGAAAAACCCAATATCGCTTGACCCCACCCGGGTATCGAACCCGAGATCTATGAACGACAGTCGTATCGTAATACAACTGCGCTTCCGAGGTAGTCCCGTCACCAAAAAAAAGTCCCGTCAAACTCCAATAAAACTATTGCTTTTATAAAACATTTATTGACGAAAGTCTTTAGCTATTTCTATGTATATATATATATATATATATATATATATATATATATATATATATATATATGGAAAATGGGGTTCTTTTGACGCATCATCAACTCAAAACTACTAAACATATCGGGATTGGACTACTACCATTCGACTCAGAATTTTCCTTTATATGCTATTTATTTTTTGGATTCCATCGACCCTTTCTCTTTTTTTTTCGATTTACTTTTATGTGCATTTTTTCCGCTAATAAAAACAAGAGACTCCCATTTTTCTTCATTCATTTGTTTTTTAGATTACGTATAAATGAAAGAACATGAAACGCGGGCGGAGCCACGGGCACACAGCTAGTACAAATGTTTATTATTCATTTAAAATTCTAATATTTATCTATTTTTTTTATTAATTAATTTATAAAAATATTTACATATTTATTTATTATTATCCATCTATTATTATTATTAATATATATTTAACAAATATTTTGTGTGTGTGTGTATGTCTCCTCCTAAACGGCTGAACCGATTTTAATGAAACTATTTGTGTCTATTCCTGAGGATTCGAGAATGGTTCAGATTCACAATTTATTCAAAGTTAATTTTTTTATGTATGAAACACGAACGAAGTCGCGGGCACAGCTAGTTAATTTATATTTATTTGTAATAATCGATCTACATATCTATCTATTAATTTATTCCTAATTATTATCTATATCTATTTACTCATATTATTATAAACAAATCAGATTCCAAAAGACGTGACAGTGGAAAATCATTTATTTATTTATATTTATATTAAAAATTCACAGCTCGTATAAAATAGACATATAAACTAAACCGATACATAAAATAAAGAGCCAAAATTGAATTCATCATTATGTTTACATGTGTGTAAGTATGTGTCTGTGTGTGTGTATGTAATGTGTATACATATATTTGTAGATATGTTTATATAAGAATATATGCCTGTGTAAATTTTATGTGATTTGTTTACTAGAATGATTTTCATTTGGTTTCTAAAACTTATTTAAATATATTTGAAGCGGAATTACTAAAGTAACATCAACCATATTATTTTAAAGTGTTTAGGATCATAGGATAGATACAGTTTATGAATATTTATAAACAGGTATTCGCAAGCACCAGATCGTGAGCTTGCCCGGAGTGCAACGTAAACTGTTTTACATTACACTTTCAAGTGTTATCCTCTGCGACCGTAGTTTGAATTTTTAATATACCGTATTCGTCCTTTTGTGATAATAGATATTGGTAGATAGCCTGTGTAGGGTTTGACTGTGAAAGCAATTCAGTAGTTATACATGGTCATTCAACGCTGTATTACATGCTCGATTGTATAAGGTTATCCAGCTCAGTACTTTTTACGTGTAAAATCCCAAGTAACATTACCGATTTACCTGACAATAAGTTCAAGCAAGTCTTAATCTCAAAAGGTTATTACAGGGTGGATCATTATGTGAACGATAGTGATGTCTGGAATCCGCTAACATTGTTTAAGACAATGATTTGTATAGTTTTTTATATTAAAAAAATGTTATATATTATATTTATCAAAAAAAAAAAAAAAAGAACCTGGACGAGTTTCTTGCCAGCTCTTCTCGACTGGGTTGTTTTCTGAACCGGTGGTAGTGCTTTAGACATTCATAAGCGCATTCTTAGGGCCTAAATTAAATAAAGATTTTTCGATTTTGATTTCAACATGATGTTCTGTCTGGCAAGTCATAACATAGTTATAAATGTACTTCGGCAGCATCAATTGAAACCTAGTATATCTAGGCTGAATGCGTTTTTTACAGCCTAAACTATATCGTCACTGAATATTAGGTAAGATTGTGGTCGAAGCGCTAGGCGTATGATAGAATAAAAAAGTAACTTCCTACCGGAAAGTGGTCTTGAATAAAATGCGCACGCTTTCACGCCTGAATTTATTTTTCTTTGACTATGTTTTAAACAATTATTTGTTATTGACATTTGTATATATTTATACATTTACAGGATTGTTTATATTTTCTCTATCACAATTTATTTTTTTCTGAATGTATCAATATTATTTACTCGCGGAATAAATGGACAAGGTGGACCGACGACCTGATGAAGGTTGGGGGAATCCGCTGGATGCGGCAAGACCCGTCGTTGTGGAGATTTTGGTTGAAACCTATGTCCAGCAGTCCAGCGTCTTTAGATTGAATGATAGATGGTAGGAATAGAAGATATGTTGCCGCTAAAATTACGAAATCACATCAGTCAATCCACATTAGAATACATCACTTCCAAATGCAACCAACATTGCCACACATTCAATAGCTGTATGAAAAAAATCTGATTTGATTATGTAATGACTTATCGATTGTAGAACTAGTAAGTTTTTAACTATTGTTTTTTTAATCATTATGTTTGTTGAACAGAATAGTCGAAGTTAAAAAACGTTCAGGACATGTTTCACCTCTGATTATTATAAAACCGATTTTCTTCGTTTATGTTTTTATTTAATGTCATAACATGATGATAAATTATATTAACTTTCTTTATAAAAAATATTAAATTTAAATTAAACCTTACAAACTGTCTATCAAACTCTTTTTCATCGTCCAATAGAAGTTAAATATATGATTTTACCGTACTAAAGAAACTTTCTGAGTGTTTCTGAAACTGTATGCAATTTCATTTCACTCCGGTTGGACGGTAGGTAGGTACTGGTGCAGTAATTGGTTATTGATTTTATGATATTCCTGCAGTTTCTCTTATATTCGATGTTTATTTTTATACTATATTAAAAATACGTTTATACCGATGTTGCGTAGCCGTATTCCATGGAAAGGCTTACTTTGCAGTTTCCTAATATCATGGACCTAAGACACATCGCTTAATCCCACGGAAACCGCGACTTCGCAGTTCCCTTGTAACAATGGCAACATCGGTCCATCGACGATATATGCCACCTGCTATTATACAGAACTTCAGCTTACCGTCATTGTGGGAATCTCCTCACCAGCCGAATTTCGGTTCGCCTCGCCTTTCGAGTCCTCCGCTGAAGACTCTATTCGGTCACACCTCGATCGGTAGTCATTTCTCTTAGGTTTAAGGACTATTCGATCTTTCTTTCCTCCCTTACCTCGTACAAATGCGTGCCAGCGCACACGTCCGCGAAACCACCGTTCCCGCCGCCGGGGAGAGGCGGCTAATTTTGCTCCCGCACACACTCCGGGTTCCCCTCAGGCGGCGACCCAATACGTGTCTCGTTCCCCAACTGGGGAGTCTCTTGACGTCGCCGCCAGCGCAATACAGTGACACTGACCATGCATTGAGCATCACACGCACAACACTCCATACACATTCCTGCACATAACACGCAGGTACATAGGTCCTGTCGCGGTTAGTACGTGCTTACGGGCGGACGTGTTGCGGTGCGTTGTGGCGGGTAAAAATCAAATAGTGTGGTTTTTTTGTGCTCGGATTTGGGCGGGAGTGGTGTCAGCAGAAGCGGCGTGACGAGCGCTTCACGAGGAGGGGTCGCTCGACCTGGTGCGTGGTCTGCGTGAGGAGTTACGAGGAGGAAACCGTTTTCGGGTCCGGTTCGGGGTCTTTCGGCGCGTGCGGCGCCGAAATACGATCGACGAGGTGGTGTTTTTTGGATTGCAGTTTTGTGGGGAGTGTTGAGACGCACATTTTGACGTATCGGTCAGATTTTTAAGGCCAGGGGTTGCAGAGTTGTGTGTGTTTTTTTGTGTTGGTGAGCAAGGGTGGTTTGGCTTTGGAGGCCTATATCCTCGCGAAGTGGTGGTGAACTGTGGTGGTGTGGTGCACCTCTGGATGCGCCGGGCCTCTGCGGCCATTTTGGTGTATGTGGCGGATTTTTAGAGTGAGTACTCTTGACGTAATTAACATTATTGTGTCGGCGGGCGTCCATCTTTCTGAAGCGAGTCGGCCGTTCGCCGCTGGTTGGCGCCAGACGGCTCGCTCGGAGAGATAACGCGCGATAAGTGGGCGGGACTAACGAGTGTTTGTGCTCGTTTTATGAACGCTAAGAGGTCGTTGACCTGAATAATAATTTTGTTATTCGGATTTGTAAAATATTTTTTGTAAATATTTTATTGAAGTTCTGTTAGATATAAGTGTATGTCTGTTTGTACGTAGTTTGTGTGTTTTCACGGGAGGTATAGTTTTAAGGAGATTTTTGTTAATTTTAAGTGGGTGCCGTGCCTAGGGAGGCACTTGGGAAGGAAGGGGAAAAAAAAAAAAAAAAAAAAAAAAAAAAAAAAAAAAAAAAAAAAAAAAAAAAAAAAAAAAAAAAAAAAAAAAAAAAAAAAAAAAAAAAAAAAAAAAAAAAAAAAAAAAAAAAAACGGGTGTTTGTAGCAGTTGTTTGTAATATTGCTAAGGTGGCTTTGTACATATTTAGTATATAAGTTAATACTGTTATTATAATTAGTTTTAACTGGGGGGATTAGTGCGTTGTTGGGGGGGGGCACTATTGTAGAATTTGAGGGTTGGGTGGGTTTCTTATGAAACGGTAGTTGTTAGTTATCTAACATGGAGAAGAAGCAGGGAAAGGGTTGGAAGATGAGGGGGGATAAGATAGAGGATTCTGTGATGCTGGAAGGGGACACCGATTTCGAGGAGGTGGAGAAAAGGGATTTTCCGTGGGGAACTTTTAAGGGAAGAGCGCCTAGAGGAGGGGTGGCTGTGAATGCGGACCTGAAGCGGGTTGCAATAGAGATGGGGCTGTTTAGGGATAAGTCTCCGGTGGAAATTTTTGATGAAGTGGATATGTTGTTGGGGGCCATGGTGGTGATGGAGAGGGATGTGGGTGTTTTTTCTGGGTGATGAGATGATGGGGAAGATGAGACATGTGTCGGTGTTTCTGTGGTCGATGGCGGCATATGCGATTGATATGGCTGATCATGCCAGGGAGGTGGGTTATGAGGTTGATGATTTGGAGGAAAAAGTGAAGGGGTTGGAGGAGGAAAAGAAGGAATGGATAGAGAAGATGCGGGAGGGTGGGATTGAGGAGCGGGAGAAGGAGATAGCAGGATTGAGGCTTGAGGTTAGGGCTAAAGAGGAGGAAGTCTTAAGGCTGAAGGGATTGTTGAGGGTTAAAGAGGAGGGGCAGCGGCGGGTGCAGCTCGTGGATGCTGCTGTTGGTCCCTCACCTAGTGGGGGTGAGAGTATAGGGTGTGAGGGAGAGCAACTGGGGTGGGGATAAGGCGGCGGATATTGTGTCGGCGGTTATGGGGAAGTTAGGGGGTGTTCTTGAGGGGGTTAATCGGAAGTTGGAAAGGTTGGAGGGGCAGATAGCAGGGGTGGCTGTTCGGTTGCCAGGTATGGTGGAATCTGGGAGCGAGGTTGTTGGTTCAGTTGAGGGGTCAAAGAGGAGGAAGAAAGCAGTGGAGAAGGGTGGTCCCCCGTCCCTCCCCAACCCTTTGGGGATGGACTGGGCGCCACTTCCCGGTGGGAATAATGATAAGGGGGATGAAGCTGTGGTCAGTGGGGGAAATGCCGAGGGGGAATGGGTTGTTGTTGAGGGAAATGGGAAGAGGAGAAAGGTGGTGAAGAAGGGTGCAACTGTGACCCCTTCTGAGCCTCAAGGTGCGGGGTCGGAAAAGAGGGTGGGGAAGCCGAGGCCGAGGGTTCCGTCGCCGCCGCGAACGGCTGCGGTGGTTATTACGCTGCGGCCAGACGCGGTGAGGGAGGGGGCTCACGTATGGGCAGGTGTTGGCTGAGGCGAGGAATAAGGTGGGGCTAGAGGCGATGGGGATCGAGAGCGTTTCCTGTCGCCCCACTGCCGCGGGTTCCAGGATGCTGGAGGTGGCGGGTCCTGATGGGAAGGAGAAGGCGGACGTTCTGGCGGCTAGGTTGCAGAGGGTTGTGGAGGAGGTGGCTGTGGTCTCCAGGCCAATGAAGCGGGCTGGTGTCCGCCTGGTTGGTCTGGAGGACTCAGTGGGTAAAGAGGAGGCTGTAGCCAGAGTTGCGCAGGAAGGTAGTTGTGGAGTGGATGAAATAAAGGCGGGTGAGATTCAGGTATCGGGAAGGGGGGCGAGGAGCTTGTACGTGTCGCTTCCTGTTGAGGCGGCACGTAGGGTGGTGGAAAAAGAGGAGATTAAAATAGGATGGTGCGTGACCCAGGTGCATGCACTTGAAGTCAAGCCGCTCAGGTGCTACAAGTGCATGGGCCTGGGGCACGTGCGTGCGCTTTGTACGGCGGATGTGGATAGGGCGGCCCAGTGTTTCCGGTGTGGAGCACTGGGACACAAGTTGATGGAGTGTGTGGTGGAGCACCCGAAGTGCGCGAGGTGTGCCGATAATGGGAAAGAGGATAGGCATCATATGGGGGGGGCCTTTTGCCTCTCCTAGGGGATGTTGATGGGGTGGGAATTGTGTGGAGTGGTGTGAGGGGGGTTTGGAGTGGAGAGATTTTGTGAAGTGGGATGGATGTGTGTGGGTGTTGAGTGAGGTGAGGGGGCTTGGAGTGGAGAGATTTTGTGAGGTGTGATTGATGTGTGTGGGTGATTTCTTCTCTTGTCTTCGGGTATCCCTCTCCTTACTATGCCTTGTTGTTTAACAAGGTGAATTCAGGGGAGGGACCTACTTTCTTTCTCTTCTATAACGGAGGCGGGTTCCCTTCCTCTTTTACTTTGCCCGCCTCTGTTCTGTCCTTCTTCTTTCTCATTTATGGGGGGCAGGAAGTACTTCCTCCCCCCCCGGTTGATGACCAACTGGTCAGGCCTCCCCCATTGGGGGGGCGGGCTAAGAGGTGGGGGGTAGGAGTTTTTATTCTCCCCCCATCCCCGCCGGGCCATTGCACCGACGGGCCTGGTGGGTTTGCCGCAGGGGGCGACGCGGCGACATGCCTGGCAACCCCGTATCGCCCCCACTCCAAATGCGGCGGACGGCCCCGGGGGGTTTTAGTGGGTATTACCGGGCGATTCTCGCCCGGGTTTGAGTCCCACACTGGCACGGAACTCGTCACTCCGTGCCCCCTTACCTATTGTATTGGAGAGACACAGCTCTCACTAATACAATAGGTAAGGTGAGTGCGTAAATGCATTTCCCCCCGTCAAAAAATAAAAAAAAGGTACATAGGTCCTGTAAGGAACCTTTTTTTTTTTATTATTAATAATAAAAAATGCAGGGTCAGCTAGGACACAACTCGCGAAAGAGTTTTGAAAACTCAGGTGACGGCCAAGCCGAGATTCGTACCACTTTGGTAGCCCTTGTGCTAGTCACCTTTTTGCGGCTGAGTGCCTTCAGCACTCGCTTCCAAAGTTCGGTGAAGCTGTTAAGACCCTTCCGGTCAACAGCATTAGCTAGGTCAAAAAAAAAAAAACTATTCGATCTTATATAGGTTCTTAGTCATGTGTATTAGGTTGAGTTTAAATTTAAGTGTAACTGTAGCTCTGAAATTAAATCTATATTAATTTGAATTGGCTTTTTTACGCCTCTCGGGCGCCACCCCATAATTCCGATGGAAACAGTTTATCCTTCAAAATACAGTACATTATTATAAAAAATATTTAATAGATATCAAAATTTCTGTGGAGCAGTTGTTTATTATAACGAATTTTTTTATCTCAGCTAAATCCGTGTGGACTGTTGTACGTTCACAGTTCAATGTTTGATTTTTAATGTCACATTAGTAGGTAAATATTTCGTAAATTATGTGCACTCAGCTGTAATTTTTTCTATGGTTTAGATTTACAATGCTCTCATTTTCATTTCATATATTAAATATATTCTTACATTTGAAAGCCAATCCTCTTTCAAAACTTTGCATACTTTGAACTCGATTACATCGTGACTAAACTTCATATTGTGAGTAAACGTTAACTCCCAACACAAAAGAACTATCCAGCAACAACCAATCCAAATAGATCGATAGTTACTATCATCTATTATTTAAACTGTAACAAGTTTACAAAGGGAGAAACGACAAAGTTGTTTGCGAGAAAATTGTCTATATTACCATAATACGACACAATGATAGGAGAAACTTTTCAATCTTCAAGTAATATAAAACTGCTTTCTCTTAGTTATTTGTACTGTCTATTTATTTATTTCTATTTCTCGTTTATATTAGCAATCATTTCCGTTAATTCAAAATATCACTGGTCGGTAATTAAATCCTACTTCAAGCAAAAATAACTATGAAGAGTTTAACTCAATAAATATGAATATATTTTGTTTTATCGCTATCACGTGTATTATTTTTTCTTTTAGTTGCCCAAAATTTAAATTTTTTGTGGCGTTCTCACACTAATTCTAACTTATTCCATTTGGATCGTAATTATAGTATACAAAAACGAACCGAACTTATAGAAAAAGATAGAACGATATTAATCGCAGTTGTTTTAACATTGTCTGGTATCAGAATCAAAGAGAAAGTCAAAGGAAAGTGGTGGTATCAGTAATCGAAGAACCTATGAAAGAATGAAGCAGCAAGATTAACTATTTATTGATTTGTCTAAAATCTTATTTGAAAGTCGTTTCAATAATTCAATAATCTTGAAAATATGTAATAGATACTGGAAATAAATCCAAAAATTAATCACATGAAATCCTTGTACTTGTTTTTTGAATGTTGTAAATACATTAACTAAACTGTAATAAGGATAGACCAAATAATGATGTCTTTTTATGGGAATTGCTCAGTTGTGCAAAATATAAAAACACTACTGTATATTATTAGTACTAAAACCCTAAAGACGTAAACTGGAGAGAAGTAATATTTTAGGTCCGCAAATAAGATAAATTATGAGGGGGAAAAAATTAAAATTATTTTAAATTAAACCGGATAAGGGGCACAGAATTTTTTTGCGGATGCATAATAATTGTTTTACACAAAAAAAGAATTATAAAAACAATTATGAAATCATCCACAACATTTCTTCTTACAAATCTGTAAAATGTAAACGTATCCGCTTGATCACTAACCTGGTGTTTACACCAGCTTGTCATTGTTTTTCTATTGTCTCATTTTATGGGTATTTGACATATGAAATAATACTTTGAACTCCTGCTTGAATTTCTTCTCTGTTAGTACAGTATCTGTAGAACTCGTTGGAAGACAACGCCAAGACAAATCTCATGTATTCTATAGGAAATTACCAGAAAACACTCGCAGATCTTTGGTTGGTTCTAATAAGTAATTTTGAATGTATCGGAACAAAATATTACTATTTTTGTATTTATTAAATTTTCAGTTATTAAATTATTTGAATTTAAATTTGTTATAAATAAATTCATTCCAACCAATATTTACGTGATATAAATATTTTAATGACATGTATCTTATCGGGACTATCAAATCTATAAGAAACTTAGAAGCAAAAATTACAAGGAAATAATAATTATTTTTTGCAGACCAGTGTAATTAGTGGTATTATTAAGAGAGATAAATGCCTCTTTGGCGCAGTTGTATTACGGTGCGATTGCCGTTCTGAGGTCTCGGGTTCGATCCCCGGGTCGGGTCAAGTGGTATTGGGTTTTTCTACTCACTATCATCCCGGAGTTTGGAATTTGTGCCCGATATGGCGACAGGCTCGCTCCCTGTCACATCTGGGTCAGAACTAAGCTCGGCAAAATGTAGGTGGTGTAGTTCGCTACTTCACCTCTGCCTAATCCTTCTGGGATAACAGGCGTGAGCTTATGTTATGTTATGTTATTAAGAGAGATTTGTAGAATTGTATTGTATGGTAGAATTGTTTTTATTTGTTCTTTCTCGACTAGATAATTTTTGACGTTCAAAAGCGAATTATCAGGGCACAAATTGAATTAATAAGCTTTGATTTTAGGCAGTCAACTCAGTTCGTAGCTCCATTAATATGTCGATTACACATAAAAATGATACAATAGGAAAACAATTGAAAGCTGGCGTAAACGCCAGGTTAGTTCTCAAGGGGTTAAGCGTTCCGAACGCCATTTTTATAACACTATCAACAGTTAAAATCGAACTACCCACTACGAATGAAACAAATTACAAAAATTTTTGTCGTTAATGACAACTTTCAGTACTATTGACTGTTTATAAGGACATGCGGTCGGCATAAAACACGAAAGGGACATCTGCATCTCGGGCTGATTTTACCATATGCAACATAGACGAAAACATCACTTCGTAGTACCCTGTTTCCTCCTCCAAAACTGAGCCGATTTTTAATTTTCTTTCAGTTAAAGAATAAAAGACTTTATGCCTGTACATTTTTTTTATTTTTTTAGTTTTATTCAACAAATTTGTTTGACGAACGTCTGAAAATGACAGTAAAATTCGAGCATTTTTTTCATTTTCAAAGGCTCCTAGTTTCTGCAATAACTAATTTATTGAAAAAAATCAAAACGTATAGGCATAATGTTTGTGAATATTTATTATTTGGTATAAAAATATTTACCATAATGCTAATATGCAGGGAAGATACAGGGGTCTACCTTTGTATGGAATAAATGCCGTTAGCATATCCTCTTAATGATGAAAGCATTTGAACATAGCGAAACAATTATTTCAAAATCTACATATTATGATTTTTAATGAAGTTACACACATAAAAACAATTTAGGGGATATGATGGTATTTGAAGGCATCATGCAGTTTCCTGTCACGGCATTTTACTACTATGTAAATAGATGTTTCACATGAAAAGCTCTTCCACTTATCAACCGGATGAAAAATACGTGGAAACTCTCGAAGTTACATTATATTATTAGAAAAGGGCGTTAGTTTTTCCAACCCCCTACTGAATCATTCATTCGGGGAAATTCGACTCCTGAATACCCCTAGTTACGCGGGATACAGTTCATCAGACCGCCATTGTGTGGCGTTTTCATTCCATGATTTTTTGGAGTGTATTTTTATTTTTGTTCCTAAATACGCTGTATCATTTTATTACAATATATATATATACGTAATCTCAACAAATATACATAATTATAATATAATCTATGTAAATTGAAATATCTGTTAGTAATATTAAAATAGCAGCTTTTATGAATAGTACATATGTACATACGTTACTTATAACAAAAATAATTTTATTTATTTCTTTAATTTTTTATTGTACACCAATTAAATACATATTATATATCTATTGCATGTAAACTACAAAGGGAGGCCTTATTGGTGCCAGCAATTTCTTCCAGGCATCTTTTGGATGGATTTGTCTTAGGAAATCTGGGGTAGTATGGGTGTAGCGAAATGTTAATTTAAGTCAAATTGTATACATATTTAATATTGTAGAACGCATACATACACACATAAAGGTATATAAATACTCGTATATACGTATCATAAATAAATTAAACAATAAATACGTACAATTACAAAGCATTCAATGTTGAAGTGACAAAAAAACATTTTGTAATCAATTTTTTTAATTTGTTTACCGATTGTGCTTGTCTTGTAGTACATGGAAGAACGTTCCATAGTCGCGCTGCCTACTATCAAACATAAAAAAAATAAAAAAAATCTTGTCTATCATCCTGTCTGCTTTTCCAGCTAATCTAAGGAACGGCCGGATCAATTTTACTTGCAGATAACTGAAGTTATAAGGTAATTTGGGCTACTTCATGTTCGGAAATTAATTAGGGATCCGTGTAAATAAATTAAAACTAAAATAATCGTGAAATCTGCTTCAATGGTCAGTTTTACTGGCTAATGTTCGAATATGTGAGTAATTTATTTTAGTGTCAAAAATAATTTCGAGTCTGTATAAGAAAAACGTTGCACATTATTTTTTTTAAGCTACGCATAGTTGTGTACGCACGCATAATAGTGGTGGGAAATAGTAAATATGACACGCGAGCGGAGTCGAAGGAACATATAGTGTAAAATAAATTGATTAATGGTAATAATATTAAGAAAATCATATAACTAAAACACTTAGAACGGTAGTAGTTGCGGAGTAAAACCATTTAGCCTGAAAAAGCCTCGTACATCTTTGGTTGAGTGCTGATGATTACGTAATTCCCTGTCGCTTACACGCACATATTCATTATTTCTGATTAACATTTGTTTAGCGAATTTTTATATGAAACTATCGCTCTTAGCGTTATTACTCTACGATTATCAAATTGTTACAAAATCACCGCCGCCAACAAATTCCACACGGTACGCAGAGTACACCCGCACCAACAAATTCCGAACTCCCACACTCTCCCCGCATACCCATCGCTAGCAGTAACTAAACCGCAGTAATTACGTACCTACCAGCTAGCGCATTTCATTAGCCGACGTGTGTGTACTTTGATACTTGGGAAAGTTTAACTTGGTTTACTTTGTATTTGACAGTTTTAACATTGACATTTATATTACTTGTATTTATAAGCGTAAATAAAGCCCTATAGCTATTTAAATCCATGATGCTTTTAAGCTTCGGCTAGTTGATTTTACGAGCGGGGATACTATTTTTGATGGTTAAAACCACCACCTAAGTGCACCTGGGTGCAATTGTTTGTCCGTATTTTCCCTTTTGTTCGCTTTTTACTACACCCTAAGAGATATAAAATGGGGTGTTGGTTTTTCTTAACACTTTATATCCTACTATTACACCCTTACCTGATGTTAAATGACGATGTGGTCCAAGATTAAGCCTAGAGATACTAGTTTTCAAGTGATGCCGACGAAACACACCTATTGGTACTCGGCACCAGGTTTCCAAACTTGAGGGTGGTAGTTACCCAAGCGAGCATTATTAGAAAATACCCTACTACCATGCTTTGGTTTTCTGACGATGTTTTCCTTCACCGAAAGTTTTTAAGGATTTACGTATCCATTCATATGTACCTTGGCTTATAACTCAAAAACCACTGAACCGATCTACATTATTCTTTTTTTTAAATGATTAATATATTCCATAGTTAGGTTTTGTTATGTAGAGTGAGCGGATGGACGTGCTCGTGAGCGGATGTGTTTATTGCGTTGCGGAGTTTTAAAAAATCCAAGAGGGTGGTTTTTGTGGTCGGATTGCGGTGTGTGTAGTGTCGTCGGAAGCGGCGTGACGTGCGCTTTGTGGGAAGGGGTCGCTCGACCTGGTACGTGGTCAGCGAACGAAGACACGAGGAGAAAACCGTTTTCGGGACCGTTTCGGGAGCTTTGGGCGCATGCGCCGTCCCGGAGTGATCGATGAGGTGGTGGTTTTAAACTGCTATCTTGTAGGGGGGGAAGAGACGAACATTTTGGCATATCGGTCGGATTTTTAAGGCCAGGGGTTGCAAAGCTGTGTGTGTTTTTGTGTTGGTGAGCAAGGGCGGTTTGGCTTTGGAGGCCTATATCTTCGTGAAGTGGTTGTGTACTGTGGTGGTGTGGTGCACCTTTGGATGCGCCAGGCCTCTGTGGCCATTTTGGTGTTCGAGGTGGATTTTTAGCGTGAGTACTTTTCGAGTGATTAACATTTTTGTACCGGCGGGTGACGTATGTTTTTGTGAAGCGAGTCGGCCGTTCGCCGCCTGGCTGGCGCCAACCGGCTCGCTCACGGAGATAACGTACGATAAGTGGGCGTTGATATGGACGGGGCTTCTGGGGGTGGTACCATGAAGAGGGATATGGAGAAATGCTTTGGGTTGGATGACAGTGTGGACTATGGGTCTCTTCTAAATCAGGAATTCCCATGGAAGAAGTACGAGGGGTTTCTGCCGGGAAAGGATGGAGCCACTCTGGTGGATGACATGAGGAATAGGGCGAGCCAGATGATGGATGTGCATGATATGCCACCGAAGAGGGTTCTCAAAACAGCGAATACCATGATTCAATGGCTGGCGGATATGGAAGAAATGAATCTGGAAGGAGACGATGTAGGTGAAGCGGAGAACCGAAGAAGGATTAGGGTGATGGCGATATTTATGTGGAAGGTGGCGAAATATGCTGTAGACATGACGGAGCATGCTAGGGGGGGTGTATCGGGTGAATGAGGATTTGGAGGGGGAAATAGAGGATCTGAAGGGGAAGGAGAATGGAGGGCAGCCAAAGCAGATGGTGGATGCTGCGATTGGTCCCTCACAAGATGATGGTGAGATGAGGGAAGGGGGAAAGCCTAGAGATGATGCGGCTGCGGAGCTGGTAAAGGCGGTCATGGGGAAGCTAGAGGGGGTATTAAAGGGGGTTAATGAGAAGTTGGAGCTGCTTGAGGAACAGGTGGCGGGGGTAGTCAGGGGGCTACCTGCGAGGATGGTAATTGAAACAGGAAATGCTGAGGATAAGGAGGGACCTCGGAGGAAGGTACCGGGGAAAAGGGGCCCAGATCCGTCCTCCCCTTTGGGAATGGATTGGGCACCTGTCTCAGGTGGAAGGGAGGCTGAGAAGGAGGTGGAAGTAGGTGGGGGGATTAATGTTGGGGGGGATAATGGTGAGGAGGAATGGACTGTGGTGGGGGGGGGGAGAGGGGGAAGAAGAGGAGGAAGGTGGTAAGGAAGGGTGCAGTTGAGGCCCCTTCTGAAACTCGGGCTGGGCAGGTGAGGGGGGGGATGGTTGGACCTATCGCAGGGAGGCTCCCGGCGCTGCCGCGCTCGGCGGCGGTGGTAGTCACCCTGCGGCCGGAGGCGGTGGCGAGGGGGCTGACCTATGCGGGGGTATTGGGTGAGGCTAGGGATAAGGTGGATCTTGAGGGAATGGGGGTGACGGACATTTCGTGCCGTTCCACTGCTGTTGGGTCCCGGATCATTGAGATCCCGGGCCCGGCAGGGGGAGAGCGGGCGGATGTCCTCGCGGCGCGGTTACGGGAGTTGGTTGAGGAGGTCGCGGTTGTCTCCAGGCCAATCAAACGGGCAGATGTCCGTCTGGTGGGCCTGGAGGACTCGGTTACTAGAGAGGTGGTGATATCGAGGGTGGCGGAGGAGGCCGGATGCAGCGTGGGGGATGTTAAAGCGGGGCTGGTGCGTGAGGTGTGGGGGCGTAGGACGCTGGTAGTGTCCCTGCCGGCTGTGGCGGCGGTGAAGTTGGTGGACAGAGGGTCTATAGTGGTGGGATGGAGTGTGGCACAGATCCGTGCACTTGAGGCACTTCCGCTGAGGTGCTTCAAGTGCATGGGGCTGGGTCACACTAGGGTTGCGTGTACCTCTGAGGTGGATAGGCGGGCGCAGTGCTACCGCTGTGGAGTTGATGGTCACAAGGCCATGGACTGCACAGCGGAGCAACCGAGGTGCGCTCTCTGTGCGGAAGAGGGGCGGGAGGCGGGACACCACATGGGGGGACCGTATTGTCGGCCACCGGTAAGGAGAGGGGTGTTTAGGGATAGTGTTGGGGTAGCAGGGGTGAAGGTTGGAGGAGGGGTTGCAGTTGGAGGGGGGGTAGTTACAAGAGGGTGCTGCTGTCTTGGGGGTGTCTAGAGATGGTTGTGGGGGGTAGAAGCGGTGAAGGTTGAGTTGCGGGGGGGGGGGGTAGTAATCGAAGGGGGGGAGTAGCTGCAGGAGGGTTAGCTGCAGGAGGGGGTTAGTGCTGAGGGTTCTTTCTCTCCTCTTCTAGGTATCCCTCCCCTGGCTATGCCTTGTTGTTAAACAAGGTGAGTTCAGGGGAGGGACCTACTTTCTTTCTCTTCAATAACGGAGGCGGGTTCCTTCCTCTTTTGCTTTGCCCGCCTCTGCTCTGTCCTTCTTCTTTCCTATTTATGGGGGGCAGGAAGTACTTCCTCCCCCCGGTTGTTGACCAACAGGTCATGCCTCCCCATTGGGGGGGCGGGCTAAGAGGTGGGGGGGTAGAAGTCATTCTCCCCCCCATCCCCGCCGGGCCATTGCACTGACGGGCCTGGTGGGTTTGCCGCAGGGGGCGACGCGGCGACATGCCTGGCAACCCCGTATCGCCCCCACTTCAAATGCGGCGGACGGCCCCGGGGGGTTTTAGTGGGTATTCCCGGGCGCTTCTCGCCCGGGTTTGAGTCCCACACTGGCGCGGAGCTCGTCACTCCGTGCCCCCCTGCCTGTTGTATTGGAGGGGCACTCAGTCCCACTAATACAATAGGTGGGGTGAGTGCGTAAATGCATTTCCCCCCCGTCAAAAAAAAAAAAAAAAAAAAAAAAAAAAAAAAAAAAAAAAAAAAAAAAAAAAAAAAAAAAAAAAAAAAAAAAAAAAAAAAAAAAAAAAAAAAAAAAAAAAAAAAAAAAAAAAAAAAAAAAAAAAAAAAAAAAAAAAAAAAAAAAAAAAAAAAAAAAAAAAAAAAAGGTTTTGTTATGTAAAAAAATGTAAGGAATAGTGTGATAAAGGTTGTGGTGTGGTAGAGAGTGCATTGATAGAGAAACGAATGCTTAATTGATTTGGGCACGTGGAGAGGATGGGTGAAAGGAGATTGAGCAAGAAGATTTACAAGGGGAGGGTGAATAGGCAAGTTGGAAAAGATCGAAATACTCGTAAGTGAAAAGCGTGTATGAAAGCGCTCATAAAAGAAGAAGATGTAGAAGAAGCAAAAGATGTAGCCTCTGTCTACTCTTATGAAAGAGAGGCGTGATGTTATTGAGTTTTTTTTTAATATAATGCATTTTATAAGAATTATACGATAGCATAGAATAAATAATACTGCTAGAAACAGAATTGTCACTACTTATCCGGAATTACGCACATAGTGAAAGAAGACATGACAAAACATAGTAGTGCACCAATGAGATACCACCAATCAAGCTTGAAAATCTATCAACAAGTCTGTCAACATCTGTATCACGTTCGGCCGCGACTTAACATCAGGTAGAGTTGTAGGAAAATACTAAATACAGTAGGAAAGAGTTAAAAGGTGAAAATGCAATAAAATGTTTTAATAACATAACATAAGCTCACGCCTGTTATATCCGAAGGGTTAGGCAGAGGTGAAATAGCGAACTACACCACCCACATTTGGCCGAGCTTAGTTTTGTCCCAGATGTGACAGGGGGCGAGCCTGTCGCCATATCGGGCACAAATTCTAAACTCCGGGATGATACTGAGTAGAAAAACCCAATATCACTTTACCCGACCCGGGGATCGAACCCGAGACCTCAGAACGAGAGTCGTACTGTAATACAACTGCGCCACCGAGGCAGTTATATTTTATAATATTTTAATACTACATATATAAATACATAATCAACTTTCTTAGCATCGAATTAAATCAAAATAACTATGTAAAAAACTTTCGACGATCAATTAAAAACTTAAAAAGCAATATTCAAAAAGAGAAAACTCTCGAGCCCTCGAATTCCCAATTTGAAACGTAAAAGAATTCTTCTCGTCGTATCTGCATTGATTGCGAGCGACTCATTAATCCGTCATTCAGTTCTATTCGTTCTTTCATTCGTTCGTTTCATCGAGAGCTAATTCTTACGTAGGTAGGTGTACCTAAATAATATTGTTTCATTCTATATCTGTTTGATTTCAATTAATTCTATGATTTATCCAGGGTTCCACTCACTATTTATCTTTTCAAAAACATTATTAGAATCCTATTCAAACCCTTTAATTTGATTTTCGTTTACGTAAACCTAAGAAATTAACTTTACAAACTTGGTCTTAGTTATTATATAATTTGTTTATTTAGAAAACTTACTAAAGTAAATTCTATATAAGATATTTTATTTATTATAAAATTTATAAAACATCTCTATATTGCATCTATTCGTTAATATATTTATTTTTGGCATAACAGTAATTTATATAATTCTCTATTATTTGGATACGATTTAGATTATATTTTTGAAGTTATACATCTTTTGACGTGTTAGGGGAAAATTATGAGAGTAGATTTTTACGATGCGCGGGCAACCGTCACGAAAAAAACGACACCCTGAAGTTAGCTTGTCAACATACGATGCGCGCGCACATCGTCACAAAAATCAAACAGCCTGAAGTTAACTCTCAACGTTTTAGTTTTTTCTATTATTACGTCAAAGAAGTATAACTTCTCACGTGTGTACATAAGTACACACACACTTTTTTTTACATTAGCCAACGTATGAAATAAGTTATGAGTACAAAAATAAACGAAATCGACACAAACGTTACTAGTATTATCTTGGCGTTCCCTTCTTATAAAATTTGATCTAAGTAAAAAAAAAACAATAAAAACCATTGCCTGCCATATATAAGCCACTGCATATTTTAGATAAATAATACCATTAGACTTCTGATAAATTTGTTAACAGATAAAATTGTATTTAATAACTATGTAATAATAACCATAAAAATCCGGTCTCTGTTGCGCTTTTTCTATAGGTAATCAGTATAGGGTTCTTCAAAAGTAAATCGAAATAGTTTATAGATAATCGGCAACGCATATGTGGTACTTTGGTTTCATATGAGAACATAGATGGCACATGCTACATGGTACACTCGTAAACATAAAAAACAAAACTCGTGTTTTGTTCCAGTCCTTTTTTAAAGTGTTAAACTTTTTATATAGGTATTAATAAATGACCATTTAGAATTAAGTCAATAATTTATCCTTTACCCTTGGATGCTGTCTTTTTTTTAATCAATGCTTTGAGCATAATCTCTCCTGATGAAGTGATGTTATAGACTTTAACTCCAGTTAAGATTTTAACAAACTCGAATTATAATAATTCATGAGTTATCTATTAGGGACCAGTAAACATTGAAATTCACATAAAACATAAGGTTATAAAAATAAAACAAACGAATTATCAAAATGAAACTGCAAGTAATTAACTAGCTGTGTGCCCGCGGCTGCACTCGCATTTCATATATTCTCCACTGCGTTTTAATTTTTTATGCGGAACCCTAATTTTTTTTTGTAATAAGATAAACTAAAAATATTTCTCATAAATTCAAGCACTTGTCTGTAAAATTGTGCATTGAATCAGATTTTATTCATTTTTTTTACGCGGAACCGTAATTCGCGCGAAAATTAAAATTCACGCGAAAATTAAAATTACCCCTAGTTACCCGGAGTTACTTCAGATATCTACAAAGCAAAGCCCCGTCAAAATCCGTCCAGCCGTTCCGGAGATTATCCGGAACAAACAGACAGGCAGACTTTAACAAATTTTAAAAATTGTATTTTTGGTATAGGAATGTCGTAAAAATAAATATTTTGACATTATAAACAGACACTTTAATTTTATTTCTTAGTATATATGGTAACTGTGTGTGTTTTGTTCTGAGTATATTGACAATATCATGTCAACGTAATTATATCAGACTATTCTGGTTTCCATACAACGCTGGCTCATATAGAATGGCATCGATTTTACTGGAACTATTGCCAGATATAATAATTTTTGTGGTATATCATAATTCGTGTTCAATTAAAATATTGACAGACTAAGATCCCGCAAAAACCTCTCAAGAATACCTCAAATTTCGTCGAGAAAGTAAAAAAGCGGAGACAACGTGCATCGTCCCTCTGGGGAATATTAAAATACATAGGAAATTTAACGAATAGTTGCGTTCTCATCATTAAAATCAAAAGCTGGTACCGTGTATAGCCCGCGGCATGATACTTACCTATCTCATATAATATTATTTTATATCTGCGACGTAACATCAGCTCACCTCAACATATTATCCGTGTATTATTTTCATCATATTCATGATATTATTTTTATAAAAGTAGTAGAATATATACGTATATAGAATATACGTGACAGAATGAAAACAAAAATTATTTTATTTTTAGATGCTGCCGGAACACACCTATTGGTATTTGGCGACAGGTTTTCAAACCTGAGGGTGGTAGCTACTCAGGCGGGCATCATTAGAATATGCCCTATCACCATGCTATGGTTGCCTCACGATGTTTTCCTTCACCGAAAGCTCAGGCCGATTTTAGAGTCGGATAGATTGGGATCGAACCAGCGTCGATTGACGCGCGGAATCCGGCCGCACTACCCGCTGCTCCAGCATCGCTTTGCGGATATTTAGTTATTAGTTAAGACAAATTATTAGTCCCTTATATAGATATCAGAGACCGCAAAATGAATACATTTTAAAATACGCGCACGCATTGTTAAGAAATAATACGACACAAAGAGGATAAAATAATAAATCAACAGTCAAAAGTTATAGCCTGTTTTTATTTGTCTCTCATCAGATGAGATCGTGGTTCCAGAGCATTGAGCCTATACATTTAAAAAAAGGCTTATTGAGATTATTGACCAGAAAATACCTTTTTTGTTGACTAATAACAATAATGGCGGTGCAGCGCGTCTTTTGATTTCTTTGAGGTTATTATTAAAGAAATAACTATATGAATATCAAATTTTTACAATAAAATAATTAATTTTCCATTGCTCATAATAAAATAACTGTACAATAATAGTATTATATACTTTTACAAGTATTTGTAATGAATGAGAAAAAAAAAACACGAAGATTAAAAAATGTTTTTTGCCAGCTATAGTTTTGCGAATGAATGAGTGAATGGGGACCGTACATGTGTTCACGCTATCACTTCGCATGTTTCCGTTTATTCGTTTGGAGTGAGAATTTTTTATTGAAATAAAAGGTCTCACGTCTCATTTGTAGCGTTTGTTGAGCTTCAGTTTCATGAAATACAAATGTATAAATTCCGAAGTTTTATTTGCCAAGTTAACATTTGTTTACAAAAATGGAAATAATAGGATATTTTAGTTACTGTTACTATCTCTTAATAATCTAGTGTGAGAATCTACAACAGTAATTTAAATGTACTGTTGTGACTATATTCTCACTATTTATGATTTTACGAGGTAATGATTTATAAAACTATTATTGAAGATTTCTAAAACTTCCTTCGATAAACCCATTATAATTTTATGTACCTATAAACTAGTTGTTTCCGCGACTCTGCGCATGTTATACCATGTTTTTAAAACGAAGGCAAATTATCGTCGATAATACAATTTAGATGCAAACTTGCGACATTCCAATTTCCCCCAAATTTCGAAAATTACAGAAATATGTTCTGTCATTGATTCTAAAGTTCCAGAGTTGTTTTTTTTTTTAATCAAACATATTGTTTCTTTAACGTTTTATTATAATTATACACAGACTTATGTACCATTCTTTATATTTATTGATCTGAACATTCATTGTTTTTTACACATTTTTTATTTGCATAATATAACATTAATCAATGTTCTAGTAAATATACATTAAATATAATACTTTTAAATTACATAATTTAAAATACTGCAAATTATACGGTACATTATTTATAATTTTATTTTCACTCTGTACATAATGAACGAATGAGTGAACGGACCAACAGTGCATACTCAGTCACTTCACAAGTATCTGCGTGTTCGCGCGGAGTGAATTATATTGTGTGTGCGTCATTCAAACTATTTTGTACATTGTGAAGTAGGACATAGTTTTGTCTGAGACAAGTGTTGACTGCATATTACACACGTTTCTTCGAAGCCACTTTTGAGATCACAAATTATCATTATCTATACTAATAAATAAAATTGAACTGTCTATTTGTAATGTCAAAATTATTTTTTTATTGAATAGATATGAATGTATAAAACGATGCCTACACCAAAAACACAATTTTTTTCAATTTTTGTCTGTCTGATTGTATGTTCCGGCTAACCTCCGGAACGGCTGGACGGATTTTGACGGGACTTTTTTCGTAGCTAGCTGAACTTACTCCGCGTAATTTAAAATAATCACTTTTCGAAAATTAAAACTCATAAAAATTTTAATGAAATTCAATGTAATGCACAGTTTTACGGGTAAGTGCTTGAATTTATGAGAAATATTTTTGCTTTATCTTAGTACCAAAGAAATTTAAGAAAATAATTAGGGTTCCGTATAAAAAAAAAATAAAACGCCGTGAAGAATATATGAAACGTGGGTGCAGCTGCTTGCACTCCGCTAGTCTTCTATAAAAATACATAAAATTGAAGTGTCTGTTGTGTAAAAACTAAACTACGCAGTAGAGAATTGTTAAGAATAGAAAATATAACACGCGGACGGAGTCGCAGGCACATAGATAGAAAACAAAATGGACCTATTTTCGAAATGGACTTCAAAAAATATTCTGTATTCCCTTACTTACAATCTAGACATTTACAAAATAATATTAGATTTGCCTGTTTATGTTATCTACCTGATATAATATGTACATAATGTGTTTATGTTATTAATATAACTGTGCCGGTGGAGTTGCCATATTCAAATATTTTTTAACAACGAACATAATCAACTAAGAAGGAACGGTACTCCTGGATGAACATAGGAATATTTTTGGAAGGACATAAAATTGGGTCAACATATAAAAAAAAAGAAATTGAAATTTTTAATTATTTGTTCCTACAGTTTATTCAGTCTTCAATTTTCTTGGCTGTTAAATTTCTTGTTTTTATTCAATGTATTCAGCTAAAATATTAACAAAAAAGTTAACTGAAGTAGGTAAAAGAAAATGTGAGTCACGTATTTCGAAAGGCTTAGTGAATGAGGCCTAAATTGGTGTTAAGTTAAAAAGGTACAAGATAATATAATAATACAACATTCCAACAACCCTTCGATGGTGCGCAAAGATGTAGCTTTCTATTCATCATTGGACGAGTTAGGATATTTCTAAGTCTCAACATTTTAATTCTATATATCGGGACAGTCTTTAGTATGGGTCATGAACATGGCTGCAACAACAGAACGCAAGGGTGAGGTAAGCACGCTTTGGCAACACTCTGTTTTTGCTGTACTTCACAGCAAAATACCGTAGTATGGCTATGGAAGTAAGAAAAGTAGAGTAACTAACAGTAGCAAAATCCGTCAACTGGCGAATTTTTCGAACCACAAAAGCAGTGAAGCTAAGCCTTCCTGCCAAAGTTTTAATACGCGGACCCAATTGTAACTTATTATCAAGTGTGATACCCAAAAAAAGAGTCAACTAAGTCAACTAAGTCTACTAAATTCGCTTCTATCTCTAAACTACAATCAATATGTTGCATATTGGGCAACGTAAATTTTATGCATTTAGTTTTCTTATTATTTAGAATAAATTCTTCAAGGCAAACTATTTTGAAATGTTTGTTAGTGTATTATTTAAGAGCCTAACACCTGATGTTTTTCTTTTTACTTTGAATATAAGTGAAGTATCGTATGCAACAATAACCATATCACCGGGAATAAAAACGGTCCCAAGTCGACCCCTGCGGAACACCATTTCGAACTAACGATCCCGTGGAGGTAACCCCATTTACAATTTCTTTCTGACAGCGGTTTGTTACATAAGAGGCCAGGAAGGAGATAGAGGTACAAGGATACAAGGAAATAATGCAAGGAAAATCTTAGTATATTGTTTTACAGAGCGTTGTAAGCCTTCTGCTTATATCTAACACTGCAACTAAGCTGCACACGTAAAATATATGACGCTTAGTTTCACTGGCTTCAGCCAGCGTGCAAAACTATAGTCAAGTATGTTGCATCCAATTACCAAAGTCTAACGCTCCCTATATTGAACCTGTTACGTTCGTAACATATTATATCAGGAATATATCCATTATGAAACTAGATTTGTCTCAAGATTCTGGTCAGAATAATAGAACAAACAAATTAAATTATTGTATTGACATCGTAGGTGGGTAGCCCCGACGATCTGGTGAAGCGGGTGACGCGTGTGGCGCAAGACCAGATGATGACCAGACAGAATAGATGGATTGTCATCGGTTATTGTTTCAATATCATCCGATGTTTTATTAATATCAATAAAAATATAGTTCAAAAATTTAGTTTTATATACAGGTCAAGCTAATATATGACGTGTAATAAAGAGAAAATTAGCTTGAGGCATTTAGAAATGATATAATACGAGAACTGTTTGTACGGCCCTATACCTTTTAATATTTAATGAGATATCTTTAGGTGATATTTAATGTATTAACCAATTCGACGAACTCCGTTTGGATATCTCATTATAAGAGAACCCCTTAATAGTATTATGTTGTACTGTTTGTACCACGTAATTAAATCAAATATATTTAAATTATTTATTTCCTATCAAGAAACAGTCAAATTACATCAAAATGCAATTGTAAAAAATAGACCTATAGTTCCAATAATTACTGCGTATTTTATTACAAAAGACACGACGTGGTAATTTAAATGAACACAAGACGGCCATCTAATGTATAATAAAAAAATAATAAAACATAATTTTGGCAATTGTTTTTTGAGCACTGCAAGAAAGATGTAAGATGGGACCAATATTGGGTATTTAAATCATTATTAAAAAACTTACATGCATGTTTAACAAATCAGTTTCCTGCATAGCATCTTTTAAAAAGTCCTACTGAGTATAGATTTTTTTACCAATAATTATTTCATGTTGACGAAGCAGACGAAAATTAATTTTACTGAGAAGCATAGATTAATCAATGACATTATGTTATAAAGAAGAAGTAATGCATCATAAGATTACGTCTCTGCGACAATAGCGGGATTTTTTTTTATGTGTCGAGTACCCATAAAAATAAGACAATAGAAAAACAACGGAAAGCTGGCGTAAACGCCAGGTTAGTGCTCAAAGGATTAATGAAGTCTCATAGTATAAATTTGTTGGTGCAATATCAGTGCGTCATATTATTCTACACTAGATACGTTCTAGCTTTATTTCACTTAAAGAATATTTCTCAGTTATAACACGAGTGAATCCGCTTGTATGAGATAGTTATTATAACGTTATTTACTTACGTGTATCGAGAGACGTCAGTAAAATCAGTATATTCCAAATGGTAGACATTTTTTTCTTCAGTTATCTGAAACAATATAAATTTATACATTAATTATCTTGAAACTTTGACATGGGTTAACTATAAACAAATAAAAAAAACAAACAATGCTAGCGTATTTACAGTTAGTGTAATAAAACTGAAAAGATAGAATATCTTTACCTCCTAGGACTGATTTACAATAACATAACTATGTTATCTATACTAATAAATAAAAATGAATGTGTCTGTTTGTAATATCAAAATATTTTATTACTAACTACACATAAATACAATATCTATAACAAAAACAATTTTTTTTTAATTTTTGTCTTTCTGTTTATTAGTTCCGGTTAATCTCAAGAACGGCTGGACCAACTTTGACAAGACTTAGCAGATAGCCGAAGTTACCTCGCGTAACTAGGGCTACTCTCATTATTAGAAAGTAATAAGGGTTCCGTGTAAAAAAAATTAAAACTTTTGAAAATGTGAATAAAATTCGATTCAATGCACAGTTTTACTAGCAGGACTTTGTGAGAAGTAACTCTGCTTTGCGTTAGCACAAAAAATAAATTAAGGAAAGCGTTTCAGTGGCCACTTTTACTGGCAAGTGCTTAAATCTTGAGAAATATTTTCCTACCTCTTAGTACCAAAAAAATTTAGGAAAACAATTAGGGTTCCGTGTAAATAAAAATAAATCACATAAAATTATGAACAGAATACGATTCAATAGACAGCATGATAATAACATTAATTTTCCAGATGACACGCCGGAGTAAATTGATTGAAAAATGACACAATTTTAAAGAGTAACATAACATAAGCTCACGCCTGTTATCCCCGAAGGGATAGACAACGGTGAAAGAGCGAACTACACCACCCACATTTCGCCGAGCTTAGTTCCGTCCCAGATGTGACAGGGGGCGAGCCTGTCGGCATATCGGGCACAAATTCCAGACTCTGGCATGATACTGAGTAGAAAAACCCAATATCACTGGACCCGACCCGGGTATCGAACCCGAAACCTCAGAACGACAGTCGTACCGAAATACAACTGTGCCACCGAGGCTTGTGAAGAGTTAAGCACAATTAAAATAAATAGATTCCCAGCTTACCCTACTCTAATAAAGATTTACAGCGTGATGAATAATCAGGCACTCGGATCCGCTCCTTTGTTGTTCCTTCGCCTTTATTATGAAAGGGATTTAGTAAAAATAATAAAGGCAAGCCCATGATCAAAGGATTATCTCCCACCCAACTATGTAATCAAGCGATCTAAAAATATATCCCAGGGAGTCGCTAAATTACATTATCACGTAAACTATCCCATTATTTTACCTACCAACTCCCGGGTAGGAATTCTGTTTTAAAATTGCGATATTTTTTATTCAGAAAGGCGTAGTTTGCGTATCTGCCAGTGTCATATTTTCTTCCCATAGATAGAATTAAGTTCTTTTTTTTGGAAGTTATATTCAACATAGTTTTGTTATTTAGTTATTTTTTATAATTTATTATGAAAATGATTTTCCGTTTTACAAATATGTACAAGGTGTTTTCATTTATACACCATAACAGGTGATATCGCGTGAAAAACGGAATAATTACACATAAAAATTACTATTATGTATTAACTTATATTTATTTGTATAAACTCATACACAGTAAAAAATAATAAAACCTAGCAAATAATCTCTGTAAAAATTGATAATGATATTTATTCCCAAACTATGAGAGAGTTTGAAACTTTATAATCAAAATGTTTGTAGAGGTTGTTTTTTTATGTGAATATTCAATAATGTTTACAGTATTCTCTTATGTTCCGGCAGCATAACTTGAGAACGAATTACAATATGTTTCCATCCAAACATAAAGGCATCCACTGCTGGACATAGGTCTCCCCCAAAGATAAGAGAGGAATTGCCATAATCGCCACGCTTGGCAGGTGGGTTGGCGATTATAGTAGGTGTTTGTAAAGCTCAGAGGATGCTGCTGCCCATCCTCTAGTCTGCTAGTGTATCCCTTAGTCGCCTTTTACGACACCCACGGGTGGATATGGGGTGGTACTATGCTTAACCCGGCATCACACGGATTCCAATTCAAACAGGCATATCACTATAACTGATCACATCGTCACTTAACATCAGAAGAAATCGTGAACATACATTGCATTAAAAAAATAGATGTCCGCAAACAGATTTACAACTTTGCGAAACATGTCATCCTGTTTCATACGAGCGAGATATCCCATGATCGCAACCATCTCTTTGTGGGTAACTTCTGTAAATTTATTCATGAGTCACTGATCACATTCGTAGATATGGCCGTTCAATTCAGCATGTTAGAAAGATCAGTACGGCAACTTTTTACCATCGATAATGTTTTTTTATTCTGTATCTCGCCGTCTCTAATATTTTTTAAACAGTAAGTTAATGTTAAATATATTATAAAATAAATATTATTTTTAGTAGTATATTGAAAATATGATAAGGAGTAAAAAACAAAAAACTCTTGATAATCACAATCACACGCACACTTTAGGAGTTATACGATTAAAAAATATAAGATTTAAGATAAAAAAAACTTCAATCACTTTATACAACTATAAACATAAATATGTAAAAAAAGGAAAAAAAAAACCTTATTAACTGACACACGTATTTCGCTTCTTCTACTTTCATAAGCGCTTGCATACAGGCTCTTCGGTTACGGGTACTTTTGACCAAGTCTTTATTCAGAACGTCCTCGATCTGGTCGAGATACGTTCGGCTAGGATGACCCTTATCAGCTTGCCTAGTTACACTTACCTTGTTTGCTTCGTCAAACTTCTTACATCCATCCCTTCTATGTGTCCAAATCAATTAAGCACCCCTTTCTCTATTTTTGTTACATTTACCACACCACTACATCTACATTTGCTTATAACACTATTCGTTAACTTCTCCATCAATCTCATGTATATAAAGAAGATTATAAGATAAAAAAAACATGAGATGAAATCTATCCGTAATATAAAACATTCAGTGGTGTTTACACTTCTACGAGTTGCATTCGACAAAGTAGAGACTAGTAGAGTTTGGTATCTCCAACACGCTAGTTTACATCTTATGCGATTACATTTCAAATCGTAGTTTCCACTTTAGAGTAGAGTATGGTCTCTCTTCAGCCCTCCCGATCCACGCAGGAGTTCCCCAGGACTTCATTCTGGCGCCTGTCCTCTTCAACCTATACATAGCAGATCTACCTGACTTAAACCCGAACCCAAAAAAACACCCGGTCTTAGGCCGAGAGTAAAGTAAGGTTCATTTAGGTCTGTACGCCGATGAACGGTCGTTTTACTTTACTTATAGACAAAGAGTTATTCTCAGAGCCCGCATCCAGAAGGCCATCAACACCTTAAGTCTTTGGTACAAAAAGTGGCGCATAGCGATAAACCCGGGAAAGAGCACCGCGATCATGTTTTCCGTAGAAAACGAAACCCCTCCTCATCCCATTAAATACCAATGAGTAGAGATCCCCTGGGCTACCGAAGTCAAGGACCTTGGTGTCCTATTAGACGTCGAAATGACTTTCAACCCTTCACTTTAAGAAAATCAAGCCCCAGACCGCCACGGTGCTAGGGCGGCATTTCTCTCTATATAACTCCCGGAGTAAGATGGCCCTCCGCCATAAACTTACTCTGTTTAAGGGGGTAGATGCACTTAGAATTTTGGAAAAATCGATTTTTGTTTTTTTTTTTTCATTTTCTTAAAGTATGATGTTTCAAGAATATTGTCTGAAAATTTCAAGTCAATCCGATGAATAGTTTTCAAGATATTTAGTAATTACTGAAGTAACATTCAACCTCTCGGTTGTGAATAGAGCAGGTAGCGGACGGCAGCTGCAAGCGCCCGGTTTTGTCACGCCTATTATCTTGTATGAATAGAATAATTTCAAGTATAAGATAAAAAAAATTTTGGTTAAATTTCATTTTACACTCGACATTGGAAGTGAGTAGTCGAGTCGATACACGTGTTTTTTGATTTGTGAAAATTGTTTTGAAAATTTTATCATGGATCGTGCGAAAGGTTCAAGAGAACTTCGAAAGTCTAATGGTGTTCGTAAATCGCGTACTGTCAAAAGAAGAAATGTATTCAATCCAAAGACAGCGGAACGTGATCAAAGTGTTCTTAGTTCGTCAGCTAAAAAATTAAAACGTGACCTCGAAGACAGTGCGCCTGAAGATAATGGTGTTGAATACAGAATAATAAACTTTATATCTGTTTTTACTGCTATTGCAAGTATTGTCAAGTGTAAGGAGTGTGATGGAGATGTGAAATTTCAGACAGCTAGTAATAAAATTACGCAAAATTTAACTTTTTCTATTCAATTAGATACTTAACACCAAAATTAAACAAGATCTACTTTTAAAAAACTTTAAACGCGTTTTTATCAAAACTGTGTTTTTCCATTCGGTGACCAATTTAACTCGAAAACCATTGGGTGGATATTGATGAAATTTTAATATTATCTTTTTGGCATTAAGAACTAGTCTTTAATCGAAGGATATTGATTTTTGTTAACAATTACTATATTTTTTTAACAATTAACTTTTAACATTTTATCGAAAATCAGAGTCCAAAGTTCCGAATGCCACCATTTTGTAAATTTTCAAAAAAAAAAAAAAAAAGCTTCGATTAAAGACTGGATTTATTATTAAACTAAAGGTTTCACCTTGGTTTGTCGAATTCAGATGATCCAGAAGGCTGTTGTGATGGTCACCGCGAAGTACTACTCGCGGGAGAGGATCCAACCGATATGGCGATATTTTAATAAATAATATGTATTTTTTTTTTTTTCATAAATGTTAAGTTAAAGCATTGTATAAAAACTCTGTATAATTTATTTTGTAAAATAAACTTAATTACTGTAAAAAATATTTTTTTTTAAAATAGGCCTTTTTTACGCTTCTGAGTGCATCTACCCCCTTAAAGCCGACGTAAGACCGATTATGGCGTATTGCGCCTCTGCCTTTGCCCATAAAGCTTGGCTTCCTTTAAGTGATTCTGAATCGCTTTGCAAGAAAAGCCGTAGGTGCCCGAAGATATCAGAGAAATGTGGACTTACACAGAGATCTGAACCTACCCTCCATTCATTCCGTTATAAAGTCTCAGTGTCGCGCCTTCTTCGATCGCATAGAGACACACCCAAATCCGCTCATAGCGAAAGCCATCGCGTACTCCACAGATCCGTTAGCTCCAAAATCGCTTCAGAGACCGCGAAACGTCCTTACCGACTCCGAAGGTGTAATCACCGCCGCAAATAGGATCTTTCCCCATCATCCGAGTAAATTTGTGTGTCAGCGCCTACGCCCACGAAACCGCCTTTCTCGCCGCCGGGGATAGGCGACTAACTTTGCTCCCACACACTCTTCGGGTCCCCCTCAGCTGGCGACCCAAGACGTCTCTAATTCCCTAACTAGGGAGGCTCTTGACGTCGCCACCAGCGCGATACAGTACCACTGACCCTGCACTGAGCATTATATGCACAACACTGCACACACACAACTGTGCAGTGGGCACAAGACACGCAGGTACATAGGCCCTGTAAGGAAACTTTTTTCATTATTACTAAGTAAAAAATGTAGGGATTAGCTAGGATCAAAATTCTGCAGGAGTTTTCACAATCAGGTAGCGGCCAAGCCGAGGTTCGAACCCTTGAGCTAGTTACCTTTTGCGGCTGAGTGTCTTCAACACTCGCCCCCAAAGTTCGGTGAAGCTGTACAGGACCTTCCGGTCAACAGCATTAGCTAGGTCAACAAAAAAAGACTTCTACAATTTACATAATCGCACTTGCCGTACCGTTCACTCACAACTCGGTGTAGTTTTTATGACCATGTTTACGACGCGACCCCGGTATGGCTTACGGTTTGGCTCCGTGATAATGATAATGCGATGCCGTCGAATATTCAGGACGCAGGCATAAATTGGTACGTTATTGTCTATGGAATGTAAAGGGTTTCGTCTACACTAATATCATTAAGGGAAGACATATGTTCGGAATATTTTAGACCATTTTCTCTTAGACTAATACGTATTTTGTAGACTAGACGTGTGCCTGCGACTGCGTCCGCATTTCATACATTCTTCACTGCATTTTATTTTTTATACAGAACCCTAATTATTTTCCCGAATAAATTTCAGTACTAATATAAAGTAAAAATATTTCTCATAAATTCAAGCACTTGCTCGTAAAACTATGCATTGAATCGGATTTTATTCCAAACTTTATGAGTTTTAATATTTTTGCGCGGCATCCTAATTATTTTCGAAAAACAAAAACTAGCCTAAGTTACTTGAAGTAACTTCAGCTATTTATAAGCCCCGTTAAAATTGGTTTAGCCATTCCGTAGGTTTTCATTCCATTAAAATAAATATACAAAATACATAAAAAATGTCCCTTACAGAAAGGTCCCAAAAAGAAAACATTGCTTCGAAAGCAGGATATATTTCACTTGCAAAGTTTAACGCACAGCATTAACTCTCCTCCGGTACAGTGCACAATCTCTTAAATCGGTCTCATCACCGAATATTTTTTTGATGTCTGTACGTGACATGAAATTAATTTACTACGGCGCTTCAAGTAGGTTCGAATTTCTTTATCGATTCCACGTTTCGCTGTGAAATCGACTCATATCATCGATAGATTAAGTAATACTCACCTCAGCGCTTCTTAAATCTTCTATCATTAACATCAAAATTGAAAATAAGGCATACCTAAATAATCTATATCTTTAGAAACCTACAAATTATAATTGTTGATTCATACGGCACTCGGGTATTTTTTGACACGGTTAAAGGCTAATTTGCTTTGACCACAATCTCGCTTGATGTTACTGGTTATCAAGCGATGCTGCCGGAACACAACTATCGGTATTTGGCGACAGGTTTTTCAAAGTTCAGGGTAGTAGGTACCCAGGCGGGCATTGTTAAAAAATGACCTAACACAATCTATGGTTTCCTCACGATATTTTTTTTTACCAAAAGATCAGCCTGATTTTAAACTTGGATAGGTGGGTTTCAACTCGTATCCATTGAGGCGAAATCTGACCGCACTACCAACTAAGCCATCATCGCTTCAAAGTATATGACAAGATTAGCATTATCACTGGGCTCAGCTTTATTAAAACAGTAGAGCGTAGCGTATAAAATATTTAAAAAATTACGAAGAAACTCTGAAGTTAAAAGAGTATCCGTAACCCAAATTTCATTATTCAAGAATCCATCCTAATTAAGGTGATTCCCGGCGAACGGTTGCGGTATGCCCAATTATACTGCGGAAGAATCGGATCTCTCTCCCCACGTTATCCTAATTAAAAGGACCGAAATTGTAATTATATTTTAATTACTTTAATCTGATAATGATTACGTTTTCAGCATTCATTTTTCATTGGTTCTCTATCAAATATCACTACGGAGTTTCTTATTTATTACTTCTCATGTTTTTAAATTCTAAAGTCACCTTCTTCTTTTATTACGTACAGTTCGTTCGCAGTTAAGTTACTTAAGTTTGCCAGTTTTTCGGGTAATAGTTACTTTGGTTCGTAAGCGGATCTCCTAATTCCTGATTCGGTCTCGTAGTGAAAACTCCGAACATAGTCCTCTGCGTTGCCCTTTGAGCTTTCTTATTAGGCCCATTGTGAGCGACTACGTCTTAATGCCGTATGACATCACTAACAACACACACTGATTGAAGACTTTCGTCTTGAGACGCTGCGATATTTCGGACCAGAAGATTCTGCGTAGTTTAATTTTTTATTAGAAGTTTATATATAATTGCTCCTTGATACGTATACACATGTTTAAGAGGACATGCGGTCGGCAACAGACTTTAAATGTAGGTTTTTCAGAAATCTATTGCTATCGTGTTGTTCCCAAAAGAAAGAATTAAAACACGAAAGGGACACTGCTCGGGATGATCTTACCGTATGCAAAATAGACGAAAACATCACGTCTTAGTACCCTGTTTCCTCCTCCAAAACTGAACCGATTTTTATTTTCTTTCAGTTATAGAATAAGAAAGACTTTGTAATGCCTGTACGTTTTTGAATTTTTTTAGTTTTATTCAACAAATTTCTTTGACGAACAACTGAAAATGACGATAAATTTAGAGCATTTGTTTCATTTTCAAAGGCTCCTAGTTTCTACAATAATTAATTTATGGAAAAAATCAAAATTTACGGGCATGGCGGTGGTGGATATATATCATTTGGTATTTATTTATTTATTTGGGAAACAAACAGTACATTACGCTTAAAACTAAATACATCATATATTAAATTTTCATATTCCAACAAAGTTTCCACATATTACTAAAACATACAAGCCAACGTGTAGTAAACAAATATTAATTTGACAATAAAAATTGTTTAAAAAAAAAAAAAAAAAAAAAATACAAGCCAAGTGTTTAAACCCACACAATAAAAAAGAGAAAAAAAAAAAATAATAATCCGACAATCAAATTACAAACAGCGAACCAGTTAAATATTAAATAATTACTTAATAATAATATTAAACATATTTACGATAATGCTATTATCCTGGGGAAAAATAGGGGTCTACGTTTGTATGGAATAAATGCTGCTCGCATATCCTCTTAATTATATATACTACTGCTTTTTAGTAAGCATTTTTAGACCATAAACAATAATTACAGTTCGAAGAAAAAAAAAAAAAAAAATGTTTTACTGAATAAACACTAAAGTTCATTAATATAATTGTCATTATAATTTATATTAAAAAAAAAAGAAAAAATCTATTGGTAAATAATTAAAATATTTGAAACTGTCTTATTCTTACATATTTATATAATGTATGAAAGATGTATGAAATCGAAAAAATATTTTATACCCAGAATCTATATCGATTTCTATGATTGTCTACAGTAGGGGAATGCATATTTCTATGCATATTTGTTTTACAATGTCATTATCCAGGAAGGAAAAAGGGCATTACGTTTATATGGAACAAACATCACCCGCATTTACTCTTAATGCATACTTGAATTTAATATTTAAGTATGTGATATAGAGTGAATAAATTACACAGCTCAATGAAGCGTGTATAAAGGATGTAATGAAGCGGTATAGATTGTAGACTACGTATATTCATAGAGTAATATGACAAAATTTGAAATTATTGTAGTGTCATCGGCTTATCGTAAGTGTTTCAACAAACACGTGTCACTTGAAATTGTGAAGTCAATGAAAATTGAGTTTAAATATTATCCGTTCAATAGATATCAATTCAACCTAATATTAAGCCTATATGAACGAAAAATAATTAGTTAATTCAAAAAAAAAAATGCTAATAACATTGTAGGTTTTGCATTTTCAACTGCTTGAAGTATGTGAATATATGTTAAGTCTGTATTATTATTCCGAAGGGCCTATGTAGGCTAGAACCGACCTGTATCACTGCGACCTAAGAAGATCTATTGTGATCAGCCCACATTATTAAAGCTCACTCACTGCTTACTGTTTGGACATACTGTAGGATCTTTTTAGCAGAGAGCGACTGTACCTCTTTCGGGACGAACACATACTTACCCAGAATTCGGTTGCGTTCGGGTATTAGTGGATCACGTTCACACAAGATGTGCTTTTTGGTTCCGTCTGTAATTTCATAGAACCTGCACACTCTTGTATTCTTGATACCAATGTTGACCACATGTTTGTTTACACAACAGTGCCTAGTCATTGATCTCACTAATACTCCTAGTTGATTCCTACTGAGCATCAAGGCTTCTTCAGCTTTGCGCCATGTGAAGGCCCTGATAAGCTTTTTGGAATGATTTGGTCCTGGCAATTTCTTCCAGAATTGTATAGCTTACTGTTAAGTCTAACGATAGCTTGTGATTTAAATACTTTGATAATTTTATGTGGCAATAAATAATTTGATGTGAAATATTAAATAAAATATTTATAATACATTTTAAATATTAATTTTAGCCGCCTGCATCAGTTCTTTATTTAAACTTTGCGCGCAGTCTTCTTAAAAAGAAATCCAAATTAAAATATATATTTATTTGCAATTGTCATCAACGCAATAAGAAGTGAGTGGAGACGTTAGCGAATATAAAGCTGTCATCCATAACAAGGTATCGCGCACCCACATCAGAAATGGTGACATCCGGTACCTATTTCAACAAATTGGGTACCCCGATATAATAAAGTTTCTCATACATAATATATACAACCTGTGTACCGCGATTCTGCTTATAAAACACATTTTATAAACTTTGTAATTAAATATAGCAACACAAAGCGTAAACCGCAGGGCCTACAAAATTGAAATTTTGACATAATATAGCTTTTATGATGTAAGTATCCACGAAGAAAATTTTTTATAAAAATTCACCCGTAAGGGTTGAACTGTAGTACGAAAGTCCATCATTTTCAAACAAGAAGCACGAAATTTAATATACATACTTCTGGTTAGAAATGAATGTATACGCGCTTCGATGTTTTTTCCAAATTTTATTAGGAATTAGGAGTTTAATTTTTTTTATGAGTATTTTTGAAGTGAGAAGCATGATATTTCGTATACCGTTTCTTACGTGAAGAAATGCATTTACGCAAAACAAAAGCGCACGGCCGCGTCAGCGCATAAATGAACAGGGTCACGTTTTCACGGCGACCATGTGCTTCAACCATATCTACGCGCTAAGGCCTCCCGTAGATGCTACGCTGGGGACCCTCGACTTGGGGAGCAAAATCTCCATCCTTCTGTTGTGAAGCGATGGCATAATAACCCGCTTCCCATCACGGGTATCTTCTACGCAGGTTGCGGTAAATGCCTCCGCGTCTCTTTCTTGTACCGTGCCCTGTTCTCCCGCATCGGATCTTTGAAGCGTTAAGTGCTCTCTCTCTTTGCTACTTACGTCCTCTTCTTTCTTTCTTGAGCATTAGTATTTAACAAAAAGTGAGGACGGCATTCCACGACTTTTCACTTCCAACCATGGATCGAATCAAGCCCGGTAGTAATAGTTTTCATGTGTTAAAAATGAAGAAGAATATAGACTGAAAATGGTCTTAATTACACGCAGATGAAACCGAGGGCACAACTAATATTGAATACTAAACTTTTTTAATTAAAAACAAAAAACCGACTTCAAAAGAATATACGAGTACTATAAAAATGCACTAAGAAGTAAATAAATAATTACTTCATTAATCTACTTCTGTTAACTTCGATATATTTTAACTTTGTTTTAAATAAAATACTTACCATGCTTTTGTTTTTCTAAAATAATTAGTGATCCGCGTAAAAAAATTCAAACTCATGAAATTGTGAATAAAATCCGATTCGACGCACAGTTTTACTGGCAGGTATTTGAATTTGTGTGACATATCTTTGCTTTAAGTTAGTACCAAAAAAAAATTAGGAAACTAATTAATGTTCCGCATAAAATAAATTTGATAACTTTATTAGCCAGTGGAACATATATAAAACGCGGGAGCAGCCACGGGCACACAGCTTGTATTTATTTATATTAATAATTTTTATTTTAAGTGTGTTACATATTTACATCCATTTGAGGAATAAGTGGTAGAAGAGATCCACTTGAAATACCCGACTACGCTGGGACGTCTCGTCATTTACAACTGTCGTGCCGTGATGAGGGTGTTATATCTGCCCAGGGACACGGTATCGAGGTCACAGACATTTCATTAAGTCACTCGACTGCCATCGTATCGAATGTTATATAAAAAAGTTAATTAATATAAATAATATAAATATCATTTATAATGTGAAATATTTGACAATATATGTATATATATATTTGTATAATTAGTCCGATATACGCGACCGCGTCTGCGTTGTTTATTATCTTTGAAATATATATACACGGTATAGGCTCAGTGCTTTGACCACAATCTACCCTGATTGTAAGTGACGATGTGGTCCAGGATGGTAAACACACTAAGTCTAGAGGTACTGTATCTCAAGTGATACTGCCGGAACACACCTATTGGTATTTAGCGACAGGTTTACAAACTTGAGGGATATGCCCTCCATCATGCTATGGTTTCCTCACTATGTTTTCCTGCACAGAAAGATTAGGCTGATTTCGGAGTTGGAGAAGTGGGCTCGGACCCGCATCCGTTGACGCGGAATCCGGCCACAATATCCACTGCGCAATAATCGCTTTAATGCGGCATTCATATGCCCTTTTATATAACTTAATTGTTTCTAAACAATCTTTTTTAACTTAAGAGCGCCCTCTAATGAAATTTGTACTATTGACTTTAGAATTAGAAGGTGTACTAAGTGAGACATGACAACTTGGGGAAAAAACATTCTACTTTACATTACATAGACATATTACAGGCTGTTCACACATAAATAAATAAATGAATAATTTTAACTAGATTAGCGTCTATACGTATTTCACTAAATTTTAATTAAATCATTTGTCAAAATGTTTAATTCATAAGACAGCCTACTGAGAGGAATGCGCGCGGTACGGGTAGGAAGGTTACTTAACCAAAAAATATACTATTTGTTCACTAAATCACAATTTAGCCGACTTGCAACTTATGACTAAAGTGGTTGTTTACACGCGTCGTTTTGGTTAAAATTAAGTATAATATAATATAACTAAGTATAATATCCTTGGATTATGACATACACTTACCTAAAGCAAGTAATCCAATGCAAAAATAAACGTACAAGCTAATACAATAATAATAAATACGTCATATACAGCAAAAAATATCCTAGTGTATTTCAAATTATTAATTACATCAATAGTTCTTCATTACGATCGTGCTTCATAAAACAGAAAAAAACTACGTGTATTTGCAATAAATGAAGTATAAAAGAATACGTCCAACGAGTTATTTAATTTATTATTAAGAAAAATTACATTAAAACTTACCTAAAGTAAATATTATTTTTAAAAAAAAACATAAAATACAGTCCGATGTACACCACGATCTTTCTAACCAACTTTTTACATAATCTGCAAAAACAATAACACGTAAAAAGGCTGATTTAAAAAGTTTCAATCTTAAAAAAACGTACGATCCAAGAAAAAGTGAGTAAAAGTCGTTCCCGTTCGTAAACACTCCGTATATAACCCCGCTTTCGTGAACGGTCGGGGCGGTACTGGCCGGTCGACAGCGCGGTAGCTAGAATCTGCAAGTGATAGCTTGTTCGAACTTTGAAATTTAAGGATCGGTTTTTATTGCTGATCGTATCGCGGACAGTAAAATTTTTATTTTAAATCGAAATCCGTCGAGTCTTGATGTAGCTCTACGTATAAATAAACACTCCACAATCCTCAAAGCAATTTTTCAATTTCTGCAGCTATTAAAACTGGTACGCTAATAACACAACGAGGTTGGCAGCTGACTGTTTTATTAATTATCTAAAACCGCCCACATATACAAATACCACAAATACCCTACACATTTCCCCCCTTTACATAAATACAACATTACAAATACATATGAACACTTATGAAATATACAATCAATATTAATACAGTTATACATTATTGCCTTCTACATGTTTTGGCGCGTTGGTAGGCACGCATCGCTCGAGCCGAGGCACCCGGCGGTGGAGGTGTCGGAGACCGACAGGCACCTTGCCCGATCGCGGTTCCTGCATCGGAATCCTGTCCTTTACTAGTATTCACCTCCGACCTCTCCCCCGGTACCTCTTCCCATGTGTCCTCCCCACCTGTATCTGCACCGCTATCTTGCTTTACTGTATTATCATTATTCTCGCGCGAAACTAAACTAGGCCGTGATAGAGAGTATCTATTGGTTGGGTTAACCGAGATGATTTGATCTTGATGCCTACGCCATTGCAAGCCATCACCTGTAGTAACTTTATACGATACAGGTCCCGTTCGTTGTGTCACGTTACCTTCAACCCATTTACTATTTTTATCGTTGTAGTTTCGGACTAGGACTGGATCTCCTACATCCATCTCCCGGTCCTGCCCTCCCTTGTTTACGAGCTGCCGCTGTTGAGCTCTGTGTACGACGGCGGCATGGTCCGGCCGCAACGCGTCCAGGCGCCCGCGCAGTCGCCGCCCTAGCAGCGCCACGGCCGGCGACACTCCCGTCGTCGCATGCTCCACGTTACGATATTGAAATAAAAATTTAGATAACGCTTTTTCTACCTCTTGTCCCTCATATATAGCCCGTTTAATTGCTTTCTTTACAGTTTTCACAGCATTCTCTGCTGCTCCGTTACCTTGCGGTCGATATGGTGCTGACGTCACATGTTTTATATAATTTATATTACAGTATTTCTTAAATTCTAGTGATAAAAACGGTGGTCCGTTGTCCGTGACAAGCTGTGACGGTAAACCAAATCTTGCAAAAATAGATTTCAGCACTGTTACAGTAGCCTTTGCGTCTGTTCGTGTCATTGATATAGCCTCAATCCACTTTGAATGCGCATCGATCAAAATCAAATATTTTCGTCCTCCGCATTCTGCGAAATCTGCATGAATACGTTGCCAAGGTTTCAGAGGAAACTCCCACGGGTGCAAAACCGCATGTGGAGGCGCGTCCCGCACGGCGCGGCACGCATCACAAGAACGGCACACGCGCTTGATGTCTTTGTCTAACCCGGGCCAGTATACATAACTACGTGACAAATGTTTCATTTTATTTATTCCTAAATGCCCCTCGTGAATGTCCTCTAAAACCCGACTACGCAAAGATGGAGGAATCACTAATCTATACTTAAATATTAAACAACCTAAATCCAGTACGATATCTTCTTTCCGAGCAAAATATGGCTTCTCCTCTTCACAACTTGTCGTCGAAGGCCAACCGAACATTACATATCCTTTAATTTTACTCAAAATTGTATCTTTAGTAGTCTCCCCCCTTATCTCGTTAAAATCGACAGGTATCGTTTCCTGTAATAAGTTCGCGTAGCTCATGGTTTCTGTGTGCTTGCGCTCGCACGGTCGCGGCAACCTAGACAGAGCGTCCGCGGGCCCATTCTCGATAGATTTTACGAATTTAACTGAAAAATCATATGCAGCCAATCGAGCGGCCCACCGTTGCAACCTACTGGCTGCCGTTTGCGGTATTCCTCCTTTTTGTCCAAAAATATAGCTTAGTGGCTGATGGTCAGTGCGCAAAAGAAATCTACGACCGTACAAGTACTGATGATGTTTCGTTACACCAAAAAATATCGCTAACGCTTCTTTATCGAGTTGACTATAATTTTTTTCAGCTGAATTAAGCGTCCTGGATACATAGCTGATCGGGCGCTCGCTACCGTCCGGGTAGACGTGCGCTAGCACAGCGCCCAGCCCGTACGCACTACTATCTACAGAAAGAACAAGCGGCCGCGATGCCTCGTAATGTGCTAACACTCTATCGCTCGAAAGTGCGCGTTTTGAAGCTAAAAAGGCATCCTCACATTGCTTACCCCACTCCCACTTAATACCTTTCCTAAGCAGAGCGTGTAAGGGGTGTAATATTATGCTTAAATTAGGTATGAACTTGCCATAATAATTTAACATCCCTAAAAAACTTTTTAATTGAGTTACGTTTTCAGGACACGGGGCCTCCGAAATAGCTACTAGTTTTTTCGGATCGGGGTGGAGACCGGTTTTGTCAATAATAAATCCTAGATACTTAACCCTATTTTGTAAAAAACTACACTTATCTAATTTTACTGTAAAACCCTCATTACGTAATCTTTCTAAAACAGCACGCAAATTCTTTAAATGAGATTCCGTGTTGGACCCGTGACACATATGTCATCTAGAAAAACTACTGTATTGGGGATACCTCGGAGTGTTTCCTCCATAATCTTCTGAAATTTTTCCGGTATACAAGATAAACCAAAGGGAGTGCGGCGATACACGAAAGTTCCCACGTGTGTGGTTATAGCTGTATACGGTTGTGAATCCTCCGTTAACATCACTTGCTGATAACTTTGTTTAAGATCGATCTTTGAATACTCCTCTCCCCCGCTCAGAGCAGCAAATAGCTCTTCAATCCTAGGCAGAGGGTAGGGATCGCGTCTGAGTTTTGGGTTTATCGTTATTTTATAATCTCCACAGATTCGTATATCGCCACATTCTTTTACCACGGGTACTATAGGCGTGCCGTATTCAGAAGACTCGACCCGATATATAGTGCCCTCTCGCTCTAACCGGTCCAGCTCGCGCTCGACCCGATCGCGCAACGCCAACGGCACCGGCCGCGCGCGTACATACACCGGCACACTATCCGTTACATGTAATGTAATAGTTTTCTTACAAGTTCCTAAATTGTCCGTAAATACTTCTGGGAACTCCACAACCATTCGGTTCAATAATGGATCACTTGTTTGCTCATTAATTTCGTTTAATCGTATGGTCATGTTTTGAATTTGTAGAGCGCGTATCCACTCACGTCCTAGCAACGGGCGTCCCCCCCATCACGAATTACGTAGAGATTGCAATCTTTAACCGATACATTTCCGAGAACTAAATTTACTTGAATATATCCAAGTGATGTAATTTTTGAACCGACGTAGCTACGTAAGCTTAGACTATCTGGTTTTATCACTTTAGAACTAAAATAACATTGATAAAAATCCTCGCTAATTGTCGAAATTCTGCTACCAGTATCAATTTCAAACGAGAAGAACCGATCGTCCACTTGTACAGTAATAATATAAGGTCTATCCCCCTTACCGTCCACCTGGATATTGCCAAAGTCCTCGTTACTGTCACTGTCGTCACTCACGTAATATTGATGGGAACCGACACGTTCCTTCTTACACATTAATCTTAAATGGCCCCGCACGCCACACGCATTACAATTGTATTGTGCAAATCGACACTTGTCCGCCCGATGCGGCTTACCGCATCGCCAACAACCTGTAGCCGACCCGGCAGCATCGCGAGGACCCGCCGCAGCACCGCTCCGGCTCGCGACACCGCCCGCGCTATAGCGCGCGCCGCCGCCGCCCTTTGCACCGCGCTCTCTAGCGACGCACTCCCCGCTGTCCATCCGCCTCGTGCTTGCCCGGTGCAGGCCGTCGCCTGCCGTTGCGTCCCCGCAGCCGGTGCCCGCCGCAGCCGAGACTGCGCCCGCTATTGCACCGCTTGTCTCGGCGTGGCGCTCCGCCGCCTCTAACGCCAGAGCCAACTCCACCGCCTCTCTGTATTTAATTGTTTTCTCGGCGAATATTCGCGATCGCATCACCTCACTCTGTAATCCCGACACGAACTGATCACGTAAATTCTCTTCCAGATTGGTTCCAAAATTGCAAGTAGTCGCAAGGTGTTTTAAATTGTGTAAATATTCCGTCAGCGATTCACCTATAATTTGCCTTCGCATACGAAATACGTGACGTTCAGCGATCTCGGAACGTTGTGGTTCTAAATGTTCCGACACGATCTGTACTAATTCCTCGAATGTTTTTGATTCTGGATGCGCTGGAGAACACAGATCACACATCAAAGAATACGTATTTTCACCGACTACAGTTATTAATAATGACACCCACAATTCCGGTTTCACTTCGTTTAACAAGATATATTGTTGTACGCGGCGAATATACGCGGGCCATTGTTTAGAATTTGTTTCAAACGGTTCTAATTTACCGATAGGCATTATATTCTCGAGATTTTTATGCACAATTACTACGAAAATATACGCGAAATTTCAACTCGTCGCCAATGGTACGCTAATAACACAACGAGGTTGGCAGCTGACTGTTTTATTAATTATCTAAAACCGCCCCACATATACAAATACCACAAATACCCTACAAAAACGAAAGAGTCTATAGAGTCTATTCTATGTGAATCCTAGCTTTCGATAAAAAAAATTAATGAATCCACAGTTAGCTACCGTCATTTGTCTTCAAGCATCCATTGTTATATTCGAGCAGCTTCACTTGAGAGCCAGTTAGGTTTAAAGTATTTACCATTTTGTGCCACATCGTGTTAGGTTTAACTTAACTACAATGGCATAGTGTATGCGACAAAGTTGCATGAACAGCCGAGTTGGAAGGAACAATATCGATAGAGCCACTAAAGTGATATCATCAGAGAAAAGACTTTGTGTGTCAATGCTGGTTCTGGTTATGGTACTGTGGTTAATGTAAACGTTATATTGTCAAAATTGTGATAAATTATGACATGAATCTTATTAAACCCTGAGCTGTGTTTGAATTTAAGGTAACGCCTACAATCGTCACTAAGCATTAAATGAGTTTGTAACAAAAGCACTGAATTTATACCTGGAATATTTAAAATATTTTCTTTGTACTTACAGTTTATGGTTTATTGACTACAATTATGCTTTATTTGCATCCATTAAGTATTTTTTACGTTATCCGTTTTTAAATGCAGATGGATTTTATTATATTAATAACTTCGCAGTTTTTTATAACTTTAATTTATTGTATACTATTTTATTTAGCGTAATTGAAACACTGGTGAAACCTTTAGAGCTATTTAAGGATATTAAATTTACTATGATTATATAATTAAAAAAAAAAAGTGATAAAAGTTAATTATTGTGAAGTAGTTTAGGATGACAATCACTAAACCTAAATGGCTAAAGCTATCAAGTGATGATGCCGTTATACAATTGGTGCTTGAAGACAGGGTTTCAAGCTTGAGGGTGGTAGGTACCCAGTTAGGGGTTATTAGAAAATCCCTATCAGCATGCTATGGTTTCTTCACGATATTTTTTTTTTCAATGAAAGCTCAGGATTATTATATATTTTAATTCGAAGAGTGGGTTCAAAGCTACGCCCATTGACGCGAAATCTGACTGCATTACTGAGTTATCAAAATTAAAAAACCTTTTTAATGCCAAATTTACCTTCGTTCCTTCCCAATGTTAGTAATAGTAAGCAAAACTCTTACCCCACCTCCCATAATTAAGTAAATATTGGCATAATTGAGGAAAAAAATGGATAATTCTATAATGTAAAATAAAACTTGAATGGTTAATGTAATACTGTTATAATATTTGAGTCATATATATTTTGTTCAAAACCAGTTTGTGTTGCTTGTGATGACTTGCGACACTGAGACGTGGTCGCTTAATATGGGCCTAATTAATAATCTCAAAGTTACCCAAAGAGCAATGGAGAGGGCTATGTTCGGAATTTCATTGCGTAATCGAATCAGGATTGAGAAGATCTGCAAAAAAGCCAACGTATCTGACATTGTTCCAAGAATAGCTAAATTTAAGTGGCAATGGGGCTGGGAACATTACTCGTAGAACCGATGGCTAATGGGCTCACAGACACTCGAATAGCTGCCGCGTACCGAAAGACGCAGCCTGGGTAGGCCTCCCACAATGTGGACCAACAATCTGATGAAGGTCACGGGAATCCGCTAGATACGGGTGGCGCAAGACTAGTCGTTGTGGATATCTTTGGGGTAGACTTCTTTCAATCCAGTACCAGTGGACTTCTTTTATTTAAATGAATAAATGGGTTTTTTAATGTGTGTTTCCCGAATATTTAAACAAATAAACTGCTAACGTAATCAATACTTACAGGCATTAAAATTTCATAGATTATGATTGGGTTCTATTTATGTTCTTACAATATCAATGGTATTATTGACGTTGACGAATGTCGCTAGTGCACATAAGAGTTCAACACAATGATGTTATTGGGTTTGTGACAAATAAATAAATTTATATTAATTTGTATGAAATCGCTGTCATTTAACACTAAATATATGAGGTGAAAACCGCACGACCGCGTTTCGCGCGCCCGTTCGCATTCATCGAATTATAAATTTCGGGACAATTTATTCCCAATTTCGGCCATTATTCAATATGACGCGTTCGAATTAGAGGGATTTTTGATTACAACTTGTATTAGCATACAACGAAATTCTTTTGAATAACATCACTGTATTATATTAATTTAAAAAAACCGCTGGATTACCGATTAACCCCTTTAAAAAATATAAAATATTTAGCAATGCAAAGTAACGACATAGTGCCTGATGATAAGCAGTGGCAATCACTGTGATATCCACGCGTTATTGTCTCTATTAAACCGGCTACACACTGTCAGATGTCTAGGTGTGACAAAAAAAAAAAAACGATTCGCTATGTCACTAAAACTACCCTAACGCATTGCGAAAAAATAAAAATAAAACTATCTCTATCTAATAATGGGTCAATATGTAATATTTTGCCGGAGAAGCGATTAATGTTTGATGATAAACTGTAATGTAACACTGCTCGTTTGTCTTATCTATTGGTTTTTTAAATATAGTAATAGCAGTATCATTAGTTGAACTAGATGATACTGCCGTGTCACTTAACCTATTTTTATTATATGCTATCAATGTAGCTATGTCTTGTTTATACTTATTGGAAGGGTACATCATTTTTTGGGTCAATATAAAGTTATTAATAAATTTGTCACTATGACGACATGTTAAATTGTACAAACATTTATTTAACATAAAGTTTATTGAATATGGGAAAGCACATAGCATTATTTTTCCAACAGTCAAATGTAACAGTTTTTCTACGGATTTCTATAAATCAGTCTTTTTTACCCCTAAACTGTTACCTATTAAAATTAAAATATTATCAATTATTTGTTTAAAAGTAGCACCTGGGATACAGTAATTAATAATATTCTGTTTTAAATTCCGTGCTAACATCAACCCTATGCCCTTACCAATTCCGTCACTGAATTCTAATGTCTTTACAGTACTGACATCAGCATCTGCATGCAACAGAGTAGGAAGGTTTTTTATATATTTTTCTAGGTTAGGCGTAATCAAATTAGGTAAGAATTCAATTACTTCAGAGGACTGAGTCAGTACAGGAATAGATCTTTGAGCTACAACAGACTTTGGTGACTGCATGTCGCATAGGGACCCAGAGCGATTGCAATCACTCAACATAAACGGGTTGCTGCGTGACTCAAACCCTAACAAGTTTATCTGCAACTGATGCTATCAACTCATTTGCCGATACCATATGTTTATATAATTTATTCTGTGAACACTCATATTTTGAAGATAATGCCTTTAAATAATCTTCTTTAATTTTTAAGTCAGCCTGTAAACGCTGTATGTCTCCACTATAAACATCCTGACTTTTTAACAATGTTGAATTTAATTGATTTAGTTTTTCTCTTAATGACAACTTTTCTGTTTCCAAAACAAGAAATGATTTAATATTTTTATTATACTTTATTACTATATTTTCTTAACTTATTATGTCTAGCCATGATAGGTTGGACTGAGCCCGAAGCAGCTTGTTGGTAAATGCGAGACTGTACAGGAGTACTCTCAAATTATTCATCGAAAAGAATTGGTGATTCAGAGGCTTTTTTATAATTTACCTGCAACTCTAAGTCACTTATAACTTTTTGGGAATTATTTAAGTCATGTTCTAGTTTACTGATATGATTGAGAGCATGTTCATGAGTCTCACTGCAGTGGGTTAGGGACAATAATATATTCTGCGTTTCGTCAAGCTCAGCTATAGTGTCCATTAATTCAATATGTTGTTCAGCTAGCTAGCATCCTAGCTCAGTAAGTAACTTTATAAGCACTCGGTGCGAGCTTTTACATCTGCGCCCTTAATAAAATATTTCAATCTTACTCTGACAATAAAATAGACAAATGTCTCTACAAATATAGGTGTATCATCCAAAAATAAAATATTTATTCAAGTATAGGTGCTTGGTAGAATTTAAGTAGGTTTAAATAAACATATGCAATGTATACTGCTGATAGTAGGGCGCTTCTACTACACTCATATACTATGATAATTAATAGGTATTGTATGCTACTACCTACCATGCATGAGTCCCGTTTCGAACGGGACCGTCCCTTGTTTCGGTCATCTGTCCTATTATCCCCAAATCGCAAAAATGTCCTCAAAACCGCATTAAAATTATGGATAATATCGAATTATTAACAAACTTCTATGAAGATCTTACATCAGCGTTAAGGTTAGCTTAATAGCGCTGAGGATGCTCTGTGCACAGGAGTCTCAAGTCCGTCTCTGAGCTAGAGCTCTAAACGCGTTGGGCCACGCTCTGAGGGGCCGAACCCTATTGGGATTGGAGCGACGAATGAACTCTTCCTTGTGCCCGCTTTAACTAATAACAGGGTTTTAGAGTACAGTGGAGGTTTAGTCAGTAGAAAATCTGACATAACACATCCTCCGTTGCCCGACGGGGTTGAGTATTCTAGGAAGATTTCCCCTCTTTAAAAAACTGATGTCCCGTTTTTACTTTAAAAAATACAAGACAGTCATGGAGGGTGCCGACAGAAGTGAAAAGTTGAAACTATGGAATAACTGTATAATATGTAATTTTTAATTGTAATTGTTAACAACTAGCTATGTTCCAGCGGCTGCGCCCGCATTTCGTACATTCTTCACTGCATTTTTTTTATATATGAAACCCTAATTTTTGTTTAGTACTAAGATAAAGTAAAAATACTTCTCATAAATTCAAGCACTTGCCCGTAAAAACTGTGCATTGAATCGTATTATATTCAATTTTTATAAGTTCTAATTTTTTTACGCGGAACCCTAATTATTTTCGAATATTAAAAGTACCCTACGTTACCCGGAGTAACGTCAACTATCTACTAATAAAAATCCCGTCAAAATCCAGCCAGTCCAGCCGTATCCGGAACAAACAGACCCACAAACAAAAATTAAAAAAAAATATTTTTGGTATAGCTATCGTATATACATTAATATCTATTTAGTAAAAATTAATTTTAACATTACAAACAGACACTTCAATTTTATTTATTAGTATATATCAGTACATACGATAGACTGCGTAAGTATAAATTGTACTGTTTATCTCTGAGCCTAAACACTTAAACGGCATCCTATACTTGACAAACTGTTGCATGTTAACAGCAGATGTCATAGTAATGGTAACGTGAATCTATAAGTTTTTCCCTTAGCGAGAATCACTCAAAAACGCTAAAGAAGTTTTTACTTCAATAAATGGACACATTTTTTTACAGTGTATAGCCTCGGTCCTTTGACCACAATCTCACCTGATGTTAAGTAATAATGGTGTCCAGATTGGTAAATACACTAAGTCTAGAGATACTGGTACTCAAGTGATGCTACCGGAACTCACCTATCGGTATTCGCCGGAAGGTTTTCAAATTTAAGGGTGGTAGCTACCCAGGCGGGCATTATTAGAAAATGCCCTACCATTATGCTATGATTTCCTCACGATAAGCTCAGGCTGTTTTTATAGTTGGATAAGTGGGTTTGAACCCGCGTCCATTGACGCGAAATCCGTACGCACTACCAACTCAGTCATTATCGCTTTAGTACGTTATGGGTAACCTAAACTTGGTCCTGGTCTGGTGATATCTGCACTACTCCAAGGTCTGCGACCTGTGGCCTAACTATCCTTAGCTATTTGATGTCGTAATTGTTCGTGGACTGTACTTTATTTAGCGGAATCAGTTTTTAGAAATCTAATTAAGAAAAACTGGAGTTCATCCCATTTCGATATACAAGCGATACGAAGTCAATCTAAAGTTTCGGTACCGAGTTAATAATGATTTCATGAACTACAAATCAAAACTTGCGGGTCCTATCGTACGAGAGCTTGCGGTAGGTAACTAACTAATTGGTAAGTTTTCTGCTTAATTTAAAAGTTCTGGTATAATGGTCCTATCACACTGGTTGTTATTCTTTCTCACTAAATAAATGGTCGGTGTAACTTTTGAAGCGATGAGTGCACAATTAGTTATGCCTTCGGCTTCACATCGACGAAGGCAGGTACGATACCATCTATACAATTCTATAATAACTATGAGCTTTCGATGAAGGAAAAGTACTTGAAGAAACGATAGCATTTTTGCATTAATGCATTTACTATCCTGGATCACATTGATACTTAACATCAAGTAAGATTGTGGACAAAGCGCTGACCCTATCTATACGAATAATACAATTGCAGACTTTACGTGTCTGTTCATGCCCGATTTTTGTGAAAAGAATAATACATTGCAAGGGATTTAAAATAGTTAATTAAGTAAATTTCTATCATTTTTAGAAATGCCTGTCTATCCGTTTGGTTGTGCGAGCATCAATTAGAAATTACTAAGTATATATGAAAAAATAGAATTAAAATTATAATAATTTTAAAAATAAAACAATTATAAAGCATATTCCGGAGTGCATCAAAATATTAATTCATTAAAATCGATCTTGACGATTTGAACTATCAAAAGTTACAGTAATTTGAATGAATGACACGCGGCGAATTGTATGAAAGAAGAGTTTAGTCTTATTCGAGAACAAAAAATTGTCGGATTTATTGAAATTGAACAAAATTACATAATCTATACTAATAAATATTATTGAAGTGTACGTTTTAATGTCAAATTTTTTTTTTACTTTACCTTAGTTCTAAAGAAAGTAGGAAAATAATTAGTATTTCGTATAAAAAATTTAAAACGTAGTGAAGAACATATGAAACGCGGGTGCAGCCACGGGCACACAGCTAGTATATAATATGTTAATAGTATATAGATATTAAATATCGAACACATAGTAAATGAGAAAACAATACAATATTATAATACAATAATATAATATAATATTAATACAATATTCAATTCTCATTTAATCTATTATAAAGAGGCGAAGTCTGAGAGTTTGTATGTTCCGGGACTGGTCGGTATATAGATAAATTGGATCTGGACGGGAGGGGGCTATGATCTGCATATTTTGATGCCACGGGGTGATTACGTAAGCTATTTATTTGTAAATCTTCGTTTTTTTTTGCTTACAACTCAAAAGCATGCCAGTCGGAAAGATAATTGCTACAAAGAGGGACAGAACGTTTCATATATGTATGTCTACAAACCGCATACAAATATGAGCAGACGATTTTGTGTTATGAACTTGTGTATATGAACAAACAGAAGTACTATATTTATGTATCGATGTAAAGGGTTATTCAAAGTTATATTTGAATTCATTTTTACCGATGCTTTCATTGCATTTTTACAAAGAGAGTAAAAATTTTATTTCACTACACTCACATTATATTGCGAAAGAGGTTTATGTTGTGGTTAGTTATGGAGAGATAAATTGATTTGGTTCGTAAATGGTTTATAAGGCTGGCATGCATCATCTAAGCTTATATTTGACAAAAGTCAAATCCGTAGTTAAATCTAAATTTAGGAAAAACGTGTTGCACCATCCGAGTTTAGCTTAAATTACGTCATAATTTAACTGTAACCATAAACCACGAAATTTGGGCGTTTAAAATTTAAACCAAGTTTATTTCGATTGTCATGTCATCTGCCAACGATATTTAAGAGATCCTATTATTTATATTGTACAAAAATATGTCTCTATTGTAAGATATTTCGTGGGAATTGTCTTCTAGCGATGTTTTCTCTTTTTGTTTCAAGCTAATACCATCATTTTTTTTACATACAATAAAATGTAAAATGTTTTTATGTTTATCAATAAGTGTTTGAATATACTTAATATTACTCAGCAACAATAATAATTAACATGTCTTTCATTAGGATATATATTACAGTAATAAATGTAAGACAAATACAATTTTTTTTTATTCTTGATAAACTTACTTGGTTTTTACAGTTAATAAGATTTGATCCATAACGAAATATATCCAAAATCTTCGTTTTAGTCCAAACTGATAACAATAACAACACGTTTGTTTTCTATTTATCAATATTATTTTTGACATTTTTAACGATGTTACCATACATAAAATATTCTCCTTAATATTTATTAGGAGATTGATGTATCTTTCAACTGACAACCCTTTTAACTTTAATCCTTACTAAAAGTTGGGTTGTGCACTCGAAACTTTGCTACTGCTATGATTAAAGATATAGTAAAGATTAAGTTTAAATTTTAACTTTACTATAACTGGACATTTCGTGCACTCCACTCTTAGTAAACGAATATTACAATGATTACAAATGTCAGTTACAATGGTCAGCCGCTAATGGTCGATAACGTGCCGTGGAGTTGCGTTTTAAGAGGACATGCGAACGGTAACAGGTTTGAAAAGTCGGTATTTCAGAAATGTTTTGCTATCGCATTGCGCTTCAAAGAAAGAGTTATAAAACACGAAAGGGACATCTGCAGCTCGGGCTGATTTTACCGTATGCAGAATAGAGGAAAAACACCGCTTCGTAGTACCCTGTTTCCTCATCCGAAAGTAATTTTATTTATAAGAATTTTATAGAATAAAACAGATTTTGACTATGCCTCTACGTTTTGCTTTATATAATTTCATACATCAAATTTGTTTTTTGAACGTCTGAAAATGACGGTAAATATAAAGCATCTTTATCATTATCAAAGACTCTTAGTTTCTACAATAACCAATATGTGGAAAAATCAAAACGTACGGGCATGACGGTGGTGGATATTTATCATTTGGTATAAACATATTTACCATAGTGACATTATCCAGACAGGAAACAGGGGAACTTGTTGGTATTGAATAAATGTCACTAGCATTTAATGGTCAGAAACGGACTTGTATAAAATACAGGTTTTACAATAATATATAAAATTGCATGATACGCTTTAGTAATAAATTATAGGTAAAAGAGCTGTTCGGTTGTGCAACTCCGTACAGTACAGTTACTGTGAAAAAATACGCAGCTTGTAGCACCTTACGGTATTCTATTAAGTGCATTTTTATTCATACTTCATATTATTATCGTCGGTAGCTTTTTAAGCATGAGTTACCTAGTTGGGCATAATTAGAAAATCTTATGGTTTTCTTAAGATGTTATCCTTTCCAGAAACCTTAGGATCATTATGGAATTTGATAGGTTCGAACCTAGATACATACGTCGATTGATGCGGAATCCACCAACATCACCAACCGGGCTAACTAATAGCTTCATCGCTTTGCATTTTATCGAGGTAATAAATAAAAGATACTAACAAAAGATATATAACTCTAAATAGCGTTTCTAAGTTACAACAATCTAGGTCCATACACGTAACATAAGAAATACCAGCCAGTATTTCATAAATTCAATTGTCAAATGTATTTATTTTAACTTCTGTCTAAAATGAAAGCGTGAAAAAAGCCTTTAATCTATACTAAATTTGACCCAGTGGTTGAAATTCGACCCCGACAATTAAGGAAAATGTAAGGAAAAAACATTCCCATAATGTTTTAATGGAAGAAGCGTGTCAATAACTTCTAAATGAAAGAAAATCGATTGATCGACTAATTTATATTCCATTAGATGCAATAAATGTTAAAAATATTCTTTACAAAAAATGAATTGTAGACCTGCTAACATATGTTTTAAAAAAATGTAAATAATTCTTACATTTCGTAATTGATAAACTATCTAATATTATCATCTTGAACTTCCGAATATATATTTTCCAGTTCTGGTTTACAAACTTTACAAGTCGCAGAAAAGTATTAAAAATTTAAACTATACAATTGTGTTTATCAAAGTACACATTAAAAATAATAAGGAATAACCCCAGACGACGGCACCCATCTTAGCTAAATATTTGATTTGCACTGAGATGAGATTTAACTTGGCCGTGGAATTATGAACGTCTGCTAAAGCCGAATGAGTACACACAGTACATACGTTAAGGGCCTACTACTAAAAGGGTGGATTTATTATTTATTTGACAAATGAGTCGAAATTAACAAAAGCGGTAAAATAAGCCTGACCTATTATAGTTTTTGGCAAATAATAATAATTAATTATATGGTATTGTTTTGACGTTCATATAAACGCCTTATCGGGTCTAAATTGAATAAAGAATTTTTGAATTTGCATTTGAATCCACAGACTACGTATGTTTGTTTTAGTTTGATAATATGATGTAATAAACAATTGTTTGATTGCTTAAGAATCTTTAAAGTACTCATCGATTTAGTGTATTCTTCTGACCAATTTATTCATCTTGAAACTGATAACATAATCTTTGTATAATATAACAAAATGTAAACTCAAAATCGAGAGTCCTGTAACTCGATTCATAAGCCATCTAAAAGACATACGGTCAGACAGAGGATAATTGGTAAGAGTCATAGAATTATTCATTATTCTCATGCCCTGTTCCCAATTCACTTGAAGTCGGCACAATGTGTTTTCTTCTTCCATACGTCTCTATTACCCGTCATTTCTATGTTTAGTCCTTTTTTGTCGTCACACGCTCCTTCCGCACTTTCTTTGACCTTCCTCTACTTTTCCATTTTTCCACATACATATTCATTACTATTTTACCCACATGCGCTTCCTCTGTTTTCATTACATGCCCATACCACGTCCATTCCCTTTCAGCCGTTGCTACATTTAAACTCCCTCGAAAATATATTCATTCCTGACTTTATCCATTCTTGTGCCACCACACATCCATCTCAACATTCGCATCTCAGCATTCGTATCTCATCCATGTCCTTCATATCCCAGCATTCTGATCCATACAATATTTGACAGGTCATATTATGGGCATTTCATTATATCCTGCGCTTTAATTTAAGGGGCATTTTGGAGTCACATAACTCCCCATACACATGACGCCATTTCATTAGGGTAAGAGAATAATTGTAAAATAAGGATAATTTTTATTAAAAATTAATGTTTTACTTTTATAAAGTGTTTCAACCCTTAAATGATGAGGATTAGACGCAATATGTTACGTATGAAATTTTAGATTACCGGAGATCAAGATACACTGGATTTCAGTCTGATTTACATCCCTCGCGTCTCGTTTAAATAAAACTTGTTAATATTAGCTAAACATGATTTTCATGCCATTACATATTTATATTATCTATACTAATAAATTAAATTGAAGTGTCTGTTTGTAATATCAAAATATCATTTTTTTCTCCTAAATACATATGAAAGCATATACCTATACCAAATATGCAAATTTATTTTTTTTGTCCATCTGTCTATTTTATTTCGGCTAATCTCCGGAAAATTTTGAAAGGACTTTTTTGACAGATAGCCGAATTTATTCTGCATACCTTAGGCTACTTTTATTTTTCGCAAATATTTACAATTCCTCGTAAAGTTCAATTAAAACTCATAAAATTGTGAATAAGACCCGATACAATGCACTTGCAAGCTCATCTGCAGCTACATTGCCAGGAAGTCCTGCATTCCCTGGGTGTCATTAGAGAAAAAACTGTAACACTGCAAACTAATCATATTTCATCAACCTTACAGAGTATAAAAGTATGTACTCTCATAAAGTGACAAAACACTTGGATATTTAAAACTGTAAAATACCGTATCTATACCGGATCGCGCAGGCGTAACATCCACCCCGGACGCGGGTAATAAGACTACACGAAAACTCAATTAAACTTTACCAACAACTTTATAATAAAATTCATGAATTACTTATACAAAGTAAGTAAACTGGAGGGTAACTGGAGACTAACCGGTCAGTGTATTTTTTTTCCTTATTTATCAGGTCCTGTTTGCCTGAAAATCATATACAATTATTATTAAATAGAAGAATCTATTATCATTCTCATGCCTTGTTCCTAAATCATTTGGGGTCGGCGCAGTATGTTTTCTTCTTCCGTACGCCTCTGTCAGCCCTCATCTCTTCATTTTCTCCTTTTTATTTCATGATGTCGCTCACACATTCCATACACAATTTGGCCTTCTTCGTCTTTTCCATCCATCCACATTTCTTGAGATTTCGCATGTTTAAGTCATGAAAATTAAATTTTTGTCAACTTTGTTACAAAATGCTAGTATTTGACTAAAATCTTTGCCGAATAGAAACCAATTGGCATTCATTGCTGACGATAGTAAAAAATTTAAAACTATAAAATAAACACCTCAAAAATCTGTAGAATGTAGTCCTCTTCTACTCTTGCCCAAGAATTTAAAAAAATATATTAAATTTTAACTTTATAATCGAACTTGATCGTTGATATGATGGCCTTACATTTCCAACATGATCAAAATGTTAGCTTAGACCATAAGAACTTTATAAAGGATGCTCTATTTCGTTGGTTGTGTACAGAAACATTTGACAAACTTTAACCAATTACAGTTGTTCGTTTACTTTGATGAGTTCAGTTGATTGCGAGCGTAAAACGTCATCGAGATGGGACGCGCCTTATGGCAACAGATAGTTCACTAAGCTTTACACTTTTTATTCATTTATTTATTCAAATTTAATCTATATCAATATCAATATCAAAATCCAAAATTCAATTAAGGCCGTGGGGAGGCGCTCGTGAACGTCAGAACACCGGCTCGGAAAACAATCCAGTCGAGAACAGCCGAATAGAAATTCTATGTATATGGTTTATTTTTTATAATGTGAATACACATATATAAAAAAAACTATACCAAGATAGAAAGCTAAGAAATTTATTAAAAAATTCAAACACTTAACACTCAGTAAAACTAACCATAGAAACGGATTTTGTACCTAATTTTATGACTTTTAATTTTTTACGCGGAACCCTAAAATCGGTCCAGCCATTCTGAAGATTAGCCGGATCAAATAGACAAACAGACGATGTTTTTTTTTTTTTTCAAATTATAATTTTAGTAAAAATCTGTTATTTTGATATTGCATACATAAACTTCAATTTTATTTATTTTTATAGAAAAATGATTGAAATTTTTTAATTTGTAATTATTGTCCTATTACTTATTCTAGGGCGTTCCAAGCTGAAAACTCGAACGAGTAAAGTCACAATAATCTCCATGTATAATCATCCATCAGTCTGGATAGTATATTTTACGGAACGTGTCTATGTAGTTAAATAAACGTTTGTCAATGTAAACCGAAAACCGACACGCATAAACGAGTCACCGTGACAGTTCTTAAGGAGTGTTCGTGGGGATATGCTAGCGGCATTTATTCCATACAAAAGTAGTCCCCTGTTTCCTTCCTGGATAATAGCGTTATTGTAAATACGTTTATACCAAATGATATATATCCACTACTGCCGTTTTGAATTTTTCCATAAATTAGTTATTGTAGAAACTAGGAGCCTTTAAAATTGATAAAAATGTTCGTTTTTACCGTCATTTTCAGACGTTCATCAAATTTGATGGATAAAATTAACAAAAGCAATACAGCCATAGCCAAAGTCTTTATTATTCTAAAACAGAAATAAAATTAAAAATCGGTTCAGTTTTGGAGGAGGAAATAGGATACTACGAAGTGATGTTTTCGTCTATTTTGCATACGGTAAAATCAGCCCGAACTGCAGTTGTCCCTTCCGTGTTTTATAATTCTTTCTTTCTTCTTGCTTTTTAAGATATTGTCATAATGATAATCCTTCTACTCATATCTGTCAATACCATATTTACATATATTGACACCATGCACCCTACGCCTTTTTACATTAAATTCCCATTTTTTTAAATCTTATTCACACTACTCCTTAATTCAAATTTATTAAAATTTATTTTCTACTTTTTAGATGGATTTTCTATAAATGCGTGTTTTTTAGTTTTTTTTTTTTCAAACTGTTATTTTTCATTTTTTAGTTGGATTTTTTATAAAAGCGTGTGTTTTTAGTATTCGGATATAAGATACTAAAAAATCGCTGATCCTAAAAACCTAGTAAGGATATCAAGACTATTTAAAATGTTGAATTATCATCGGTCCTTCATAAGTATGCCAAATTTCGAGTCAGTCCGACGATTTCAAGGTGGTCAAAATTATATTCAGAGTTTCTATTACATAGGCACATACGTATGAAGCTAATAACAGCGTTTTAAAAACACTTCATGCCATCACCATCATCAATCCACGCACCATATTATAGCTAACAAGTAAGTACGCATAAAAAGTGATTTTCTTTTGTTGTTTTTTTAAACAGATTATTTTAAAATAACATTTAATTGCCCACTAATCTAAATTTTGTGCATTGAAAATACTTTAAAAGTATTAAGAAATTTTATAGTACTGCATGTAAATAAATTAAAGTGGTTAAATTTTTATTTCATTCCTGTTCATTTGGTAAATATATTTTACTTAATAAAATACTTTAAATAAAGTATGTCTACATTTAAATATATAAATCAGTAATTTCATATGTTATATTATTACCATATTTTATTAAATTTTCTCCATTATTTTTTAAGTAATTGGTTATTGAATATTAATTAAATTATTAAGTAGACAAAAAAGACAGCAAAAGCTATCGTAATGTCTTACAGATTTTGTTAATAATTCTAGAATATTACTTGTCTTTCATATTTTATTATCAGTCAAAAATGTAAAAAAATCTTTATTCAATTTAGACCCTTATGAAAGTCTAAACACTACCACCGGTTTGGAAAATAACCCAGTCAAGAAGAGCTGGCAAGAAACTAGATTTGGTTCCTTTTTTTATGCATTCAAATATAAATAGTACAATATATTTTTAAATAAAAACTGAACAGATCATAGTTGCAACCATTGTTAGCGGAAGCACAGAGAGGAGTGTAAATTACATACATCACTATAGTTCAAGTAATCAGTGGCTAGAGATATATCGAGCGACCTATCTGAATTCTATATCAAACAAGTAACTACGAGTAATTCACAAGACCGATAACGAAGGTATTTTAACTTCATCCGAAAATACGTTATATCCGAAGATTAAGTCCATATTGGAAAAAGATAATCTTCGTTGAAATGTTTGCTTTAATTCCTTCGAATTATCTTGTAGCAACGCTCACCGTCTGAGACTTCATGCTGATATTTGTCGGGATTAAGTTTGGTTATTTCTAGTGTCGGGGCCAGTAATTCGGTTAATATTTTGACATTCGACTGGTTTTTTATCGTTCGCATATAGCGATTTCTGTGCACAATGTATTGTTTTAAGTGAAAATATTTTTTAGCAGCGTCGAGCGATTCTCGGTAGGGGACAATCTCATAGATTCGCGTTACCAATGCTATGACGTCACCCGTCAACATGGTACAGTACGTCAAGTATAAAATGGCGTTTAAGTGCTGGCGCTTAGCGATAAACAATTGAATTTATATTTACGCACATATGTATTGATTATGAATAAACTGTATGTTTTTTTTAATTCATATTCAACGTATTATAGATATTAATGGTTTTTTAATACATTCGGTATTTACACATTGTACGTGGTTTTCCTTTCTGACTGACTATTTGATTACAATGAGCGAAGTAATTAGCCAAACTAATAAATTTTATTTTTATCTGGGAATTAAAAAAAATATTCCAGTTTAATTTAATGTTCAACGTTTTATATTTAGATGCTAATATAATATACTAGTTCATACCCGCAATTTCCTACACTTGAGCTTTTGCATTTTCAAAGGAATTATTTTTCTCATCTGGATTCGAAGCGAGCCAATTTGTTTTATTCTATTCTTATTTATTGGTTAATTACTACACATCCCATAGAGAAAAGTGTCGTTTGAAAATACGAACAGTAACTAAACTAGTATATCAACGTCTCAGTCAAGCATAAGACGTCCACTAGTGGACATATGTCTCCATCCCGATTACCATAATCACCACGCTTTGTAGGCGGGCTGCAACCACAGTAGATATTTTTGGTAGTCAGAGGATGCTGCTGCCTATCCCCTGGTTTATATCCCTTAGTCGCCTTTTACGACACCCACAGGAAGATATGCGGTGGTACTATTCTTAGCCGGCACCACACACTAGTATTCAATTGAAGATCTCTTCGGTTCGGAAAACATTCTAGTCATCTAGAAGAACCGGCAAGAAACTCGATCTAGTTTTTTTTAATATGCTTTATTTATAGACCTATCCAACTCATAGTTAGAATGATTGTTAGTAGATGCTCAGAAAAAGGTCTCATTTCCAGATATCACCATCGTTCATATAATGTTTCCAGATATCCTCCCTATAATAACCTTGGCAATTTAAAACTTGCTTGACATGGGGCCGGAACTTATTGTCTGGTAAATTGATAATCTATTATTAGTTTTATGAAAGTCCGATATTCAAAGTAAGAAGTGTGGCATTTAGTCTACTTACTTTTGGTTAGAAATACATAAAAATCTCAACCACTGAATAGATTTAGATGAAATTTGGTGATGAGATAGATTCCACCGAGAGGGAGAGTATAGGCTGCGAATTGTCTGAAGTCCACGCAGGTCATGCTGCGGACACAGATAATAATTTATATGAATGTATAAACTGAGACAATTAACCATAAGTATATGCAATCTAATATGTGGTTCGGAGCTGTCGTTAATTTTACATACCCCGAACCGGTTTCGTTACGCTCTATTGCTATATTATAGCAGTATTTTATTGTTTAGAACAAATTATTTAAGCAAACCTTTAATAGTCATGAACTGACCGAGTCGTTTGCCTTTATATGTATATTACATAAAATACACTTATATTAACATATTACCGGAAAATAGTACTAAAATTAAATAGTAGGACAAAATGAATATTTCGCCTTTTATGAAGCAAGTAAGTCGGTATAATTTTTATTTGCAACCGTTGTACCTTTTTGTATTTTTGGGAGATAGAGTTCAATCTGAGAGTTGAAAAACTCCATAAGACCCCAGATATAAAGAGTTATGATTGTTATTCAATCTGAACGATTTATGTAAAGGATTTATGTAAGTTATGTTTATGTAAAGGATTTATGTATGCTATATTTATGTAAAGGATAGCTAAAGTAAGGTACTTATTATTGCTTTGAAACTATTTACAGCATCTTCAGATATCCGGAACCAAGTGTATCGTTTGTTAGAACTTCTCTTTATAACTCATCCGATCGATTACCAGACCTTCGTCAATCCACCTTTAAAGTCATTCTAAATGTGAAAACATCTGGATAATCTAGGAACTTGTTATCCCTTATACACTAGCATTGTGAAATGGTATACAGAGGAAGGTTATCACTCTGGGTTATAGTGCTCTTCAAAAATGGACGGAATGCTCTTCAAGGCCGACAACGTAACAGTAATGCTCCTGGTGTTGCAATTGTTAATATGTGACAGTAACCATTTATAATCAGATGGGCCGTTTTTCTGTTTATTACTCTTTGAAACAAGTGCATTTATTTAGTTATATATATTTGACAATATCGTGAGAAAATTCAGAACTACTCGTAAACACAATGCCGGATAACACTTAGTAAGCAACTGTAATAATTATAACCATAAGGAATTTTTATAAACCCATTTATGGAATGTTTACATTAAATTGCATTTACAAGTAAACCGTCAAATTTTTAGTTAGGTATAGAAATAATATTTGAAGGTACCTACTTACTGGTCCCTTATAAATTTTACGAACCATCTTTTCGTTAATAATAATCTTTGCAACCTTTTCATTTCCAAGTTATTCGTGGCAAGCTCACCGCAGTTAGCAGCATTCTCTGTTGGAGGTGTTACTGGATATCCTAATGTTATATTGGAACAGTTCAGAGCTAATGACAGCTCTATACATATGGATCTAGACATGTCGTCTTGGATAGGTAAATTATCAATTTGTAATTCAAATTAAAATAATCATCAAAAAAAAAAAATTTGTCTATTTGAATTAATAACGTGTAATGACACTAAAATCACAAGTAGTATTTATGCTATTTGTATATATTATTATTTGTATGACAAAACTGCAAACAAAACTAAAGTATTGTTAGTTTTACAAGGGCAGTAATTTGGCAGCCGTGTGGTACCACCTTAGAATAATGCCACCCCATATCTTCCTGTGGGTATCGTAAAAAGTGACTAAGGAATAAACCAGGGTATGGGCAGCAGCGTTCTCTGAGTACCACAAACACCTACTGCGATCGCTAACCCGCCTGTCAAGCGTGGCAATTCCCTCCTATTTGTGGCAGACCTATGTCCAGCATTGAACGTCTTTTAGTTGAATCAAATTAAAGTAATATCAGTAATTAACTTAACATATGAAATAAGCCAATTCTTTGTTTACAAAATGAACAGAGTAAAAATGAAGGGAAGGTAGAATCTTTCTAAATCCGTGTTTGTACTCTGTTGATGTGACAAATAAATAAATAAATAGGATAAAGGTAATATGATATGAATAGTGATAAATTGAAATTTTTTAAATGTTTGCATTTTGATTTGATTTTTATTTAAAAAAACAAGGCCAGAACATCACAAACAAGCACCCGCCGGCTTATACAGAGAACAATATTGTAAACTACTGTTGAGTGGCTCTTATAAACAAAATTAATTTCAGGTTCCACTCATGGCTTAGCTGGTATTCCTAGCATTTGTACACCTGTCATAATGCAAAGAATAGGACGAAAATTGCCATTCATAATAAGTTGCATCTTGATCATCATAGGATGGGCCTTGGTATTTATGACGGAAAATATTATGGTCATAATTCTAGCCGAGTGTATCCACGGATTCGCTGTCAGCAGTATTATGATTATCAGTATTTTTGCAATAAGCGAAATGGTAAATCCAAAATACAGAACTATATCGATCACTCTGTACACAATTAATCAAATATTGGGTATGTCTGTAGTTGGCATCATTGGCAGATACGTTCACTGGAAAAATGTGAGTTTAATTATGTGTTCGCCCATAGTTATATCTCTATGTATCGGCTGTGTTTGGCCAGAGTCACCGCATTGGTTAGCATGGAAAGGAGAATACGATAAATGTGAGGTTGCTTTTAAATGGTTGAGAGGTATAGATGATGTAGCGCAAAAGGAATTGTTCGCTCTTTTGAATGCGCATAAAGAAAATGTTAATGCTAATAAAAGTAACAAACGAAATAGAAGTTTGCTGGAAGTTTGGAAACAGTTATCAAAGAGAGATTTTTATATACCATGTTTTCATAATTTTATTTGCATGTGCTCATTTTTCTGGAGCGGTACTTTGGTTGTTCTTATCTACGCCATGGGTATGATCCGACAAGTTACTGAAAACGAATCTGCTGCATTCTATGGAATGATTTTAATTCACATCATTTCGACAGTTGGCGCCTTATGCACGACATTCCTTTTAAAAGTGTTTAAAAATAAAACAGTTTATTTATCTAGTGCTTTGGGTGATGCTGCCTTCTTATGCGCAGCTAGTGTAGTAACTTATTTACAGTCAATCGACTTATTATCGAAACAATCATTATTAGGTCTATATAGTTTAATAGGTATTATAGTTGCTGCCAGTTTGGGGTTATCAATTTTACCTATATCTTTATCAGCAGAACTTATGCCTGTTAAGCACAGAGGATTAGGGGGAGCTATGTTGATAATAATTACAAGTATATTACATACTTCTTCGTTGAAGTTATCTCCTTACTTATTTGTGTATATAGGTTTACGGGGGACATTTATGCTGTATACAGTAAATCAGATAATCTGTACTTTATATATTTGGAAGTATGTTCCAGAGTCCAAAGGACGTACTTTAACTGAACTAGAAGATTATTATAATTATGGTAAATTCATACGTAGAGATAGTGTAGCTCGTAATAATGCTAATGAAACATTATATTAGTGAGAAAAAACTTATTTTACTCATATCACTCAGATACAGTCCTCTTTTGGCTCCCTTTTTCAATCTTTATACTATCACCATCAAAGATTAAATTTGTATGGTATATCAACAATAGTAAAAGTATATTCGTCTACTGTCGAATATCTCTAATTTTCTAACATTGTATAAAAAAACGTGTTATCTCTATTTGTGTAGTTTTGAGACATTTTAAATTCGGTATTCGATCCAGTACCGAATCATCTCTTCATTTCAGCACTATTTTAATTTAAAGATAAACGAATTTTCTTCAATGTATAAAATGATTACTTACGTACATTAGGATACATTGTTTTAAATTAATTGTACTTTATTATGTATTTTATATATGTATGTATGTATATGTATATCTTTTGGTTAATTATTTTTCTACATATTCATATAAGTAAATATATATATATATATATATATATACATATATATATGTATATATATAATATTTTCTACATATTTTTCATATAAACAGTAAAAATTTCTTTTTTATTTTAACGTTGTTTATATAAATCGGCATGTGCTTTTAGTGCAGAAACACATCTCGAGGAAACTATAGCGTGGCGGTTGTGCATTTTCTAATATTTCTCGCCTGGGTAGCTACACCACCCTCAAGTTTGAAAACCTGTCGCCAAAAATACCAATAGGTGTGTTCTGGGAGTATCACTTGAGAACCAGAACTTCTAGGCTTAGTGTGTTTACCATCCTGGGGTTTTCACTTAACATCAGGTGAGATTGTGATCAAAGCACGGAATAGCCGTGTAAAAAAACAATTACGTAAGCTTATTACTCATTAGTCTTCATTTTTGTTAATCAAAATTATGCTAATACTTTCGTTAATCACGGGGGGAGGAATAGTTTTGCTCAAGGAATAATTAAAAGGGGCCTTACGTATGTACACACCTTTTTGTGTGTCAGACAAAACCTTTTTTTTTTTTGTAAACTGTTGATCGGAAGGGTATTGTTAGGTTCATCGAACTATTGGGATAAGCGTTTAGGGCGCTCCGTTGGATGAGTGGAATATAAATCTGCTGCACCAAAGTAATACAGGCCTCGGCTAAACCGGTACCTTAGATGTAAGTTCCATAGAATTCGCTCTAGTTATACTTAAGTTAAAAGAATCTTTAAAAAAAAATATTTATGTTAGAAAAAACAAAAAATAACATATAAGTAATTTTTGAAAATACATAAATTTGACGTCTCTGCGTTTATTTTTGATTAATATTCCTATTTAAAATTATAATTTCTTCACTCTTGAATTAAATTTGATAGAAAATATTGTTTTTCTTTGCACTACTATTTTTTGTCCTGTTGTAATTAATTGTAATTTTAAAGTTAGGTACGAATATATATTTATTTATAGATAAATATATTTGTATGGCTTTTATATGTCCGGTAAAATGACTGATTGAAAAACAGCGCTGTTTTATGAAGACAGCCATAAATGGCAAATGCTGACAGCAGTCATTATTACCATTTTTTTGTTTTTGTTTATATAATAGTAGTTTTCCGTGTTAATTTTTAATTCTATTGCAAATAAATAAATAATACGAAATGCATTTTCTTTCTTTCAACTATGGATCTTCAAGTTCCATACAAAACCTACGTGTAGTGTGCAGGAGTGGGAAGTGCCGCTTAATGTACGTTACGCTAGGAAATGAAAATGTAATTTTATTACACTAACGGTGGAAACAGAAGTCTCCCCAGTTGAGGATCAGAACACTTCCTGCCCTCCTGTAGGAGAGGGTAAGTTATAGAGAGTATATCCAAGCTGACAGAATCATATGAAGGAATTTAAACATCTACCGGGTAGATTGCTTGCTGATTGTTTTGACATTTAAGTAGTTCAAAGGAGAGCCCAATTAAGGATCTTCCACAATTTAGCATTATTATTTACCATTACACATACTATTCAATGATTTTGGTGAGTTGAAAAACAAACTAAAAGACGTGTATTGAAGAACAATACTATCAGAAGATAAACGTGTCATTTTATTCTTAATAACCATGGAACTACGTCGTAAATCGCAACAATTGTGCAAATAAATTAATTTTACTTATGTAAATACATAAATTACACTAGTAAATTTTATGATTTGTCAAACAAACGCATGAATATAGAATTAATTGAATTTATTTCGCGGTTGTCTCTTACCATCACATAAGTTTGCAAATTTTTTAAATCTCTATAACCTAACCCATGGCTCCCAAGTTGTCCTTCTTTAGTTGCATTTGTCTAAATAGCATTCCTTTACTACTAAAGAAACTATAGGAAACAGCGTAAATTTCAAAATAAAAGAAAATCGTGCCAAATATTTTCATCCATTCAAACGAAAGACGTCCACTTCTGGATACTGATCAGGGAGCGGGATTTGGAGCGTGCTCCCAATTCTAAAATATCTTCACTTATTAAGAAAACTTTGATACACCTGTAAAAAGATCTCATTATTTTATTTATACTTACAAATAAAGCCATATCATAGTTTTTTGTTTTATATGATATAGCTTTATATGTAAGTATGCAAAGGTAAATAAATTTAGTCTATTTTTCTCCTTTGTTTGTCAACAATTTTTTTCGTTGGTTAATTGCTTAAGTTTAAGTTTAATTGCTTAATAGCTTTAGTTAGCAATAAAAAAATACAAACCGTTTTTATTCTCACATTTTTAATCACATAATTTTTATCGACATCTGTAAAGTACTAGTGACTAATAAACATTCAAAACAAGTCGAAGAATTGAATTATTGAGAATTATTAAATCGATTCATTAGAATTAGTAAAGCATTCATTTGTTCGAAATTATACGATAACTATTACTATTCATTATAAAAAATCCCCATCCCTACGGTAGTGGCGTTTTATGATGTCACTTACCGTTTTGATTACTAGTAGAAAAGATTTAAAAAAAATGAATCTATGAAATGAAATATAAAATTTATTTTTTACTTTTAAGAATTAAAATTAACTTGTTTAAAATACATAAGAACTAAATGTGCGTATTAGCTTAAGTAACTGTGTGTGTAACTGAGTAAATTCATGTAATAAATACGTCTTAATTGAGAACTGGCATTTAATTGATATCCCACTATCCTGACACGCAATAATACATTATGCAAATACAACGTTGACCGATAAAATCGTTCTGAATGTATATTATTACTGACAAACGCACCAACTTTTATAACATATAAAGTTATTAATTGTGATTGTGTAATAGAATTGTTAATTCAAAATATAACTTGGCACGAAAGGAGTGAGACGTTTTAAAAATTAAGTCAGCATTTTTAAATATCCATAAAAAATCGATTATTATTATTTGGAAGAATGGAATTTCCACCTTTGGTTAAGCAAGTAAGTGCAATTAGTCTTTTATTTGACTATTTAACTATTAAGTATTTGCATTTACTGATGATGGTAAAAAATAGGGTGTTATTAATTAAGAGTTACTATAAAACATTGGATACGCAAGACCGATGTGCGATTTGCAAAAACCTTCCAGTATATAGTAATTTAATAATAGTTATAGCGTCACGATCTTTGGAGATATTGCTTACGCAAAAAGACCCCAACTTCGGTTCAAAGATAGTACCAAACGCGACATGCATACGTTTTCCATATATCATCGTTGTTGCCAGAAGTTGGCAAAAAATCGTGATATGCAGAAAAAGTTCTTGTTGACGGCTGCAAATTGCATGACTCCGTCTGGTTTAAGCAGCTCTCTGTGAAGCGCGTATTACGGCATAATCGCTCTGAAAATCTTAGAGTTGGATCTGTTTGGATGTGCTTGGTGGTGTGGTCGTCGATGTCACTCCCGTAACCGCTTGGTAAGCCACCAGAAAAAGTTTTCCCGGTATGCTGGCTACAGCATCTTTCGTAGATGATCAAGGCAGTATATTTATACCTATAGGGTTCCAAATATTTCCAATTTCCAGGAGGTTTAGTACTGCAATTTTTCTCCTTTATTATTAGCACGGTAGTAAAAAAACAATTAAGTAATATCAGTCAATTTTAACAATGCCTATATCACCGTCATAACCACTATAACAACAAATTCTTAGTATATAACCAGGAATAGAAATCGATGGTACAATAAGAGCTAGTCTGTTTAGAGAGCCGTTCGAGTTAACTTTGAAGTAACAATTTTAAATAAGTCATTCAGTCTAACATGCAAATTATGGACAAGTTTTCGACAAAACTGACAAAAAATCTATGTTTTCTAACTATGACAAAATTCATGGATAGCAAGTAATATGGTGTGTAATAAAAAAATAAATATGACAATAATTACCACTCGTCATTTTCCTAATCTATCCAATAGCTCCAATGAGTAGAAATCGTTTACAGAAAAGTAAATGAACATTGACACTACTGGCAGTAAAAATAATATCTTTTAAATAATTTTCTTGTAAAATTTGGAACGATTTTATTTTCTAGTTATTCGTTGCAAGTTCACCGCAACTAGCAGCATTTTCAATGGGAGGTGTTATTGGATTTCCTAATGTCATATTGGAACAATTTAGAGCCAATGACAGCTCCATACATGTCGATTTAGACATGTCAACCTGGATCGGTGAGTTAACAATTTTATATTTTATTTCAATAAACCTTCATGCAAAGTTTCATCTATAATACATTTTACCCCTTGAGCCTAACCTAACCTAACCTAACCTGACGTTTACGCCAGCTTTCATTTTATTTTCCTATTGTCTCATTTTTATGGGTAATTGACGTATTAAATTATGCTAGCATAATGACATCATGATTAAAATTAGAAAAGCGCAATTGTGCATCAAAAGAGATATGGATTAAGTTTTTTATTTATGTCAATAGTAGTAATAAGAGTAATAATAGCTGGCACCAATTTTTGGGCAGGTATTTAAGGCTAGCTGAAAACTTGTCCCATACCTCTCCTATTTATTATACTCCAAATCGAAGCTGCAGACCTGGCTGATTAGTAGCGGGGCTAAATCAACCCCTAATTTTTTTTTAATGTTTTTTTCCTAATAATGTGTTTGAGCCAATATGCAATTTTATATGTTGTGGTTTAATATTTAAAGAATAAAAAAGACCTGACGAAGGCCTGGGTTTTAAAATTGCCAGACGCGTGCAAAAATATTTTGCAAAAAACATGTATTTGAATATGAGGCGACTTGAAATTTTAAGGATATTAATAACTAAAAGTTAGATTCTCAAAAAGACAGATCATTTTGGTGGGACTTTCTACACACCAGGTGATCTAACCAGGTAAGTTATTTATAGGTTCAAGTGAGTAGCGCTATAGGCAAGTCATAGTGTGTGAAAGAGAGCGTTTATCGGCAGCTGTCTGCGTTCTTACTTACCGCGTTACTGTTGGCTCTGGCGTGGTCGCGTGACTTACAATAACCAAAAAAAAAGTTTAATAATTAAAATAAAATATGAATCCTAAAAAAATAAATAAAACAAAACTTTTTGGTAAATTAATTTTCTAAAATAAATGTCTCTTATGATTTCTTGAAAAACCAATATTTTTGCAATAATGTCAAATATTGAAGTAATTCATTACATTTAACTTTCTATTGACATTAACTAAGCAAGAAATTTTGTAATGATAAAAATTTGTACGGTCGGGTGACCCCTATCAGAAACGAAGTTCTTAGTTAAAACAGAAATGGAAAAACAAAAACAAGACTATATAATGTCTAGGTACATATAATAATTAGAAAAAAACTCGTTGTGAAGAAAATATCTTAAATTATATTATACCGTCTTAATTAAAAATTAAACATCGTGCCACGCCATTTAGTGTTCAAACTTTGAACGTTTAACAAATTACTTCAGTGAGAATCCGATTTAATATTTTAAAATAAAGGGCCATCTCTTATTTCTAGTACAATAATAATATACAAAGAACAGAAAACTGCAATAATAATAACAGTCATCACATTAGACTATACATTAGGCACTGTATAGCCATCATATTATGCATACATACTATACATAAAAACAAAAACAAAAAAAAAATATGTGTCAAGTATAACTAGTATTTGCGTAGTGGCTGAAAATATTCATTCAAAAAATTTGGTTTGTAAAATTAATCTATTTCTAAAAATGTTATTTAAATAACTTTAAAGTACGTCAAAATTAAACAAAAAACCATACAGAGAAGATAAATATACTTACTGAAATGTTTTATGATTGACTATTTATATATAGATAAATTTTGTGTAAAAAGCAATAAAAGTGAGATTTTTGTATTAAGTTATGAAAAGTTTTATGTTTAGTAAAATTAAAAAAAAAATACGCCCGCGGTTTGGCTCGAACCAGCAACCTTTCGGTTAACAGCCGAACGTGCTAAACAATTGCGCCACGGGGGTGATATCTATTTTACTGAATTTTAATTATAGCTACAAAAAGCTTACGCTTTTCTTAACGTTACGGACAGTTTTTACCAGCTAGAGTAACCTTCTGCAACGCCACCCATAAGAAAATTCGTTCCAAAAAAAAATAAGACAAATATGGCCCATTCAACACAATCATTTTTATACAAACTGTTTAACACAAATTTACAAAATGTTTTATTTTTTACTCCGACGTTCCAAGTTCAAGTGTCAATAGTAACGCGGCAAGCAAGAACGCATACAGCTTTCGATAAACGCTCTCTCTCACACTACGGTTTGCCTATGCGCTACTCACCCACATCTATACATAATTTGTTAGATCACCTGGCAGATAGGAAGTCCCAACAAAATGATCTGTCTTTTTGAGAATCTTATTTTTTAGTTAATAATTAAAATTTCAAGTTGCCTCAAATTCATTAGATATTTTTTTGCAAAGAAATTTTGCACCCATCTGGCAATCTTAAAATCCCTACTAAATCGTATGGCTTATTTTTTTTATTCTTTAGACATTAAACTACATATTTAAAAAAAAAATTAAAACATTTAGGAGTTGATTTAGCCGCACTACTCACCAGCCAGGTCTGCACCTCCGAGTTGGGGTATAATAGGACAAGTATAGGACAAGTTTTCAACTTGACTTAAATATGTACCCAAAAATTGGTGTCAGCTCTCTTACTATAAATCTACTTATCATTTCAAATATCTTTCACATTCAATAGGTTCATACAATCATATTTATACTAAATGTCTTGCTAAACACATTGTTGCTTACTGAATAATCCTTTATAAATAATTGATTGATTGATTTCAGGTTCCACCCATGGCTTAGCCGGTATTCCTAGTATTTTCACACCTATCATAATGCAAAAGATAGGACGAAAGTTTTCATTCATCATTAGCTGCATCTTAATCATCATTGGCTGGACTTTAGTCTACTTTGCGGGAAATATTACCACCATACTCGTAGCTGAGTGTATCCATGGATTCGGCAGCAGCAGTATTATGATTGTCAGTATTTTCACCATAAGCGAAATGGTAAATCCAAAGTTCAGAACTGTATCCATGACACTTTACGGGATTAATCAAATGTTTGGCATGTCTGTAGTGGGTATCATTGGAAGATATGTCCACTGGAAAAATGTGGGTTTAATTATGTGTTCGCCCATAGTCATATCTTTGGTTATCAGCTGCAGTTGGCCAGAATCTCCAGAATGGTTAGCATGGAAAGGAAAATACGATAAATGTGAGATCGCCTTCAAATGGTTGAGAGGTACAAATGAACAAGCTCAGAAAGAGTTGTTTGCTCTTTTAAACGCTCACAGAGAAAAAGTTTTATCTAATAAAACTAGCAAGCGAAATAGAACATTGAAGGAAATTTGGATGCAGATATCTAGGAGAGACTTTTATATACCTTGCTTCCAGAGCTTCGTTTGCTTGAGTTCCCTCTTTTGGAGTGGTACTATGGTTGTTCTCATCTACGCCATGGATATGATCCGAAAGGCAACCGAAAATGAGTCTGCAGCATTTTACGGAATGATTTCAATTCATATAATTTCGGCTGTTGGCGCTCTTTGTACTGCATTCCTTTTAAAATTGTTTAAAAATAAAACTGTACTTTTATCAAGTACGTTGGGTGATGCCATATGCTTATTTGCAGCTTGTGTAGTAACATATTTGCAGTCAATTGATGTATTATCAAAACAATCATTATTAGGTCTATATTGTTTAATATGTATAATGATTACCACCAGTTTGGGACTATCTACTATACCTATTGCTATGGCGGCAGAACTTATGCCTGTTAAGCATAGAGGTATAGGAGGAGCTATGTATATAATATTCGCAAGTATTTTACACACTTCTTCATTGAAAATATCTCCCTACTTATTTGTGTATATAGGTTTGTGGGGGACATTTCTCTTATACACGGCAAATCAGATAATATGTTCTTTTTATATTTGGAAGTATGTCCCAGAAACTAAAGGCTGTACTTTGACTGAACTAGAAGATTTTTATAATTATGGTAAATTCATACGTAGAGATAATGAAGCGATTAGTAATCTTGACAGTAAGCTGGATCATTGAATAAATCTTTTTTACAAATAATACAATTTACCGGGATTTCTGAGCTTTTATAGAAAATATATATGTCAAAATTTTATAAATCTTTTTTTGTAGCATTGAATGTTTTATAGCTTATATTAAATTTAATTATAGATATCAACATCATCATCCTGCTCCCCATTTCCTATTTGGGGTCGGTGTAGTATGTCTTCATCTTCCAAATATCACTATCAGCCATCATATATTCATTCACCCCTTTGAACCCCAAATGAAAAAAATCTCGATTTTGACCGTCATTTTCAGACGTTCGTAAAATTTGATGAATAAATTTAAAAAAGCAAAACGCCATACAGCCATTGCCAAAGTCTTTATTATTCTAAAAATTTAAAATCGGTTCAGTTTTGAAGAAGGAAAGGATAGGAAAGGAAGGAAAGGAAAGGAAGGATACTACGAAGTAATGTTTTGTCTATTTTGCATACGGTAAAATCAGCTCGAGCTGTATTTGTCCCTTCCGTGTTTTATAATTCTTTCTTTCTTCTTGCTTTTTAAGATATTATCATAATGATAATCCTTCTACTCACATCTGTCAATAAAATATTTATATATATTGACACCATGCACCATACGCTTTTATACAATATTTTTTTTTTTTCTTCTGTTATTTACACTATTCTCAAATTTATTAAAATTTGTTTTCTATTTTTAAGTTGTATTTTCTATAAAAGCGTGTTTTTTAGTTTTTGGATATCATATACTAAAAAATCGCTAATCCTAAAAACCTGATAAGAATAACAAGACTAAGTATTTATAATATTGAATTGTAATCGGTCCGTTATAAGTATGCCAAATTTTGAGTCAACCCGACGATTTGAAGGTGGTCAAAACATATTCAACGTTTCTGTTACATAGGCACATACGTATGTAGCTAATAACAGCGTTTTAAAAACACTTCATGTCATCACCATCATCAATCCACACACCATATTATAGCTAACAAGTAAGTACGCATAAAAATTATTTTCTTTTGTTGGATTTTTAACAGATTTAATTGACCACTAATCTAAACTCTGTCTATTGAAAATAATTTAAAAGTATTAAGAAATTTTATAGTACTGCATGTAAATAAATTAAAATGGTTAAATTTTAATTTCATTCCTGTTCATTTGGTTATATATTTTACTTAATGAAATCTGTACATAAAATATGTCTACATTTAAATATATAAATATGTAACAATATATGTATACATATTATTAACATATTTCATTAACTTTGGTCCATTATTTTTTTGAGTAATTGGTTATTTAATATTAATTAAATTATTAAGTAGACAAAAAAGTTAGTAAAAGCTATCGTAATGTCTTATAGATTCTGTTAATGGTTCTAGAATATTACTTATCTTTAATATTTAATTATTAGTCAAAATTAAAAACAATCATATTCAATTTAGACCCTAAGAAGGCGCTTATGAACGTCAATACACTATCACCGGTTTGGAAACTAGCCCAGTCGACAAGAGCCGGCAAGAAACTAGATTTGGTTCCTTTTTTTATGCATTCAAATATACAATATATTTTTAAATAAAAACTGTACAAATCATAGTTACAACCATTGTTAGCGGAAGCACAGAGAGGATTTCAATTCCATACATCACTATAGTTCAAGTAATCAGTGGCTAGAGATATATCGAACGACCTATCTGAATTCTATATCAAGTACCTACAAGTAAATCACAAGATCGATAACGAAGGTATTTTAACTTCATCTGAAAATACGTTATATCCGAAGACTAAGTCCATATTGGAAAAAGATAATCTTCGTTGAAATGTTTGCTTTTAATTCCTTCGAATTATCTTGTATCACCGCTCGCCGTCTGAGACTTCATGCTGATATTTGCCGGGATTAAATTTGGTTATTTCTAGAGTCGGGGCGAGTAATTCGGTTAATATTTTGAGATTCGACTCGTTTTTATCATTCGCATATAGCAATTTCTGTGCTATGCATAGTTTTAAGTGAAAACATTTTTTAGCAATGTTAAGCGATTCTCAGTAGGGGGCAATCTCATGTATTCGCGTTACCAATGTTATAACGTCACCCGTCAACATGCTGCAGTACGTCAAGTATAATATGGCGTTTAAGTGCTGGCGCTTAGCGATAAATAATACAATTTATATTTACGCACGGTATGTATTGATTATGAATAAACTGTACGTTTTTTTTAATTTGTATTCAACGTATTATATAGTATTATTAATATTTATATTATTATAAGTATTAACGTATTATATATTAGTATAGTTATTAATGAGTATTAATACATCCAGTATTTGCACATTGTACGTGGCTTTTCTCTGTATTTTATTTTTCACAATGAGTTTTATCAGAATGAGCGACGTAATTAGCCAATCTAACAAATTGTCCTTTTATCTGAGAATTTAAATTAAACAATTTTAGTTGAATTTACTGTTCAACGTTTTATATCTAGATACTAATGTAATATACTAGTTTGTACCCGCAGGTTCCTACACTTGAGCTTTTTCTCTTTCAATAGAACTCATCTGGATTAGAAGTGAGCCAATTTATTTTATTGTATTTTTATTTATTGGTTCATTACTGCACAGACCATAGAGAAAAGTGATGTTACCATAATCAACACGCGTTGTAGGCGGGCTGCGATCACAGTAGATGTTTTTGTACGCAGACGATACTCCCCATCCCTTGATTTATATCCCTTAGTCCTCTTTAACGATACCCACGGAAAAAAGGTCTCATTTCCAGATATCACCTTCGTTCAGACAATGATCCACTCTATAATAACCTTTGCAATTTGAAATTTGCTTGACATGGGACCGGAGCTTATTGTCCGGTAGATTGGTAATCTCTTAATAGTTTTATGAAAGTCAGTTATTTTCAAAGTAAGAAGCGTGGCAATTTAATATAAATATACTTATTTCTGGTTAGAAAGTCATAAAACATCTCAACCACTAAATAGATTTAGATAAAATTTGGTACTGAGATAGATTGCATCGAAAGGGAGAACATAGGCTGCAAATTGTCTGAACACCACGTAGGTCATGCTGCGGGCACAGATAGTAATTAATATAAATGTATATGCTGAGACATTAAATCATTATTTGATATATAGAATGTACTTAAGAAGCATACTCTGAACCGGTAATGATAGTGGCTCAATACCAAACTATTTATAGCATATTTTCTTATAACAAATTATTTACTAACAGACTTTTACTAGTCACAGAGTGTCGTTTGCCTTTATATATTATACAAAATACTCTTATATAAACTTAATACTGGAAAATATTACTAAAATTAAAAATAGTATGACATAATGAATACATCGCCTTTTATGAAACAAGTAAGTTAGATTAATTTTTTATTTGCAACCAGTAAATAGCTTTTTGTGTTTATGGGAAACATAGTTCAATCCGAAATTTGAAAAACTGCATAAGACGCTAGAGACATCGAGAGTTAATCATGATTGTTATTCCATCTAAATGATTAACGGTTTAAGTATAGGATAGCTATAAGTGAATTTCACATTTTTAATGTGAAATTATTTACAGAAACTTCAGACCTCCAGATATCCAGAACCATGAGTCTAGTTTGTTAGAACTTCTGTTTATAAAGTCTATAAGAATTAATAATTAGTAACCTTAGGAAGTGACGTTTTCTGTTTTATGTTGTCACTTACTGTTTCGATCACTAGTATAATACATAAAATCTTTGAAATCAAATATAAAATGTATTTGTTAATTTTACGTTAATTCTAAAATTGGTTGGTATAAACTGTGTGTGTGTGTATTTACGTAATAAATACGTCTATGTGGAATGTATTAGACACTTGGGTTATACATTTTTTTAAAGTCATTGTGTTTTAACGCTCGAAAAATGTGCGTCTTAGGGCCCATTTAAATATTGCGTAATCTTCAATGTTAGGGGCGGTTGTTTATTTTTAATGACATGAGTGACTGATATATTTGAATGCCCATCCATTTTTGTGTGTCTTGAAGCGATGATGGCGCAGTTGGTAGTGCACAGTAATGAATGATGGATGCTTGTGCTGCTGAGGAAAGCTATCAAGTTTCTTCAAAAAATTGTTTTATCTGAGATTGATTATATGATATTTTATCTTACTAATAAAATTATTTGTGTAATTCCACGTAATAATAATTACACACAGAGAGACACACGTTAGTTTATATTACAGGTATAAAAATATACATTGAAAAGATTTTAAGCTCAAAGCCCGGTAAAGTTTATATTACCTACTACTATCTATCTAAAGATAAGTATTATGCTTCTTTCGTTATACTCGAGGGAAAAACGCCACAGGCGTGGCACAGAAGTATGGTGGTCCTCGTTTTCAAAAAAGGTGACAACATCCTTTTGAAAAATTATAGACCCATCTCACTTCTGAGTCATGTCTATAAGCTAATTTCGAGAGTACTAACGAACCGACTAGCGCACAGGCTCGACAACTTCCAGTCTCCCGAACAAGCCGGTTTCCCAAAAGGCTTTAGCACCGTAGACCACATTCATACGCTGCGGGAGGTTATAGAGAAGACCGAGGAGTATAACCTAATTCTTCGTTTAGCGTTTGTGGACTACGAAAAAGCCTTGGATTAGATTAAGACCTGGGCTGTACTGCAGTCTCTCTAGCGGTGTTAAGTAGACTATCGGTACATCAATGCGTTGAAGGATTTGTACGAAAACGCAACCATGTCAGTGCGATTACAGGACCTAACCTCAAAAGCTATATCTTTGTAGCGTGGCGTTAGAAAGTATCTTGTTTGTCCGAAAATGTTCACCGCTGCGCTCGCGGATGTTTTTTTTTCATAAAGCAAAACAAAAATTTCCTTACTAATTTACACATAAAGGTACAAAAACAATCATAAAAATAAAAGTTTTCAACTCATATAACTATAATAAAAATATTGATAATCTGAGAGAGAGAATATTCATTATTCAATTTATACCCAGGCTGCAACAGAAGATCTTAGTAAAAAATTAGAAAACCTACAAAAATGACGTGAATTAAATTCTAAAATCGTAGTCCTGCAGTCACATTATTAGATACTCTATCACAAGCACCAAGTATTAATTTAAATTTGTCTGGTAAACGATGCGTAATAATCACAGAACTCTAATAAATTTACTTATTTTAAAAATAAACTTTCGTAAGCTACCAAAATAACCAAATACATATCAAAGAAAACAATGTTATTAATATTTTTTTTATTTAGTCTCGTTACATCTCAGACATAATCCGAGTTTTGTTTACTTATTTTGTGGGTTTATTATTTTCATCTTTTTTCTATTTTACAATCTTATTTTATTTCTTATCTATGTGCTCCTATTGCGTTGTGGTTATGACGAATCTTTATATTTACTTAAATCCTATTTCTAATTTATAGTCTTTAACATTTGACACATACAACATATAATAACCCCTTCATTATTCATCATTTTTATGGATTGTTTCAGTCAATTCGATAATTCTAATTATAATTGATATCTACCCACTGAATCGATCTTAGAACCTAGAAATTTGATGTTTATCATTTTTTGTGGTTCTGTAAACCACAAAATTATTTATAATTAAGAATGTACCTAAACACAAGTAAATGTATGCAAAATTGTCACTAAATTAATTAAAAACTTAAGAAATAGCTTTGTGGTCAGTTTCTTTCGCTTCTTTGTAAGTTTCAAAATGTATTAAGATATACTATTAAGATGGCGCCTGATGGTAAACAAACACTTACAGTGATAGTTGGACCCTTACTACATCAATAGTATTTCGAGTGTACTGCCAACCATAAAATCTCTTCATTTAACCTTTGGGGTACCTACTTTGGTCTGCTTGTAAAAACAAAGCAAAATATAGGTATGCAAAATTCGAATATTTCCGAACGAATTTCATAAATCAGCAATTCATTTTTCTGCACTAAATTGCTGATATTTTACTCAGCCTCCCGTGGTTCATTGTACATATTAATTAACTAGCTGTGCCCGCAACTTCGTCTGCGTGGAATAGTGACTTTGGGCAGCATTTTTCGGATTTTGGTTAATTCTGGATTATAATCACCGTCGTTACATCGTATAGCCATCGGGGAACAAAGCATACAGGCTGCTAGAATTATTAACACGTGATAAAGCCACATAAAGCTGACCGTGCGAAAAACATCTAATACTTAGATCCACATCCACAACTTTTAGCGTCTGACCATAGGCTTTATTAATTGTCATCGCGAAACTGGTCATAAGCTTACTGGAAACTGAACTTGTTTAAAACTAAACGGAAAATTGTTTGGGATGAGAGGAACCCGAGGCATAAAAAACACTATCACCTGTTAAAATCTCTGCTTCTATCAGGTTTCGCAGAACCAGAAATTTAAAAGAGAAAAATTCACTTTTAATCTAGTATTATTGCAAAGTTTTGGCGGTCTTAAATTTCTTAGCAGCATTATGGGTACGCCGACTTTAAATTTATTTTATGAGCTGGTAGTCCAGGAGCACTGAGGGATTCTAAAAATTCTACTGGGTAATTGGTAAATTCTTCATCTTTCATAACTCTGTTAATGGAGGTATTCTCCACATTATCCTCCGAAACAAAGCTCAAAACTTCAGCATTTATTGCTGCAGCTTGGTCGTTTCGTGGACTTAAAATAGCTCTTTCGCAAAACCATGAATTTTCGCAAGTTGGTATTTGCGTTGCGTTTCCATACACGGATGATATGAGATCTCGCATTCACGAAACTTCGCAGCATAGGTTTGCGTTTAGAACAAATTTCGCTTGTTCCTGCGGATACACACCGTTACCGATGTCAAGTTACTATAGAGAAAATATAGTAGCAATAGATACAATAATTTCATCTAATTTGTATCTGGTATGAATAAAACTGTAAGGCTGATATTTTTTATTATAATTTGTTATGCTAGTGCTTGGATTAACTTGGTAGAGTCTGAAATTGTACCCATCCTAACCATGGAAATATATCAAAGGATATTGCAGGGCATCATATGCTCGGTGTGTTTCATAAATACGTTGTAAGCGATCATCATGAGTGCGCTGCACGATGTCACGTCTATTACATTCCTGATTGACTAATATTACTGCAAGTTCGTCTGCAACGGGGACATTGTACTTTTCACGATGTTCTTCCGCAGGACGTCTATCAGCCTTATTTATAACTTTATCATTGCTATTTTGGCCTTGTAGGATGGAATCTATTGCGGCTTTGAAACTTCTGACATACGGATTTACTTGATGTAACATATTCTCAAGTTGAAATATAAAGTTGATGTTCAGCTGAGGAAAGTTATGATGTTGTATATGGGCCTGTTCATTGTTATTTGATACAAAATAAATTTAAAGAAATTTTGGCTCATTTTGGAGAAGCAAAGATCCAATCAAGTGATAAATTGGCCCTACATCTTAAAAGTTGGATGTGATATGTTTGACCCCAAAAGATGTCATTTGGAATACACTATTATATAAACGGATATAGTCTAAAAATGTTTACACTGAGGATGCTCACTATTTAGTAAAACTTTTATAAAGGGGCTCATGATAAGTTTAAATTAACATTTTGCCACCTAAATAGCATATTCCATTTGGTTCTTTTCTCCATTTTTGAGCATTACAAAACTGACAACATACCACCATACCTACTATAGATGCGAATTCAGAGTAATCAATTCTGGGCGAATACAAATAACCTGTTTGCTCTTTGGTAATCCATGGAAGGATATCAATTTCCTCTCCAGTTTCTGGGTCTTCTATCAAACTTGATAACATTTTATTGAGTATATGCCGAAGTCGATCGGCATTTAGTCGTGACTGACGTTGTTCTGCAGTTTCTTTCTTCTTCTCGATCAGCTGTTAATCGAGATTCACGATCTAAGCTACTTTCCAGCTTTCTAGACTGCAAAGTTCGTGCTTTTTGAGAGCTCAGGCGGGTTTCCCTATCAGTAAAGGTCCCAGACTCACGCGATATTGCATGAGCCTTGCGATCGGTGGACAAACGTGCTCATGAACGATTTGAATTCGAGAACGATGTGAACTCAATCGAGATTTTCGCTGAGCTGAAGTTTCTGTAATATGAAACCTGGCCTGACGTTACTGAAATGCAGTGAACTAATGAGAACTAATCTCATCCTTATAGCATTTCTGCTGCACCGGGGGAGGTTGGATCTTTTTCGAGGCATTCTTATAAGAAGTAGTAATTAGTACTAATTCAGCGTTATTTAGTGAACACATACTCATCATAAACAAAAAAATTAAATACTTACAGATTATTACACAGTTTAACTTACGTATATAAACAACCTGAATTTCCAGCCTAACCTGAACCCTATTTCATATGAATGATGATATATGTCTGAGGTCAACTTAAATTGGAATTATAACATTTCCGAAACTGATCATTTTTAACTTCTATTTATTATCATATTATTATTAATAAAATATATAATCATACTTTTATATAGACCATTATGGAGCTTAGTAAAGTTTCATACAATGCATCTGAACAGAGAAAGAATTTAGGTAGAATAAATGTTCAACGTGATTCTTTAAATTGGCATAACTTTTTTATTTATGTACCGATTGACATGAAACAAACACTAAATGTTAAGTGAAGCTTACTACAATATATTAGTGAAAACTGCATCTAAATCGGATAAGCCGTTTCTGAGATTAGCGTGCACAAACGCACAGACAAACAGACAAACAGACAAAAATTTTAAAAATCATAGTTGTGGGTCCTGTTTGCGTTTATAAAGGTCCTAATAATATTTTTTCTCATATATCTTCCATGTACAGACAGCGATCCGTTACATTTTTTATTATATGTATAGATAAGAAAATAATTTTTAATAGTTTACTGTTTTTTTTTTTTTCTAGATCAGTTGATTCACGTATATAGGTGTGAAGATGCTAAAGGTGTGGACAGGTTCACATAATACTTTGATTTTAGTCACAAAGCCATCGTTGATATACCTTAGGTTTAATTACAAAGCAATCGTTGATATACGTTAGGTTTAATTACAAAGCAATCGTTGATATACTTTAGGTTTAATTACAAAGCACTCGTTGATATACTTTAGGTTTAATTAAAAAGCAATCGTTGATATACTTCTGACTGAACTACTGACTTCCTGTTTTTAGGATCCTCTACGGAAATAGATTGGTGGTACATATATTTCACCTCTTTTGCTATTTCATTGTTAGGCCCAGCAACCAAGTTTAAGAAAAAGGCAGAGGTGGTTTTTTTTTTCTGGTTCAAATTTTATTTTAATATCTCTCCTGTGACTAGATTCCCTGTTGCTTATATTGCTTGTTTAATAGCACCAATTAGTGTTGTCGGATGCAAATTTCTTATCACCATCCTAAAACATCTTTTATCTTTCCTGTTGAAAGTATGGCCAATGAGGACATTATTTCTTACTAAAGTTATGAGTTTTTGTATACTTTAATATCAAAAGAATTTAACCTCACTTAGTTTTTATTGACTATTTTGAAAGTAAACTCATTTTTATCTGCGACAATTTCTAAAAGTTCAGTGAGCTTATTCAAATCCTCAACACCAAACAGTATTATTGGACGAGGTTTAGACTGTTTTTTTTTAAATTGGATTCAGTATCAGGCAAATGAACAGGTAATCCACCATATCGATTGGTGGTTTGGATTTGGTCCAGTGATGGTGTAATATGTTTAGCATTTTTCTCTTCTTGGAGTTTCTGATAGTTGGAACTCTTTGTCAAGTGGGTGAGCAGGGATCAGTTTCTTCACCTACTGTTGTAACAGTGAGATCATCCGATTTTTTCTGAGAATACGTGATTTTGACTGCTTTGGTATTCCCTGGATTGCTTCCAAGGTATGAAGGCAGGCATTATTTAGAAATGCCCTACCACCATGCCATGGTTTCCTTACAATGCTTTCCATCATCAAAAGTTCAGGCTGATTTAAGAGATAGAGGATTGGAACCCGTGCCCATTGATACGGTATCCAGCCGCACTATCCGCTGCGCCATCATTGCATCAGCCAATTTCCAGTATGCAGTAATTTAAAAATAGGGTCAATCTCTTTGGAGAAATTGCTTACGCAAAAAGACCTTTTGGTAGACCTCATCTGGAACCCGCCCTGGAACTTGGTGGCGAGAGTCTATCTGGCCCTCTACATCGGACGTGTGGAGGTGTATGATAGAAGAACGTGCCAATTGCCTCAGAAAAACGAAGCAATAAGGAAAGAACTCCATAAAGTCCTGGTAATGGAAGAATGGAGCCACCGGCTCGAAACATCGAGCTCTGGCGTGGCCACGGTCGAGGCCATCCTTCCAGTTCTAACTGAATGGCTCAGGAGGATGCCCCTCACATTTTGGCTGACACAGGTTCTCTCGGGGCACGATTGCTTTGGGAGATACCTGCGTCAGATAAGCCGGGAAGAAGGTGAAGGGTGTCGCCACTCCGACGGTGTACTAGACACTGCACAACACACAGTGGTGGAGTGCTCCGCTTGGGAGGAGCCACACCAGGAGCTTGTTAGGGGCATCGGCCCTGACCTGTCGCTCCTACCCGTCGTGGAAAAATGGTGGAAAGTGAGGAAAATTGGATATCTGTCACGAGACAGTTATGCTCACAAAATAGTTAAAAGAGAGATAAAGGGAGCAATCCACTCAGCTTCCCTTGCGAGCCAGACAAGTGGGGTGTCGAAGACATCAATGCGTTGCAGATGACCTCCCTCCACCGTAAGGAGGGTCTGCGGGCGACCGACGCGCCGCAGGTTGGTCACCCATAGCGGCATTCAGCTGCGCAGACGCGGGAGCTGCATTGTGACGTGCGCATCCCATAACGAGTTAAAAAGGGGTTCGGCAAACTCCTAGAAAATTTGAAGGAGCTGCCGGGCCGGGTCGAGCGGAAGTAGTACAGGGTAACTGCCGCTCCCTGGCCACAAGGCGTGACAAGGCACCATGGAGTTTTAGTGGGTATTCCCGGCTCCTATCTCGAGCTGGGCGAGTCTCACATTCCGTCTCTCCGTTCAAGGTTAAGGGGGTGGATGTATGCATTTCTCCTTGTAAAAAGAAAAATGGCCTGTTTGGGAGTACTCAGTGTATTCGTCAATATTACTACCGTATGGACTTGGTAAGATAACAGAAAAATTGTTCCCAGGATGCTGCCTAAAGCATCTTTCGTAGATGATCAAGGCCATCTACATATATAGGGTCTCAAATATTTGAAATGTCGAGAAGGTTTAGTACTACAATTTTCCTTCATCATTATTAGCACGGTGGTTAAAACAATTTCGTAAAATTTGCGCATATTTTAAAAATGGCTACGTCACTGTACACGATTGTACAATAAGAGCTGTTTAGAGAGCCACTCGAATTCGCTTTGAAAAAGAAATGTTAAACAAGTCATTTAATCTAACATGCATACTATAGACAAGTTTCCAACAAAACTGACAAAAAAAATCTGTTTTCCAACGATGACAAAATCAATGATAGCAAGTCGATCGATATTTTTATTAGCTTCTTCTAATAATTACCTCTGATAATTTTAGTAATATACGAGAATATCCAAGAGCTGCAATAGTTCGAAATCGTTTACAGAATATTAAGTAAACATTGATACTACTGGGAGCAAAAATTATATCTTAAATCATTTTCTTTTAAAATTTGCAACCATTTTATTTATAGTTATTCGTTGCGAGCTCCCCGCAAATAGCAGCATTTTCAATGGGTGGTGTTATTGGATTTCCTAATGTTATATTGGAACAATTTAGAGCCAATGACAGCTCAATACATGTCGACTTAGACATGTCATCCTGGATCGGTGAGTTTTCAATTTGGTACTTTATGTCAAATACACCTTTATTTAAAGCTTAGAGCGCAATGACATCGTAATGCACGCATTGTGGTAGGATATTTTCTAATAACGCTTGCCTGGGTAGCTACCACCCTCAACTTCTGTCGCCAAATACCTATAGGTCTGTTTTGGCAGCATCAGTTGAGATTCAGTAACTCTAGACATAGTCTGTTTAGCATACTGGATTACATCGTCACTTAACATCAGGTGAGATTACGGTTAAAGCACTGAGCCTACACTGTGTAAAAAATATTAATAATAACAAAGTAGCAAAGTGCAATTGTGCATTAACAGAAATATGGGTTCAATCCGTTTATTTATGTCAATAATAGTCATAAATCTATATATTTTAAATACTTTTCACTTTCAATAGGATCCTACAAACCTGTTCTCACTGTTACTGTTAAACTTTTTGTTACTTATTGAATATTCGTTTACAAACAGTATTAATTTCAGGTTCTACCCATGGCTTAGCCGGTATTCCTAGTATTTTCACACCTATCATAATGCAGAGGATAGGACGAAAGTTTTCATTCATAATTAGTTGCATCTTAACTATCATTGGATGGACTTTAGTCTACTTTGCGGGAAATATTACCACCATACTTGTAGCTGAATGTATCCATGGATTCAGCAGTAGCAGTATTATGATTGTTAGTATTTTCACCATAGGCGAAATGGTAAATCCAAAGTTCAGAACAGTATCCATAACATTTTACGGGATTAATCAAATGTTTGGCATGTCTGTAGTGGGTATCATTGGAAGATATGTATACTGGAAAAATGTGGGGTTAATTATGTGTTCTCCCATAGTCATATCTTTGGTTATCAGCTGCAGGTGGCCAGAATCTCCAGAATGGTTAGCATGGAAAGGGAAATACGATAAATGTGAGGTCGCCTTCAAATGGCTAAGAGGTACGAATGAAGAAGCTCAGAAAGAGTTGTTTGCTCTTTTAAATTCTCGCAAAGAAAAAGTTTTAACTGACAAAACTAGCAAGCAAAATATAACATTGCAGGACATTTGGATGCAGATATCTAGGAGAGACTTTTATATACCATGCTTTCAGAGCTTCGTTTGCTTGAGTTCCCTCTTTTGGAGTGGTACTATGGTTGTTCTCATCTACGCTATGGACATAATCCGAAAGGCTACTGAAAATGAGTCTGCGGCATTTTACGGAATGATGTCGATTCATATAATTTCGGCTGTTGGCGCACTTTGCACTGCATTCCTTTTAAAATTGTTTAAAAATAAAACTGTACTTTTATCCAGTGCGTTGGGTGATGCCATATGCTTATTTGCAGCTTGTGTGGTAACATATTTGCAGTCAATTGATGTATTATCAAAACAATCATTATTAGGTCTATATATTTTAATATGTATAATGATTACCACCAGTTTGGGACTATTTACTATACCTTTTGCTATGGCGTCAGAACTCATGCCTGTTAAGCACAGAGCCATAGGAGGAGCTATGTTTATAATAATCGCAAGTATTTTACACACTTCTTCTTTAAAAATATCTCCCTACTTATTTGTGTATATAGGTTTGTGGGGGACATTTTTGTTATACACGGCAAATCAGATAATATGTTCTTTTTATATTTGGAAGTATGTCCCAGAAACTAAAGGCTGTACTTTGACTGAACTAGAAGATTTTTTATAATTATAGTAAATTCATAAGTAGAGATAATGAAGCGATTAGTAATGTTGGTAGTAAGCTGGATGATTGAATAAAACTTTTTTTAAATAATGCAATTTACCGGGATTTCTGAGCTTTTATAGAAAATGTTTATGTAAAAATTTTTATAAATCTTTTTTTGTAGCATTGCATGTTTTATAGCTTAACTTATTAAATTTAATTAAACATATCAACATCATCATCCTGCTCCCAATTTCCTATTTCGGGTCGGCGTAGTATGTCTTCATCTTCCAAACATCACTATCAGCCATCATATATTCAATCACCCCTTTTGCCTTTATATCTCACACTCCATCCATCCATCACGTATCATCGGTATGATGAGACTATACCGTACAAATTCCTAGGGCACTCCTTGGCTACGAGTTGGGACTTCAAGCCCGGCCACCAAGCGTTATCAAAGGCCCCCTCTATGTCTAGCGATACCAGGGTAACGACCTCCTTGGCCACCACACGGGTCCTGATATGATTCACCAGATCATAGAGCGAGTCCTCTGTCCCACGCTGGGGCATAAACCCATATTGGTGCACGCTGAGTTTTGGCAGCAGATGCCAGCGTAAACGTCGGACGAAGAGCTTTTCTAGGAGCTTTCCCAACACAGGAAGTAGGCCGATCGGGCGGTACGACTTAGGGTCGCAGTAGTCCTCCCTGCCGGGTTTCCGGAGTATGCACACGTGGGCTATCTTCCAGGGTCTGGGGAAGTGTGACAGCTCCAGGCACTTGTTAACAAGTGCCCGGAACACGTCCTCTCCCCCCCTAACTAATTGTATTGTAAACGAACTCTGAAATTAATTAATACGTCTCACATTAATAAATATATATGAAAATTTAACAGACCTCAAAAAGGGGTAGGTTCTCAATTCGTCTATATTTTTTGTATGTTTGTTACGCGATTTCTCAGTCAATTTTGAACTGAGTTGTAATTTTTTTTATTTGAAGGAGTGTACTCCCGAGTTGGTCCCATTGTCACCAAGTCAGGATTTGATAAGTGTATCTTAGGGATCGTATCTTATATATTTGACTTCAAAACTATTCTTTTGTTTCTATATAATATCATTGGTCGTAACCTTGTACATCTTTGTCATTTTTATCAGTGTGGTTGTAGGTACACGAGCTTGTTTAATAAACCAATAAATCATTCTTAGTCTTTCAAAATCAGCCGGAAGTTTTAAATACGACAGCTCGGGTTTTGAAGAAGCCGTGTTCAAACCTACTTAGGGGCCTCGTCGATGCGCATGTTTGTTTGAGTGTGCCATTTCGAGCGTTTGTAGGTAGTTTCCATACTATTCTGTACATTTATACTGTGGCCGAGGTACCTAAGTAGGGATGGGGAATACGATTTTAAAAAGAGATTGATGTTTTTAATTGATTGACATAATATCGAGGTCCACAAGATTAATATTTTGTCTATTTGTTTTTATTCGTAAATAGTATTCTTCCATGGGTCGAAATTAGACTATAATCATCATTTATTGCAAAAACTGTTTCAAATTTTCTTTTTATAAACAGTACTAAAGGTCATCAATAGCAATCAAAAAAGCAAAATGCCTAACCTACTAAGGAAAAATGACACCGAACTGTTTTATTTTTGTCTATTTACAGATGATTGTTTATATTATAGAAAACTAAAAGAACACTTGATACTTTATTACTTTGAAAGATCGATCTTTTTCGGAAAGTACTCCCATTCCTACTTAAGGAACTGGATACCTCGACGGCCCGCCGTACTATGTCCGCGATCAGGTCCCTACGTGTGTTAACACCATTAAGGAACAGTGAATCATAATCGAATATAATTCGCTTTGTTGTTCGTAAGCTGGCACCGATTTCAAAATTATGAATGTTATTAAAACAAATGATATACCTATCGAAGTAAGTAGAAGTAGTATTTTAATAAAGTAATTATTTATTTACTTTTTAGTGCATTATTAGAGTATATTATTTTGAAGTTGGTAATGTTGTTATTTTAAAAAGTTTGTATTTGTAGAAATGTGAACAATTAGTAGTTAAATTAATGTTTTTAAATATTAAGATTTTAAATAAAAGTTTCGACTTACATATATTACTTTATGTTGATACATTTGTTATGTTTATTTTATTAAATTATTGCAGTTCGTATTCAATAAAATGTTTTTTTTTTCAATTGCGTTTATTATTTTTACAATCATACTTACTAAACGAGAAAAATTAAAATCTCTTTGAAAACTTACCGTGTGTGGTGAGAGCTATGGTCGAAAGGGTCTGGGTCGTTGTGACCTCCTTCTGTGAGCAGGTCATGCTACAAAAGGAGGCCCCGGAGAGAGATGGGCAGAAGAATTCTAAGCGGATCCTCTTCACCGTAGAAGGGTAGGGCGCAACAGAATAAGATACGCCCGCGATCTTCAGCTCCCTTAAGCCGACTTCTTCCTCTTTTTTTTAGCCCCCTCGCTCGGTCTCTTCCTAGTTTCTTGTCGATAGACAAGGAGGAGAAGGACCGACTATGTCTTGGTCGAAGAGCTTGCCACAAGCCGCCGCCCTGGACGTAAGATAAAGGAAGTGGCCCGACTTGTTATCGGGTTATGCAGGCATGATACTGTGTCTCTCGGAGAGGCGGCGGACGGCGCCGTGGTGTTTTATTGGGTATTCCGGGCCCTTCATGGTGGATAAGTCCCATGTACCTCCTACCAACTTAATCGAGGAGCATCTACTCCCCGCTTAAGTTAGTAGGGGGATGCATAAATCTACCAACGAAAAAAAAGTGAAAAATACCCATAACCGATGAGAAAAGAAAGCGAAAGATGGGTGTCAAGATCGTATCAAGTGGTAGGACGTACTCTCTTCCTACCCCCATGGTAGAAAGTCGTGATACTATGTATATATGTACTTTGGACACTTCAATTGTATTCAATGAGAGAGTTGGAATTCATAACTTTGTAAATATTACAGCCTACTTTGCAGTTGTTAAAATAAACAAAGCTTAGCTACTGTTGTAGGTGATCAGACACTTTTTGAAAGGGATCAAAATAATATGATTTACATTTCTCATTGAACTGTTTGCTTACTGGTAATTGGGTAATATATCACAGTCTATTCTAGAAATAGATGTTATAATTGGAATTTACACCAACTACTATACTAACTAAGATATAAAAATAGATTCTTTAAAGTATTTTGAAACCCGACAAGATATTGACTGATTGATAACTTCTGCTAAAGCCAACATGATATTTGCATTGTTATAGGCTTTTTTAATGGAAATATGAATATTATGATTGGTGGTATGATCAGATTCTGTGTTGATGGACTTAGGTTTGAAAAAAACTTAACCAGCACTATGATGAACCTGGGCTTTCGGTGTAAGAAAACATCGTGAGAAATTTAATTTTTATTAATGCTTATTTATGTAGTTCCCACCCTCATATATGAAAACCTGCAGCTAAACACTAATAGATGTGTTCTCGTAGCATCACTTGAGAGTCAGGCTCTAGGCTTAGTGTATCCTTAATAAACATTTAACTTTAGGTGAGATTGTGATCAAAACTCTAAATGTGTAAAATATCAGATTCCATATCAGTAGCTCTTATAATAAATATATGTCATTAAATATTGCCTACAGATGTATTAATATCATATTTAAAATTAATTATATTATTGCGTAAATTAATTATTATTTAACACTGAGAGACGCAAAAATGTAACTTGGCTTACAACGAGTAAGATATTCGTGTGTACATTTAATTATATATTATAATATATTAATAAATTAGGATGTAAAATGGATTTCTCGCCTTTAGTTAAACAAGTAAGTAGAATTAGTGATTATTTATTTTCTCCCATGGTTTTTGTTCCTGTTCAAAGCATTTACAGCATTTTAAGAGAATGAGAAATCGCTTTAGCCTAAATTCAGTCTGACGTTCTAAAATGTCACGTCTTTTGGAAGCTGATTACAATTTATTATATTGGTTATTTATTTGAATTAGCTTCTAAGAGATATAAAAGCTAAAAACCCTTTGAAGCGAAATTAGCAAAGTAACGTCAACTATTTCATTTACAATGGATTTCTGGAAAGTAACGCTTCAGCAATCGTATAATTAACTGTATGATTATACGCTAAATGTTTTCATGATAGATAGATTGTCAAAATATTGCTTACATGAATTTCTTCCTTTGTGAAATTATTGGTGATAATTCCTTCCTAAAGATAACTCTTCTGATATTTTATTTTTAAGTTATTCGTGGCGAGCTCACCACAGTTAGCAGCTTTATCTATTGGAGGTGTTATTGGATATCCTAATGTTATTTTGGAACAGTTTAGGGATAATGATAGCTCTATTCACATTGATTTAGATATGTCGACTTGGATCGGTGAGTCATCAAATTATTTAAACGAACAGAAGGCATGTTTCATCCAAAATACATCTATAAAAATATAAACAACACTAATACTAATTTCTAATAATAAACTGCAGGATACGACTATGCCATAAATTAACACTAGTTCAAATTGATACTAAAATGTATAAACTTAATAAATTATTAATAGTAAGAAAAAAAAACACTTCCCAATGTTTTCACATTTCGTTTCTATTCCAGAAAATAGTTCTTTCTAACATTCTTTTCGAGTTTAGATTGTTCCTAGCTCATTGAATATTTATTTGTAAATTATATTTATTTCAGGTTCTGCCCATGGTTTAGCTGGTATTCCTAGTATTTTTACACCTATCATAATGCAGCTTATAGGTCGAAAAACTTCCTTTATAATAAGCTGCATCTTAATCATAATTGGATGGGTTTTAGTCTACATAGCAGGAAATATCATAACCCTACTTGTAGCTGAGTGTATCCATGGATTCGGCAGCAGCAGTATTATGATTGTCAGTATTTTCACCATAAGCGAAATGGTAACCCCTAAATACAGAACTATATCCACAAATCTATATACTGTTAACCAAATGTTTGGTATGTCTATAGTGGGTATGATTGGACGATATGTCCACTGGAAAAATGTGGGTTTGATTATGTGTACGCCCATAGCCATATCTCTAGCTATAGGCTGTGTTTGGCCGGAGTCACCACAATGGTTGGCCTTGAAAGGAGAATACGATAAATGTGAGAATTCTTTTAAATGGTTAAGAGGTACAGGTGATGAAGCACAGAAAGAATTGTACATTCTATTGAACGCACATAAAGAAAACGCTGAAACTAACAAAAATATGATGCGAAGGAGAAGTTTGATGGAAATTTGGATGCAGATATCCAGAAGAGATTTTTACGTACCATGCTTTTACATTTTCGTTTGCATATACTCGTTCTTTTGGAGTGGTACAATGGTCTTTCTTATTTACGCCATTGATATGATTCGCAAGACTACAGAAAATGAATCTGCTGCTTTTTACGGAATGATTACGATTCATATCATTTCGATGGTTGGTGCCATTTGTACGATGTTCCTTTTAAGAGTGTTTAAAAATAAAACTGTTCTTTTATCTAGTGCTTTAGGTGATGCCGTCTGCTTATTAGCAGCTAGTATAGTAACATATTTGCAGTCAATAGATATATTATCGAAACAATCATTATTAGGTCTATATTGTATTATAGGTGTTATGATTGCAGCCAGTTTGGGATTATCAACTGTACCTTTAGGTATATCAGCAGAACTGATGCCCGTTAAGCATAGAGGATTAGGAGGGGCTATATTTATAATAATGACAAGTGTTTTACATACTTCTTCATTGAAGGTATCTCCTTACTTATTTGTTTCCATAGGTTTGCGGGGTACATTTTTGCTTTATACAGTAAATCAGATAGTCTGTACTATTTATATTTGGAAGTATGTTCCTGAGTCTAAAGGGCGTACTCTAACCGAAATAGAAGATTATTTTAACTATGGTAAATTCATACGTAGAGATCATGAAGTTTTTATTACTGCTAATGAGATGTTGTATAAGTAAAAGAAATATGTTTCACAATTAGCACAATTTACACATTTTCTGTTAAGGTTTTATGTATTACCATACTTGTATTAAAAAAACTGTAATGTTCGTAAATCTTATTATAAATTCTAAATTTTGCATTTGTTTACTGCAAATGGCAAGATTGCTATTTTTTTATATTTAAAAAAAATATAATTGACTTATTTAATGATTGTTATTTCATAAAATAGTTAATTCAAGTTTAGATTTGTCTGTCAGATTTTTAGGGTATTTATATGCTTAGATAAAGAAATAGAGGAAATATTACTGGCTGCTTAAATATTATGAATTTAATGTTACGTCGAAATAGTTCATTTAGTCAAATACATTTCATTGTTATAATATATAAATTAATGTTTTAAATAATGTATATATGCTAATTATCAATTTGTACACACAATTAACATGTTGAATAAATACTAAGCGAATATTTCATTTCAGAGGCCATACAAATAATACGTAAGCAGAATTGTTTTCATTCTTGACCCTCAGCCCCTGTAAGCAAAGGGCACAATGCTTACGTAACATCTGAACGTCTCCGCACCAGGATAAAATAATTTTGTTATTATTAAAAAAAATGTCGACACTTTATATTCATTTACTTTCAACATTATTATATTGGAATACATACACACATATGTTATATAAATTTCAGAATATGTATTATTTTTAACCGATTTCAAAAAGGAGGTTCTTAATAATTCGTCTGTATTTTTTTTTCGTATTGTTACGAGATTTCTCCGTCAATTGTAACCCGATTTGCAATAAAATAAAAACTGACTTTAAAATTATAACTAAAAAAACTTTTTACATTAAAAACAAAACCGACATCAAAATAATAAACTATAAAAAAATGCACTGAAAAGACAATTAATAATTACTTTATTCATCTGCTTCGTTAATTTTGGAATCGGTGCCAGCTTATGGATAATAAAGTGGTGTAAATGTACGTCGCGCTAATTATATTCAAGCTTTGTTATCTGTAAGCTGGCAACGATTTCAAGATTAAGTCATTATTTATTTATTTATTAGTGCAGTTTTACAGTGTATTCTTTTCAAGTCGGGTTTGTTTTTAATTTTAAAAGTTTTGTTTAAATAACGAGTCCATAATAAAAATAATGAGCATCGAATTACTTTCTATTAGACTTTAAAACAGTGTGAGATATGAACAGCGATGTTAAGAAGAAACGCGGTCGACAACAAATATGAAAAATACTTATTCCAGTAATATGTTTGTGTTATGTTACGCTCCAAATAATCGCGAAAGGAACAACTTAAGCTCGGGCTGATTATAACCTATCCAAAATAGATGAAATCAACACTTCGTATTTCTCTGTTTCCACCTACAATAGTTGATTTTAATTTTTCATCCAATTATAGAATAAAGAAATTAGAAATAAGTGTATAAAAACTATGATAAGAAATAAAATAAGGATTGTAAATTAGAAATATAATGAAAACAATAAAGGCACAAATAGGGGAAAGCCACAAAAAAAGTAAACAAAACTCGGATTATGTCTGAGATGCACGGGGACTATATATATATATATAAAAGGCTATGCCAGTGCGTTTTTATTAGACGTTTGAAAACGACGTTTAAACCTAGACATTTTTCTTACTTCTGAAGTCTCCTACTTTCTGTTCTTTAATAATTAATTTATAGTAAAAATCAAAACGATCATGCCGATCGTGGTGTATATTTTATATGAAACAAAAATCCGAATTCCCTCTCAACATAATATATTAAATTAATATTATTACCGATTTGATAAAAACTAGAACCGAAAATTTTATTATGTAAAGTGCAATTGTTTTTCTCTTTTCCATTGTCGGTTATAATTCAGAAATATGCAAATGTTTACTGTTCCTAGCTGCTGGCTATAATGAAATATCATTTCAACTAATAAATTAATACAGAAATACAACTGTCATTCTTCGGCAAGGTGACTTGGCTTATCGCTTGTTACAAACTGTCACAAAGTTTGTAGTCGGCAGGCGTTGTGCTATGAATGAATTGAATATTGGCAAATATTTAACTCGTTTATTTATTCATGACTTTACAAAATAAGAGTTTGATAGCAAAATCGGAAGTAGATATCCAGGAGGGATATTTAGATACTATGTTCTTGCAATTTCGAGTGTATGTGTTTTTTTTTTTAATTATAATATTTCGTTTTTATTATATTAGTAACTAGCTGCTCTCTGCGGTTTTACGCGCGTAGTTCCCGTTCCCGAGGGATTTTGCGAAATAAAAACTATCTTATGTCACTCCCAAGATTACAAACTATCTCCATACTAAATTTAATCCAAATCGGTCCCCGTAGTTTTTAAGTTTATTCGTTACATACACACATACATACAAATCTTTCCTTTTTATAATATTAGTATACATAATTAATAGTAGTCAGGTTAACAGTCATTCATCAGCAACTGTCATGTTAATTAAGAGGACTAGGATCTGGCGATAAATGCTCCAACTTGCACGCCATTTCTAATTGTAATATAAAATACATGACTGGAAAATTGTATGCATTAATAAAATAATAGAAAACAACCTTCATTTTTCTAGAAATTTCTTGAATAAATCTTCTTTTTGATTTAGTTTCATTGAATAAATTGCTTTTTTTTTTCATTATCAATGTGTGAATAGGTTTATAGTATATAGCACTAATATAATGTGTCAATGGCTTAGTACATTTCAAAGTAATATCAAAATATTAATGACCATAAATGTTATTATTGATATGATCCTTTTAATGTTTCTCTTGGAATGTTCAAAAAAGTATTACAATAAATAAATTATAATTAACTTTATATTTTGAGTTGCAGCTTTATTTCAATATAAATTACAGAGTCAGGTTATTTATACTTTATAATAAAATACACAATATTTATGGTATAAATTTGTTATATAGAGAACTATAAGTCTTTTTGTTTGCATTGTTTTCGTTGTTTTTATATAAGTTGATATGAATGTTTGTTTCTTTGTAATAAATAAATAGTAATTACACTCATTTTATTTTACTTTTTCATACAATTTCTTTCATTTTTAAGTATTTTCTTATTATCATATAAGAAATTCACTTAATCCGAATTCCTACTACTTTTCGGTTGATGAAGGCGATTTTTTGTGGAAATCCGCCATAAATAATATGGTTGATTTTTTTTACTTTGCTACCTCCGCTTCAAATGATTTTCAGCTATCACGTCTCTTGGAAACTAGTTATACTTAATTAATGTCTTACGATTAAGTAAATAGTAATTAATAAATAAATATACAAATTAACTTGTTTCAGATAACTTAAATAATTTAAAATATAACAATTTTATCTTATTTAAATATAAAATAAATACGTAACTAAATAAACAAAATCTAACAAAATAAAAATAATTCTTAATAAATTCAATCAGATTAAATTAATGAGCTTCCGATGTTGTCGTGTGTTGGCCGTAATCGATTATACATGTTTTAAATGTCCTGCTACTTTTGTTTTAAACACCTCCAAAAAAATGTACAAGTTAAAAACATTTATAAATAGTTTTATATTTTAATTAAAAAAAATCATATTAATATTATTTTTAACATTAGTCAATCTTATCCACGCTATGGATATAATTTGAGAGGCTTCTTTTCATATTATAATTTCAACTATTGGCGCCTTTTCGAACTATAATAATTTTAAAAGTCTTTGAAAATAAAACTTTATTATTATCTAGTGGTTTGGTCAATACTGTGTGCATCCATTCAACCATAAGGCCGCCACTTTTGGATATAGATCTCCCCCAATAAGGGGGGGATTGCTATAATCGCCACGCTCAGCAGGCGGGTTGGCTATCGCAATAGGTATTTGTGGTACTCAGAGGATGCTTTTGCCCATCCTCTGGTTTTTATCCTTAGTCGCCTTTTACGACACCCACGGGAAGTTATGGGGTGGTACTATTCTTGGCCGGCACCACACGGCACACCACACTGTGAACATATTTACAGTCAATCGATTTATTATCGAAACAATAATTACTATACATTATTTATTTCTATAAGGGCACATCCTTTTATTAATAAAATCGTAGTATTAAATTATTATTACATTTTCTGAATAAAGTATTAACGAAATTTAGATTCTTCATAACTTATTCTAGTAATAAGTTATGTGTAGTTATGTATGTGTTTTTATAAATTACTTACACCACATATATATGAAGTTAAAACAATCGATCGAACTGCATATATTTTTGATTTCATTGTTTAGGCGATTTAATCAGCAGGAAGTTAGTAATTTACTTAAAGCTCCGTTATTATTTTTAAATATTATATATTTTTAAAATATTTGACAATACGACGTGTACGATTATGGAATCACGACCCTTACGACTCCCCCGCTCCTCGAACTGCCACGAAAAACCACATCGTCACTTATCATCAGGGGAGAATGTTATCAAAGCGTTGAGCCTGTATGGTATAAAAAAACTTAAAAGTTTTGTTAGGTACTTAAAAGCTGAAAGACTGATTAACTAAGTTATAAGGATATTTTAAATAGAAACTGCAACAGCCCCTGTGGCCTAATGGATAAGGCATCGGCCTCCTAAGCCGGCGATTGTGGGTTCGAGTCCCACCAGGGGTACAACGGAAATTATATTACATTTTATTATATTTTCCGAAATATTCTTAAGAACGCACAGTTTTGAACCCCAGTATTTAATAAGAACTTTTTAATATCCACACTAAAATGGTACAATGAATAATATCTACATTTAAAACACTGTAACTAATTCAGAAGGTATTTTTTGATTAAAAAAAATGTTGGCACTAAATAGTACTATTATTTCGATTCTAAGTTTTAGTTACTTCACGATACGAGCATAAGGGTAGAGCGAGCAGTCACTATAAATATCAAGTAATTCATAGGAAATTATGCCAAAAAAAATCAAGTGATATTCAATGATATAGGTTTTTTTTATACCGCGAAATTGGGAAACAAACGTACGATCCATCTGATTGTAAGCGGTTACCGTAGCCTATGGATGCCTACGACATCAGGGTTATCACATGCCCTTTGCCGATTTTTTTAAGCACTGGCACTGAATTGATGCACCCGGAACTCACCTATTGGTGCTTTACGCAAGGATTTCAAACTTGAGGATGGTAGCTACTAGCTTGTTTTGAACTACTAAATTATTGTAGGCATGTAAAGTTTGTTTCTTGTTTTATTTATTTAAAAAAAACTTACGAAACATTTTCTCATAAAATATTTCATTGTTAAAATATCAATGATATTGTCGTCGTTTTTTTTTTTTCCTGAACATGTAAATTACAAAAATACTGAACTCAATTTTTAAGCACAAAAAGGGATGTCACTTCCAGACATTACAATTGTTTACTTTGTGATATAGCACTCTAGTAAATCTTTTGAAATAAATATGTAATCTATACTAATAAAACAAATTTCAGTGTCTGTTTTTAAGATCAAAAAATTTTTTTTTACTACATAGATATGAATGTAAATACGATACCTACACCAAAAATACAATTTTTAAAATTTTTATCTGTTTGTTCCGAGTACTCTCCGGAACAGCTGGACGGATTTTGACCGAACATTTTTTTATTTGATAGCTGATTTTACTCCGGGTAATACAAGGTACTTATAGTTTTGGAAAATAATTAGGGTTCCACGTAAAACAAATAAAACTCATAAAAATATGAATAAATCCGATTCAATGCACAGTTTTACGATCAATTGCTTAAATTTATGAGAAATATTTTTACTTTATCAATTTATTTATAACAATTATTAGGGTTCCGTATAAAAAAATTCAAACGCAGTGACGAATATATGAAGCACGGGCGCAGCCGCTGGCACACAGCTAGTGAGTAAACAAAAATCAGAATGAACTAGCCGTGCCCGTGGCTTTACCTGTGCGTAGTTAATACTCGTCTCTTGTATTGCCTATTCGAAGACAATGCGTTGGTGATGATACTCCTATATGAATAAAGTCACTCGCTCCATAATTTGGCCATATAGTAGATGTACGATTGAAAACAAACAGACATAGTTTCAGTGGTTTTCGAGTTATAAGCAACTAACGGACAGATAAACGTTGCCTTTCATGTGTAGTACATACTATAAATGAAATTATTAAATATACACATCTTTTTGGTATTTTTCGGTGATTTTTAAAAAATAATTTAATATAACCTTGCGTGTGTTTGACTTTAAAAGTGGATCGAGAGAGAAACTGCGTCTTTTTGGACTTTTGCAAAATTCCCAATTTTATTTTGGTACTAATATATAATTATGATGTATCACTTTTTATTTTTGGCGACTTGATTATAAAATATTGTTTTTTCATTTTTAGAGAGGCTTAACGATTCTCTATAGGAGAAAAACTTTTAGATTCGCTTTACCAATGCTACGACGTCAGCCGTCAACATGATTTTTACACGGCATAGGCTTAGTGCTTTGACCACAATATCACCTGATGTTAAGTGACGTCGTGGTCCTGGATGGTAAACACACTAAGCCTAGGTACTGGTTCTCAAGTTATGCTGCCGGAACACACATATTGGTATTTCGCGACAGGTTTTCAAACTTCAAACTACACAGCGGGCATTATTAGTAAAAACCCTACCAAAATGCCATGGTTTTCTTACGATGATTTCCTTCACCGAAAGCTAAGCCTGATATTAGAGTCGGATATGTGGGCTCAAACCCGCGTCCATAGACGCGGAATCCTGCCGCACTATCCACTATCCATCGCAAATGATCTAAAAGTGACAGAATAGAATAACCCATAGGTATACTTTACTGTTAAAAAAATGTAATCTCTTATCGGATGAATAAGAGAATCAAACAAGAAACCATTAAGAAATATCAATCAAGCGAAGCCATTGTAAATAAAAATAAATAAGGAAAGAAAAACGCAACCCGATCTCAGATTCAAACTGGGAAAAAAATCTCCATAAAGGCGTAATCGGACATAATACCCAGGTATAATTCATTGATTGTCTATCCTTCGGAGTAGCTACAATACAATGATCAAGTGTATCGCGAGTAACAATAAGCTATTGTCTATCCCGTGATATTGGTCTCTCCTAATGCATTGCACTCTGAGAGTAAATTCGACTAGTCATAGTGCAGTCTTTGAATCCATACTAATAAATATCTATTTGTAATATTAAAATAGCACTTTTTACTAAATACATATGAATGTACCATATACGATACCTATACTACAGATAAAATTTGGAAATTTTCTGTCTGTGTGTCTTTTTGTTCCGGGTAATCTCCGGACCGATGTTGGTGGGATAGCTTTGTTTTGCTGATAGTTGAAATTATTCGAAAATAATTAGGGCTCCGCGTAAATAAAATAAAACTCATGAAGTTGCAATAAGTTTCTTTGCTTTCTATTGGTTCCAAAAATAATTTTAGAAAAAAAAAATTAAAATATTTAATAAAAAGAAAATTAAACGCAGCGAAAATTATACGAAACGTGGACGAAGCCGCGGGCACACATTTAATACATAATATAATTCAAGTGTTAATTTTATCCTTTCCCATTACATATCATAACGTCTGTTAATATCCCTATGCTCATCTAAAAAATATCGATATTTTTGTGTCGATGTACTTTTAATAACGAACAAATATATCGATAATTTGGACATATCATATGCTCAACTCAAGTCTACCAACATTTAAATGTACGACCGAAACCGCAGATAATTTTATACAATAAAGTAGGAAGTTTTATACAACCCATTTTAGGGATAAAGTGAGCGCAAAGCACCTGGCGGTAAAACTATTTAAAATAAAATAAATAAGAAGGTTCCAGTGGTTTTCAAGTTATTAGCTAAGTAACGGTCCAACAGATAGACGTATTTTATGTAACGTAACGATTCGATAGATTACTTTTTTTAAGATTCTTTACGTTGAATATTAAAGAAGTTATAAAAAAAATCTCTGTTTGCTTTGACTTTAAAAGTGCCTCCATAAGAATAATGTCCTCTCGGATTTTTGAAAAATCCCAATTCTCTTGTAGTACCTACGAACATATTGTTGCGAAGTATTAGTTTTTATTTTTGTTTTTGGCGACTTCGAATGTTCAAACCAACAACCCATTCAAAACAACGGTGACCATCAGTGTTAGTTTCCAATGAGAGTCATCACCGTCACGCCGGCCAGCCAAGATGTCTCTTCACACTTTTAAATAGTTAACATTAAAAGAAAAATGAAATTAATACTTAAATTATTGTATGTATTTAAAGAATAAATTCAGTTTCATGGCATTTAAATTAAAATTAAACTTCCAAAATAAAAAAGCATAATTACCATCTCTTTTTACGTAAAATAACCAAAACGATGCATATTAAATGAGCGAATAGCTCATTCCGGTCGGCGTGTTGTACGCACGGGTATAGAAAAGGAACGAAACGGGTAAGGTATATTGCGTAAGGGATGAAACTTGGGCCCAGGAAACAAATAGCCATTGTTCCCCCCCCCTGCCCCCTGCCCGTCCTTCCTCGGCCGCGGCGGTTTTGCACTAATAGCTATGTTGCAGATAATGTAATGGAAACGCGCATTTTAAATAAAGTCTTATTGTTTCATTAATTCAATACTATTATACTACTATCTGCAGAAGTGAAATATTGGAGAGTTATTTTTAACAGACTTCAAAAAGGAGGAGGTTATCAATACATCTGTATTTTTTTTGTATGCTTATTACTCGATTTCTCCGTAATTGTGGACCGATTTCAAAATTATTAATGATATTAAAATAAAACATATATTGAATTATACAGAAGCAGAATAATATGTCGATTACATATAAAAATAAGACAATAGGAAAACAATAGAAACCTGGTGTAAACGCAAAGTTAGTAGTATTCAAGGGGTTAATAAAGTAATTATTAATTTACTTTTTAGTGTATTTTTATAGTTTTTTTTTTAACTGTTTTTTTCCTTTCAGATATACGGGTCTGTGAAACAAATACAAAAAAAAAATGTAGGCAGCCATGGGGACGGCCGACAGAAGTGATAACCCGAAACTTGGGAAAAGCCTATGTAATGTGTATAATGCTTAAATTTCATAATTTATTAATTGAAAAGATTGACGACGGAGCCTAACATTTAACATGGCTCAACACAAAATTTGACTTTGACTTTAAAGCATAAAATTTTGATATTTTAGGTCGTAATTCGATGGGAAAAATTATATGACATGAAAAAAATTGCTTTCGTATTTAGGAGACCGATTGAACGATATTTTCAAAATAAATATGTTTGTTATTTTTATTAAGTTTTACTATAAAAACAACTTACAAAAAAGTGGAAAATAATTTAAAAGTATTTACACGCTTTTACTCATTTTTTTGTATGTTCATAAATTCATTCTCCCAGTGAACCGCAAATATAGTCTTCCATCATGTTTTCATTGTATTGGTCTTGATAACACTGTTCGAAGCTCATTATGTCGTAATGAAAACGTTCTCCTTGCTCTTCTGAATACGCTCCCATGTTGTTTAATCTAAATGAGCATGGAGCATATGTACTTTTAATGACATACTGCAGCCTTAAAATGGTTTAGCATATCCTCTACTAACTTTTATCACTAAAGTAAACTTTATACCAAAAAAAAGTTATTTGGTTTTCGTGTTTATGCACAATAAACCGAAAAAACATAAAATAAACTTTAGGACAAAGAACGAACATTTTTTTTGTAGAGTCGTGTAATTACGTACATTTACATTTTATTATTTATCTCTCACCACTAACACTTAAACACCATGTCATACTTGAAATACTGTAGCATGTTGACACGTGACGTCATACCAGTGGTAATGCGAGTCTATAAGTTGTTTCCCTATCGAGCGTTGCTAAACGCCGCTAAAGAAGGTGTCACTTCAATTACACGTGAGAATCAAAATAACGAATTCTCCGCGCCCGCGCAATTGTCACACTTACTACATTTATTGATGCCAATAATATAAAAATAAATACTACCAAGGTACCAGCCATCAAAATAATCTACTATATCAAAATTCTGCATGTTTAAATTGGATCAAAAAAGTTGTAAATTCGTTTTTATTAATAAACTGACTGCAACATATAAAACAAGAGGAGTCTCATTTAAGTGCTACATTGTTATGACAGCTTTCAGATAACGTAAAGCGAAACCAAACCTGAGACGCGAGACATTTATCGGTGTTTACAAAAAAAGGGAGGGGGTTTAAACACGTTCATCCTTTAATGTATTTATAGAATATACAAATCTTTATTTATTTAAATTGTAAATATAGTAAATAGAGTTTATATAAGTGATATATTATTTTCTGATACCACGACCTAGACACTTAGAGCTCTAAGAAATTATTATACACATAACCGACATATCACAAAATTTAATTAAAATTACTACATAATTGGCACTTCAATGTTAAAAATTAACAAACAAAATTATATGACATATGCGGTAATGTGAATTTAAATGTAACCGATCTTCAACTGGTAAAAAAAAATCTCTTTAATAAAAAAAGGACTGCAATATAGGTTTAGTGTGTTACCGTCCAGGAACACATCGTCATTTCACTACTCCGGACCAATTTCGGATTTCATAATTCATCACTTAGTGTTATAAAAAAATAGGCAACCATTGGGACTGCCGACAGAAGAGAAAACTAGAAACGTTGGCGAAACTATTTTCTTAAAGTTTAAATTAACTCTGTGTCTTGAACAAAAACATGTACCTATTCATGTTTTCTCTATACGCCGCTATAAATGTTATCACTTCAATCATTGGAATGAAGAAAAATATTACCACATATTATAACCACTATGCAAATATTTAGTTATAATTGGATAAATAAAGATGACCTACCTACGAAAGAGAAATATCGAAAATCACAACAAAAGTAAATTTACACTAAGGTACCGCAGAAAACATAGTTTGCTCTCACAGTTTCATAGTTACAAATGATAAACTTTACGAACTGTCTATACAAACTATAGAAGCCGCGCATAAACAAAACAATCATGAAGATTTATTAAATTATCTCCAGTGTTTCTGCTGTATCTTGGTTAACTTTCCTTTAAATGTCTAGTTCCAAAGTCTCCTATTGAATAGTGCTTCCCGCGTGGGGATTTTGTACTTGACATTGATGTTGAAAGATAATGGAGTTCCTATTTCATTATTTAGAATCCTGATAACATGGGGTATTCTTCTATAAGATTGCACCTTTCCCGGGCAGCGAAGGCTGTAAAATGCGTACTAACTAAAACGCCAAGGGATCTTCGTTTACCTATTTGGCCAAGGTAAAGGGACTGATTTCAAATTACTTTTACCTGGTAGAGCTCACCGCCCAGTTATAGAGAGCTTTCTCCTCCGGTCTGAAGAGTCAGGTGTTAGGAGACTTTTCCTACGAACCAACGCGCAAACGCATCGAATATTAATCACCTAAACCTGTCTGAACATTGTTTCCAAGGACAATGAACGTAGCCCTATTCATCACCCGCAGGCATTCTTTGTGGCGACTGTACACCACCAATTCGTCGACTGGGAAGCTCGGTCATACACCGCCTCTTCCTCCCTACCACCTCTTGTGCAAGCATAACCAGGTAACGGAGTACCACAAAAAAATGTATTCGCTTGCCTATATAAAAGGCAGCGCGAAGTCAGTAAAACATTATCCAAAAGTGGTACTGACTTTGTGTGTTTTTTATTTTGAATCTAACATGGTCCGAATTAATCGTACCATACCACCGCCTTGAAGAAGGTCGGGAGCGAGCGATCATATAGTCTATATAGAATATAGGATATAGGCTCAGTGTTTTGACCACAATCTCATCTGATGTTAAGTGATGATGTGGCCCAGGATGGTAAACACTAAACCTAGGTACTGGTTCTCAAATGACGCTGCCGGAACATATCTATTGGTATTAGGCGACAGGTTTTCCAACCTTTTTTTTTGGAGGGTATGCATTAACGCACTATCTGTCCAACCTAACCCAGGAGCAAACATCCGGGAAGGTTGAAGCCGGAGACGTGTGACAGTCTCTCACACGCTAGTGTGACAGCCTGTCACACGCCAAAATTAGTGTGGGACTCATTGAGAGAAGCGCCAACACTACCCACTAAACCCTCCGGTTCCTCCCGCTACCTTGAGTGGGGTAATATGGGGCGGCATCGCATTCTACCGCGTTGGTCCTTTAGTCCACCTGGCTTTACAATATGATCAAATTTGAATTTGGATTTATACCTCTTATTATTATTTTACCGCATCCACATAAATGAGCGTTCTACCTAAACGGTGGGGTCTTACAAACTCAAATCTCGTACTGGCAACAAATCGAATAAGCTGGAGAGCGGCGCCTCATCCGAATACAGAGACTAGATTCAATACGGATTCAATTCCGATTTAAAAGCGCACTTGGTCGTTTCCGAGACTCGACGCCGTCGCGTAGCGTTCTAAAATATAAATGAAGTTATAATTTCATTTAAAAATGTACATGTAAAAAAAAAGCACAGTCAACGAACTTAAGAAAGAAATGAGATGTGTTATTCATTTAAAATAAGTTTTATTCTAATTGTAAATACTAAAACATTTAAAATCTAAACTAAAATTTGTAATGTATATTAAAATATATATATATAGATATATATATATATATATATATATATATATATATATATATATATATATAAACCACTTCAAAAATCCTAAATCACAGCAACTTAGTAGCAACGTTCGAATCAGAATACACAACGTGAATGACATTAAACTTATAGCGTACCTATTTTAAAGATTATGCTCACCGTATACCTAACGCAAGCACAACGAAATATTCGTGACGTTACTGCCGGTAAGAATCAATTGACTACCTTCTAATATGGATGCACAAGATGTAATCAAGAAAAGTACACTTTTGTTGATAAATCAATTTAATAAAATGTGTATTGAAGAATTAATAAAAAAAAAAAACAATGTTTCTTTCTAGACCGAAGTTTAGTAGGTTGACCGTGTATTCAAATCCATATCTCTCTTAAGTTTTTAGTGAAGGTAAATATAGCATGGTAGTGTCTTGGTAGCTACAACCCTCAAGTTTGAAAACCTGACTGAAAGTACCTATAGATATCTATAGGCATCTTCCGGCAGCATCAGTTGAGACCCATCGTCATTCGTTATCAGGTAGGATTATGGTTAAAGCGCTAAGTAATGATATTAATAAGAGAACTATGAAAAATAAAACTTTGCACACACCAATGATAAAAAGTACTATAGAAAAAAATACTATCTAATAATACGGATCTAAATAACATTTCATGTGTATTGCATAGAAAATCCAGCTAAAACACTAGTGTATAAAGGGCTTACTGGAAACAATTTAGTACTTCTAAGCTGTTTCTACGAGCCCGGTGCAAGTTTAAAGGATTGAATTGAATCTTCACTTCGCGTTTATTTCGTTTCAATAGAAAAATCTCGGTTTCTCTCTTATTACTCTAAAGCTTCTGGGAAATCTAAGGATTGAATTCAAAAATTAAAACCGTTTTAATTTTAAAGAATTTATTTATATGTTCTCTTCTATTTGTTTATTTATATATTAATACGTGAAGCAAAAACTTTGTAGTCCTTTTACGAATATTGTGCTGACAGAAGAATATGAAATTTCGCACACATATAGTTCATATTTACGCAAATCCAACGTGTTCGTACAAAAATCCCTACACACATAAAAAAAATTCTATTTTATTTAGTTACTGGATGAAAACTAGAATGTTTGGAAGATGCCCTACAACTGTGCAATGATTTTTCTACTATATGTTTTACACCGAAAATTCAGGCTTATTTTAGAGTTGGATACGTCGGTGCGGACTTGCGTCCATCGACGCAAAATTCGACCACACATCAATTGCGCATCAAATGTTTCAGCATTCAATTAAAATTTCAAAAAAAAATCCACATTTTTGTCTGACCTTTTCAAGGGATTAATCAACTAACAAAATTCATTTTTTTATTTAATATATACAGAACTAAATTGAGATATATTCAAACAATCTTATTATATTCTATGAATACTAACAGAATTGCTAATTTGCTTCATAACATAGCAAACATACAATATTCGAAGCACTGTGCGATGCATCTTTTACAAATTATCCGTCCCTCTCTAGCCTCGTGGTATTGTAGCGTGCGAACGGGACACATGATAGTTATAATCTGTCAACAAGTACACGCTAATTGCACACTCGGGTTATACAGTAGGGTGACTATGTTAATTCTTTTATTTGGAATTTCCGAAGATCATATATTATAAAACAATCGACTAATTGTAAAATATAATAACGGTTATACTTTTTAACAAGAAAATGTATGGTTGTTTTTTTTTTCTAAAATTGTTTTCAAATGTTTATTATGTATAATGCTGACAGAAGTGAAAACTCGAAACTTTGGAAAAAAAAAACTGTTTTTACAACGTATAATTGAAATTATTAACATAACCTAACATTTAACATTTGTCTGATTTTTACAACTATTGACACTTCGAGAAATAATTATGTTCATATAGTTCATTCATAATCAAAACATACAATAGGCAGCGTAAGTATCAATTTTATTACTGTGATTGTTATTACTATTATTTATTTATCTTTGAGCGCCAGCACTTAAACACTATCTTATACTTGACATACTGTAGAATGTTGACGGCTGACGTTATATCATTGATAATCTTAATCTATAAGTTTTACTTTACCGAGAACTGCTCAACGCTGCTAAATAGGTTTTCACTTCAATCTATATTTGTATATAAAAGGAAAATGGGATTCCTTTGAGGCACCATCACCTCAAAACCACTGGACGTATCGGGATGGATCTACTACCATTCGACGCGTATTTATTTTAATAAATTTATTTCTATAGAGTAGATTATTATTTCATTTAGATAGATAAGAAATAGGATATTATTTTTTTTCGATTTATGCTGTTAATACACCTTCGTACTGGACTGCGGAGGTGGTATGTCGAGCGGCCGAGGCCATCAATTGCCTAAGTAGGGATAGGAAATAAGATTTTTGAAAAAGATTGATTTTTTAATCGATTCAAAAAACCAGCGAGTTCTAAGAGATCAATATTTTTTATATTAGTTTTATTTAATTTTTTCTTCCAGTGGTCTAAATTTAACTATAATCATCATGTATTGCAAAAAAATGTTTTAATTTTTTTTTATTAAGAGTACTAAAGTTCATCCATAGCATAGAATATCCATAGAAAAAATTACACAGAACTGTGTTATATTTTCCTGTTTACAGATGATCATCATATTATAGGAAACATAAAGGACACTCTATTAATCGATACTTTATTATTATGAAAAATCGATCGTTTGGGCTCGATGTTTTGTGAATCGATTCATCAAACTTAGATTCAAATTTATTTAAAAATCAATATTCTTCGAAAAAGATTCCCACCCGAACTTAGGGGACTAATAACATCGGCCGCCCGCCGTACTATATCCGCGGTCTTGTCCGTACGTGTATTAACACCATTACTTTTATATACATTTCTTCCGCGCTTATAAAAACAAAAGACTATCATTTTACTTAATTCATTGGTTTGTTAAGATACGCTGTGAAGAGTATAGCATACGCGGGCGGAGCCGCGGGCACCTGCTAGTAAAATATAAGGTGACATATAATGCATTATTGAACAAAAGCTTTCGATCACGAATGTATTATATTTATATCTAGTGATGTATATTTGATGCTAACTTCATATTACTTCTGATTAAAAAAATATACTTCAAGGAAAATCCAAGGAGAAATAAAACCATAGTCATCCTAAAACAGATCGCAACGAGAGCTGCGTTAATTAGTCGGTTTATTAGTGTTTCAAGTGAAGCGAGCTTAACAAAATGTCATGAAACTATTTTTATCTTTTTGCAGTAATTGTGAACGTTGGCCGTGTTGGCCCTTTTGTGATTTATAAAACAATACGTTTATTACCGTATATATTACAGTTCATTCTCATTTTCAAATAAAAATAATGAACGGCTTAAGAATTGGGATATGATGTTTATTTTAACGTCAATAGAAAACATGGATTCTCTGTTTCCTTGATATGTTTGTATGTGCGCGATTTTTTTTTATAAACTACACGACCAGTTTCTATAATTCGTATTCCAATTAAGTAAATTTGGTTTTTACCCTTATTCATAATATGATTCTATTTTAATTCATCATAAAAATTTTATACACGAAAATATTGTATACTGTGCTCGCGTATAATTAGTGCAACATTTTTTTGGCTCTTATTTTAGACCTGTCTTCTAGACTATAAACAGGTGAGTTGCAAGGTGTTAGGGTTTAGCGAGATAGAGCCACTGCTCCATTTCCCCTCAGTAAGGCAGCAAGCACATCGGCTATCTTGAGTCTTTTAATAGGATTTAGTTACTAAAAAAAAATAAAACAAAAAATTGGAAATAATAATTAAGTAATTAATTAATAATAACAAAATAAGTGTAACAGTATTAAAATAAGTAAAAAAAAAAACATCAAAAATATCTATAACATACTACATCCTCATTAAAAAAAAAATATATATATTTTTTTTTATAATGCATAGAACAGTGACTGCACTGGACCTGATGGTAAGTACAGTACAATCCAAAACAGCGGCGACTGACACTGAACAGAATTCAATGCCAGTCACTGCTGTCATGCTGGCCTGCTTAAATACCTCTTCAAACCTCTTTTGAAGGACCCAATATAATATGAAGGAGGGAACACGCTGACAGGAAAACGGTTCCATAACCTCACAGTGCGACAGAAGTAAGAGTCAGCAAACTTTTTGGATCTTGAAGTTATGGGTGTCACCGTGAAACCCTGACACCGAAGTCCCACCCGCGTGGTTCTGTTATGGAATGGAGAGGAGGGGATCAGCTCAAAGAGCTCTTCAGAACACTCGCCATGATACAAGCGGTAAAATACGCTTAGAGAGGCTATGACCCTGCGCAAAAAGAAGAAGGCGTGAAGTTAAAGAGATTCGTCATGACATAAAGCAACCATGCTCGCAACACTAACTCGAGCACTGCGTAGAGGCACCGATCCGACAGACGGAAGGGCAATAGTACCCCCCCCGCCCGGAACTGCCCGCCGGGACCGCGTTCCGGTCACCAACCGGCACGACGAGACCATCCAAGATTATACACGGCATGGTGGGGCAGCCTCTTACGGTGGTTAGCCGTGATTGGGCCCCTGTACTATACCGCGGGCGGCCAGCGGTCAACCGTTGCTACAGGTCTCCCTAGCCGTCAGGTCCGCGCATCTCAACAATGCAATGAGCAACTAGTTATGCTCGCCATCCCGCTATGTCACAGCGAAAGTCACCAAGGTACTGGGTATACACCGACTGATCCCGAAACGCGACAAGTCACTCTTACGGGCTTTACACCAGGTGTACGGTACGCCCTACCACACTGTAGCTGCTCGATTGGCACCACCCAGGGGTCACGTGTAGGGTCTCGAGGGTAAAGCCTACGGACGTGAGCAGCATCAACCCCCCAAAAGAACCCCCAAAAAAGATCCAGATTGAGTTTTCTTGCCGGCTTTTTGACTGTGTTGGTTTCCGAACCGGTGGTACTGTTTTTGACGCTCGTAAGCGCCTTCTTAGGGTCAAAATTGAATAAAGATTTTTTTGATTTTATTTTATAAACCTATACAAGGATTAAAAAACAAAACTAAATTACTAAGCGGATCAAAGCACTATTAAGCTAATTTATAATAAGTATGGAAATAAACTTTAATAGTGTTGGTTCCCGAATACACGTACAAGTGAATTTCAAACTATAATATCAGCGGATAACTTTAGATTGGTTCCAGAAATCTCTTGGTAATTGGCGACGGCGCGGGGTACCTACAGCTCGCTGCGTGAGTTTCGAAATTGACTCGTGCACTTTTCGTGTAACTCTGTCGCAACTTTAGACCAGTGCTGTATTCGACGACTACAATATATTATGCAATTTAGTAATATATATATATAAATAGCAATCCAACTATCAAACAAAATCTATTAAATAAATAAAATTGGGGTGTCTGTTTGTAATTTCAAAATGTTTTTTTTGTGCTATATAGATATGAATGTATACACGATACATATACCATAATGCATTTTTTAAATTATTATCTGTCTGTCTGTTTGTTTCGGGTAATCTCCGGAATGGTTGGACGGATTTTGACGGGATTTTTTCGTAGATAGTTGAACTTACTCCGGGTAACTTAGGGTACTTTTAATTGTCGAAAATAATTAGGGTTGTGCATAAAAAAACTAAAACTCATTATTATTTTTTATAAATGCGATTAAATACACAGTTTTTACGGGCAAGTGCTTGGAATCATGAGAAATATATTGACTTTTGTTTTAATACCAAAAAAAAATTAGGTAAATGAAAAAAGGTTCGGTGTAAAAAAATTAAAAAGCTGTGAAGAATATATGTAACGCTGGTGCAGCCGCGGGCACACAGCTACCTTATAATAAAAATGCAATACATCAGTAAAATTCAAAGATAAAAAAGAACAAGAATAAGCCAATACAATATTTATTTCTAAACAGACTATACTCTAAGCTCGGCGGGTGTAGAAAAGTTGGTTACAATAAAACAGGCGGAGACTATTCAATCCAGATAAAAGGTTTCGTAGAACCCTCGGATATCTGTGTCGGTCGAAACTCGATAATATATCTACGGCGACTCCAATCGGCTGTGAATCGAACGGGTTTTCCACGCGGAAAGGTTTGAAAAAGAAAATTTTATTTGAAAAAAAAGAAGCACTTCCTCATACTCCTCGCGAATGATAAAAAGCCACATTTTTTATTTTTATTTTCTAAATATATTTAATTTCTTTTCAATTCTAGATATATGTTTAAATTTTATATAATAATTTGTTAATTGAGATTATTGACATAACACTAACACTTAACATATAATATTTGTCTGGTTTTTACATCTACTGCCGCTCCGAGCAATAATTACGTACAATATCATATAGTTTATTCATAATCAAAACATACGACAGGCAGCATAAGTAAACATTTTATTATTTATCTTTGAGCACCAGTATTTAAAAGCCATGTTATACTTTAGACACTGTAGCATGTTGACGGCTAACGTCATAGTATTGATAACGAGAATCTATAAGCTTTCCCCTACCGAGTAGGGTAAAAGTAAATATTTCTTATTTAATTATTTAAAAGTTCATTCCAAGTGTAACACGAAGCGACGTGACGTCACTACCGGTCAGAATCAATTGAGTGTCTTTTAATTCGTCTATAAAATGGACGGCTTTGGCCTGTGGTCTGCGGCTTGGCTCGGTTTATCGCGTAAACGAGATTATCACGATACTTTATAATTATATAACTTAATATTACTTTTAACTAGAATAGTGTAGGAACAGGTCAGGGTGAAGTAAATACGCGTATCTCAATTGGGTTTACAAATAAATATATGGCCACATTTTTAGGTTTATTCTCTCTGCCACGTCTCAAAACGACTGCCTCAAATACCCGATGGACGACTAATTTGTATTGTAATGCTAGCTCTTAATAACATTCTTCACGAAAAATAATATGTAAACATTCTAAAAGATGTTTTAAATAATATAGAAAAATTTTACATTGCTCATCTATACTAATAAATAAAATCGAAGTGTATGTTTGTAAAATCTAATTTTTTTTCTTTCTAAATAGATATGAATGTATATACGACATCTATACCACAAAAACCATTTTTAAAATTTTTGTTTGTTTGTAACGGGTAATCTCCAGAACGGCTGGACCGATTTTGACAGGACTTTTTTTGGAAGGTAGTTGAAGTTACTCCGCGTAACTAAGGGTACTTTTGATTTTCGAAAATAATAAGAATTCCCCGTAAAAGAAATAAAAACTGAATTCACAGTTATACGGGTAATTGAAACAGCGTATGAATTTATGAGAAATATTTTTACTTTATCTGAGTACTAAAAATTTCTTAGGAAAATAATTAGGGTTCCGAATAATATAGGGATGATGGTGCAGTGGATATTGCGGCCGGATTTCGCGTCAACGGACGCGCGTTCAAACCCTCCTATCCACCTCTAAAATCAGCGCAGTGTAAAAAAACGCATTGAAGAACATAGGAAACACGGGCACAGTCTCGGGGACATAGCTAGTCGATAATGTATCTAAAAATTAACTTCACTTCCGGTTATATGTTTTCCGTTTCCGGTTTTTAAATTTATTACGTATCTCTATTTTAGGTTCATACTATTCGGTAATATTACAGTACTTTTTGTATGTAGAATAAATTGTATGAATAGTTATCCTAACAATAGGTAGTTCACATACACAACGTAACTTTAAACACGTAACTATTGTAAATCAATTAACATGCGGCTATTCTCTCATTTAATATTAAAAGCTATCGCATAAATAACATGGGCAATTTCATGGCGCTTATAATTATCTCGTTAATTTAAGGTTGGTAATAATCGATTCAGGCATATAGTATGTAATTACATCTATACTAAAACATATAATTGAAGCGTTTGTTTGTAAAATCAAATTTATTTCTTTATTAATCTGCTTCGTTAATTTTGAAATCGGCGCTAGCTTATACTTCACAATTATATTCAATTTTGATTAATAATTGTTCTTTAAAAACACCTTTATTTAGCTTATGTGTAATTGTGATAAAGTTTAGGCAGTTTTTTCCATTTGTTAATGAGTACATTGGTTAACTCTAGCCGGCACCGACTACAACATTAACGAAGCAGATTAATAATGAAATTATTTATTAAGTTTTTAGTGCATTTTTATAGTTTATTATTTTGAAGTCGGTTTAAAAAAAAAAAAAAAAATTATAAACGTGTTTATCTACTTTTAAGTTTAAATATGTATTTTATGGTATATCTGTGAAGTCTACTTCATAGCTTTGGAAATGAATGTATGAAACACGTGTAAGTGTCTAATATTCAAGGGTTTTTCTCGATTTTCCTGAATTCCACTGGTCGGATTCTGGTCTCGTGGAAATGGGACCAACTCGGAAGTGGACTCCATCGATTAAAAATATTTTGAAAATCGGTCCACAAACGACGGAGAAATCGAGTAATAAAAAAAGCATACAGACGAATTGATAACGATTGTTGATAACAATTTTTTAATAAATACGTATGAATGTATGTACGATACCTATATCAAAATCACAATTTTTAAATTTTTTGTCTGTCTGTCTGCTTATTCCGGATAATCTCTGGAACGGAATTTCGACGGAACGTTTTGGCAGAGAGCTGCAGTCACTGAATGTAACTTAGGCCACTTTTATTTGTCGAAAATAATTAGAGTTTCGTTTAAAAAAAATAAAAATCATTAACATTATGAACAAAATCCGATTCAATGTACAGTTTTACTAGAAGTTATTTGAATTTGTGAGTAACATCTTTCCTTTCTGTTAGTAAAAAATAATTTCAGGGAGTTTATTAGACTTCAAAAAACTAAAACTCTTGAAATTATAACAAATTTCAATTCACTGTACATCACTATTAAAAAAATATTTTCTCACGATTATTTAAAAACTATATTAAGCAGGAAGATTATATGAAATGGGGATGGAGCCGCGGGCACTCAGCTAATCGTAAATATAACGTCTCGAGATCTAGCTATGACTGTGATCACATGGAACCTTCGATGGGATAAAGTTATCCGCCATCTATTCTGATAAGATAAAAGTATTTTTGTACATTGTATAAGTTCAATCCTTTGACCGCGATCTCACCTGATGTTAAGTGACAATGTGGTCTCTGGTATATAAAAATGCCTAGAGGTATTTGGCGTCAGGTTTTCAAACTTGAAGGTGGTAGCCAGGCGGGAATTGTTAGAAAATTATCTACCAACATGCTATGGTTTCCTCACGATGTCTCATACATTGAAAGCTAAGGCTTTTAGAGTTGTACAGGTGAGCTCTAACCTGCGTCCATTGACTTGAAATCCGACCGCACTACCAACTGCACCATCATCGCAAGTTAGGTAAAATTGGTCGACATTCACTTAGTTACATATAATTTACTGTCGTGGGTGTACGTCAGTAAAACAAATTAACATATGACTAGCGTCCCGTGACGGATATTTTTTTATAAAAAAAATTTTGTTACATTGTTATAAGTCTTAATGATTTTAACATAATCTCACCTAATGTTAAGTAACAATGAAGTCCAAGAGTATAAAAAAAAATTAAGTTACCATGGAGACTGCCGACAGAAGTCTTTGGAAGAACATCCTTTAGAAAACTGTTAAGATTTGTTAATAAATAGTATTAACGTAACCTAACATATTAGCATATAAGATTTGCCTGGCTTCTACATATATTGGCGCTACAAGCATTTCCAAATAGTTTATTCATGAACAAAACATTCAATAGGCTGCGTAGGTATAATTTGATTATTTATCTCTGAGCGCCAGCACTTAAACGCCATCTAATACTTGACATACTATAGCATGTTGACGGCTGCTGTCACAGCAACGGTAACTTGCATTTCACTTCAAAAATGTTGTTTTATTCTATCCCATTGTCCTTGTAAATAATAACAACAAAATTTAGTAGATATTAAATACCTAAAATAATGGGGACCAGTTGAAGTAATTATAGTTCGGGGTAAGTACAAAGGACCTTTGTGAATGTAAATACAACTTTAGTATAGTAGGTACATCAGTCGGAATTACAAACGCGTCTCGTCATTAAGCGGTCGGAATTATACCGATTATTCATGAACCGCCCTCCGCCGCGCGCCGCCGCAGCCGACGTCGCCGCTCCCGCTGCGGTAAGCCCGGACTTAAGTGTTGTTCTGAGTCAGACCCCACCCCACTTACTTACGTTTTTGGCTTACCTCTATTACACATCACATACAAGGCTTACATGCATTAACAATATCTTTAAATTGTTTGTTTTTCATGTGTAACATCTATTAACGCGTCTTGGCAGTTTATCGGTAAATTTCGGTTGATGTAATAGCATATGTCTAGTGTCCCGTGACGGCAATTTTTTGGTAAACAATTTTTCTTTTGTTAAATTTATGTAGGTTTAAATATTTGACCATAATCCCACCTAATGTTAAGTGACGATGTAGTCCAAGATGGTGAAACATACTACTGGTTTTTAAAAGATGCTGCTGTAACACAACTATTGGTACTTAGCGACACATTTTCAAATATGAGGACGGTAGCTAACCAGGCGTATATTATTAGGAAATACCCTACCATCATTTTTCTTTGTTTTTCCTTCACCGTCAACTCTGATTCGATTCCAATTTTATACGAATTTTTATAAGATGCCTTTGTTTTATTTATAGGTTTACTTGATTCATTATCAGATACAATCCAACTTATAGACTTTTTTCAATGTATTCATCGGTTAATTAAATAATATAATTAAATAAAACGTACTAACTCACTCATCGTTACAATATATGTAGTATTACAAATTATTATTATTATTGCACTAATATACAATACATACAATGCTTTCATTGTTTTGTTATTAGTTGCGAAAATATGTAAAAAAAAAACTCACGGAAATAAACATTTTCAAATGCGCACGTTACATTATTTATTTTCTGTTAATTGGTACATTTAATGAACGTCGAAGTTACATTTAAATAAAATATACTGACTCGCATAGAAAATTTAAAAAAACTACATTTAAAAATATAATATAAAACGCAGTCAAATATTGTGGACTATTGCGTATATTATCAAATTTATTTCTCTGTAATCACGTAAGCGTTGCTTGGTAACTGAAAACAAAATGGCTGCCATTCCCATTGAACAATTATCGACAGAATATACATATGTACCTATTATCAAAGTCAATACTGTAGTTCAACAAAGGTCGTTCAAATTTTAATTATGGTTAAAATCCATGAGCTTGATTTGGAAAATTAAAGGTATGGAATGTACATCTCCTGTGAAATATTATCCTTTCCTAATAATGACATTAAGCGTAAAATATAATAGTGGGATATACGAAGATAAAAAAGTATATTTTTCAAAAAAGGAAAAGATTCTCGTCCTGAATTCGACGCTATGTAGATGAAAAATCACGTTCATTAAGTTCCATAGCGTCAAAGACTAATCCTCAAAAGAGACGGTCCGTTAAAGTATTTTAATTTTACCAGAATAAATCCTTTTTCATTTTTCACTGAAAACCGCGATGTGGTAAGACGAAACTGCAAAGAATGTTTAAATACAGGATGCGATTTTTTTTATATATATATTTGAATTTATTTAATAATAAATTAGTCTTGAAACAGAAATTGAAAAATTTTAATCTTGTAAATAAGAAGTAAATTGAATTTTTTTAGTAAACGTTTAGAGTCTATGCCCGATGGGGCCCACGGGTTCTCAGATGGCTGCTACGTCCTGGAAGATACCGCGTGGGCAGGCCCTCCACAAGGTGGACCGACGACCTGGTGAGGGTGACGCAAGACCGGTTGCAAGTTACCGTTTGCACTTTTTTCTTTGCCTTCTCTGTATATAAATATTTAATAATAATCTTGTCCATCCAAATATTCAGGAATCTTTGAAATATCACATAGACGATGAACACTCTGCCTGTAGACGGATTACCAGCATTATTTTTACTCTGTATCCACCCTAATTTATGCTTTTGTAACCTAAGAAACAAGATAATCTTACACTAAAGTCTTTGTAGTGATAGAGTAAATATATCTTATAATATTTAAATCAGTTCAAGAAGCAGTCTGTGTTAAACTTGTCTCATGTGGAATCTCATTTTGTGATATAGCGTTTGAGATTAGAATAGGAAAACTCAATATTAGTGTAGTTTCTATGTAGGTTCGAATCTATCTTATTCTGTAACCAACCTAAGCCTTCAGGGAAGGAAAGCATTCTGAGGAAACCATAGCATGGTGGTAACCACTTGACTATCTACCACCCATAATTTGGACTTCGCCAATCACCTACCCACAGGTGTGTTTTGTACTTCCAAACTTAGCGTTTTTACCATCCTAAGACACGTCACCAGGTGAAATTGTGATCAAAGCACTGCGCCCGTTATACAGTATAAAAAAGTGTGTGTGTACTTATGTACGCACGTAAGATGTTATACTACTTTGACGTAATAATAGAAAAAAAAAAAAAAGTTGACAACTAACTTCAGGCTGTTGGTTTTTCGTGACGGTGTTCGCGTGCATCGTATGTTGACTAGCTATCTTCAGGGTGTCGTTTTTTCGCGCATCGTAAAAAATTACTTTCACCATTTTTCCCTAACGCGCCAATAGAAGTATAACTTAAAAAATAATTACATTGATCTTTATTTATATTACATATATACTCTTCCCGATTAGCGATCCCATATATACAAACCTCTATTTTGATATTTGAAAATTAGAAAGATATACACGCTCCTTTTATTTCTTTTATATCAATTTTACACACAGAATTTCATTTACAGAAACTTCTCACCTGTAAAGACATTTATCGTTAGATTAAAACAAACTATTAAGTATATTTTTTATTTAAATTTCGGTTAAAACTGTTGTTGTAATGTTTAAATTTCGTAATTTGTAAAATGAAATTAATAACAAAACCTAACATTTCACAGAAAACATTTGTCTGGTTTTTACATATATTGGCACTCAGAACAATAATTATATTATGCATTATCATATAGTTTATTCATAATCAAAACATACGACAGGCTGCGTACGTATAGATGTTATTATTTATCTCTAAGCACCTGCACTTAAACGCCATATTGTACTTGACAAACTGTAACACGAATCTGTGAGTTTTTTTCCCTAACGAGAATCGCTCAAAGCCGCTAAAGAAGTTTCTAATTTAAAAAAAAAAAAAATTTATTCGGCTTATAGCAGAAAATCGAGAAATGTTTTCCGTCGGATGATTGAGAAACGTCGAGAGACGTGTTTCTATTTTACAATACAATGAATTATACCAGGTTCTATTTCCACCTACGGTCACGTTTCGCTTCACAGTCGATATGGCACCGAGCGTGTGATTCCTTTGACAAATGCCCCTTGTTGTTTTGTCAGTTTTTTTTCCTATTTCCAAACGGGTGACGTGAGATACTGATTATCTATTTTATAAAAAGGACTCGTCTAAAGTTACATTTATGTTGTTTTTTATATATAAAATTAGTAGGGCTGATTGACTGATTAATTAACACAGTCTAAACCTTCTAATACAAGAGCTACAAGGAGCTATAAACTTCAAATTTTGACAATAGATGCCTTTTATGATGAAAGCATCTAAAAGTATTTTTGGTAATTTCAGCACAAAAAAAATCATACATAAATTATTTTATTTTCAAAGTAAGAGGCACGAAATTTAATATACATACCTACTTCTGGTTACAGATAAACAAAACACCTAAACAACTGAATATATATAGATGAAATTTGGCAATGTGAGTGATTATATCCATGGGAACAATATAGGCTGGAAATTGTCTAAATACCACTCGTATGAGAGGGGCAGGCACAGCTAGTTGTTTCATATTTGTCTAATGGAACTGTAACGTTTTATTTATTTTTGATAGTATGGGTGACATAATCGTTTGTTTGGTAGTTACGTACGCATTATTAACAAATTAATCATCGTTTTTTTTGTACAAAATGAAGCCAATTCTTACGTGCCTAATCATTTGCTCACTATTACTAAATAATAGTCTTTGCTATTAGTTATTTTAGTTAGTTAGTTATTATTATTATAGTACTGACAAAGGAAGGTAGTGTCTAAAATATCCAAAATTTTGGCTATGTAGTATTGAAGCGGCCGCAAATTGTTAATATTTATTGAAAATAAAGTTACGTTAAATTATAAAATATTATATATCAATCTATAAAAAAAAACTCAGATTGAATCTAAAAACTTCATTCGTTACGTTTCGGCTTCCTTCGTACAGATTCAAAAGTATTTGTGAAGCAAATGAGCCGTACGACTGTTTCGTTCCTTCGCATTTACAAGAGAAAGATTACAGACGTGCATTTAGACTACTTTAATGGGAATCTTTAGTATTACCTCTCCACATTTATTTAAGATTAATCTGTAGTAGAAAAACAGAAGATGTAAATTAAAAATGTATTTCATAAGTAATTAGATATTTTTAATTAATTGTATCTACGAAACGACTAACTTCACAGCTGACGAACGATGCACTCTCTCTGAAGTTAGTCGCAAGTCCGATGATTGACTGACGTGATAGTGGTGTAGCACCGAGTGTTAATGATCATTCTATGCTTTCCTAACGATATTTCTCACCGAAAGCCTCATAAGAGAGTTGGATAGGTGGGTTTGAACCTATGTCCATCGACGCGATACCCGACTACACTACCAACAGAGCCATCATCGCTTCACCGAGACATTATCGCTGAGCGTAGGTAATTATTATGCCACATTAGTAGGTAATATGTATACAACTTATGAAAATCAATTTAAATCTTTAATCTAGACAATCGCAGCGTTCGCCATCGATAGGAAGTTTCTCTTCATAGTTTGAAACCCAAATGACCGCGGATAGTACTGGCTTTAGAGTACTATCTTCATGAAAACGGTCCTGATTTAATTTTACACTTTTTCGGTGGGAATACAGTATAATGATTCTCAAAATCTTACTTTAACTCTTCTTCTGTGTACAGAATAAAAGGGTCCACATGAAGATCAGAATTGTGTAACGATTTTTATGCAACTGCTATTGTTTATTCATTAGAGACCTCCAACAATGTTTTAATACATCCCTGTACTAAGCATTTGAATTGTAAAATGTTTTTGTTCCACGCGCAATGGAATGAATAAGATTCGACGTAACGCGAATACTTTTAATTGGATCACCATAAATTATAATATGTGTCTTAGGCCAAATGACATTTATATAGTGTGACAATTATGGCTCAATGAAGTGAGTTCGAAATTAAACATTGATAAACGTTGATAAACGCGTCTGGCTAGCTACCACCCTCAAGTTTGAAAATCTGGTGTCAAGCACCTATATATTACAGCGGCATTACTTGAGAGGCAATACAACTAAGTTTAGTATATGTAAAATTGAGAGCCACATCGCCATTTAATGTGATTAAAACGCTATGTATTATAAAAAAATATGGATAATATTTGTAACTATAAAATATTGTTAGGTCTGTTCTAATTAGACGCATAATTCGTTAAAACACTTATTAAGAAACAAATCTGTTCCGCTTTAACTCAAAAATGGGTTGATTGATTTTGATAAAGTTATGTATGCATACTACGCTTTACAGGCTAACATTTTCAATGTCATTACAAAATTATTATGTAATCAAACTAAAATTAAAAAAAAATTGTATGAAATTTGGTTTACAGGATGCATGTGTCGTTTTTGCATTTGCCTATGAAGCGCCAAGCGATGATGGCGCAGCGAGTAGTGCTTCCGAATTCTGCGTCAATCGACGCGGGTTCGATCCCCAACTATCCGACTCTAAAATCGGCCTTAGCTTTCGGTTAAGAAAAACATAGTGAGGAAACCATAGCATGCTGGTAGGGCATTTTCTAATGTTGCCCGCCTGGGTAGCTACCACCCTCAAGTTTGAAAACCTGTCGCCAAATAACAATAGGTGTGTTCCGGCAGCATCACTTGAGAACCAGTACCTCTAGGCCTAGTGTGTTTACCATCTTGGACCACATCGTCATTTAATGTCAAGTGATATTGTACCTAGTCAAAGTACTGAGCCTATTCTGTGAAAAAAAAAACAAAACAAAATCAGGAAATCCACATTTAATAAAGGCAGACGAAATCGTTTTTGCTAGTTGTTAATGAAATTAAAATGCACAATGAGGCTGGTGCATAGGAACTAATGGGCTGGCGTAAACCAAAAGATTAATCAGCCCAAAAATCTTGGGATTTTGTCTTTTAGGTAGGTATGAAAATGAATACACAATCATTATTCGAAAATAAATTAACAATTGACACTTTAATAGTGTAATAAATTTGAGTAATTTAATTATTAGTTTAATGCACACGGTGGTTAAGCGTTCGATGCACCACCGCAATGGTGCGCCAGAGGGATCCTCAACATTCAATCCTTCAAACCGAAGAAAGAAGCCCTCTTTAAAAGAACTCGCACCCGTCGGCGAGTAGATACCATGCGAAAGCGGTCCCTACTACCCGACCAAACAGTTAATAGAGAAACACCGTGGGTTTTTAATCCACAAATATATAATATAACACAACCTTAACTCAACTTTTTGAAGCGATGATGGCGTCGTTGGAAGTGTTGTCGGATTCAAGCACACTTATCTTACTCTAAAATCAGCCTGAGCTTTCGGTGAAGAAAAACATCGCAAGGAAACCATAGCACGGTAGAAGGGCATTTTCTAGTAATGCCCACCTGGGTAGCTAGTAGCTACCCTCACGTTTGAAAATCTGTCGCCAAACTCCAACAATCGCTTCAACATCGCAGCATCGCTTGAGAACCAGTACCTATAAGCTTAGAGTGTTTACCATCTTAGACGACATCGTCACTTAACATCAGGTGAGATTATGGTCAAAGCACTGAACCAACACAGAGTAAAAAAAAACAGCATCAACATATAAACGAATGAGCGTTACTTTCTTACTAAATTGTTTAACGGCCCTGGATTCTAGTCCTCTTGAGCCTATTCGTATTATTTTATTAATCTTTAATAGCCAACATAATGGTCATTTATTAAGCGTTCCAATAGAGTTGTTGGGAGATTTCAGAATTCATGCTTTGTTTTATTATTTTCGATACACTGCACTTGTGGATAACAACCAAACTATATCACGTAAAACGCCACCAAAATTACGTAAATAAAGTTAGGTATATACTACAAGCTGTTGAAAAAAAACAAGGACCACAACAAGACTGACCAAAAATCACGCCAAGAAGCCCAACAAAGGGCCAGGCAGAAAGATGATGCCATTTTATGCCACGAAAAGATGACAAATTTATACATAAATATCTAAACTTATTAGATAGAATTTAAAAAAGTAATTCATAGTAAAACAAATACGGTTACAGTTTCATTTGATTCGGCGTTGGCTTAATATTACAAGAAAAAAAAATTGACTACAGATTAAAAATAATGAAGAGATATTTTCAGGGAAAATGAGGAAAAAATAAATATGTTTTATAAAACCGAGTGGAAAAAAGTTCGTTCGCAGTCGAGCAGAGGAAATCTAGTCAGTGCAGTGGAATCGAGTTTAACTGGAGGAAGCTACGTGGTTAGCGCTTTAACTGTGTTTTTGTTTTTTAGGGTACCGCGATCTGTGAGAACCCTATTCATTTTAATAATGCCTAACGGAAATTTTGACATAAATAACTAAATATTGGAAATCTGTTTAGCAGTTTATTGACTTCAAAAGGACAAATATATTAGTCCATACATACTTTTTTTATTTCATGATCTAACAGCATTCTTTTTCACATTATTTACAAAAATTACTAACAAATTAGGCTTCTATACACTATACCTATTACCATAGCCAGCGTTGTCCGGGCAATATATATGTAAGTATAATAAAACATAATACATTACTCTCTTTATTTAAAGTAATACATTGAGCCTCCACTAAAATTCACGTAGTTAGCACTTTTTATTTTCTACTTTTATATAATTTCTTTGCAATTAATTATATAAACATTATCTTATACCCTTCTTAATGTTGTAAGAAAAAAAAACCAATAATATAATCGGTCCAGTGGATTATTTAGAGATTTTCCTGAACAAAAAAACAATACGGTCACGTGTTTATTTACATAAGTAAGTTCATATATGTACGAGTATATATATGGTTAATAAGGCTTATACTAAAAAAACTTTAATAAACTATAAATTAGAACGTAACATAATTTAACATAATAATTGTCATAATAAACCCACAGATTCATAACAGTATCTTTTAATAGGCAATTCAAAGAAGGTCGTTGCTCAGAATCCACGGAACCCTTTGCTTGTTTCCAAAGAGACTCTTTACCAGGGGAGTAGTGGGTAAGTGGGCAGCCCAGGCAACTGACCTCGTTCATGTAAAAGGATCTATTTCAAAAGTTAACATTACTGGAACTATATCTAAACAGAATTTCGATTTCACTGAATCCAACCAACTCTCTAGTCGACGATTAAATTATACTGTTTTTTTACACGATATAAGCTCAGTGCTTTGACCACAATCTCACTTGATGTTAAGTGACGATGTGGTCCAGGATGGTAAACACACTAAGCCTTCTTCTCAAGTGATGCTGCCGGAACACGCTTATTGGTATTTGGCGATAGGTTTTCAAACTTGATGTTGGTAGCTACCCAGGCAGGCATTGTTACAAAATGCCCTACCACCATGCTATGGTTTCCTCACGATGTTTTTCCTTCACCGAAAGCTCAGGATGATTTTACAGTTGGATGGTGGGTTTGAACCCGCATCCATTGACACGGATTCCGGCCGCACTATCCCCTGCGCCATCATCGCTTTAAATTATTTTTACCTTGTTTATTATATAATCCTATTTAATAGTTATTGAAAATTTTAAGAAAAAGATATATTTTTGTTAATAAGAGAAAGTCTTAACACGGACTAGACCATTTAAATCGTTCAGAGGATGACGAAAGTTATTAGTCGCCTTATGGAAACAGTCTGATAACATATGTATATCATTACTGAAGCGCGAAAAATTTGCTACTCCTATAGCGGCAACGTTAACGTGCAATAAATATACATATTATAAAATGCAACATTTATGTCCGTTACTTGCATAAATAGCAATTTTCATTTTTTTCGCACTCCGATAATGACGTACTGACTGTGCCCAAAAGACGACTTATAACTTTGTTCGTCCGTCGTATTATGTACGCGGTCTGATCCGCACATCCGTTAAGACTTTAAAGCTCCTAATTGACTACTAAACAATATATAAGTTAAAGAAAAACAATTGTCATACGAAGGAGTAAAATGTCTGTTTATATTTATAGGTTTTGTTTCATTCGATTTTAACGGCATATTGATCTGCCATAAAGTTGTATTTATTTATTTTTCTAAAGCTTGCAGTATTTGCCTCCATATTATGTTATATTGATGATATTTTCCGTGATACAGTTTGGTTATTGTGTCCGAGTGAAGTGCATTAGAAATAAATAAGTGCAGAATATAAATTCTGAGATGCCGTAAAAAATGCCACGGATTTTTCTAGTAAGAAGGTCACCGTTTTGCTAATTGATTGGATAAATACTCTATTCTATTGACAGTAATAGAATTGTGTTTATAATTTACACATTTCCTAAAAGTATTCAATTTAAAACTTTAGCTGTATGATATTGTAACTGTAACTAATATTGGCTTAATAGTATTAATAATCTGCAGCTGAGTGTAAAAAAGTATTGCAAGTAATGCTATTTTTTTTGGCAATTTTTATTTTATAAATTACTTATAACTAAAGAATATATACTTACTAAAATTAGTTTCAAATCCAAATACGATTTAAAAAAAAATATTTTTTACAATATGTAAAGGATAGATTCCTAACATTTACTAACTAATCTACTATTAGTAAAGTGTTGATTTTAGGAGACTGTAAAATATCAAGAATAGAATAACACAATAATTATTCATCATATCAGCCGAAAGGCATCCGCTGCTGGATATAGAACTACCCCGAAGATCTGCATGAAGATCGATCTTGCACAACCCTTATCTAACGGATTCCCACGATTTTAATCAGTTCGTCGGTCCACCTTTTTAGAGGCTTCCCTACTCTATGTATTCCGGTAATGTGATCACCATTCGAGCACCATTGGCAAGTCTGGCAATTATTCGAGTGTTATGTTAATGGTTATTTATACATCAAAGGATATCAGTTGTCCATTACGTACATGGCATTGTCTTCATAAGTAATAAACCTTCATTTGACACATTGAAAATAATAAAGGTCCTTCACACTAATTAACGTGGTAACTCATTTTTTTCGTGGCTGTAAATAATACATCAATTTACATTCATCATTAAGAAAATAAAATAGAAATGAGACTGGAAGAAATTCCCGGTGCAGACAAAGCAACGACCGGACGCCACCGGCGACGGCAATAATTTGATTTAAACGCGCTGACTCGATTCCTGACTACGGTATCGAGATGATGTTTGTTTGATGTTCTCTGTTGTTTTGCATTTAGTGTAACGTTGAAGTTATTAATCGATTTATGATTGAATGCCTTTTTTTCTTTAATCAAATTTCCATACCTTTATTTTGTTTCTTACGTATTAACAAAAGCAACATCTTTATGTCTGTCTGTGTGTTCATTAACTTAAAACTTCAAAACAACCAAATAAATTTACTCGATTCCTTTTTTAAATCATAAGTATATTATCTGGCTAGGTTTTTGATATAAATTGTATTATACTAAATACCTTGTATAAAAGTTTTGAGAGTCATTAATACTGAAGGAAAACGACACAAAAATGACCAGCATAGTTTCCTTCGAAATCCGTTATTAAGCTCATTAAGTATTTTAGAGGATTATTTTGAGCATTAGAAAGTGTCATGATATGTGACAGGAAACGTATTATGTTGTCATAAAGAAATTAAAAGAATTCAATTAAACAAATCCATCCACCCATGCAACCGAAAGACTGCTGGACATAGGTCTCCTCAAAGATCTCCACAACGACCGGTCTAGCGCCACCCGCATCCAGCGGATTCCCGCGACCTTCACCAGATTGTCGGTCCACCTTATGGGGGTATACCCACGCTGCTTCTTCCGGTAAGCGGCAGCCATTCGAGAACCCGTTGTCCCTGTCGGACATCGGTTATACGAGCAATTAAACAAATACGATTAAATAACTTGGTCTTAGCAAAAACCTAACCAGTGGTTTCCGCAGAAAAAAAAATTAACGTATATTACGTTGGGAAATTATTTACCTGTAGAAAGCAAAAGATTTTTTTTTCAAGTGTACTCATTAAAGCCTAGCCGAGTGGAACGTAAGCTTGTTACATCATACCTTTCGAGAATCTTATATTTTAATTTATTTTTCGACTTTGTCAATCTCAATCAATTTACACAATAAATCATAAACATTAAACCAGTAGATACAGAAATAAATATATATTGTTCGTTTAACCCCTTGAGTACTTACCTGGCGTTTACGGTACTCGACACATTAAAAACAAAAAAACACCAGTTGTTATTATTAATTTTATGTAAAATTAAAATAAATAATCATTTATGAAACTGTAAAAATGATTGAACAGCCTTAAACAAATCCTCGGCAAACTCTTCTGGCTTTTCTAAAGCAGCGAAATGTCCACCGTGGTCCACATTAGTGCTTCCAAGTAAATTGGGATATTTCCATCGGAGCATAAAGTCTGGGTGCTGAATCAGTTCGTGCTTAAAGCGTAGAGCCCACGTCGGTACTGGTGTTGGAATTCTATTAAAAATTGAGTTTATTTTTAGATTCTTTAAAACCTTCTTTATACTGTACTAGCTGTGTGCCCGCGGCTGCGCCCGCGTTTCGGATGTTCTTCACTGCATTGTTTCATACAGAACCATTTTTTTGCTACTTACATTAAGCAAAGATATTTTCACAAATTCAGTTACCTCCCAATAAAACTAGGCATTGAATCGGATTTTATTCAAAATTTCATGAGTTGTAATTTTTACATGAGTTGTACACAATAGTACTCTGAGTAACACGGAGTAACTTCAACTATATAACAAAAAAACGTCCCGTCAAAATCGGTCCAGCCGTTCCGTTTGGTACAGGTATCGTACATACATTCATATCTATTTAGTGAAAAAAAAATTATTTCCACATTACAAACAGAAACTTATTTTTAGACACTTTTATTAGTATAAATAAACTCATCGCTTTAATTAAACTTGCACCTAATTTTAGGAGACGATATAGTCCAAGATGATAATAAATTTTTGTATAGTAAATTTGATTGGTTTAAGAACATTCACAATATTAATACTGGATCTAAAACAAGAAATACTACATCTATACCTAAACATAGGACTGCAGGTTATAAAGGAGGTTTTAAATATGCGGCATCAAAAATTTGGAACGATTTACCCCCTCCGCTCATTTTTACAACAAAATTTACTTTCAAGAAAAATTTAAAAATATGTATATGAGAAAACCAAAAATTAACTTACAAGTAAAATTTCCTTTTTTTTTTAATCAATTCGTTAATCTGATGTCTGCATTTACTTTTTATTTATTTATTTTTTTAGTTTTTTTAAGTTAAATTATAACTACTTCACTCTTGAGTTTTTAAATTTGCTTCAAAATATTGTTTATTTATATAATTTAATTTTTACTTATTAAAGAAAAATCTGTTCTTGTAATTTTAAAAGTAAGGCACGAAGCGTTATATTTATATATCTTATGTTACGGCCGGAAAAAGGGCTAGCTGAAAAACAGCGCCGTTTTTATGGCAACAGTTATAAAGCGGCAAATGCTGACGCCCAGTCCTTATTAGCATATGTTTATATGCTTAATTTTAGTTTTTTTTTGTAAATTTTGTAATCAGTTCTAAAATATGGTAATAAATGTCTTTCTTTCTTTCTCATAAATATGTTAAATCTAAAGGAAATAACTCACAAGTTAACATCTGCCAACAGATTTGCAGATTTGATGGTGGTAAGTAGGTATGCGTTATCACCATACGAGTATTACGGGTTTTTGATGTTTTTCTTCACGGAAAACACAAACATATAGGTTGTGGTAGGTGGGACTGTTCGCCCGTGCCCTTCTGCCACTTTGAGATAGTCACTTGTCTCAAGTCTCTCTCCCCCGGAGCTTTTGTCCCTACAAGAATCAAAAGAGGAGAGGGCAGGTCCTTTTAGCTGGCGGCGAGGTCGAGAGGGAAAAGGGTTTATACCGAGCTCTCCTCTGGAAGAAAGATACAGAGGGGTCTGACCTAGTATTGCAGATTTTGCCTGCCATGCCATTTCGTCGGCCCTGCTGTTGGAACGACGAGGAGCATGTTGCTCAATAGCATGTCGCCCCTCCTCACGCTAGGCAAGTACCTCATACCCCCTGGCATCTCAAATTCGGTAGGCATCACTTCTGGATTGGAGTTGACAGGAAGCATGCATAAATGGATTTCCCATCTGGTATCCGCCTACATTATTAAACCATGATTACTTAGAACGGAAACCTAACATTGTAATCACAAGTAACTTAAAAAAAACATACCTTGTCATAATCTGTTCTAAGTCAGAACTCTTAAAGATTTCCTTGTACAATCTCATCGATGTAGTAATGCTTCCTGTAACCCAATACAGCATGATGTTGTCAGTCAATTTGTTTAGATCGTAATATTTATCTAAACCACCTTCAGACTGTAATTTATTTGCGGGGTCCGTGAAGATCATAAATTTGTCTAAAATGTAGGCGGCTAAACCAACTGGAGAATCTTGTAGTGCAATGCCTGAAACATTAAATTGTATATCAAAACATTGTGTAACTTTAAATCATAGGTTAAGAACCTAAGGCGATAACGCACCCTTGTGGGCGTTTGAGACTCTCTTTTTGGGGTAGGAGAAGACCCAGAGGAAATTAAGCGCATTAAAGTAGCGAAGAGGGGCCGTGGGCAAATTGAAAATATAACCTAAAAAAGGCAAAACAAAATAAAATGGGAACAAACTAAAAAGTAGGCAGTAACCAAAATAAGGTTGAGAAACTGTGTTTTAAAATAAACTACCTGTGCCCGTGACCCCGTCTGCTAGGAATCCCGTGTTTGTAAAATGATGATATCAATAAAATATTGTCCATAATAATTATATACTGCATTAAATCATTTAAACGTTTTTGGGTTAATTAAAAAATTACTGGGAATACAAAAATGGTACATTTTTGTCCACTTCATTCACTATAATCCTCATAAATTATGCTAAATAATAGCTAATATAATAAAATCTAACCAATCGATGATTCTCGAGCTAACAGACAGACACACGTTATAATTTATATAACGTGAGGATAAACTTACATAAACAAAAGAATTCTCAATTTCTTTGATGAGTGTTTCATATAAAAATGTTTATTTTTCAGTAAATAATTTGTCATTAATCTTTGTATGTAGTTTCCGATATTTAAAAGAGTTAATTTTTTGCTTATTTTAATAGTTTTTTTTGCATATTTTTAAGGTAAAATATATCAAATACTACTTAGGAAAAGAGTTGAAAACGCGTGTAAAGATTACATGGACACTTTATTTCTATATTATATTTAACAATCTCTATTACATAACATAAGCTCACGCCTTTTATTCCCGAAGGGTTAGGCAGAGGTGAAATAGCGAACTACACCACCCACATTTCGCCGAGCTTAGTTCCGTCCCAGATGTGACAGGGGGCGAGCCTGTCGCCATATCGGGACCAAATTCCAAACTCCGGGATGATACTAAGTAGAAAAACCCAATACCACTTGACCCGACCCGGGGATCGAACCCAAGACCTCAAAACAGCAGTTGCACCGTAATACAACTGCGCCACCGAGGCAGTTAACAATCTCTATTACGATTGTTAATCATATAACCTAACGTTATATAAGTGTCAGCAAAAAATACACTCTTACGTTAGTTTATGTTCTGAATAATTGAAACATTATTTGTTGATAGCTCATTCTTGTCTTTTGGTACATTCTCGTTCTCCTTCAAATTAAGTCGTTTATACACTTACCTATAGTATCAGGCTTAGTTCCTTGCAAATGCATATACCCTGATTCCTCTAGATAGAACTGAACTTTTTCCGTCAAAGGATACATACGATCCGCTAGACCGCTGGCGACAAACGTTGGCCAAACAGCACCCAACAGCCATGTCAAGAAAGATAAAGAAGTAAAATTGCCCGGAAAATTTGTGTGAAATCCGAGAACTTCTTTAGGGAATATAGTGGCTAAGTGAGAGGCGACCGAGTGACTAAGATCACCAGCCTGTATGTAATATTGCTTGAAACCTAGTCGCTGCATCAAATTTCGCATTATGATGGCAATTTCGAAAGTATTTAGACCGGGTCTTGTTGCCGCCTGAAAATATGTTGTGATTGGCTAATAGTTAAAACGATTAATCCGATACATATTTATAATATAATTTTACTAGAGTTACTAATAACATGAGCGCAGGAACTAATATTCCCATCGGTAGTCATTCTACAAACGAAAAAAAAGAGGCTGTAAGTCCGTGACAGCGTCCCCCATGCCGTGATGGCAGTATCAAGACACACGGACACCTGTGTCTACTACACCGACGTCGGAGACGATGCGATAGGCAGGTTCGTCCGCAAAGCGTCGACGGCGACAGATACAACATCGTGAATTACAACCTCAAAATGGCCATATAGAGGCGAGATGACAGGAGTATAAACACCATAAATCAGAGTTACAAGTCACACCCACGGTAGTCCCGATGATGTGACTAGGATTTGGCGAATTATAAGAAAAGAGGAGGGGGGGAGGATAATCCAAAAAAAAACAATAATATAAATTAACCTATATAGTTAAAGGTAGATAATAGTTATCAAGCACACGTAGATGCAAGTCGTTTTGCTTTGAATATCTATATATTTCAAAATAATTAATTAAGTAAGAAAAATATATCTAATAAAGAGTGCGGACCAAGAGTATGTAGTATGCGTAAAAAAATAACATAAGTTGTGTATCTCTGCTCGCATTTAATATTTCTATTTTTTTAAACATTTGCCACGGCAATATAATATACTTTTAAATACTTAATTTAAAATATTACCAGACAATGTGATAATGGCATTTTCAGTTTTTACTTCAATTTTTATCGTCATAATTTGGGCTGATATAATAAGACTAAGTTTAAAAATAGAATTAAAGTATTATTGTAAAGGTTTATTGATTCTTGAATTATAGGTTAACTGCCAAACATAAAGACACGCCTTTTATGTAAGTAGTGTAATTAAGGAACTATGTAACGGTAAAGTTTTTTTTTTTTCTATTATTCAGATTACTTCTACTATTATTCGTAGATACTATTTAACATAATTAAATATGTACCAGAATCTAATCAGATAATATTTACGACAGATCTATTATTGTAAAATGGTGTAAATCGATTTCAGTGTTTCTCGAAATATAAACCAACTAACTGATAGACGGACGGACGTTGTATTTTATGTAATGTAATGGTAATAAAAAATCCTTAAAGTATTAAAATAACCAGTGAGACTACCGTGATAGAGTGCTATTTTCCTAGTACGATTGACCTATTTAGGAAGTATGCAAATTAATTATTCGACTTTTTATTATCGTGTAATTTTTGTGGCGTTAGGCGTAATATACTTTTAATTATAATTGACAAGTGAAGTGTATTGGAATTAAACACGCAAAACGATTATCCTGAGGTGCCACAAATACCTCCTAGAAACTTCTAGAAGATATCCGTCGTTTTGTTAAAGTATTAAACCATTCAGTACTAGTAGTATGTTTATATATTAGATTGGATTTTTTTTTAATTTATGTGTTTTGGCCAAAAATTTATTGGATTCTCAGCCATAGCTACTGCGGCGACATTATAAAATAACATGTCATATATATAACCAGAAATTATAAACGTATTTATAGTATTGGTCATAATTTGAATATATATAGGTAGGCTCGGCGCTTTTACCACGATCTCAATCGATGTTAAGTGACGATGTTAAGAATGGTAAACATACTAAGCCTAGAGGTATCTGAAATGAAGCTGCCGGTTATTGGTGCATGACGACAGGTTATCAAACTCAAGGGTTGAAACTACCCCGGTGGACATTATTAGAAAATTCCCTACCACCTATAATTTCCTTTACCGAAATGATAGAATTAAATAAGTGTGTAGAAACCTACGTCAATCGAAGCGGAATCCGACCGTAGCCATCATCGTTTTGACATTATCAAATCTTCTTGAATTACACCACTTTCAACTGAAAGGTATATGTCTTACCTCAGAGTAAATAAATCCAGGTAAACTAGGAGCGATAACTTCAAAGACAAAATCATATCCAGGTCTTGGAGTGGTTAATAATGGAATAGCCTCGTAAAACTCTCTGATAGATCCTGGCCAACCGTGGAGGAGAAGTAATGGTAAAACCTGGAAATTGTATAATATGGTACGTTCATATTAAACCAGGTCCAATTTCTTTGTTACAGAATATAACATAGTTATGCCACTGGATTCGCTCTCTTTCAAACTAAAATTTTTATTACTAGTCACTTCAGAAACTAATCTTTAGCTAACCAACTAACTATTGTTCTTGTAATTTGTATTTTGATCCACCTGCATGTAACAGAACAGTTATTAAAAAATACAGTTTCTTTAAATGCTACAAAAACATTCATTTGAGTATTGCATTTTATAAAAGCTTCTCTCAAACACTTAACATTTTAAATGCCATCTTTAATATGGCACTAAAAAAACAAACTGATAAAACATGACATAAATATTTTCGTGATGAGACATACTCAGCTGATTTTATATGCTATATTACCATATAGCACTGATTTTCAGCCAGCCTTAGCTCCTACACATTGTTCAATATCTTATTGTCCATCTGTTTCAATACGTGTATTTATTACGGGGTATTTTATGTTCTAATGTCACTAAACTTATAACTTTTTTTCTTAAACTACGTAATGTAATCTAAATATATTATACCTAAAGTAATTCGAAGAAGAAATATGTAAGTCGGTTTCATGATTCTCAACCCTTTTGTAATATGTAAAGATTTATACGTAGTCTTGAAAGAAACAAACATTTATTTGACATTCTTGACTAATACTTACTTTAACTTCACCCTTCACTTGAGGCTTGACATGCATGAAATGAATATCCAGCCCTTGTATATTAGTTTTAAAGTGTTCGAACTTATTCAAGAATCTAACTCGCTCCCTAAACTTATATTTAAATATCCAATTCGCGAAGAACTGCGCGAAAGCATCGGAATGCACACCGTACGTCCAAGCTGTGTCTTCGAAGCTTTTGATTTTTCTATTCATTCGTCTGTAATCTTCGAATAATACACGGATCTCTGCTTCCATCTGCGAATGCGTTATCAATCGATGAAACGAAAAAACCGATATTAAAAAGAGACATACACATCTGTAGGATTTTTGGAGAAAGAAAGAAAATATTTTTATTCCAGCGAACACATAATTTACAAACTACCATTATAATAAAGTTTTACATACAAAATGCCACGATTGTAATAAAACAATATAGTTTTTTTTTTTTCTAACTAACTAATGCTGTTGACCGAAAAGGACTATACAGCTTCACCGTGTCCTTGGGGGCGAGTGCTGAAGGCACTCAGCCGCAAAAAGGTAACTAGCACAAGGGTTTCCAAAGTGGTACGAACTTCGGCTTTGCCGAATTACCTGAGTGGCCAGAAATTATAGTATATCAGTCATATCGTACGCGATATAGTTTAAAATAAATGGAACATTAATATACTACATTAAATACATGCATTATAATACATAACTAAAGGAATAGCCTATTATATAGATATGTATGGTATAGTCTATATTGGCAGCAAATTAAACAATAAATAACAGAATAGATATGAATAGCTGAGAGGTCTAGTTATTGTTTTCAAAGAGCAGTTGAAAATCTAAAAGAAACCTAAATTTAATTTTGAAGGAAGCTAAACCAAGTGCCTATTGGACGTCTGAGTGAATACATTCTTTTGAAATTCATTACATTTGAAAGAATACATTCTACAATGTTTCTTATATTGGCGTTTCTTTTTTGGCAGTACTTTCTAGTCTCGGCACTCTTGTCTAGCTTAAAAAATGTACCATATAGTGAGTGTAGTTATAGTCTAGTTTTTTTTTAAGTTTCACTTTTAAAGCGTATGAACTGTATAGATGTTTTTATTATTACTTCCCTTTTTTTAAACTAAGACTTCATGTCTATTAGGCTATGTTATTAGATTGTATGTCTAATATTATTGATTGCAAAGCCTAAAAGTAACGCATAAATTCCGTATACGTCCTTTTTGCAAGTGTCACGCGATGCATTATTTTATTCATTTTGTTATTGTAAATACTTGACACCCATTAATCATGTTTGCTACAGGCCTAACGCTGATCAACCAGCTCCTGCATTTAAACAAGAAGATATTGTGATTACATGATGATGGATTTCTTCAAATATGTACAGTATTTTTTTAGTCGTGCTTTGATGACAGATCAACCAATTTCTTAATGAGATAAAATTTGGCTCTATGCGACTTACAGCTTCTGTGAATGCAATCCGATAAGGCCTGATAGACGTATCATCACTTATATCAGTTAAGTTAGACCCCCAATAAACGTCGAGATCAACTGGAGGCATATCCGGCACTTTGATATGTGCATTGTATATATGATATATAGTTCCCAAGGATACAAAGACTTTTAATAAAACTATACCCGTAAATATCATTGATAATATCTGAAATAAATCCAAATATAATGTCATTATTCAAGTGATGTATTTTGTTAATATTAAATTATAATTTAAAATTACACTTTATGAATAAAACGGAGCTCACCCCAAACCGGCTTTCATTTTTCTTCGATTTCACTTTATCATCTTTCGTTTCCACTTTCTCTTTCTTAGCCTTTTCTTTCACTTTCTTTCCCATAGTTTCCTTTTTAATAACCACACGTGCTTAGTTTAGAACGTTTACATACGTACTGGGATTATTCGTTGACTCGCTATTGGTAGTGATATCTTATCAAATAGTGCGCTTTATCAAAAAGTAATCTATTATTAATGAGTATAATTTATCTTTTATTTAACGTACTTTTTAATCCATACAAGACATCGATCAAATAACTGTTACAGATATTATTGTGTAGCTTGTACGTAAATATAAAATCACACAATACACGTATTTTTTTTTTCATAGGTATTTGTCTAAATAATTTAATTTTCCTATATCTTTCGCGGGTAATTGCTTAATGAGCCTTCACAGGTTTTTTAAATGTATTCTGATAGATGAACCAAACTATACTAGACAAAATAATGTTTTGATGGTTCAGTCCATAATATCGTATTTTGTTTACAAGTTTTGTAGTTTACATTTATTTACCAGGAACCTTAATTAATTTCAAATAATAATAAAGCCTAAGTTACGCGGGGTAAATTCAGCTATCTACCAGCAAAATTCAGTCAAAATAGGTCCAGCCGTTCCTGAGACTAGCGGGAACAAACAGACAGATGGGCAGACATAGAACCATGCAGAGATTTTGTATTTCTGGTATTTTGTAGGTATCACATACAGTCATGTGTATTTAGTAAAAAGTTGTTACTTATTTTGAAATTACAAACGGACTCTTCAATTTAAATTTATTTCTATAGATGTTATATTACATAATAAAAATATATTTACTACACCTGACTGAAGTATATATCTATACATTAAGAAAAAATCTTGTAAATCTCTCATGTAGTTTTATGTAAGTCAGTCTAAAGTTATAAGTCAACTAACAGACATACAGTTAGACGAAAAAAACGTTTCTCTTTATAATTATAAAGATCACAACATGCTGAGAGCATTATTTCATTATAATAATATGTAGATGATGTAAATGAAAATGAGTTGGTTAGGGTGACAAGCAAATAAGTATCTTGTGAACACTCTATGATAAAAACCTGGAAGTGTTTTGCGTTAGTGAAGCAGAGGCGGTACAACATGATTTTGTCTTCCATTCTCATCTGTTAGTTATCACATCAACGCTCAGATTCATATAAACATATATTCACACAATCCATCTATACGTTCTTTTATCCTCATCCGTCTATTCGTCCACCTTCCTCTGTTTTACTAATCGTATTTAAAAAGTTAGTAAGTATTTATTAGAATCTAGAACCTTTCCTAAGCCTTAGGGCGAAAGCTCTCTATACCAGCGCAAATCATTAATCTAATAGACCCCAAGTAGTTTTAGTAAGTCAAAAGAGTTACTATGGCTGCCCCGTAAAGGCAACTTGCATGAAAATTCTTCGAAGAAAAAAAAAAAAGAATCTGATAAATACACATAATTTATACCACCGATCAACATACTTTTCTCCCTTGATTTATTTATGATGAAATCACTATGAAGAACAGTATATGTGTGTTTTTTTTATTTCCATAGCACCTTAAATTTTTCTTTTAAGTTACCCCTAAGAAAATTGAAATATAAAAAAATATAAGAAATTATAATCGTAATAATTGGTTCCAAGAGTTCAAATCTACTTACTTGTGTCGTCTTCTATGAAAGTATAATAGTTATTTTATAAATTGAGTTACGCGGAGTAACTTCAGCTATTTGACAAAAAAAAGTTCCGTCAAAATTGGTTCAGCCGTTCCGGAGATTACCCGGAACAAACAGATAAACAAAAATTTAAAAAAATATTTTTTTGGTACAGGTATCTTATATACATTCATATCTATTTAGTAGAAAATTGTTATTTTGACATTCAAACATACACTTAAATTTTATTTATTTAGATTGATTTGATTTGAGGATAGGTAAACCTCCGTGTTTGGTACTATAGAAGTGTCGTAAATTCGAATTTAGAATTAGTTTTTTATTTATGTATATGTCATCATTTATAAGCAAAATCTATTTTTATATTATGGAGTCTGCTCTGAAATCAATTAATGATTATGTAACATGATATTTATTTTATTTATTAATATCCGCGTATGTTATAACATCTACAATTAGTAAAAAATATTGTCACACGCGCAATCCCGCCTTTGATGGCGACTGCACTCCGAGACATGAGACGAATGACCTAGAAACATGTGTAAAATATGTGCAAAGAATGTCGCTGGCGAAGCATTCTCTTTACATAACTAGTACGATACTTTTTTAAACTCAACCTTATTTACACTAAAGAAAGAGTCGATATTCCAATGCAATACGATGAACTGACGATTTTATCTTAGACCATGTAAACATATTTCAATAACCCTGTAAGATTTGCTTTGTTTTTACACTGAACAGGTTTAGTGCTTTGACCACAATCTCACCTGATGTTAAGAGACGATGTGGTCCAGGATGGTAAACGCACTAAGCCTAGAGGTACTGGCTCTCAAGTGATGCTGCCGTAACACACCTATGGTATTTGGCGACAGGTTTTCAAACTTGAGGCTGGCAGCTACCCAGGCGGGCATCATTAGAAAATGCCCTACTACAATGCTATAGTTTCCTCACGATGTTCACCGAAAGCTCAGGCCGATTTTAGAGTCGAATAGGTGGGGATGGAACCCGCGTCGATTGACGCGGAATCCGGTCAGACTACCCGCTGCGCCATCATCGCTTCAAAAGTTAATTTCAAGTGAGAATTTGTTACCTAATACTAGATTTAACATGAGCGCTAGATTAGAAGTGAATATTACAAAAAGGGAAAATATTAAAACAAAACAATAATATAATATGAAATAAATTAAATAAAATTTATGTGCCTGTTTGTAATATCCAAACATCATTTTTTTACTATATACATATGCACGTATATATGCCTATTTTTTCCTTGCCTGTTTGTTCCGGGTAATCTACGGAATTCTTTAAAATATTATTTTTTTGCAAATTCTAAAATCTATTTCACAAAAAAATTATAGCTGGCGCGGGTATGACCACAATGGCAACGGAAAGCAGTGATAGATACGGTAACAAGTATGTCGTACATTGACCCGTTCCTTAGCAACAGCAAGCACCTTCGACGATGTAGATCTGCCTGCAGCCGCCCGTAAACACCTTCGAATAACACACAAAGGCTTCCGATACCTTCATACATTTCAATCCAACACTCGATGTCGCCACGTTAATATCATATAGTTTATAAGCGGTAAAACGAAAAGAAACGGTCCACAAACATATAATAGCAGCGATATCTTATGTAATATGCGGTATTATGAAGCGGGTTGTGAATTATATCGTGTGGTACGTTATGTGACGGCGCGGACGCGGTAAGGAGAACAGTGGGGTTGCGAAATGTACTATGCGTTGTATGCGCGGGCGCGGTCTTCGATGAAGTACACGACAGAGAAAGGGGTGGGGGTTTTTATGAATTTACACTAGGTGGCGTTTCCATAGCCTATCTAGCTTCTTTACACAGGCTTTCTGCGTACAACGTTTCATGAAAATCATTTAAGCCGTTTTCGAGTTAAATCCGGGCACACACACAGACAAGAAAAATTTACAAGTAAAAATACGCAAAACATGAAATTTCTAAAAGAAATGTACAAAAAAAGCTTCAGTCTTATTATTAGTATAGTATAGATAAATTAATAAATCATAAAAATGATTGATCGTTCAAATGTATTTAGTATGAAAATATACAAGTTACTAGTATAAAAGCGAGCAGAGCCGCGACCACAACTAACTAGATAAAGAAATGAACCACACACAATATCGCTGATTATAATTTTGTATTCAAATTTATTTGTAAAATAAAAGGAAAACCATTGGATAATTGAACTCAAATCTGTTGCAATTTCTCGAGACGCTACGTAGAATCGTCATCCATTATCGGGATTACTGTAGCAAGGTCTATGTATATTAAACCGGATTTCCACTGACACGAGCTAATGCTAATATAGCACGGTAAACGTCTATCACTGGATTAGACCTCCTAAAATAACTATTTTCACATCTATACTAATAAATAAAATTGAAGTGTCTGTTTGTAATGCTAACACATTTTTTTTTTACTTAATATTTATAAACGTTTATACGATAACTATACCAGAAATAAAAAAATAAAAAATTTTTGTCTGACTGCCTTCTTGTTCCGGGTAATCTCCGGAAAGGCTGGACAGATTTTGACGATTAGCTGACAAATACTTGAAGTTACTCCGCATAACTTAGGGTGCTTTTGTTTTTCGAAAATAATTAAGGTTTCGCGTAAAAACTTAAAACTCATGAAATGGTGGTAGGTATTTGAATTTGTGAGAAATCTTTGCTTAATGTTTAAAATGTTAAAAATTTAAATATAACATTTAGATCGAATTTAGATTATCTTTTAAAACGAAAATCGATTTCTCGTTAGCAAGAAAAATGAATCAGTTTGTTTCAACATTAAAATTCAGACGAAAGCGAATATTTGTTATTGACAAATCAAAAATAAAAAAAAAATATTTATTCAATTTAGACTCTAAGAAGGCGTTTATGAACGTCTAAAACACTACCACCGGTTCGGAAAACAACCTAGTCAAGAAGAGTTAGAGAGAAGAGAGAGTAAATATTTAATAAGTAAAATTACCATGACTAGCTACGTATCGCTATAGCGTTGCGTTGTAGCAACGTCATTATCGTTCCCAACATTATGTAGATTGGACATCTGCTTGTCTTGTACAATCGAATGCGAATGAACGTTTCTCGCTATCTTTCCATTTTGATTCGGTTTTGATATGCGAAAACTCCACAGTGTCTTTGAATTTCAAAGTAAGATGGAAATTCTTCAAACTGGAAACATTAATTTGTCCAATTTTACTTTCTTATTTCTGTTGCCTACGATAACTTTGTTATTAAAAATTTTTGATATTTTCATAATTATGTTGATGATGCTTGAAATCATTTTTTTAAAATCATTATTTTGATGTACCATCTAGCAGTGATAAATTTGATCTTATATGGTTACATGCTAATTTAGTGGTTAATACACGACGGATATTGGTAAATGCCTTGAAATCATGTAAATACAATATATCGACGTATATATTTCAATACTTTATTTAAATACTTAGTATATCATATGAAAAAATAATTTTAAAAAAATCGTTTGTGAAAACAAAGATTGATTGATTCAAGCGAAAGACGTCCACTGCTGGATACAAGTATCCTCAAAAAAGGAAGGAATTGCCATAATCGCCACGCTTGGCAGGCGAGTTGGCGATCGGTGTGAGTAAGGTCTTTTTGATACCCAGAGGGTGCTGCTGCCCATCCATTAGTTTATTTCCCTTAGTAGCCTTTTACGGCACTCACGGGAACGATATGGGTTGGTAGTATTCTTAGCCGGCACTACACGTGCAATAAAAAAGTAAAAATTACTTGTTTAATTAAACATTTTTTTTTTAAGCCTAAAATTATGTATTTTAATTATCGTATTCAAATGACGTTTTTAATACAGAATTGTTAATTTTTGAGTATATTTTATTTGCTTTATATATGAACGCGAGTTGTCAGAAGCGATATGTCATTTCCACTCCGCGTCACTTTAATAAAAGATCTTGATAAACGATGAGCAGCGCGCCCGCATCGTGTGACCGAACTGTATGTAGACTACATACCAACGAACGGAAATGTTATTTGTATATTAATATATATGTACAAATAAATAAAATGAAAGTGTCTGTTTGTAATGTCAAAATAATGACTCTTTACGAAATACTATGTTTACTACTACTTTAGTGTACTACTAAAAGTAACCACAATTGTCTTAATTTTGTTTTTTTTTTTTGGTACTAACTGTGTACGCGCTGCTGCGCCCGCGTTTTATACATTCTTAATTACGTAAACTAAATAATAATTGGAAAATAATGCTTTGATGACGCTGTAAATTTTATCGTATTTTGTTCACAATTTCATAAGCTCTAATTTTTATACGGAACCCTAATTATTTTAATTTTTTTTTGCTATTAATATAAAGTAAAAATATTTCGAATAAATTCAAAAATGGCCGTGAAACAGAACATTGAATCATCTTTTTTTTTTCAAAATCTTTGTGTATTATTTTTTTGTATGCGGAACCCTAATAATTTACCTGAAATTATTTTGCTATAGAAAGCAAAGATATTTCTCACAAAGTCAAACACCTACCAGTAAAACTACCAGTTAACTGCATTGAATTGGATTAAATTCACAATTTTTATGAGTTTGAAATCTTTTTAAGCGGAACCCTAACTATTTAGAATATAAAAAGTACCCCTATTTACGCGGAGTAATCTCAACAATCTACCAAAAAAAGTCCCGTCAAAATCGATCCAGCCTTTCCAGTGGTTACCCGGAACAAACCGACAGACAGACAAAAAATTAAAAAAAAATATTTTTTCAATTCATAAAGTTACAATTCCTAATTCTATGCTTCAATTTCATTTATTAGTATCAAATAGATAATATAGAGACACTTATCTATTTTTAATTTAACTTTTGACACCTTTTTAAGAAACCTTTCAGGAGATTTGTCAGTTCGACGTTTACGATTTTGTGAGGGCAGGTCATGACCCCCACGATCTTGGACCACCACTCCTTGCATGTTAGTGCATTCGCAATTTAGTAAGTTCACACGTTCGTTTATATATGCGCGATTATTTCAGAAATTACTAATTCGATTTTTATTATTCTTTCGCCTATAATTTTTATAATTATCACGGAAAAAATTATAATATTATAATGCATTTTATTGAGTTACAACGACTTAAATAATCCTTAATAATGTTAATTGGTTCAATGGTTTTCGAGTTATATCTAAAAAACAGAACGATGTTACCTTTTATACGTATGCTGTCTGAATTAGTATCTGCCTACACTAGTTTGTATTCAAAGTTACATCTTCAGCCGAGATATCTGTATATCGAGCTTTTACTTATCTAGATCTCCTCGAACGAATTGAGGGTAGCTTTGATCTGTGACGTCATTAGTGGCATCGGATGCGCTCTCCAATTAAACATGTCTCGCGGAAACATTGAACAGGGGAAATGCGAATATACACACACTCGTTCGATCGAAGTTATTTGTCATGCGTCTGTAACAAAACACATCAGCAATCGAAGAAACGGAGATATTTCCTTTTTTTTATTAATTAGTAGTGTCCGCAATCCGCACTCCGTTTGCGTGGAATTTCGTTTTTTTTTTTTCAAACATCGATTCTAATAAATTATGATCTACATAATTGCATTCTCGGTATTGAACTAAACATATGAGTTATTTTGTCATATCACTATGACAGCCACTAGGTACTTTTATTTCTTGTAACTTAAGGACAATTGAAACATAATTATTGACATGAACTAAAGTTGCAGGCACCAAATTTTTAAATTTGATTTAAGCCAATTCCGTAACAGCGTTTTCTAATAAATTTTAGTCTAAACATAATCTGTGAAGAAAAAATAACTAAAAACTAAATTATGTAACGTTGCATATGACTCGCTTATACAAGTCGACAATAACTTTGGTTGCATCTATAAACACTCCTATAATCTCAATTTGGTGTTGATAATGAAGAGTGTGATAAATTTCTGAAGTCCCTTATTAGGGATACAGAACTCGTAGAGAGATCTCCATTTGACTTTACCAAACACTGCATTTTTAAATTGTTTTCAATCGAGATCAATTGCAACAACTTTTTTTAAATCATTTCATGCACTTCTGAAATCTATTAGTCTATTCCTATCTATATCCTGTAAATAACTGAAAAAGATAGCAGTAACGTTGTATAGAAGAGAAAAAGAGATACAATAACATTATTTGAAGAATAATTGACTTTTCATAATAAATAAAACATTAAGCTTTGAACTTTCCGGGCTGTTATGGAATTCCTTTATTTTCCTACATAAAGGTGGCTATAGACCAGTATAGACAGTTCAGTTTGAACTGGATATCTTAAAACGATCTACAAATGCTACAGGTAAAATTGAACAAGTGAATAGTGCTGTTAATTATAAAAACTAGTGTTGTGAATAAGTGTTTGCTTAGGGTGAATTAGGTTTATGCCTGGTGGCTAATAAAGTATTTTATCACGTCAACACCATTTTATTGTTATCCACGGTCGTAATATTATTCACAATATCTCCCAAGAAGCATAAATTATCATCATAAGCAAAATCTTCTCACAGAAACCGGATGCCATTTGACAATTCCCGCATAGAAACGAAAACGGAAACTCGAAGTTTTATGATATACATCTCTCGGAGAAGACATAAGTAAGAAACTTTTGTCAAGTTAGTGTGAAGTGTAACCGGCGAGGCGTTCTGCGCCGGCGATGTAGCTTGACGAAACTTAATTGTTATAAACCGTTGAGTTAGTATCTACATGTACTAGATGCGACACTGTGCTATATTACAATTGAAAGATTTTTGCAAAATGATTCTACAACTTATGTGGAAACAACACATTGAACTGATGGTACAACTAACATATATAGTATATATGTAAATATAATGGCTGTTGTTATGTAGTAGTTTAACATAATATTGTGTACTTACAAATGCTGATCATACAACTGATCAGGCGCATATACGCAATGCTAATCGGTGGGTCCCCGCAACGGTAGAGAGAAAAGCAAAAGAGCCCCGTTCATACTGGGTACGTATGCAAAATGGTCTCTATAGACATAATAGACACCATAGGTCTTCAGTAAGGAATAATTATCACTATCTGAGTGATGAACCTACGTCCACCAAAATGTCATCTGATTCTCCGGTTCTCTGTACTCGCTCAGGTTGAACTGTACGCAAACCAAATAGCTGGCATTACTAATGTTTAGTTTTTGACAACTTGTTTTGTTATGTGTTTTCTTGAAAATTATATTTTAAATAGTTCAATTTACCAGCATGCATAGCTACATTGTCATAATTACAGAAGGAATAATGTAAAGTACATAAATAGGTAAATAGATTTTGTTCTATATCATATTATATAAATTTGTATGATAAAGGGTCACAAGAAGGAAGATGTTATGAAAGTGGTTTAAGATAATATTGTAATATTGTGTACTTACAAATAAATCAGTTGTCATTAGAATCTCAAGTGAGGATGTTTCATTTTATCTTACATAAAACTTATCAGCTGTAGAGGAGCACAGATGGAAATATATGTAGATGACTTGTTGGAATAACTACAATATCTCTATAAGTTTTGTCAGTCTTCAAAAGAAAACATATTGTGTAAACCCTACTTAGTGCTTCAATAAAGGAAAGTTGAACTTAAGACCCAGATGCTATGTCAGCTTAACTATGCAAATGGTCATTGCAAACAATGCAAAAAAAGGGCGGAGTTAATCCCGAGGCCAGACAAAATTCGTAATCATTAGAGGCTGTTCAAGTATAGTGCATGCAAAATTTTGGACTGTTTTGAATACTCCCCCACCATGTCAGCAAGGAAAGCTCTTACCGTTTCCTTTCTACTACGTAATCATTGGCATAATTAAAAAAAAGGAAATTATAAAGTAAATGCATCGTCACCATTCAGAATCTCCTCCCTTGTACCCATGTTATCAAAAATATTAAAAGCATAGACCTTCTTGTCACTCACTTGCTTATGTAATGCTACGTAATATAGAGCAAGTGCATCTGGACCTACCAGTAGCCAAAATCCGTGGGAGAGTGTTGACAGCCAGTCATAAATGCCAAGCGAATTTTATTGCGCTGTTAACTTCTATGTACCATATTCTTCAAGAATCGACTATAATATTGAATTTAAGTGCCACTACAGCTTCATCGGATTTTGACGAGCATTCAAAAACAACCGAAAATCAAAATAAATAACTTTTATTCAAAAAATTTGACAATTCAATAACCTATAAGTATTTTATAAAAAATATTTTTTGCAAATAACATGCCGTAGCACTAATTAAGTAAGCTTATTAAAAAAACTGTAATGTGAATTGATGTATTCCAAAAAGGACCACAGTAAAAGTGAAGATCATTTTAACCTTTTACAAACAGTATGAAATACGTGCCAAAGCAACTTCACTCCACGTTCGTATCAAAGTAATACTTGCATTTAATTTAGCCTGCCTATTTAATTGAAATTTAATTGAATAATGCGTTTTTTAAACTAGACCTCTTGGTAATTATTGCACCATTTCATCATTTCCCTGCCCTTATCCCATTTCAATGTAAAGTCGGCGCAACATGTCTTCCTCTTACATTTATCTCTATTTGGGATTATAACTACATTCATTCTCTTTCTAAGCATATCATCTTTCGCACAGTCCATCCATCTTTTCTTTGGTCTTACCCCGTAGTTACCCCTATACCCATCCACATTCATACCCAATCACTTTCTTAGAACATCCATACATCTCATTGGACTATTTATTGACACGAATATTGTTACACACTTTATAATATACGTACCGCAATTGAATAGCTAGGTATAATAGCTAGGTAAATAATATCTCTCATCTGATTAGTTAATCAACGAATTTTCGATTGGAAGCAAAATGTTAAAATTTGAATTATCTATTCTAGAGCATTTGTGGATTATAAATCGTTATGACAACTAACGACTTATTTGCGCATAACAGTAAGTTTACGAATATGCGACTTACAATTCCAATGACAATATTCATTACAAAAGAATAAGTTTTAAATGATGATAGACCAGCGCAAAGACGTTTCTACCGAAATAGCGGAAGAAATGGTCCAAACACACTATTAGTTGCTTGTTGATAGATTTTTTAAAACTCGAGAATGGTAGCTAGCAAAGCGGGTATAATAAATAACACCGTGGTTTTCTTTTACCGAAAGCTTTGGCTCATTTCTTATCGAGAACTTGAAATACCGTGTCATGCCAGGTAAGAATAGTACCACCCCATATCTTTCCATGGGTATGGACTAAGGTGACTTAAAGGTGACTAAGGGATATTAACCAGAGGATGGACAGCAGCATCCTCCGAGTATCAAAAACAACTGACTGCGATCACCAACCCGTCTGCTAAGCGTAGCCCTCTTTATTGGGAGAGGCATATGTCCAGTTGTGGATGTCTTATGATTAAATGAATGGTGGATGGAGTCAAAGTAAGTTCAAGAAGCGAGTTTTAATGACTAGGAATAAAAATCTTTTTTACTGATTTGAGCGGTATCTCGATCCTTTTAAAGATGGGATGCAACAGCGACTATTTATAACCATAAAAAGTTTTCATTGACGTCTAAGCCCTTACTTTCACATAGGTATTGAAAACTACTGAAAATGGGTAAACAGCTAACTCATTAATACCATGGAATCCGGATGACTTCGTTAAAATTAATGTTATTCAAAAACTTCGACAGTCTTCCCTTCGAAGTTGTTAATTTATTGGCAAACAACGGAGGGAACTAAGTTATTTTCCCGCTTCGAATAAGTAGATAATGTTACGCGTTGGAACGTTCAATGTTTTTGTAATACATTAAACAATATAGGGAAAGTTTTTGCGTTTGGAAGATAATGCATTATATGAAGCGTAGCGTGTACGAACAAATTACGGGAATATAATTCATAGACAAATTATATTTCAAACATCATTCATAGTGTTAGTTGATATGCACGTGAGACTTAGATATCTTACAAAATTCTGACACATACATGCATTCGTAATTTTAAAGGGCTGGACCAATTTTGATGTTGCTTATTTTTAAATACCTAACTTAAAAGAAATTTGACAAGACAAACACGAACTTTTTCCCTTTTTTTACTACATAATAATAATCCAGTAGGTCACTCCACGTTAAAACGGCCAATGGTTGGAATCGACCCAGTTTGATTTGAACAAATTTTAGTCAGGAGTTTTCTTGTATAGTTTTGCCAAAAGAGTTTTGTTTGTTTGTTTTTAATCTTATCTTTTAAATAACTCGAAAACTTTTGTAGATAAAGAACTAAACCACAGTTCATTTTAAATAGGATACTTGGGGCTAAGAAAAAAAAAAATGTTGATAAAAAAATTTTTGAAAAACATGGAATTTGTAAAATTTTATTATAATTTATGAAAATCGATAAAAATGGCATTGTACATCAAATTTTTTGATATTCTTTTTCGTTTTATACCTTGGATTATTGATTTAAAAAAACCCTGAAATATTGTAATTGCATTTGTCAATTTTTTTGGGAAGTGAAGTTAGGCAATCATATCATTTTGTAATATTGATTAGTAAAACTTTCATTTATTGATATAATAACTTGACAAAAACGTTCGCCAACACCCGTATTTTCATTATTTGATAACGTTTCTTCACAATCTGAAACAATCTTTCTTCACTGTGGTTCATTTCTGCATCTATAATAGTTTTTTGAGATATTTTTTAAAAGATAAGACTGAAAAACACGAAAAATAACGATATTAAAAAAAGTGTGCGTAATTTTTGAAAAAAAAGAAAATTTCTGACCAAAATTTGTCCAAATCGAAAGGGGTCAATTCCACCAATTGGTTGATTTGAGGTGGAATTACTCAGTATATAATCGTGACCAGTACAAATTATCGTATCCAAACGGATCCACGTATATAGCTTGTTTAAAACTCGCAAGAATATTTTTTTTTCCTTTAATAATGTATAATATAACTTGCCACGTTTGTTTAGGTCGGGAACATTATTACAAGATAAATTGTAGAACTTCCTTGAATTTAGTTGGCGATTTGGTCTCGCTAAATGTTCATTCCCGCGAAAGTTCCGAACATTATCCATGATAATATTATACCCGAACACTTAGTGGGTAAGCACGAGACGCAATCCACACAATAAAATATGCATTTCAAGTGTAATGATTCGATTTTGCGTAATATGTTTTTTTTATTTTAAATTTGTGGCATGTTTACTTTTGATAAAATGGTGTTTGGAACGCTTTTAAAAACCGGCATTCGTGTTTGAACTATAGAACGAATTGTTTGCCTGAAGTATAAATGTTTAACTGTACCTAATATAAAAGGTTTTTGACGTGAAAACTTTAGCGGCGTTCAGCGATTCTCGGAAGGAAAAACTTATAGAATAACGTTACCATTCCTATGACGTCAGCCATCAACATGATATATAAATGTGTCAACTATAAGACGGCGTTTAAAATGCTGGAGTTCAGAGATAAACAATAAGTTTATACTTACACGCGGCCAATCGTATTTTTTTTATAATGAATAAACTATATGAAAATGTACATAACTATTTCTCAAAGCGCCAATAGATGTAAAAACCAGATAAATGTTAAATGTTAGGTTATGTTAATAATTTGTCGTCTCGGAAGAGTCTAGATCGATCTAAGGATACTTCGTGGAGAGGCGTAACACGTGTAATCCATTAGGCTATCACACGGCAACAATGAAAGCTCATTTAATCTAATTGAATTTATTAACTATGATGTTTTGTTTTGTAAGATTTCATTTATTGATTATTTAGTTTATTTATTGATTATTTATTCTACATTTAAATAAGATAAAATTGTTATATTTAAAATTATATAAGTTCTCTAAGATAAATTGATTTGAATAAATCTTTGTATATTATTATATTATTTATTTAACACTATTTGCACACATTTATGTACGAAGGCGGACTTAATGCCTTAGGCATTTTCTCCCACTCAACCTTAGGGTGGTGAAGAAAGTAACAAAGGTAGGCGCAAAACTAAGAGCAGGGGACGACGCAGTGCTTGTCACCACGATCCCGTATCGTCCCCATTAATACGGAGGGCGGCTCCGGGAGGGTTAGTGAGTATCTCCGGCGCTTCTCGCCGGGTGAGTCCCACACTGGTGTGGAGACGTCCCTCCACACCCCCCTAACATTTTCATTGGGGGGACTTTGATAATATTATATAACATAGATACCAATATAATAAAATACATACCACATACATCATATATTTACAATAAATTTATTAATAATAAATTAATACAAAAATATTAGTGCGATGATTCTGTTAAAAAAATAGTATAGAGTTGCCGTACCCTGGCTTTGAAAGACATGCGCCTCGTGGACATCCTGATTTTCAGGGGAAGTGTATTCCATAGATGAATAGATTGGATGTGTAAGGAAGAAGATGATTAATTAGGATGTAGAAGATTGTTTGAAGAACGTAGATTTAGATTATGGCTAGAATTTAGAAATTGAAAGTGCAGTGTTAAGTAGGCTGGTTGTTTTTACTTAATTATAATAAATTATTATAAATTAGTGTAAACAAATCAGTTTCCAAAAGACGTGACAGCTGAAAATCATTTGAAGCGAAGTTAGCAAAGTAAAAAATCAACCATATGATTCAAAAATGTCAATTATCAGATTATTAAATTTGAGCATTGTTACTGTTTATTTCTAGTTTCGAGTTTTCGCTTCAGTTGGCAGTTCCCATGGCTACATTTTTTAATACTGTATAGGCACAATGCTTTGACCAAAATCTCACTTGGGTGATTATGTAACTCTAAAAAAATAAACATACTAAGCTTAGAGTAACTGGCTCTCAATTGAAGCTTGGAAAGAATATTTTCAAACTTAAAGGTGGTATCCCACCACACTCAATAGTTACCGCTGGTGGCTAACCAGATGGGCTTTAGAACAGAGGTTTTCACCATGTTAAGGGTTCATAGCGACGTTTTCCTTCGACGAAAGTTTGCACTTATTATGAAGTAGGATGTCGTGTGGTGCCGGCTAAGAATGATACCTTATCTACCCGTTGTGTGTCGAAAAAACTGATTAAGGGATAAACCAGGAGATGAGCAGCCGCATCCTCTGAGCATCGTAAACAACTATTGCAATCGCCAGCCCGCCTGTCAAACGTGGCGATTATGGCAACCCCCCCCCCCCCCCCCTCTTATAAATAACACCGTTCATCTTTCTGTCATCATCACCTTTCAGTTCAATGGAATAGGATAGGTGGATTCGTGCCTACGAACGTCAATATAGTATCCCAGCATCCTATCACTGAGCCATTACCGCTTTAGGTTATGCGATTTTCTACATCAAAAGTTTTAACATAATAAAATTTAAATGATAAAAATCAAAACATATGAGGAGACGTACAAACAAATACTAAAACTTAACCCAGAAAAGACTAGAACGATGACAAATGGAGAGAAAATCAGGATACAGATAAAAAATACCCATATCAACTCATAACCCAAAAAGAATCCATGCGCGAGGAAGTTAAGAGAAGAATCACGGACATCTGGAGAAGATATTGGAGCTTAAGAGAGATTATGAAAGACAAACAACTTCATATAAACATCAAAAGCAAATTATTTAACCTGCATACTACCCGTCCTTATCTATGGCTGCCAATCATGGGGAGAGAGCATGTGGGTCAGGCATCGGTATTCTCCTCCCCATCCCCAACTTGGCTGATTTTTTTGACATGGCCCTGTTGGGCCTGCCGTGGGGGCGACGCGGAGCATGCTACCGCTATCCCGTATCGTCCCCATCCCAAATGCGGCGGGCGGCTCCGGGGGGTTTAGTGGGTATTTCCGGCGCTTCTCACCGGGTGAGTCCCACACTGGTGTGAGGACGTCCCTCCATATCCCCTTACCATTTGCATTTGGGGGACTTGATCCTCCTAATGCAATTGGTAAGGGTAGTGAGTAAATTCATTCCCCTCGTCAAAACAAAAAGCCCACACAATATGGGGTAATTACAAATGGAGTAAGGAGGTGACAATGTGGTATCCCAGAGAGGGTAAAAGGAGAAGAGGCAGACCACAAAAAAAGGTGGGATGACGATATCAGAGATGTGGCAGGAGTGATGTGGAACAGAGTGGCTCAAGGAAGAACAGAATGGAAAAGGTTGGAGGAGTCCTTTGGCGATTGGCAAACAGACCTACAGAAAATAAAAAAATAACAAATACTAGGATAGAAATAATTTTATATTTGTTTTAGAATATTCTTTGTGTTGATTTATTAGGTTAAGTTGATCTGGATAAAGGCTACTATTACTAACAAATATATATACAAATATATAACAGATATTTTATTAAATAATTATATATATAACTGTTTAAAAATCACAAAATACTAGAATAAAGCATGAATTTTCACTGTTCAAAATCGAGTTATAATTTAGGCCTCACAGCGTCAATCCTACACGAATTATTCAGTCGAGCCGGCCCGTAACAAAGCTCCCTTGTGTTTCACATTATGTTTCTACCTTTAATTATACGAACGACTAGCTAATCCCGCGGTTCTACTTATATCTAAGAATCTCATTTATACACTGTATTATGTTTGTTATTTACGTATAAATAAACAATAATAAAACAGTTCGGTACATTTATCTTATCTGTTTCTCTTTTTTTTATTGTTTCGTGGTTATAAACGAACTTTTTGTTACCAAAAAATTACAAATGAAGTCATAAGTTGATCTATAGAAAACCCATAATTATAAGACTTTATCGATATCAAAATAAGATCTGCTTTGCTTAGCCCATCTTTGGTGTTATAATTTTCATGTCGCATCGCAAAAATATACTCTAATGTAACAAAAAAAGGGTAACATTAAAAATGTTTTTCTTCTTGAACTTTTCAATGAAAATAATTTTCAACCTCATCAGAATTGAATATTTTTCCTTGCAAGAAATTTCCCATATTCCGAAAAGGACGGGAATGTGTTGGAGCAAGGGCCGAGGACTATGGTGTAGCAAATGTGTATTCCATACCCAGTTTTTCTTACCGACTATCTGTCGTAAATTGACCAGTAGTAATATGGCGTAAAGTGACCAGTTCAAAAGAACGCCAATTTCATATGTATGTATAATACCAAATACGAACCTAACACATATAGTGTATATGCTCAACGCTTTGACTACAATCTCACCTGATTTCAATTGACCATATGATTCAGGATTGGCAAACAAACTATACCATAATACATAAGCCACTTGATTTTAGTCCAGAACCTCGTCATACCAAGGGGCTTTGTTAAAGGCTCTTAAAATAATAATCTGTTAGAAATATTGAAATGAATAATATTTTAAAGTGTATACATAAAAATAAATTTTCACTATACAATAGTAATACTGATAAAAGGTCACGAACCAATTTTCAGTATCGTAAAATGTTAGCAGAAGCGTCTGTATTGAATTTCCTCGGGGTCGCCTTCTCGGCGGAGGTGAGCTGTCGAGTGTTTGTGTTTCCCTCAGCTGAGGACGTTAGAGATGATATTTTATTCAATAAACAATACAAATTAATTATAAACAAAATATTTTCAGTAATTTTTGAAGATAAACTTTTTTAGGCGCGTCTTTAGGGGGAAAAACAAAAAATTGGCGTTACGATCTTTGTAACGTGATATGGTTACAAAATAAACCTTTCCGTTATTAATAATAATATTCGTTTACGTAAAAAATGTTTCAGTGTGTTTATTTGTTTTTACAATATCACCAATAGATGATAAAATGTCACCAGCTTGTTTGTAGAATTTGTATTTTGTCCAATTAAATCGACAAAAAACTGGCAAAAATTAGCAAACTTCTGAGACTTTGCTTTCAATGAGAAAAAAAAATATTTTTATTTTCATTTTTAATTTGTAAAAAAAAAATTTAAGCAATAATCAAATACTTAGATATTTTTGGAAATTATTTCAATAGTTACAAAATATAACACCTTCCGTTATACCTAATTATCATGTTATTAGTCTGTAATAAAAATGCTATTATCTTATTAAGACTGCCCGTACTATGTGAATAATAAAATATATATTCCATTGTTTAAATCGATAAGAATGTTTTTAAGCGTCCTTTTTGTCCTAATTACCTATTTAAAACATAAATTGAATTTCATAAATAATACCTGTGCCATTACTCATAGAATAAAAGAGAACTCTAAGCCTAAACTATTATTATTATTAATTATTATTTAGCGCCAATAAGCTTAGTATGGAGATTTATCGCAAACAAAAAATTCTTTTATTTACTGTTGTTTTTTCTTTTACCTTTTTGTCACCCCAAAAATGTTTTTTTTAAGTAAAACTCTTTAGGTGGTATATCTGAGTAATAGAGATCTTATTGGGACAGAAGTAATATTTTCAAGCGGAAATGACGTTCAGTAATGTCCTTAATAGAGTCAACAGTCAACCGAAAACAACGCCCATAGAACGACCGGTATTCAGCACCCGCGTCCAGCGGATTCCCGCGACCTTCACCAGGTTCTCGGTCCATCTTGTTGGGCGCCTCCTTATAGTATGTCTTCCGGTACGGCATCTATTCAAGTACCCGTTGGCCTCACCGGGTATCAGTTTTACAAGCAATCTGGACAACCCACTACCGTTTTTTGATTTTAGCAATTCTGCGAGCAATGTCGGTTTTCTTTGATTTTTCTACGGATATCGTTTCCCCTGATTCGGTCACGCAGTGCAACTCTGAACATAGCCGGACATCTCATAGCCCTTTGAGAAGCTTTTAGCTTTCTTATTAAGCGACCACGTCTCAGTGCCGTATGGCATCATTAGCAAAGCACACTGGTCGAAGACTTTTGTCTTGAGACACTGCGGTATTTCGAATGAAAAGATTCTGCGTACAATTTTAATATTTTATCTTGTTAGCTTACATTGGCCAATTTATTGTCTTTGTTTTATTTATTCGATTGTTAATGTTTTGTAAACGCTTCATATGGTCAACGTATCCGAACATAACTTATGTTTTTTCAAGAAACGGTTGCCATGACAACGAATATGGTAATTAGAAACAATGAAACTATTATTAAAACTTCGATGTCAAATTTTAAAATAACTTTAATACTTTTTGGATTGCCGTTGCGAATCTGATCTGATTCTTTCAATCTTAAGTACGTACTCATAATGTAAATTATTAATTAATGCTATTCTTAATTTAATATGACATATTTATTTTATGGTTAGTCTTTTGTTTTTTAGTAATACCTGCCAGGAACAGTCAAAGAAGTTTTAAGCCAACCGCGCGTAAAATTTGTACGTACCTATTTTTTTAAAGAAAAAAAATTGAAATAAACATAAGGGATGTGATATCAAATATTTAATCTAGCAGAAAATATGTTCAAATACCTAATTATCATTAATACTAACCTGTTTCAAGCATCTGTAACGGCTTATGCCCGTTGATTTTTATATATTAGATAATATTATTATATTACCAAATTAATTAATACTGATGAAATTACAATACAGATATATTAGGTGAGATTGTGGGCAAATACGAAACCAGTACAAAAACAATCACCCCGTGTCGCCCCCATCCCAAATGCAGCGGACGGCCCCGGGGGGTTTTAGTGGGTATTTCCGGGCGACTCTCGCCCGGGTGAGTCCCACACTGGCACGGAGCTCGTCACTCCGTGCCCCCTTATCTATTGTATTTGGGGGACTTTGATCCTCCAAATACAATAGATAAGGGTAGTGCGTAAATGCATTTCCCCCCGTCAAAAAAAAAAAAAAAAAAGTACAAAAACAATGCTTATGTATATACATGTATGTGTCCCGGATCGAAAGTACTTTGTATCCCAGATTCCGGTTTTCGGATTTTATTCACCTAAAGCATTAATAGTTTTTATCTCTCATTATCTACCTACCCTTATCTCATTTATATTTGGGGTCGAAAACAATGTTATTATCTACTAGCTGTGTGCCCGTGGCGGCGCCTACGTTTCAGATATTCCTCATTGCGTTTTAATTGTTTACGCAAAACCCTTATTATTTTTAGAAAATTAAAAGTACCCTTAGTTACCCCCTGCGTAATTTCAGCTATCTACCAAAAAATAACGTCCCATCAAAATCCGTCCAGCCGTTCCAGTGATTACCCGGAACAAACAAACAGGCAGACAGACAAAAATTTTAAAAATTGTTTTTTTTGGTATAGCTATCGTATTTACATTAATATCAATTTAGTAAAAATTAATTTTGAAAACAGACACTTCAATTTTATTCATTAGTATAGATAAAGTATTGATGGCTGGTAAGGAATTTTATAAATCGGTTCAGCTGTTTTATATTTCTAATCCTATTAACAGGAAAACAGAGAGAAATACCGCTTTTAAATGCGTAACAGAATTTTATATTATTATTTTTTCATAATTGTTTCCAAAAATAAATAAATACCACATAAAATACTGCCAAGTAAATATATATCTTTCTCCTGTAAACATTTTGTCATACGTAGAATCCGCTGTCACTTGAAATATATGAATTTCACAGAGTAGTTTCATTCGCATGTACTTTGCTACTTTGTAACGATAATCATGTTTGCGAAAATCGTATGAAAATTCATTCAAGCTTTTAAGTTTATGGCGTTCATGCAGGTAGCCGCTGCAAGAAGACTTTATTTTATAATATGTATATATAATACAAAAAATTTAGTGTCTATTGACAAGAATTTGATATTTAATTGAACAGCAAAAAGATATGATGTTTTTGCAGATGGTTATATGAAACTTTTTCTATTTATGAGTATAATTTTAAGCGATTATAGCAATTCGTTGACGTGGGTGCGAAACTTACCCTATAATAGGGATGTTCTTCCATGGCAGAAAAACATCTTGAAAAATCCATAACTTTCATGATAGTGGAACATTTTACGCGGAATTTGAATAGAGTTTCATACCTTTGTGACAGTTACTACTTTTGGTCCGAGTACTCTAAGCGTTTATATTTTACAAGGCACGATATAGCTAAAAAGATCCCTCTCTCAAGTTAATCAATTCAGAAAAAAACTAGTGTTCACAATTCAATTATAATCAAGAACTGCAAATATTTTTAAAAAAAACTATAACTGTATATAGCTATAAGCTTAGTGCTTTGATCACAAACCGACCTGATGTTAAGTGACGAAGTGGGCCAGGTTGACATACACATTAAACCCAGAATTACTGGCTCTCAAAAGACGATGCTGGAACATAAATATTTAACGATAGGTTTTCAAACTTAAGGGTGGGAACCATCCAGGCGGGAATTATTAGAAAATACCCAACCATCTTGCTATGGTTTTCTCTCGATGTTTTCCTTCACCGAATGCTCAGGCTCATTAGTCTGATAGACTAGCTCGAGACTGCGTTCATTGACGAGGAATTCGACGGCACTGCCAACTACGCCATCACAGCTTCATTTGTTTATTTATATATAAATAATATGACTAATGCAGATTTAATTTCGAATATTTGTACACCTTTTTTTTTTACTTACTTTACTCTGTAATAATACATTACTCTGTGTCTTTCAAGGGAGCGAAGTGCGTCATATACCGCTTACTTATCTATGAAGCGATGCGAGTTCACAGCATGTTACAGTCACATTATTAAGTTTTATTTCAAAATATTAAATGTACAGTAAAAGTGTATATATGTAATTCTTTTTCTCCTTCATTTTCTTTCTTATCAAATGTCCTTGATAGTTTTTAAGTAACATCTTAGTTATAACTGAGAGAGCTGGATTTTAAGTAGGGATTTAATATATGCTTGGCAACACATTCTCAAACTTCAGGGTAGTTAAAAAGAATTTGAAAATTCCCCACAAAAATAAATTTATAGCTGTTTTCTCTCCTTCTTAAAGCTCACCTCATTTTAGAATTTGAACAATATAATGTCTATTTTAATACTATTTAAGCAAAGATATTTCTCACAAATTCTAATACTTGCAAGTAAAACTGTGCATTGAATCGGATTTTATGCACAATTTCATGAGTTTTTAATTTTTTTACGCGAAACCCTAATTATTTTCGGAAAACAAAAGTACCCTAAGTTACGCGGAGTAACTTTAGCTATCTACTAAAAAAATAGTCTCGTCATAATTGGTCCAGCTCTTCCAGAGATTAGCGTGAAAAACAGAAAGAAAGATAGACTAAAAAATTGTATTTTTGATAAAGGTACCGTGTATATACATTCATATATTTAGTTCAAAAATGTTATTTTATTATTACATTAGACATTTCAATTTTATTTATTAGTATAGATGTTTCCTCTACATCTGAATATGATCATGACCTGATAATTCACCTCAACGTATATTTAATAGGTTGATGATTCGCACGTCATTCACAGCGGCCTCTGTTAAGTGATTATTAATTAAATTGCCTCTTATATCACGTCTGCGTGTATCGATATCTACTATTATTTATATAGGCCACACTTTGACCCAAATAATTTGTAATATTTGCATTAACCGGAATAGTTTATAACACGTTTTTTCATAGTTATAGATTATAGTTTGGAGAGGAAGAAAACCTACTTTTAAGGCAATAAGGGCTTAGTTGGTAGTGCGTTTGGATTCCGCGTTAATGGACGTGGGTTTACACCCACCTATTATAATCTAAATTCAACCTGAACTTTCGGTTAAGGAAAACATCGTGAGGCAACCATAGCTTGGTGGTAAGGCATTTTAAATAATGCCCGGCTGAGTAGCTACCGCACTAAGTTAGAAAAACTGTCGCCAAATACCAATAGGTGTGTTCCGGCAGCATAACTTGAGAAGCAGTATCTAAGTTTAGTGTTTTAACTATTCTGGACCACATCGTCACTAAACATCAGGTGAGATTGTAGTCGAAGTACTGGTTCCGTACCTTTGACTGAGGGTTGAGCGGGGGCCTATTTAAAGGATAACGCTAACGGAGATTACTGATGAATGTGCAAGCGTTTGTAATTGGTGCTAAGGACACTATATTGAAATTTTAGTGGGAACAGAGGCCACAACTATCCTCCGTGACGGACGAGCAGTCACAGTGAATTTTCGTCCCATTAAAAAACATTAAGAGTATATGCTTGCGGTATTTATTCCATACAAACGTAGTCTTCTGTTTCCTCCCTAGATAATAGCATTATGGGAAATATTTTTATATCAAATAATATATATCCACCACCGCCATGCCCATACGTTTTGATTATTTCTATAAATTAGTTATTGTAGAAACTAGGAGCCTTTGAAAAACAAAAAATTCTCGATTTTACCGTCATTTTCAGACGTTCGTCAAACAGATTTAATAATTCAAATTTTCAAAAAAGCCAAAAACGTAGAGGCGTTTCCTAAATCTTTCTTATTCTATAACTGAAAGAAAATTAAAAATCGATTCAGTTTTGGAGGAGGAAATAGGAGACTACGAAGTAATGTTTTCGTCTATTTTGCATACGGTAAAATCAGCCCGAACTGCAGCTGTCACTTTCGTGTTTTATAACTCTTTCTTTGGGGCGCAACGCGATAGCAATAGATTTTTGAAATACCTGCTTTTCAAATCTCTTGCCGACCGTATATCCTCTTAACAACAACCTGGTAAATGAACATAAAATAATCGATTTCATTATCGGTTATTTGAACTTTTTTTCGTATGTTCATTTATAAGATACATTACTCAGTTGGTAATTTTACAGATGCTAAATAAGAAACAGAAAAAATAATACAGGACTGTATGTGACAACACAAATACATGAGAAACTAACTGTGCCCTCGGCTCCGCTCTTGTACAATATTTTAATTCTTCAAAAAATATTCACTAAGACATTAAATGGTTAAATGGTTTATTTATATTATCACTTGTTTTATTTTTTACTTTCACTTACATTTTATTTTTCTTTTTTCAGTATTTCTCGATTTATAAGATAATAACGATAGACTGTTCAATGTCGCTTTTTTATATAGTGGAAGGCAGAAACAGTGGTGTAGATTTGGGCAGTATTTGGTCTTCTGTCGTCGTCATCTGTGGTGGACGTTTCGTCGCGCTTAAGACATTCTGGGAAGCCAGAAGTGACTAATAATTTTAGGCGACGCAATAGAGACAGGGAAAGCATCGTATCGAGGCCATATCGCTCCTCCCTTGAGAAATCACACGAAGAGCACTACATCACTACTGCACGGGGTTGTCTCATAAAATATTATATATGTCAGAATTCCTATGAGACACAACTGATCTATCAATCGATGGCACAGATACATAACCTAGTAGAATATCGTTGATTTTTAAAATCGATATAACATTTAACATTGATTATCAATTCAACTGCCTTTGTAATCAGGATTTATAATAATGTACGCAAAAATATTATTAGCTTTAGGGGTCGTTATTTAAGTAGCTAAGCAAAATTTTGGGTCCTAGATTACCTTGAGCCATGCATCATTGCGTGAACCTCTTTTTACTAACACCTGTCATTCGTGGCACATGCCATAACATGGTCCATTGTGTACTGAAGCCATTACATCATCAAAAAAACCTTTGAGTTTGCGATGATGGCTCATTTAGTAGTGAGGTCGGATTCCGTGTCCACGAGCGTAAGTTCACACCCATCTGAGCCTGAGCTGAGCATTGTAGTAGGACATTTTCTAATAATGCTCGTCTGGGTACCGGAAGATGTAGTGTGGGTAGACCCCTTACAAGGTGCACCAACCACTTGATGAAGGCCGTGAAGATCTTTAGGGGAGACCTATGTCTAGCAGTGGACGTCTTTCGGTTGAATGGATGGATGGACAGGTACCTACAAACGGCAAGCTTGAAAACCTGTCGCTAAATACCAATAGGTTTATTTTGGTAGCATTACTTGTGACAATACTTGTAGACTTTATCATCATGGACCTCATTAGCCTCGTAACACCAGAGATTTTGGTTAAAGTATTGAGATATATATACAGTATAGAAAAGACCTAGAATTTACTGCAATTACATTTTTTTGGCATACCTATTCCACAGATATTAAAGCATAAGGTGTGATAGTTATAAACAAAAGAAAACAAATTTTTATACGATATAAATATAAACAGATTTAAACAAATTATGATTCACAAAGCACATTTCTGCTGGAATTGTAAATAGATTTGACAATGTTCGTGAAGCGGATACAACACGGCGACGTGGTAAGAATATCTTAGCGTTATTATGTTTTGTTTCATGTTTAATCGAATTACAGGATGTTTATTATCATCATCTAAATGCTACATTTATTATTTATAATTTTATTTTAATTACGTGACCGAATCAGGAATGAGGAGATTTGTAGAAGAATTAAAGTAACCGACATAGCCCGAATTTTTTTCCAATTTCATGTGGTATTGGGCTTATCAAATTGCTCGCAGAACGGATGCCTTATGGGACTAATGGATTTTCGAATGACTTCCACGTACCGGAAGATGCAGTGTGGGTAGACCCCCGCACAAAGTGGACCGACGACCTGATGAAGGTCGCGGGAGTGCGCTGAATGCGGGCAACGCAAGACAAGTCGTTGTGGCTATCTTTACGGAGACCTTTGTCCAGCAGTGGACGTTTATCAGTTGAATAGATTGATGGAATTTTATTTATAATATATTACTACCCAAATTAACTAATATTAACTAACGACGTAATCCAGACAATACACTGATCTTACTAGATCACTTAGCTATGCATGCCTGATTAAACATTTTATAATTTTAAGATGATAACTAACCATTCGGATATTCGAAAATTCTTTATTTTTTATGATTAGTCGATACGAATCTACGTCAATCGATTCGTTTTTATCGAACTAAAAATCTCCAACAGTAAGCGAGACATTACACTTTATAACATGTTCTCTGATTATTCTAATATCAAATCATAGATATAACATTATTTGATTAGATTTTACTATATATATTTTTTAACAGGAACAGCCTATGATATAATTCATATAAAAGCCAGTGAGCTGTTTAAACAAAAAAAATAGCCTTGTCATGTGGTATTTTATTAATTTAAGCAAATAGATCTGCAAACATAACTTGTATTTTTATATAGTATCCATTATATTTATATAAATATAGTCGTGTGGTGCCGGCCAAGAATAGTAACACCCCATATCTTTCCGCGGGTGTCACAAAAGGCGGCTAAGGGATAAAAACCAGAGGATGGGCAGCAGCATCATCTGAGTATCACAAGCATCTACTGTGTTCGCGCCAACCCGTATGCCAAGCATGATGATTGTTGCAACTCCCTCTCACGCCTCAAATGGAGAGCCCTTTGTCCATTTTGGACGTCTTATGGTTTAATGGATGGACGGATATAAATTCAATGTAATATACTGTATATAATTCACTTATTGATATTTTTGTATACTCATCGTTGCAACAGAGAGATAAACACGAATAAAAGAATTTATATTAATACTAGCGGGGCCCCGCGACATCGTCTACATGTTTAATCTTGATTAAATGTGAGATGTCCCGATTTTGTTTTCTTTTTGATAACCTAGCATGTTACCAAACGACACATTCTTCCCTATACTAAATTTTTTTTTTTAATCGATGAAACCTCTTTTTACTTAAGCATTCCTATTTATTTTATAATTTCTAAAAAATGATATTGATAACTTTCTATATTCTATCAAGTAAATGGTTTATACACATAAAATTCTAATGAAAATCGATCAACTCGTTTTGAAATTAAACCGAACAGATTTTTTTCTTAATATATATTTTTTACGAATTCTAACAAATATGCAGTCAATTTAAACGGGTTTTCACGCATTACCTTTCCTTTTTTCTATCCCGACGTTTCGGCTGGGTTTCACCAACCGTGGTCACGGACTGCCCGTTTAAATTAACTGCATTTAAATATGGAACGCGAAAATTTAACAAATTACATTCTAACAAATATTATAAAAATCTATACTATCTATAAAGTCTATCAACAGTTCTTTAGTATATACTTTCCCTATACATACTTTTCTCAGAATCGATCAAGCCGTTTTTCAGTTAAATCTGGACGTACACACAGACATCCGACAGACAAAACTTTTTAATGTCAGATTCGAGATAAGTAACGGCTGAATTAGAAATCTGTTATAAAATTAAAAGTAAATAAAAAGATTAAACTTCAATTTTATTATTAGTATGGATAGATATAGTACATAGTTGAGACATAATTCGCAATACCAAGCCCCGTATCTTTATCCACCGTGAGAATCTTTCAAGTGTTACTGCGGTACGTTCGACGCAGTCAACTGTACAATAGAATTATCACTTTATTTTCAAACCGTGTTTCCTTTTCATTCAGACACGTATTAAGGAAGGTGGTAATAAAATAAATCGTATTAGTTTCTTACCTTTTTCTGGCCAAATCTAGTAGTTCCTTACATCAGTACGACGTTTGTTCAAATATATACTCGCTTTTTCGAAAAATAAACTGTAATTAATACCTAATACATAAATGTATGTAGGTATTTTAGGAGAAACGGAACATCAGGTGTGAGTGAAATGAATATATGTTTGTAAAAAGAAGATAAAATTTGAGTTTACTATTTTACGTCATTATTAGCCCCGTAAATATATTATAATTGGTTCCTCGGAAGAACTTTATACATTTGAATGTAATATTGTATTTTGCTGGTTTGATGTTTTTTAAACTTTATATGGATTCACTATCATTTAGTTTTACGGGTTTTTTACCGCAACGTGGTACATTTAAATGCAAGGTTTTATTAAAAAAATAACCCTTCATGTGCTATTATTTGATCAATTTAAACAGCGAAAAAAAAAGAATCAGTCAAAGAGTGACTTTTTATTAGTATATTCAATACATTATGATTAAAAACAGGTAGTCTAATTACATTTTGTGAATTACCATTCTTCGATACGTCATCATGTCGTCGGCCATGTTTTCTGTGGGTACAAAAACATCTTCGCAAGGCCTGTGCATGCCTTGACATATTCTAAAATTACACACTATTTTTGTTTTTGTACACATTCTTTTGTGATGCGTAGTTCATAATAGTTCATTCTTACTGACAGATTTGAAAACATTTAGACGGCAGCTAAAGCTAAGCAAACCAGATCTATGAAAATTACTAAACCTATCTTGTAGCGACTTTAAATACGACTGTAAAAAGTATTTTCGTTTAAAAAAATATAAAACAATCTAAAATTTTTTATTCATTAAAATTAATAGGGTGCTCAGACTCCCCGAACAAATCCAAATACGGTCCTGTGAACCTCTTAAACTCCGATGTGGGACAACACTTTTCTCGGTTGGTTAATACTTTTAAAACTTGTTGTGCTTTAAAGATATTTATACCATTATTTTCTCTTTCTTCCGTTTCTTTCGCAACAAATAAGGTTGTGGTAAAAATTATTATTTTTTATTTTAAATTGTATTATTCGTTTAGAAAATAATTAATTCAAATAAGGTATATAAATTATAATAAATAAAGGAAAAAGGGTATGATTATTAGCCGTTCATCAGAACTAATTCAAAAAGTTTGTTTAAGAGTTAAACTTGTCAGTCATTTGGTGGTCCTGGATATAAACGCATATGCCATGTTGCGTCATTATAACAGATTGTCATTTTTCGCTGTCAAGCTTAGTCAATAAAAAGTGTGCTAACAGAGCACACATTCTAAAATTCAGAAATTTATCATTTGACAAGAATGCCACTTGAAAATGCCAAACAGAGTGAAATTGAAATTAATAGCAATAATTAAAGTGGAGCTTATAATTATATTCAGAAACATTTTAAAATAAGTTTAGTTCAAAAAATATGAAATAAAACTGTAAAACATTCATTATAAATTCAACTAAAGTATCAAAACGCGTGGCCGTTTTGCAGCGGTCGATGACCCGGTAACCATGTAGGTAAAATAATCAGCTCCTGGTGGGTCTGCCGCAGGGGGCGACGCGGTGCTTGCAAAAGCCATCCCGTATCGCCTCCATATCAAATGCAGCGGACGGCCCCGGGGGGTTTTAGTGGGTATTTCCGGGCGCTTCACGCCCGGGTGAGTCCCACACTGGCACGGAGACGTATCTCCGTGCCCCCTTACCTATTGCCTTGGGGGACTTCGGTCTCATGCATTTACACATTTCCCCCCGTAAAAAAAAAGGTAAAATAATCAGCTGATTTGCGCGAGCGCAAATGGAGCCAACGTCCGCCTATACGCAACGCACGGTTTTGATACTTCAATTGTATATTTTTAATTTATTTAGCTTTTTACTGTATTATTTTTTTCTTTGTATTTATTCAGAACCATAATTATAAACTTCCATTTAACTATTGCCATTTATTTCAAAGTCATTCTGTATAAAGTAAGAAAGACGCAAATGCCTGAACCGATATTTTTTCAATTTTTCTTACAAACCGTAAGAAGCTAAGGCCAATTTTGCAAAAAAAAAAAAACTGAATTACATAGAGGTAGCAACTTAAGCCAAGATGCGTACAAATGGTGCCCTCTTGGTGGCTGATATAGTGAATGGGACAGTCCCTTTTTCGGTTATCTTTTTCGTTAACCTTGAAAAATGCTACGGAACCCAAAATTTTACCGTTTTCCCAAACCCTGTGAAAATTATGAATATTATCGAAAATACTCCTAATTATAAATATAAAACTTTTTGAAGATCTCATAGCAGCTCATCTCATTTTGATAGCTAAGGTCAATATACAAGAAAAGTGCAAAAAAAAATCGTATTCTTAATTTTAAGAACTTTATTAAAAAATTTACAACAAAAATCCTTCTCAAAAACACATTTTAAATTTGAAAAAAGATAAAAATATGTGAACAGTTGTCATAAATATTGAAGCAAAATTGTGTTGGACCGGAACCGTGTCTATTAATTAAATACAGCGTTGAAACAACTCACTGCCCATTAAAATGTAAGTTTACACTGCCGTTGCATTATATATTACACGTAGGATACCCAAATAAGGTTGTCACATTCTATACTAGTAATTAAAATTGACGTATCTGCTTGTAAAATCAAAATAACAACTTTTTACTAAATACATATCAATGTGTTTACCTATGCCATTGTTTTTTGTATATCTGTTTATTCCGAGCAATCTCTGGAACGGCTGGACCAATTTTCATGGAACTTTTTTGGCAAATGGTTGAAGTTACTTAGGCTACTTTAACTTGTCGAAAATATTAGGGTTCCACGTAAAAAATTAAAACTCATGTAATTGTGAATAAAATAGGATTACTGGTTTTACTGGCAGGTACTAGAATTTAAATGAAATTGTTTGCTTAATGTTAGTAGCAAAAAAATATTTAGGGATAGTATTTAGGGTTCCATATAAAAAATAAAAACTATATTACGCAGTGAAAAATATATGAAACGCGAGCGCTGACGCGGGGTCACAGTTAATAATAAAATAAAATTGTTAAATATAGTACAAAATTGAACATATTTTATTACTAGCTGTGCCCGCGACTTCGCTCGCGTGGAATTCAGGCGTCCCGTCCCGTCCCGTGCCGTTACGTATGACTGACAATTTTTTATTTTTCAAAATGTATACTGTCGTTGACTCTGAAGTCATACATTGTTTTTTTCTCAAATATCTTCAATGTACAAATTTCGTCGTCCCGTTAGTCTTTTATTATACGTGTAGATTATCTATGCCTTGTAATGTTTCAGAACAATCCAAGTTATTAAAAAATAAGTATAGCGCCATCTATGAATAATCGTCAGAAATACATAAATAAATTGCTTACGTAATCACATTATAACACTTCGTCCCTCATGTCATCAGAAATAAACAAATCATGAACCGTCCAATTAATAAGAATGAAATAATATTATGTTCTGCGCCATATTTAAACCTATTGATATCGAAATTGAAATTCAGATAACTACTTCCAAAAAATGACTACTTAATACAACTCCTAAAATTGATTATCAAAATATTGTTTTCTTATGTCTTAGATCTTTTAATACTTTATGTTATGTCATTTTGTTCCATTTCAATCAATCCATCAATTTGTTGTTCTCGAATAAAACTAAAACGCATTTACTTAGAAACTCTTCTTCACACTAAAGTTGCCGCGTCTCATTCAAATTACTATAACTTTTGATTGGGAGGACCGATTTCAATGAAATAAAGTTTTGATGTTACACAGAAATATAAGTTATAATTTTTGAATTTGTTAATATACTTAGTACTTTCTTATTGATACCTTTTTTTTTGACGGGGGGAAATGCATTTACGCTCTACAACGGGGGGAAATGCATTTACGCACTACTTCTTATTGATACCTGCACAAACAAATAGACATGCAGATAGACTTTTCTAAAAATGATAGAAATTTGTTGAATTACCTATTTTTAGTTACTTACAAAAAATATTTATACAATGAGTATCGACTATAGAAGAAATAGATAAATAATAAAGTCATATATTATTTAAGAGCGAATTGGGCTTTGTGTAACTTCATGTGCAGCCAGAAATAAATTGAAAAGGTTCATTTCGCTGTTTATCGAGTAATGCTGGTCATAATTAAAAAGACATGGTGTTCTCCAATGAATAATTGTAATATTAATTTTATAACAATCTTACATTGACAACTTATTTATCTATCTATATAAGCCATAAAATAAACAGCCTATAACTTATTTATATACGAAAAATTCCGCGTCGAATCGTAGTAGTTCCATGCCGATATATTCAGTGGCTTTGAGGTGATGGTGCAACAAAGCAACCCCATTTTCCTTTTATACAGGTTGAAATTGAAATTAATGGGAATAATAAAATGTGAGCTTTTTAATTATATCCAAAAATATTTTTAAATAACTTTAACGGAGAAAATAATTCACAAAAAAAAAAAACATGCATTATAATTTCAATAAAAGTATCAAAATCCTGTAGCCGTATTGCAGCGGTCGATAACCCGATAACTATGTCGGTAACAAAATCAGCTGATGTGCGCGAGCACGAGTGGGGTCATAACCTGCCGAATACTTGTAGCACAGTTTTGATACTTCAGTTAAACATTTTTAATTTAGTTAATTTTTTACAATATAATTTTTTGCTTTGTGCTTATTTAGGATCATAGTTATAAACTGTTTTTTAATTAATGCCATTGATTTTAAAGTCACCCTGTGTATATATAGATAGATTACGTAATATATTGGCAACCCTAAGGAGACCAGTGTATGGCCCGACCCAGTTTAAATATTTTTAGTCATACCACTGAGAGTTGTAAACTTTCGTATAACCTAATCTAAATTTAATTGTCAATTTAAAAGTGTTTGTTTTATGATATCGTAAATAACAATGCTCGCAAAATACACACAATCTGAGTGGTGGTAAATAGAGTAAAATATTTAAAAAATATTGCCTTTTCTGAAATACTCTTATATATTATACAAAGGGCAACATTTGTCTGTTTTTCTATTAATTCGTTAATTTGTAACTCGATGATCATTGAACTATAATCTTCACGATTTTTTTAAAACAATTAGTGTATTCTACTACCAGGGTTTTTAAACATATTTGGTTAAATTAAGCATAAGCAATTAATTGTTATAATAGTAATAAATGAAGTTATAAAATAAATAAATACTAACTTCTTGTTAACAAATAAATTGAAGTGTCTGTTTGTAATGATAAAATAACATTTTTTTACTAAATAAATATGAATGTAAAAATACGATACCTATACCAAAAATACAATTTTTAAATTTTTTGTCTGTCTGTCTCTCTCTTTGTTTCGGGTAATCTCCGAAACGGCTTGACCGATTTTGACAGGACATTTTTTAGTAGATAGCTAAAGTTACTTCACGTAAAAAAAATTCATAAAAAATTTAATAAATTCAATGCACAGTTTTACGGGCAAGTGTTTGAAATTGTGAGAAATACTTTTACTTTATCTTAGTACCAAATTTTTTTTTTAGGAAAATAATTACGGATCCTTATAAAAAACATTAAAATGCACTGAAGAAGAATGAAACGGGGGTGCAGCCGCAGGCACACAGCTAGTACAGAAATATAACTGTTTATAGGACGACAGCAACAATACACTAATATATTAATATATAACACGAAACATATAGATTCGAACAAAATTGTAAACATACGGGTTGGGAAATAGACCGAGCGTGTAAATAATTCGCATGCACTTTATTATTTACGCGTAATTCCTGACCCAGGTAGTAGGTACTTATATACTATTTATTTACTACATACATAGTATAAGTCAAATATGATTATCACGCGTCTGTATGTTTATTCTCCTAAACCACGCAACGGATTTAAATGTAGTTTTCACTCCCGATATTTTTCAAGGAAGCGATGATGCCCCAGTTAGTAACACGATCGATTTCAATATCGATAAATGCAGGTTCGCATCCATCTATCCTACTCTATAAAGAGTTTGAGCTTTTGGTGAAGAAAAATCATCGTGAGGAAAGCATAGCATGGTGTTAGGTCATTTTCTAAAACTCCTGGAATTCCAGGTCCTTAGATAAATAATTCATATTTTACAAATTTTAATAGTTAGTACAATCGTTCGAAGTTTAACCAAGATTATTTCTTTATACGATAGAGGCCCAGTGCTTTGACCACAATCTCACCTGATTTTAAGTGACGATGTGGTCCAGGATGGTAAACACACTAAGCTTAGGTACTGGTGCACAAGTGAGGCTGCGCGCGAACACAACTATTGATATTTGGCAACAGGTTTTCAAACTTGAGGGAGGTGGCATCATGGCATCATTAGAAAATGCTCTACCACCATGCTATGGTTTCCTCACGACGTTTTCCTTCACCGAAAGCTCAGGCCGATTTTTAGAGTTGGATAGGTGGTGATGGAACCCGCGTCGACTGACGCGGAATCCGGCCGCACTACCCACTGCGCCATCATCGCTTCATATTTCGCGGCATTCAACGTATGGCAACAGATATTTTTCTTCAAGCAAGAAGATTCATATAAGTGCTCTCATGTCGGTTTCCTTTTATACCTGAATTCTTCTATGGAAAACCCTTAAAGGCCTATCAAGCTAGCAACATTATCGTTTCTAAATAAAAAAACAAAATCACGAACAAGCTCGATGTAATTCGATCCCATATGACTCAATTGTGTGACCACACAGCGAGCTTAATTAACCGACCGTGTTATCATTTTGCGATCGATCGGTATCACGTTATATGTACCTACCTATAATTAACATAAGTATACATACGTGCTGCATTGTATATCAGTATATGAAATTATAATTTAACAAAAAAACCTTACAACAAAATGTTCGACAAATTTGTATAATTATTTTACTATACTAAATGTTACATTCATGGTAAAAGTTTTATTATATTTATTATTCATCAATAGATGGTGCTTCTTACAATACTAATTTTAATTCCTTTTTTTAATCAACTTACATATTTATCTTGTTAAGGAACTAACGTAAAATGCGTAGTGGTAATCACACCAAACTACGTTTAGCAAACCTCGCTATCGTATCCGTTGCCATGGTAACGTAAACTTTAGTGCCCGAATATGGCTAACGCTCTTAACGTAATATGGAGCTTGGCGCCAAATTGTCAATTTCAGGGTTGTATTTCTACATATTCTTAGATAATGGCAATTTTTATTCACACAATTTGTACCAGTGTCATGTGGTTAAGATATATTTTCAGTCTTGTATCAACGTTACCAAGCTCCAGAGAAACGGTGGCCCATCCTGCTCGAACTTTCCATAGAGCTTTTTCGGCACCTTAGAATAAATGTTACGTATTATTTTCTATAATAAACTTAACCTTAACCAAGCTATATCACACAAAACGCCACCAAGATTACATTATATAGAGTCAAATATACATGTTTAATGACTTAAAGAAAACATGACACATTGAGATACCACCAAAAATTCCGAGTTGTAATTATTGAGCGAATGAACGCTAAGCGAGCGTTAGTTGCCATGGTAACGTAAACTTTGACATGGCTGAATATGTTGTAAGCGCATACGCAAATCACGTAAATCGGTTATATTTACGACATAAGAAAAAATACAGCTTGAAGATAGAATGTGATTTTACATGACAATTATCATATCACTGTTAAGATTCTGACATAATAGAGATGATGTTTTGAGTTCAAACATGTAGGTGAATGAACATTGCTGAATGACGTGCCTGTAAATCAATACAAGCTCTACATACTAAAAGAAATTACCTACCCGTCTGTCTGTTAATTAACAATGTGAATCTGTATTAATAATAAAACTGAAGTTTTATCTGTGCGTTGAATTTTTTTGGTTTAGAAACTTTGTCTATCTATGTGTATATCAGGAATTAACTCGAAAACAGCTTGACCGATTTTGGTAAAAAATATTTTCGTCTGTAACTCAAAAACAGTTTCAATGACCAAGTTTAATAAAATGCGTTCAGTAACTGATAGGTTATGAAAATAAAATAAAATCAATACATCATATGCTGAATCAAGATATGACATGTAGACGAATTCGCGGATGCCCGCCAGTTTTAGGATAAAGTCATATCTTTGTTTCTCTCTCATACATACAGCACTAGTTAGAAAAAAAAAACTTATCAGCTAAATTTATCAGAATTGAAATCGTACCTGGTAACTTGTCGATTTATCCACCATTACCATTAAACCGAAAGACGGCTACTACTGGGCATAGGTCCTCCCCAAAGATCAAAGTTTCACACGATTCCCAATGATCCAATCACGATGAGGATTTTACAGTTTATAGAGCTCACGAAAATAAAGATCTAAAGAAGAAATATCTCCGTGTAGAAAATGTGTCTGTCGTTTTTTCTAACTCCCTAACGCTGTAGACCGGAAGGGCATTTACAGCTTTACCGTGACTTTGGGGGCGAGTGCTGATGGCACTCAGCCGCAAAAAGTTAACTAGCACAAGAGTTACCAAAGTGGTATGGACCTCGGCTTGGCCGTTACCTTAAATGTTTCTGTCGAACTGCGTTAAATTAAGGTGACGCTGCTGCAGCGAAAGTGAAATTTTCACAGCAGTTTCTTAGGTTGCATTTCCTAAAAAAAAACTATTTAACTATGCCGACAGAAGTAAAAATTCGAAACCTTGAAAAAACTGTCTCAATTTCAGTCTGTTAGTTGACATTATTGAAATAACCTAACATATAATATTTTTTGTCTGATTTTTACACATTGGAATAATTACTCCTTGGAATAATTACGTACATTTTCATATAGTTTATTCATAATCAAAATAGGCTACGTAAGAATACATTTTATTATTTATCTTTGAGCGCCATCACTTAAACGTCATCTAGTACTTGACACATTGTCAAGTATGTTGACGGCTGCCGACATAGCATTGGTAACGTGAATCTATAAGTTTTTTCCCTACTGAGAATCGCTCAAAGCCGGCAAAGAATTTTCCACTTCTACAACATTTTTGGGGCACCTTGTCAACATTTCCTGTACATATGAGACGTCTCTCCTTACATCTATTCTCCACGACAGAGGCAAGAAAACCCACCATCCACAAGCACCATAATGTAATCCTGAAGCTTTGTCTATAACCTGCACAGCCACCACTGGTCACAAATTAATCAGACCATTCGAACAAACCAACAGTGAATTATTAGTTAAATGTTGCTAAATTCTTACCCCTATACTGATTATCAGTATGCAAATTATGACAAAGAGTTTTTTTGTTACGTAAAGCCATAGAGTCTATTTTTTTTATAAATGACATATGTTTTTATAAGTTGATTGGTATTTTTTTGTATCGATATGCTAATCTAAATGTTTATGACCGGGTATGGAAATTTTACTTTAGTAGAATTAAATTAATTTGAAATGATTTACATGAAGATATGACCTGCTTATGGTGGGACTTATTTATCGTATGGCTCAGACTAAATGTCTCAAGCGTGCAATTATTTTTGCGAGAGGGTAAATATTTCGTACCCGACGGAGTCTAGACCACTATATACACGTGGTTAAAACCCCACCAATTTGACATGTTTCTGCGTATTCTGTTCTGATAAAGAACCAATAAAGAACCATCAGTTAGAGGGGGGGGGTTGGGGTTGTTGGGCAATTGAATCTGGTAGCTACCGTATAATCGTATATTATATCGTATAGTATATTAATCGATATCGTATAATCTTGACCAACCAGTCAAATACTGAAATCCCGAGCATAGCCTTCTCCACTGTCCTTTGAGCATTTTCAAGCTTTCTTATTAGGCCCATTGTGAGTGACCACGTCTTAGTACCGTAAGTCATCACTGCCAATACACACTGGACGATGACTTTCGTCTTGAGACAATGCGGTATTTCGAATGATACGTACTTGCAAGCACTCTGTAAGATAAAGGATATGTTTTACCGTTGGGTTAGTTAGGGCAAATTACGTGTAGTGCGTAAATGCATTTCCCCCCGTAAAAAAAAAAGGGCTAATTACGTGGAATTTTTAACGCAAGTAGCAATTTCAATCTTAGGTTCCTCAGGTAATTTTATTTTACCTTCTCGTGGTTTTAATTAATATATTACTTTTAACTTATTTTTAATTAATCGGAGTTTCCCTACGTGACCGAATCAGAAATGAGGAGATCCGCAGAAGAACCAAAGTAAGCGATATAGCGCGATGTATTGCTAAACTTTAGTGGTAATGGGCTGGGCACATTACTCGTAGAACCGATGCCCGATGGGGCCAAAGGGTTCTCGAATGGCTGCCGCGCACTGGAAGACGTAGCGTGTGTAGGTCCCCCACGAGCTGGACCGACGACCTGGTGAAGGTCGCGGGAGTCCACAAGATGCGGGTGGCGCAAGACCGGTCGTCATCGAGATCCTTGGGGGATACTTATGTCCAGTAGTGGACGTCTTTCGGAAGAATATTTTTAGACTATTCATCAGACAAACATCACTGATTATATAAATAAACATTAGACATATCTATGTGACACTTATCGCAGTGCATCTCGAATACCGAGTAGCTCAGTGAGTAACAGATGCCCTTGTGGTCAGTTTCCCAGTTTCCTTTTAAGGAAAATCGTCATTTTAAGACGTTATCTGACTTGTAACCAGTATGTAAGATACATAATTAATGTCTTAAAGTTGGCGACAGACAGTAAGCAGTGTAAAGAGCTGAAAGAGGCCTTTGCCGTTAGGCACATTGCAACAAGAGATATTTTGTTATACGTGTGTTTGTTGTTTTTTATATGTATTTTTATATTTCACTCGTTAATATTCAGACTCAAATTTAAAATCTTTGAGAAATAAAAACTTTATTAATATTATAAGGTTTACATTGAAAGTTTTGATGTATAGTTTATAATTATTTTTGTTTACAAACGTATGTATTAAGATTAAAAAAAATTGTAGTAATGTGGTCTAGATTGGTAAGTATACTATGCATGTAAGCACTATGTCAAACAGGTTTTAATCTCCAAAGGTTATTACAGGGTGGATCATTACGTGAACGATAGTGATGTTTGGAAATGACACCCCTCTTTGTTTTTCCACTAAAACTGTTTATTGGTATTATAAATTATGTAATTTTAATAACTTAAAAAAAACATTTAAAAAAACCAGATCGAGTTTCTTGCCGGCTCTTCTCGACTAGGTTGTTTTCCGAACCGGTGGTAGTGTTTTGACGTTCATAAGCGCCTTCTCAGGGCCCAAATTGAATAAAGAATTTCTTGGTTTGACTACGCTTTGAAGGTAGCTATCAAATTATGCAGTCAAAACTAACCTATAGCTACTTGATACTTTAGGTTGGAACTAACCAGGCGAGCATAAAAAATACCCTATCACCATGCTATGGCTCCCTCACGATGTTTCCTTCACTGAAAGATCAGATTAATTATAAAATGTAATAGGTAGGTTCGATGCTGCCACACTATTACTGAAGCATCGTCGCTTATAGGGTTAAGTTAGGACATGGGAAACTACCGGCCGGGTCGAGCGGAAGTAGTACAGTGCAAATCTCGCTCCCCGGCCAAAAAGTTAAGAGAAGGCACCAAGTAGTTAAGTGGGTATTCCCGGCAACCAAATCAAGCCGGGCGAGTGCCGCATACTTCTTCTCCGTATAAGGAGAGGTTGGATACGTAGAAGCATTAGTCCTTGTAAAAAAAGGATATGGGAAACTACAGATATCTCTAAGTCCATTACGGAACCCATGTACCTGTAGAATGCAGGAGTGTGGGATGTAGGTGAATGCGTGTTATACTAGTGCATGCAGTGGCGTAACTATGGTGTGGCAGAACTGATAAAATGCCACGGGCTCCGGTCCGATGGGCTCCCGGCCCGCGAAGCCGCGAGTTTAGAAGAAACGTAACATTTTAAACAAAATCTATGAATACAATTAAAGTTAGGCACGAATAAATATTTTAACGCTTTAGTGATCATCTTAGTGATTTATTAAAATAAAATTACAACGTGGCGATGTTTACTGAGGTCCTGTAAAATGAATTTGCTACGAGCCTTAGACGGTATAGTTACGCCACTGAGTGCAAATATCACGAATCACGTTAGCGACGTGGAGCCGACTACACTACATGCTCCTTTCTATATTTAAAAAAAGATTTTTTTTTTTCAACTTAAGAACAGACAGACAGAGAAACGCTAACTTTAATGTAATAAATAAGGATGTAATGATATGAAAAATACGATTATCGTAAAAAGAAATCATAATGAACACAATAACCTTGTAGCATTTACATAGGTAGCATCTTAAAACTGCATTACATTCACCCGACAGAGACATCCTTTTCTGATCTACGCCAACAGACAAGGACAAAGTAATTGAAATCTACTTTTATATAAAAAAAACAAAAGAACTCAGCGATTCCGCATATTATATTATTTAAAACTATATTCACAGGATATATTTTTAGAACATTATCTTTAAATTCAAGTATGTATAAAAATAGCCTGTAATAAGGATTTTGAAAAAAAAAAGCTATTAAATGAAATATAAATTATTGTTTAATATCTAAATTTATAAAATTAAAATTATTATTAAAAATCAAAATACTCTAAATTGCCGCCGCAAGGAAACGTGGGCAGAAGGCCAATGCTGATTCAGCTGACCGATAAATAGGCCAGCCCAAAGGGCTGAGATCATGAGAAGTCTCGGCCAAACGACCCACGAGCTCCCCGTACAGGCTACGAGCACTCGGTCACGGCGGCCCTAGAGTTTCGACTCCAAATGGGGCACAAATATGCAACCAAGGGCGGTTACAGAATATTTACGCCGCTTGAAGTTCTCTGCAGAGCCGGCTGCAGCTCCAGTTCCCAATGAAGTCCCTGAAAGTTGGAACTGTTCCAAAGTGTCGATGCATGTTGCGTCCCACACTAAGGGGCAACCCATCTTCCTGGGAAATACGCTTCACAGAATTATATTTTTAAAATATTCGAAGATATAATTAAAATATTTCGAGGTGGCTATTTTTATGCCATTGTTGTTTACTATTTTCTCTATTATCTCTTTAATATTAGATGACATGTTGGACGGGCGGGCTGAATGATGCGATTTTGAAGCGATGATAGCGCACTTAGTGCCATAGAATTCCGTTTCAATTGCCGCGGGTTTGTCCCCACCTATCGAACTTTAAAATCAGCCTGAGTTTTCAGTGAAGGAAAACATGGTGAGGAAACCATAGCATCGTGGTAGGGTATTTTGTAATAACCCCTGCCTGGATAACTACTACTCTCAAGTTTTAGAAAACCTGGCATGAAACAAAGATAGGTGTGTTCTGGTAACATCGTTTGAAAAACAGTACCTTAACAGTGCAGTACAGTAACAGTACAGAACTTCATTAAAATAAGTATTTCCTTGTTTCTTCATTAATTACTTATTCTTACATTATATCAAAGGCAACGTTTACACGTCCGTTAGTACACACAAAACGGAGCAGCGAGAACACAGCTAGTATACGTAAATAAATCACATGTTAAAATGCGGTCAAAAACTCACCTAAACGATTGACACGTATAAATCAACTTAATGACCCGAGTAAAGATTGAACCCGCGACCTCGCAGACCCGTCAAACAACAACACGAGGCATATTAAAAAAGTAACAGGTAGCCGCCTTGTCTAATCGCTATATTCGGATACTTGCATATTTTAACTTAAAATATCGTAGAAAATTATTAGGTCAATGGCATTCTATTAGTGATTCTCAAACTTTTCTATGGAGTCTCCATGAGTCAGTATACAATTATGTATCTGACGTTAAGCGATAGAAAGAGACAGAAATTAATAAGTACTCTATACTTTTTGACTTAAGAATTATTACTTTCTCTTCTTAACTTTTAATTTACTACTAATAATTTACTTTACTAATAATTATTACTTTTATCTCTGAAATCTATAGCTTACTAACAATTTGTCTTAAGAATTTAAACTAAAGATTGCTATAAAAGTTCCTCTTCTGACACGTGTACTCTCCGTACCCCACCGTTCTCCCTTCTACGATACTGACACACGTTTGTCGCTTCTTCTGCTTTCATACATGCACTTCGATTATAGATACTTTTTCTCTCCTGTTCTTTCTCCAGAACATCCTCGATCTGGTCGAGATACGTTCTCTTACCGATAACGGTTCCTGGTGGTATAGAGCAGGCCTTGCAGACCGCCTTCGGACGGCGTTGGAGGATGTGGCGATTATCTTCAAACCGATCAAGCGGACATCCGTCCGCTTCGTGGGTCTAGAGGATTCTATCACGGAATTAGAGGTCGCCGGGATGGTGGCTGAGAAGACGGGTTGTCGAGAAGGGGATATAAATGGCCTATAAGGACGTTTAGGGTAGGACTAGGGGGGTCGTCATTCATTTATCCCTCTCGATGGCTGCCGTAAGGTAACTTCACTTGAACTTGATCGACAGAGGAGCCATGTGCTTCCGCTGTGAGGCCGACTTAGCCATAAGGCCTTAAAACGCACGGCTGAGAAGCTGATGTGTGTGCTATTCGCTGGGATGGGAAAGGATGTAAGGCATCACATAGCCAATGTTTAGTGTCATACTCCGTTCAGGCCAGTAACGGCAAGGATGGTTAGAGCTATGGTATACGGACGGAAGGGTGGTGGAGTTTAGGAGATGCAGTAGCCCAGCCCAGATTACCCAGCCCAGCAAAGAAGGGAAAGGTGTGGGACCTGAATACCCATTGCACTGGCGATATCTTCTCAAGGGCAGCCCTCACGCTGGGGTTATTTCCTTTCGCTGTATAGAAAGCTCAGGATGGCTTGGAGACGCGGTCCATTACTTACAAATACTGTATCCTCCCACATTACGGTAGATTCATTAAGCATGGGGTTTTAGTGGGTATTGGTTAGGCTCTTTCCGCCCCTGGATTGGGGGGTCGTGCGTAAATGCATTTCTACATGTAAAAAAGGGACGACCCTTACTGGTTTACCCTGTCACCCTCACCTAGTAAAAAAGATATTAGACATAAATCACACATTAAGATTTGTACAGAAGATATAAATTGTTGCAGGGTAGGGGCAGAAATAGTTTGGGAACTTCTGGATTAAATTTTTTTGTATCTTCTATGTTATCGACGCGATGGTTGGAGCCTGAGGTCAACTATTGGTGTGAAAGGGACCAATTTTTTTCTAATATAAAAGCAAATTTTTATGCTTATCTTTTGACCACAATATTGTCTAATATTTAGTGTGACGTTGATAAAGCTGTTTTTATACGGTATAGACTTAGTGTTTAGTGTTTTTTTTTTATTCGTTAACATGGTTTGACGGACTTCTTCGGACTAAAACGAGGGTAAAATCAGACAGATTTTTCTCATTTTCAAAAGCGCCTAGTTTCTATAATAAATAATGTATTACAGAAAAATGCCTCGCCTGGCCATAGTGTATATTATATCATGTGGTTTCAAAATATTTAGTACAATGTTATTATCTAGTGATGAACTAGGGGAATACCTTTGTTTGGAACATAACGTCGCCCGCATTTCCTCTTAAATATCTAAAATATATAAGCTAGGTAATGAATATTTGTGACGAGTACTGCTAATGAGAGCAAAACGACGGGATAAAGCTAGTCTATAAATAAGTCTATAGATAAGCTATGCATTAAAATGTTAAAATAGTTAAAACTGTCGATAATAATTCACTAGTAATTCCCATATCAACCCGCGTATAATATGGATATTTTCCCAGAATCATATTATAAATTACTCACCAACGACACCAATCAATTATAGAACAATTGAAAAATTTATGGTGAAATTATAACCATGAAATCGAACTTGATTAGAGTTTATCCTGAACTAGCCTTTGCTGTTGACTTAGTACGCGATTTGTAAAAAGATTTCAAAACACATCAATTCATTTTCATCATACTAGTATTCGGCTATTTTATTATTTACTAGTTGCGTGTCCGCGGCTGCGGCCGCGTTTCGTATGTTCATTACGTTGCGTTTTAATTTTTTATACGGAACCCTAATTATTTTCCTAAAATTTCTTTAGTTAAAAGTTCTTTATAAAGTAAACATGTTTCTCATAAATTCAAGCACTTTCCCGTAAAACTGTGCATTGAATCGGATTTTATTCGATTTTTTATGAGTTTTAATTTTTTTACGCGGATCCCTAATTATTTTCAAAAACTAAGTGTATCCGAAGTTACCCGGATTATCCTCAGCTATCTACTAAAAAAAGTCCCAATAAAATCAGTCTATCCGTGCCGAAGATTACCCGGAACAAATAGAAAAACAGGCAGACAAAAATTTTAAAAATTGTATTTTTGCTATTGGTATCGTATATACACTTATATCTATTTAGTAAAAAAAATTTTTTTTACATTACAAACAGATACTCCAATCTTATTTATTAGTATTGATTAGCGATAACAGTGCAGAGTCGAAGCCACGTAGTCAAATAATTAAAAATTCAAAAATCCATTTTTTTAATTAGGCCTTGATAAGACACTTATGGACGTCAAAATACTACCACCGGTTCCGAAAACAATCCAGTCATTAAGAAGAACCGGCAAGAAACACATCTGGTTTTTTTTTTCTCTTTTAAGTTTATGATTACTCTGAGCTTTCGGTGAAGGAAAACATCGTAAGGTAAAATGCTCGATTTTTACCGTCATTTTCAGACGTTCGTCAAATAAATTTGATGGATAAAATTTAAAAACCAAAGTACAGACATAGCCAAAGTCTTTATTATTCTAAAACTGAAGAAAAAAATAAAGATCGGTTCAGTTTTGGAGGAGGAGGAAACAGGGTACTACGAAGTGATGTTTTCGTCTATTTTGCATAAGGTAAAATCAGCCTGAGGTGCAATTGTCTTTTTCGTGTTTTATAATTCTTTCTTTGGGGCGCAACGTGATAGCAATAATATTCTGAAATACAAACTTTTCTGACCGCATGTCCACTTAAACACCATCTTATACTTAAGATACTGTAGCATGTAGATGGGCGACGTCATAGCATGGATAACGAGAATCTATAAGTTTTCCCCTACCGAGAATCGCTCAAAGCCACTATAGTGAAAACTTATCACTTAAAAAATCTTTATTGAAATTTGAAGAAAAAAAAACTGTTTCCAAAAAAAAAAAACATATTGACAACACTAAAACTCATCAATAATTATTAAACAATAAAATATTAAAGATTCTTTTTTTAACTGAGTCAAAATGCTGTTTACCGGTATGCCTTTGGGAGCTTCATCGAACTTTTGGAACGGGGGCTTAAGACACTCAGCCGGCAGAGAAGTAGTTAGCACAAGGGCTCTACAATTGGTACAGACCTCAGCTTTGAAAAAATTAAAGCAAATTAGTTGATTAACGGTTCAAAAAAATGCGTTAAATTGTTATTAAAACGAGACAATATGTCAGTGTCTTTACTTAAATCTATACTAATAAATAAAAATTGAAGTGTCTGTTTGTAACATTAAAATGACAATTTTTTACTAAATACACATTAATTTATATACCGTACCTATACCGAAAACATAATTGTTAAAATAATTGTTTGTCTCTCTGTTTGTTCCGGCTAATCTCCGGAATGATTGGACCGATTTTGGCGCAAATTGAAAGCAAATTGATGAAATTCCTCCGCATGACGTAAGGTATTACTTTTATTTTTCAAAAATAATTAGGATTTCGCGTAAAAACAAAAGAAACTGTTTTAATGGTCAGTTTTACTTGCAAGTGTTTGAATTTGTGATAAATATATTTCCTTTCTCATAGCACCAAAAAGATTTAGGAAAACAATTAGGTTTCGTGTAATACGGGCGGAGCCACGGGCACACAGCTAGTATAATATAGAATAGTTTTCATTCCGTTTACGATAATTGTGATGTATATCTATGAATTTCTTTGAAACTAAAGATATCTCACATGATTCGTATGTTAAAAATAATGGTAATATACAGACGGCCATACCTATTAATAGTATGTATTTATTAGTAGTGCATACGTAAAAGAATAATTTAATTTAATGACTTCACAAATAAATTTATGTAGCTAGTGTTCATATTTTAAAAATACAATGAAACGAACTCGTTTTGAATAAATTAAATATTATTTTATTAAGAATTTTAATTGAATTATATTTTTACACCTTTACAGTTAACTAATAAATTACAAAGAAATTATTTAGGTACCCATTTTGCATCATATTTAAAAGTCGCAGACTTCGTTTACGTAAAATTAATTAAATTGTGGGATGTCCTGATATTATTTTATTTGCATTGCCTAAATAAAACAAATAATATTTCAATAAATTTTATCAAGCCCTATTTGAACCCTATATCTGCTTTTTTACGTTAATGTAATACGAGTAACGCCGAGTGGTAGCCGATGTTAAAATAAAAAGAATAATAAAATTTATGTAAAATTTGCTTATAATATTCATTGCCGTTTATCGTGTAACTTTTTTCATGGAATCGGCCACCAATTGAACATATAATTTGATGTAAAAATAATAACTCAAAATAATTTACATACTTTTCTTATTCAAACTATAAACACTTGAAAGTAGCGATTTTTAATACAATTTTCAGAACAATAGACGAATGTACCTTAGGACAAATATAGGCTACATACGTTACTATAAGGGACAAGCAATAAATATATAACAAAAAAAATATAATTAAATGAAATCCATTTCTAAAGTATATATTTTTTAATAAATTGAATATGCAATTGAAATTCATTTGAAGTACATTTAGGTAAATACTATATTTCGTCCTTTGTACGAAATTCGAGTCTGAATTAATCATTGATGAAAATTAGAAGAAAAACATAAACATTTTTTCCCTACTATTCTACATTCATTCATCGCATTTCTCAGAATTATTTTTACATGCACTTCCAATACAATAGAGTTCAGTGTTATTTTTCTTGCAAATACGAGGAAAAACAACTTTTATCGATATAACACTAACGCTCATCAAAAAAAGCCAACAAAACAAAATTCCTTGACAAACAAAAGAGGTAATGAAATTGAACAACTTTGTCTTTGCCTATTTATAAATATCTAGATCACAGTTTTTTTGATCTTATTTTGCTCACCGCTCGCTTTAAGAATATGTCTTATTCTAGATTCTAGATCTTACTTTTTTCCTTTTTCAGACTACTAAACACGTTTTATTATATTTCTAATCTACCCACGCCTCCTCTGCGCTATCTAAATGCATTCTAATTTACTCTGGGTTATCAACCACGTTGAAAAACTAGGATCTAGATCATAGCTGTATATTTTTTTTTTTAAATAATTAATTAATTTCCATTAATGTTAAATTAATATATTTAATACGATCTCGTTTTGTAAATAACAATATAAACAGTATAATATTCGTAGTGTAGCGCCTGACCTCGCCGGCTCAAAGCCTACGACCACCATTCAAGTAGGTACTATTTTAACAACCGACGGATGCGTTTCTTAACCAGTTGAATAACAAACAGTGCGAGAGAAACACACGGACGATTCTCATTCCAATCGGATACGAAACAGTGTTGCGAAGTGATAAACTTTGTTCCCGCATTATGTGGAAGATTGTGTTGACCTTCGTTGGACTAGCGTCCACCGCGCCTCTTGACAACATAGACTTTACGCAAACAAACAGTTTCGCATTACGTTTACTCGATAACACGTATTCCTTCCAAGAGAACTTCGGCAGAAAAAAACATAGCCATATCCCCTATATCTGTATGGAATATCTTCTCTCTACTCGCTGAAGGATCTTCAGGTGATACGTTTTTGGAATTAGTCGAACAATTAGGCTTGCCTAAAGATTTAAGATCGACGCAAGCGCTACATCTAGCTGCTAAGCAGATTTTACAGAGCAACGACAGAGATTCAATTTTAAAAGGACAGTCCGCGATGTTTACTGAATGTTCCCTTGAGGTTCATCCGGAATTTTGTCAATCGGCGACACTTTACAACACAGATGTATATTCCGTTGATGCGACTAATACAACAAAGCTAGCTAGTGATATTAATTATTACATATGTATAGCAACAGACGGTAAAATAATTAATGCAGTACGACCGGAGAATTTGGAGAATTTAAGAATGGCTCTGATCGATGTGCTGTATTTTAAAGCGAATTGGACGCACCCTTTCGATCCGACGCTGACGAGAGAGGAACAGTTTTATAATTCACAAGGGAAGACTATTGGAATGGTGAATATGATGTACCATAAAGCACCGCATAATTTGTTCGATGTCACAGAAATAGGAGCTCAAGTGTTAGAGATGACTTATGGGAGGAGCAAACAGTTTGCCATGATGATTTTATTACCATTTGATGGAATGCCAATGAAAAGGCTTCTGAGTAACCTCGCTTCACAACCACCGACTTGGTTGTCCAGCTACCGTGTTGATGATGTTTTGCCAAGAATAGATTGTTACGTACCACGTTTCCTAATGTCATCGCGGATAGATTTGATACCGCCTTTACAATACACCGGGATACACACGATATTTGACAGTAAGAAGGCGGAACTACCCGGTGTGTCTGCTAGTCCATTATTTGTTTCTTCAACATTACAGAGCGTGGAATTAGAGGTCACAGAGGAAGGTACAGTTGCTGCAGCATCGACCGTCGTTGGTTTAGAAGACAGATTGCTCGGACAAAGATTTGAGGCTAATAAAGAATTCGTATTTCTTATCGTCGAGCGGAGATCAAATTTAATCTTATTTTCCGGCGTTTTACGGTGAGCCATCTGTGATTTAAGTTAAAAAAAAAAAACATTTTCTTCGATTGAGTTATTTTTGTAATTATAAACTATTAAGTTATTAAAGAATATAGTTTAATCGTTTACAGTTGTTTTTTTTCTTGAAATATCTTTGGTATATTTAAATAAATTAATCTACGATTACAATCAGTATTTCATAAACTAAATTGAACTCTTTATAAGTATTTTTTAAAGTAGTTTTTCTTATGGCAAGGTGTTTAGTATATCAAAATATATCCTGATTGGAAAGTATTAAACTGGTATATTGAAATAAAGATCAAATTACTTTGCTTTATGTTTAGATCAGGTAAGTTAAAACAAACAGAAGTACCTAAAACATACTTCGCTCTATATTTACTATTGTGATTCTGGCCAGCGAATACTCTTAAGAAAATGTAACTAATCTAACTAATCATTTCATATCGTAAAAAAGCGCCCCACCTAACATTTCTCAGTGTGTCGCCTCGTTAATTCAGTTAGATAAACATAATAATTCTTCTTTTAAACAACATATGTTCTTTATTTATGCACATGTGTTTGTAACATTAGGTAAACTTCAAATAATGTTATAAGGAAAATTAAGTCAAAAAATGGTGAACAGCACGTTCTTTGCCATGGCCATTTTATAGCTATTTTTTTTTAAATGTCAAATGATAATAAACAGGCAAACGACCCGTGTGATGGTAAATGGTTACCGTCGGCTATGGACAGTTATAATACTAATGCATTGCCTACCTTGGAGCCTTTTTCAGTTCTTTCTAGAAGAGCCCACATTTAATTTATATAATGCAGTGAATCAGCATTTTTTTTTTTTGCTAACCTAGCTAATACTGTTGACCGGAGGGGCCTTTATAGCTTCACCAAAACTTTCTGGGCGAATGCTGAAGGCACTCAGCCGCAATGAAGGCACTCACCTGCAATAATGAATCAGCATCAGAAGGAAATTGTTATTAGCAAGTGAAGACGCGGGGCAGAGCTTGTTGATTACTTCATAAAGCTATCGTTAACAGTGGCGTCATACGTTATTGTAAGGGAACGCGATGGTTGTAATTTTTGTGTCGCTTTTCACACTATTATATTTTAGAACTTCTTCCAAATATTATTTAACCTAATCCGTTATGTACAAAATCTTAACCAGATAATTTATCTATGATTGAAGAAAAAGATCATCGATATCACTTCAGTGGTTCTCGAGGTATTCGCTAACTTTTTTTTATACAACTAATGTGGCAAATAATCATACGATCCGTCTGATGGTAAGCGGTCACCGTATGGACGCCTGCAACACTAGAGGTATCAGGTGCGCGTTGCTAAATCTTTACAAAAACATTTACTCACGCCCCTTTTCAAGAACCCCTGAACTGACAAACAGATAGAGAGATGATGCCTTTTTTAAAATACAAGTGTTGGCTTATTTGTCGAAAACTGGTTAATATAATTATTAAAATTTTGTTAACAAAAAAAGTTTTATAAACAAACTACTTCTAAAACTTTGTTATTAATCAACGACAATAAAAAGAAAATCGATACATAATCAAAGGACAACAAGAAATTTAAAATGACCAGTAATACTATATTAGTCTATAGTCAATTCGCAATAAATTCCTAAACAAATGATAGCAAAGATCAAATAACCCACGGAAACCACCGAATTAGTTGTTCTTAATTAACTTCTTTTTACGTAAATTTTACGTAAAAGTTTTTTTTCAATAATTATTTTTGGTTTTTATTGCTTATAATATACAAACGTGTGATTTATTTCCTTATACGCAATTATAAATAAGGAGACGGGCGTCCGAATTTGGGATACGTAATTAGAGATTCGAAAAATTATTTATCTCATAATCTTATATGGGTTCCAGTTATAATGTTAAATTTGTTAAGGAATACTGTGTTTTTATGAAGATTTCCTTAGACAGAATATAAGAAATTAAATAATACTATTCCCTTGAACACTAACCTGGCGTTTACGCCAGCTTTCCATTGTTTTCCTATTGTCTCATTGTTATGGGTAATTGACATATTAAGAGTATATTCGGTTGGCAACAAATTTGAGGAATAAGTATTTCAGAAATCTATTCTTATCGCGTTGTATCCCCAATTAAATGCAGCAGTGAAAAGTGGTGATAGCGCAGCTGGTAGTGCGGTCGGATTCCGAGTCAATGGACGCGGGTTCGCGCCCAACTATACAACATACAAAACATCGTTAGGAAACAATAGCATGGCATTTTTTAATCATTTCCGCCTGAGTAGCTACCTTCAAGTTTGAAAACCTGTCGCTAAATACCAATAGGTGTATTCCTGGTGTATCACTTGTAAATCAGTACCTCTAGGCTTATAATATGTTTACCATTATGGGCCACTTCGTCACTTAACATCAGGTGAGATTTAAAAGATAGAATTTTAAAACGCGAAAGGGACAACTGCAGGTCGGGATGATTATATCTATGCAAAATAGATGAAGTCATCAATTCGTATTACCCTGATTTTTTCCTAAACCTGCTAATGCCAGCCTGATAAACTGCTTCTTTACGACTCCTTTAAAGAACTAGGAAGAATTACACGCTGACAAAGGGAGCCAGACCAGTTATTATAACATTATAACTTTTCTTTTATTTTATTTTTTGTAATACGTTTTTATAAAACAATATTACCGCATAAAAGGTGAAGACAAAAATAATCATTTCCGGGTAAAAAAGACTTCATCGTCGGTAACATGTTTTCAAGGTATTACAGAAAAAGACACACACACACACATTTATAATTTTAAAACATAAGTAAAAAATAAATTGCAGTATTAAGCATATTATAACAAAGAATAACTTCACTCTGCCTGTCTGTATGTCCCATTAGTTGGGTTATAACTCGATTTAAAGGATTGTTAATTGTTTTTAACCATATATATTATCTGGTCAAATTTTAACAAATATGTATTTTGGTACATTGAATAATATTATTTAGAGAAAGTTATCAGAATAATCTGATTCTATATAAATAAAAAAATAATATAAGTATGTTTGTCTTCTATGCACTCCGATTCATCCTATTATGATGAAACTTTGATGGGTTGTTCTGCTACAAGACAGTTTTTTTTTTTTTATGAGCATGCTAACGCTGTTGACCTGAAGAGCCTTTGCGGCTTAACCAAACTTTGGGGCGTGCGCTCAAAGCACTTTGCTTTGTGTTAGGTACCAAAAATAATTTTATCATAATTATCCACATAAAAAAAAATAGAACACAAAAGTTTGGAAAAAACGACGATTCAATGATCAGTTTTACGGGCAAGTGCTTGAATTTATGTGAATTTATCTTAGTATCGAACAATTTTGTTTAGGAAAATAATTAGGATTCCGTGTAAAAAATATGTAAACTCGTGAAATTGTGACACAATATACGATCAATAGACATTATTGTCCAAAGATTATTTAAAAAATATATAACCCAGTGAACAATACATGAAGCGCGGGCGGAGCCGCGAGAACCCAGCTCGAATTTACTTAAGATATTATATTTTTAATGTATAATTTTAAGAGAATAGAAATTCTAATCGCGAGCGGAGCCATGTTTTAGCAGCTAGTCTAAAGATAAAAGTGCAAAAACCTTCGCTTCCGAAACAATAGAGCGCATATGTCAGAAAAATAAAACTACTTTTATCCTGTACCTTTATGTTTTCAAAGTGATGTGAACATTGGCTTCATTATAGTTAACTTATGTGTATGGCATTGAATATTTTTTTGAAAGTTAAGTGTAATATGTTAAGTGTAATATAAAGAATTCAATAACTTCAAATATTTATAAAGGTTTAACGAAATAACTCGAATAATATCCCTTGGGCATCCTTAACTAAGACACGAGTCTTAAATTGCATTTTCTGACAAAAACAATTTATAATAATGTCCGCCCGTGTAGCATAGCGTTCCGACAGCATCAATTGAGAACCAGTATCTCTAGGCTTAGTGTGTTTACCATCCTGGACCAAATTGTCACTTAACAGCAGGTGAGATTGCGGTCAAACCACTGAGCCATTTCCCTGTAAAAAAAAACCCCGCATAACGGGATTTTCTTACAATGGGCATTGTCTGGGTAGCTACCACCCTCAAGTTTCAAAATCTGTCGCCAAATACCGTGCCAGTGTGGGACTCACCCGGGCGTGAAGCGCCCGGAAATACCCACTAAAACCCCCCGGGGCCATCCGCTGCATTTGGGATGGGGGATGGGGCGCAAGCACCGCGTCGCTCCACGCAAGCACCGCGTCGCCGCAAGCACCGCGTCGCCGCAAGCACCGCGTCGCCGCAAGCACCGCGTCGCCGCAAGCACCGCGTCGCTGTCGCCAAATACCAATAGGTGTGTACCGTCAGCATCACTTGAGAACCAGGCTTAGTGTGTTTACCATCCTCGACCACATAGTCACTTAACATCAGGTGCGATTGTGTTCAAAGCACTGAGCCCTTTCCGTGTAAAAAAAAACAATAAATTTCCGCATATAATTTGTCTCAAATATCTTCAACGTACAGAGATAGCTTTGTGTTATAAGTATAGATTATAGATAATGAATTTTTATATATACAGATAGTATCCCATATTACATATGTAAGTGTAAACTAATGCTTGGTAATTATATTAAATTTAGCATAACTGTCTAGGTGGTGCAGTTGTATTATAGTACGACTGTCGTTCTGAGGTTTCGGGTTTGACCCCCGGGTCGGGTCAAATGATATTGGGTGTTTTTCTACTCAGTATCATCATGGAGTTTGGAATTTATGCCCGATATGACGACAAGCTCGCCCCCTGTCACATCTGTGACGAAACTAAGTTTGGCGAAATGTGGGTGGTGTAGTTCGCTATTTTACCTCTGCCTAACCTTCCGGGGATAACAGGTGTGAGCTTATGTTATGTTAGCATCAAAATTCACATCTAAGATTGACCTCCAAATATCATGTCGACCGACTTCTAAAGTATATTTTTATGAATTATAGTCTTTAGGAATTTTAATCGGGGTCGTTGGAAATCTGAACCACATGACGATGAGGTAGCGAGATGTCGCAATGCACTGTCATATTCCACTTGCGAAATTTTTAAGACACAAACGTTAAATACGCAAGTTCATCAAATTAACATAACTCTATATTACAAGTAATTGTATCATCCACCATATTCAACGTCTTCTACTTCTTAATAAATGGCAATGGCGATCTTTTTGGCAGAAAGTGTTTGTAACCTCCACCGAGAGCAACACATGCTTACTCAAAAACTCAGCTAAACAGCTGGATAAACATGGATAATAATGAATCACAGTCACACAAGATATGCTTTGCCGTTTCGTCTGCAATTTAACAAAACCTTGTACTCTTTTGTGCTTCTAATGTTTTACATATGTTTACCCAAACAACAGTGCCTCAGTAGTTGTTAGCTGATTCCTACTTAATGGCAAACCCTTTTCAACTTTGCATTTAGCAAAAATAATATTTTTGAAGGTATTTACTCTGACAATTTATACCAGAATTCTATAGATTTACAACTGCATTTGTCCTTTATGGTCAAGCTTTTAGGGATACTACAAAAAGGTCCCAAATTTCTGCCTGCTCTTGCAAGCTCGTTAGCTTAATTACCGTTAACTTCGCCCATCTTAGAATCAACCTGTTATTCTTACCCAGACTGTTCATTATTGCTAAAGATATGGCAACTAGCTTCGACTCAATTAGCTCCGAAGTCACCGCCAAGACAGCGGATTGACCATCCGAATGTATGTTAATTGTATGCTTAATGTAATCTTTCTGCAGAATATACAAATACTTTTTAAAATTAATTAATATTTCCCTAAAGTTGAATCGCTCTTCATATATTCCACAGCTTAATTTATGACCCATCGATAAATCATAGTAGATGCATAGCATACGTTATGTCCTTTCTTGAACTCATCAGTAAACCAAAATGCTACTATGGTTCTTACTATGTCCTTGTACTGAAGAGTCCCAAATATGACATAAGGTATCCTGTGGAATATAACTATTAGTGCATAGTCTCCACGTTATCTCACTGCGAGAGAATTTTCGACAGGACAAAAATATCTACCATACCTAGTAGACCTTGCGCTAATTTATTCGACACTGGATGTGTTCCCACGGCTGCACTCGCGTTTCATATGTTCTTCACTGCGTTTTAATTTTTTAGTACGAAACCCTAAATATTTTCCTAAAAAAATGTTAGTACTAAGATAAAATAAATATATTTATCGTAAATTCAAGCACTTCCCCGTAAAACTGTGCATTGATTGAATCGGATTTTATTAATTTTTTTATGAGGATTTATTTTTTACGTGGAGCCCTATTTATTTTCGAAAATTAAAAGTACCCTAAGTTATCCGGAGTAACTTCAGCTATCTACCAAAAAAGTCCCATCAAAATCCGTCCAGCCGTTCCGGAGATTACCCGGGACAAACAGACAAGCCGACAGACAAAATTTTTTTATAGGTATCGTGTATACATTCATATCTACTTAATAAAAAAAATAAGTTAGACATTAAAAACAGACACTCCAATTTTATTTATTAGTAAAAACTGTATACTTTACATCCTATAAACGAAATGGTTTTCGCCGAAAATCATCTTTTTATTGTAAACAGAGGTCAAAGTTTCAAGTTCAAATGATTTTTAATTGTTAAATGTTTTCTCACGCGATGTAATGACATCATTGTAACAATAAAAATGTAGATAACTCCGTGGCCGTGTACGTTATACAACTTTTAGATAATTCGGACAGTTCCCCTTGAAATAATTAAGCTTGAGACGATTGCTATTACTTATTTTCGCAGAGATCTCTTCGGGGTCTTCTTTAAGCCAAATTGATACCCTATCATTGTCTTCTTTTTAATTAATATCAATGAATGTGTGTACACACATTCATACACAATTTAGTCTATGTCACCTGGATTTAACCCTTAAATGGTTAATTAAAAAAACCGTAAACTGGTTTTTCGATTTCGACTAAGAGACACACAGATTTGTCCCATTTTGTAGAATATTCCAGAGATCTTCGGCAGTGATTTTGGTGTTCAAATTCAATAGTATTATTCACTTTACGTTTCATGTAAAAAAACATCTCTACATTACACAATAAAATCCCGCTAAAACTTTGTCCTATAATTTTAATTGATTTAATAATTGCTGTTATTCCGGAGACACTAGTTATTTAGTTTGTAAAATAATTGTAACCTGCGCCCCATAATACTTTTCTATAAAAGCGATAATTTCACAAAAAATATCAACCGATTGATTTCTCTCAACTTTATAATGTTTCCGAAAAGGTGTGCGAAGACAAAATATGTCGGAAAAGGCTCGTTTAACTGTTCATCGGGGTGTGCTAGTACCTACACTTTTGTATGGTAGTGAGTGCTGGGTCTGGCAGAAGAAACATGATATCAAAATTAATGCAATAGAGATGAGAAGAATGACATATAAAGTAAGAAATAGACATATAAGGGACCGTTGTGGTGTGGTAGAGGATGTACTGACAAAGATAGAGAAAGGGATGCTTAATTACTTTGGACACGTGGAGTGGATGGAAGAAGATTGAAGAAACAAATTTAGAAGGCGAGGGTGACTGAGCAAGCCGGTAAGGGTCGTCCTTGGCGAAAGTATCTCAATCGGATCAAAGACGTTATAAAAAAAGGCCAGGTCAGAAGTTCCAGGACAGCGTGTATCAAAGTGGAATAAGCGAAAGACGTGTGTCAGGATCATAGCAGGTGGAAGGATGTAGTTTCTGCCTACCCTTATAGGAGAAAGGCGAGAGACACCTTTGATATTATTCCCTCCACTCGTGCTCCTTCTATAAAACGCTATTGGAAGTTTTTGGCAGCATGGTAGTCACTTCTATAGGTAGTTTTTTTTTATTGAATAGCTTAAAGCTTATATTGTAGGTATTCTACGTGATATAGTTTAGTTATTAGTTATACTTTCAAAATGTTAACACGGAACTGGAGTTCTGAAGTCATCACTTACATACATACTTTATGATTGTAAATAATTTAGAATGTATCGCGTTCTCCGATTGGCCTTATGTAATGAATTTGCAAATGAAACAAAAAACCAAACAAGTTCTTTATGTTTAAATTTATTTTAAAGCTAACAAATATTTCATTATTATTGTGTAGGTACACAAACAGACGAAGAGCATCACGTATTTCAAAGATATAAAATTCGATTTCGAAATCTGATTTATCTTAAATATACACTTTTTCCAAATTCTAAATTTTTACTGAATAACCATTATGTACTTAAGCAATTATTACGATTACAAATACAAACACAAAAATTAAAACTTCAGATACTTTAAGATTTAATTTTTGGATTAGATAAAATAGTTACTGAACTATCCAGTTAACAAAAACATGGAAACTATTTGGAAGCATAATGCTCTATTAATTTCGAATGTATTTTGTTTAACCTCTTTTTATCTGCTTAATTTGCTTTTCTTGTTTAGTACTATAGTTGTTAACACGCATAGTAAGATGGAACGATTTTTTTTATTAACTTGTTTAACGACCCTGAGTTCAACCCCTGTTGAGCCTGAAGATGGGCCGAGTCAGTACAAAGTTGCTAATTTGAAAATCTTGTAAGCCAATTAATTTTACGTTGTGATAAAACTCAAATAAAAAACTAGAATTGGCAGTACAAGCAACGAAACAACAAACGCTATCAATCAAAACGAAAAGATTGATCTTCATATAAAATTGTTAACACTGCCATCTAGCGAGTGTTATACAAAGTAGATATAATATATTAGACTTCTACTCTGTTTGACTCAGCAAACAGGTCATTTTGTAGAGATGCACTTGATGCTCGCTCAGATGAATACCCACGAGAAAGCATCAAGTGCATCTCTACAAAATGACCTGTTTGCTGAGTCAAACAGAGTAGAAGTCACCGCCATAGGGCAATGCCCTGAAGCGGTTACCCCGCTCGTTTCCTATTCTACGAAAGAATATGTGATAAAAGAGCGAGATGAATAGTTAGTAGTACTCTAATATTGTATAGCATGGTCGATTTAAATTCTCTTTTAAACAGATGTCAATAGATGTCGCGTCTTTAAAATGAAACCTAAATAGATATAGGTAGGTAGATATAAAATTGTGAACACTGCTATCTAGTGATTATTGTACGAAGTAGATTGAAAATAATACTCTCGTATATCGCATGTCAGGTTTAAATTGGTTAAAACAGATGTCAATAGATGTCGCAATTTTAAAATGAAACCCTAATGAACTATTCATAAACGACCATAAAAGAATTTTTCAATTTCATATTAATACCCACTTATTTATTTAAAAAAAAATTAACAATTCCTTAATCCATTTTGTTCTATAAAATTGTAATTATGAAATTTTTCCCAACTAACGATTTTAAAAAGAATGATTTTTTATACTCTTTATTACTGACTACCGTTTTAGATGAAAGATCCATCCATTTAACCGTAAGACGTTCACTGCTGGACATAAGACTTCATGCAGTGAAACTCTGATAATAGCTATTTCCATTGCCCTTTGGGTAACTTTGAGCTTTCTAATTAGGCCCAATAAAAGCGACCACGTCTCAGTGCCGTATGTCATTACTGGCAACACACAATGATCGAAGATTTCGTCTTGGGGCATTACGGTATTTCGAATGAATCGATTCAGTGTAAACGAATATGGCATTCTAGCGTTTTATTTCCAACCTACTTTAAAACGAGTTAAATACCCATATAACTGTCATTTTATTTTACCCTCAACCGCAAATGGAAAGACCCAATGCGATAATGCTGATTGAAACATGTTTTACACAGCACTTATGGTGTCACGAATAATATTTTTGTTTGAAAATATAAATAAATAAATAACTTTTTTACCACGACGTAAGATTTTTTTTTAAATTAATTTATTTAAGTTCGCTTTTTAACATCTCTGGTCATTAACGACCACAGTTAACAATACGCTATAATAACATTTACTGTAGATTCACTCCGTCAGACCCGATTCTGTGTTTTTATTTACGTAGCAAAGTAAGACATAAATAGGGAACTTCTGGAACAGGAGACCTTTTAAAAAATAATTAATCAAACCCCAACGAATCAAAATCCTCCAATGTCAAAAGTACCCACAATATCTACAAGACCCAACGTTACGCCAATGTGACGTCATCTACGTGTTTTCCGAAGAAAGACCAAGCCAATTATACTGGACTCAATTGACAGAATAACACTTAGGGAGTATCTCATTGCCTTATCATCCATTACACCTTTTTTTTTTTTTTTGACGGGGGGAAATGCATTTACGCACTACCCTTACCCATTGCATTAATGAGACCGAAGTCCCCCAATGCAATGGATAAGGGGGTGCGGAGGGACGTCTCCGCACCAGTGTGGGACTCACCCGGGCGAGAGTCGCCCGGAAATACCCACTAAAACCCCCCGGAGCCGCCCACCGCATTATGTGAGGGCGATACGGGATAGCGGAGCAAGCACCGCGTCGCCCCCTGCGGTAAGCCCAATGGGCCCGTCCGACGTGATCGGCCCAATGGGGATGGAGAGGGAACTAGTCCCCCCTCCACCTCTTCGCCCGCCTCTTGAAGAGAGGCAATACCTTCCGGGGAGGAGAGGAGTGATCACTGCGACCGCAGTAATCACCTCTCTCCTCCCCCCACCACACTCTTCGCCCGTGGGCGCATATCCTCCCCTAACCCTCATCTTGCACTTGCAAGGCATAGGGAGGGGAAGGCGCTCACCATCAGCCCAACGGCCCTCCTACACCTGCCCTTGAGCAGGTGCAAACTTCGCACCAGATGGTGCCCCCCTTGTTAAGGGAGGGCGACAGAAGACCCCCCCCCATGTGGTGGCCTGCCTCCCTCCCTTCCTCCGCGCACAAAGCGCACATCGGCCGCTCCGCCGCGCAATCCACGGCCTTGTGGCCATGGACCCCGCAGCGGTAACACTGTGTGCCCCTCTCAACTGCAGACGTGCACCTCGCTCGTGTGTGGCCCAGCCCCATGCACTTGAAGCACCTCAGAGGGAGGGCCTCAAGTGCCTGGACCCGGGCCGAACTCCATCCAACCCTGATCGAACCTCTTTCAACCAATCTCAGTGCCCCCTCAACCGGCATCGCAACAACCAACGACCTAATCCCCCTTTCGGTTTCCCTCACCATTCCCGCCTTCACATCCCCGACTTGGCAACCCCCCTCTTGCGCAACCCTCTCCATCGCTTCCTCCCTCGACACTGAGTCATCCAGACCAACCAGCCGGACGTCAGCCCGTTTCGTCGGCCTGGAGACCAGTGCCACTTCCTCCACGACCTCCTGCAGCCGAGCTGCCAGGACATCCGCTCGTTCCCCACCCGCAGGACCCGGGATCTCAAGGATCCGGGAACCCACTGCAGTGGGGCGACACGAGATGTCCTGAATCCCCAACTCTTCCAACCCTACCTTCTCCCTGGCTTCCGCCAAAACACCCGCGTACGTCAGCCCCCGCGCCAACGCTTCCGGCCGCAACGTCACCACCACAGCCGCCGATCGCGGCGGCACCGGGAGCCTCACTCTGGGCCGCACCTGCCTGGCCTCAGTCACCTGGACCGAAGGTCCAGTAGGCACCGCCACCACACCCCCTTCGCCAAAACCTTCCTTTTCTTCCTGCCAATCTGCGTATCCCACTTTTCTCCATTCCCATCATATCCCCTCTCCACTTCCTCCTCTTCAACTGTTCCATCTCCAGGGAGAGGAGCCCAGTCCATCCCCAGTGGTTGAGGTTTAACCGAGACTCCTTTCCTACCACTCTTCTTCTCACCACCCCCCTGCTACTACTTCCCCCACCACCGATTTAGCCGCCAAACACTTTACAACCTCCACACTCTGTCCCTCCACCGCCTCCAATCTGCGATCAACCCCTTCAAGTGCCACTACCAACTTCTGCATCACACCCTCAATCGGAGTCAAGTCACAAACAATCGCTCCCCCCTGCAGTCCTTCCGTGCCAACAGACGCATCAGCACAAGTAGCCCGCCTTTTTAATCTATCCCCCCTACTCCTCTCAGCCCTTACTGCCCTCTCCAGTTCCACAATCCTCTTCTCCAACCTGTGACCGTGATCGATGAAATATCGCGCACTGTCAGCCTCCGCCCTATATCTCAGCAGCTCATTACGAGAGACCTGAATCATAGTGCGAACCTTCTCCATCTTCCAGCTTAGATGTCCCAACTCGATATTATCCAATACCTCCTCCACATACTCCTGTACCCCACAATACGCACTATCAACCTCCTGCGTAGTCATCCCATCAAAGTCTCCCAACGATTCATCATCACCCTCCCATTGCTCATACACACGAGTCTTCCCACTTGACTTCACACTCCCTCCCTTACTACCATTCCCTTTTCCGCCCTTCCCCTTCTGCGACATGTCGAGCGGTGGCGGCCTGCGAGCGTCTCAACGGAGAACGCTCCCAGCCCCCACACGCCACAAACACACACAGAAACAACAACACAATAACAGACCCCCCCCCCCCTATATAACAATCCCCCAACAAACAATAACAACACAACAACAAACACCACCCAACAAACAATAACAACACAACAACAAAAACCCTTCAACAACTATACACCTCGTCGGTCTTCAACAACTATACACCTCGTCGGTACTATACACCTCGTCGGTGTACTATACACCTCGTCGGTGTACTATACACCTCGTCGGTGTACTATACACCTCGTCGGTACTATACACCTCGTCGGTACTATACACCTCATCATCCATTACACCTGCGGTATCTAGACGTAAGATTTATATTACAAATCGTTTACAGTTTTATTATCTATTTCTTTATCTTCCATCGGTTTCTTTATATTTGAAGAATAAAACCATTCGGTGGGGGGTGACATTAAAATCAATGACAGAACACATTTGTATGACTTTGTATGTCTGTCGGGTGCATACATGACACAAAAGCTCCAGGATGGATTTTTTTTTTTTATGTTTTGAAAACTCACCCCTTAGTCAGTGAAAGCGGGGATTGTATGGGAACTAGGTCAGTTTTGAAATCTTGTATATAAGGTTATCGATATATACATTTAAATGCATTTCAAAAAAATAACACAGATCACTTTGGGTAAATAACTAGGAATGTAACCGTGGCTGCGCTCGCGTTTAATATATTCTTCTTTACGATTTAGTTTTTTTTTTATACGGAACCCTAATTTTTTTTTAAAGTAAGTTCTAAGACAAAGTACAAATATTTCTCATAAATTTTAGCACTTACCCGTAAAACTGTGCATTGAATAGAATTTTATTACATTTCGTATGAGTCTTAAGTTTTTTACGTGGTACCCTAATTATTTTTGATAATTAATAGTACCCTAAGTTACCTGGAGTAACTACAGCTATCTACCAAAAACAGTCCCGTCAAAATCGGTCAAGCAGTTCCGGAGGTTACTCGATACAAAACAGAAAGACAACAATTTTATAATTTGTATTTCTGGTATAGGTATCGTTTATACATTTAGTAAAAAAAAAAAATTTGACATTACAAACAGACACTCCCATTTTTATTTATTAGTATAGATACTGTATACCATCCTTGACCACATAGTCATTTATCATCAGGTGAGATTGTGGTTAAAGCACTGAGCCTATACGGAGTAAAAAAAAATGCTATATAGTAATAAAACAGTGATAAAACAAAATTTATACGTACATTGAATATATTTAAGAAAAAGCAACACATTAATTTGACATTCGAAACTAGGTAGGTAGAAGTGGACGCACATTTGTGTGAAATAATATGTATATTTTATTGAAATCATCGATATAAATACAGGGAACTCTACGCGGATGGAATCGCTGGTACCGCTAGTTTATCTATATGAGGAAAAACTTGAAAGGTCGTGCCTAATGAATAATAATATAGTCTTATTAAAACATTGATTTATATGAATTCTAGTTTTTTTTTGCACCGACTTAATGCCGTTTGTTCACCGGATAGACGGGTGGGGTTTGGGAAAAAATCACGAAGCATTACAAATGCCATGTCTTAAGCCAAAAAGTGGCATGTGTTTTTGTTACTTTCAATAATATGTATTAGCATAGAAAAATTGTAATAGTATTAGTATGTAGGAAAAGTATTCAGAATAATAGAAAAAATATGTACTTTGCATACATCACCATTACTGTGTTCCTTACATCTTTATTTTATACTATTGCGAGCAAAACTTGTAATTGGGGTCTCCAGATTCGCTGTAGGTACCTATCGGGGTGAAACTTTGCATATAATTAAAGCTTTTTCTTCTAAGATTATCTGGATTAATACTTTTTTTGAAAATTGCAGCAACACGTTTATGTTTAACATTTTTGTTTTTTATTAATTATTTAATAATGTCTACATACTTATAATTACACATATATATACATCCACATGCATATAATATTAGTTCCAAGACTAATATAGACTTGTATCCATTTTTTACTGGAACCGCACCAGCTCCCACTGAAGCTCAATCATGACTGCCTCTATTGTTTCACAACATAATTTTCTCACCTTGCCGGAAATACATAGACTTTAAGCTAATTACAAATTTAAACTAATAAAATGAATTACTAATAATCAAAACTTATTATAAAAAGCCATTTAAAATTAATCGTATTTAATGACAGATGCGAATTATTTATTATTTTATTTAATACAATCAATAAATTAAATATTGTACTATTGACAAATTATTTAAAATCAGTACTAAAAATATCTGGGCAACGGCCAATATTCACCTAGGATGAACATATGAAATTTAAAGAAGCTAACAATACTATAATTTAAACATAAAAAGACATTTTTTAAAGTTTCGATTTTTCACTTCTGTCGACAGTCGCCATGACTGTCGAGTTTGTTTTTTCAATTGACACTAACAAAATATGTATACAATATTAACGCATATCATTTTATAAGTGAACGAATAATTAACGTCGAGTCGTAAGTAGTCTGTAAGTGGTCTACAAATGAAATATTGAGTTCAATGCATTATAATCCCGATAGGGGCGTCGGAAAGTACGCGAAGTAAAAATAACTGGTTACAAACAGGAAAAGAAAGGTGTGAAAGTAAAACACTGGGGTTTTTAGAGAAATTTGTTACGTTATATACGTAGGTATATAATATAACAATTTTAATGTAATATTGTATAATATGGGAATGGGAATATGGGAATTACCATTTGACAACAATCTCACTTCATGTTTAGTGACTATATCTATGCTAATACTAATAAATAAAATTGAAGTGTCTGTTTGTTATGTCAAAATAACATTTTTTTATTGATATATATTAATATATATACGATACGAAAAAAACACACAATTTTTAAAATGTTTGTCTGTCTGTCTGCTTTTTTCGGGTGATCTCCAGAGTGGCTGAACCGATTTTGTTTTTTTTTTTTGTTTGATAGCTAGTTACTGCACGTAACTTTAGGGTACTTTTGTTTTCGAAATTAATTAGGGCTCCGTGTAAAAATAATAAAACTCATAAAATGTCGAATGAAATCCGATTCACACTGTTAAGTGTTTCAATTTGTGAGGAATAGTTTTAAATTAAGAACAACAGTTAGTGTTCCGTATATTTTTTTTTCTAAACTAGCTAATGCTGTTGACCGGAAGGGCCTCTACAGCTTCACCATAACTTTGGGGGCGAGTGGTGAAGGCACTCGCCGCAAAAGGTAACAAGCACAAGGGTTCGAACCTCGGCTTGGCCGCTAGCTACATTATAAAATTCCCGCGGAATTTTAACCTAGCTAAACTGTACATTTTTTATTTATTAATAATAAAAAATAAATTTTAATGTCTAGAGAGATTGGCTCTCACGTAATGCTGCTAGAACACACCTATATCCTATAAAATAGGGAGAGTCCAAATGAACGTTATTCTGTGAGTTTTAAGTCACACATTTCGCATTTCTGAAAAGTTTTACAGTTGAAGTTTAACAGCTTCTACTTTTCATGGAATTTATCAAAAACAAAAATCACACAGTCATCTGTTTTTGAAACGAAATACGTGGCAAGAAGTTGCTGGGAATTGTTATGAAGTTTTTATCTAATGTTCTAATGATTCATAAATACATATAATTTTTAATGGATGCATCACTATACGACACAAAACGTAGATATGCAATTTAGCCGAATTTCAGTCGAGCGCAAAATACGTGACGCAAATTACAATCATTTGGCTTCACCTTTAGTCAATAGTGTGATGTACGACAAGAAACTTTAAACGTACAATAATTTGCATCAATAAATCTATCTGTAAACCCATTTAACCGAAAGACGTCCACTGCTGGACATAGGACTCTCCGAAATATCTCCAGAACGACCGGTCTTGAGCCACCCGCATCCAGCAAATTCTCGCGACCTTCACCGGGTCGTCGGTTCACCTTGTGGAGGTCCTACCCATGCTGCCTATTCCGGTATGTGGTAGGTATCAAGAACCCGTTGGCCCAATGTACCTATCCCATTGCCACTTAAGCTTGGCAATTCTTCGAGTAATGTTCTTCTTTGGTTAATTCTGCGGATCTCCTTATTTCTGATTCCATCACGAACTGAAAATCCGAGCTAAACTCTCTCGATTGCCATTTGGGTAACTTTGAGTTTTGTAATTAATTAATATATAATTAATCAGTAAATAAACATATGTTATTATGTATGTATAGCACCATAATAACGCGCATAATAAAAGCGCATTATACTCATATAACTACTGATACATATGTTAACTTTTTTTTAAACTAGTTCAAAAAATTTTTTTTTCCTTTTTTATTTCAGATTGTACTTACGATAATTATATTTTAAATCGATAATTTTTGCGTAAAAAAAAAAATAACAATTTGGATTTTACCTGTACATTTGTGTTCTCAAATAATTTATACTTAGAAATTAAACCTTGATCGTTATTCATTACTCTACTAGCTCGTTAAAAATAATGGAATATAATCCAACTTTTTAAATCCACAGTTATGACGTGTATTATTTATATTCAACCATTTATTTTTGTATTTTTAACCATTATATCCTTTGACATGATCAGAAATATTCTAAGCCTAAAATTATACGTCGATGTGCGACGTGCCTAATGATTTCGTAATAGAAATAAAATATTGTAGAGTATATTTATAACGCTCCCGGTTAGGTACTGCGTTTGTATTCAACAACTACGAAAAATATAGCTAACAGTTTACATACTGATCAATCCGTAAACGTGATATGCAAATTCGATGAATTAAAACAGGTTTATATGACGTGTTATAATTAATAACGAGTAAACAAGAAAAAATAATCTAAACTTTAATTATATTGGACTTGGTTTGTTTTAATACACAGATTATTTACCAATGAAATGTATTAGTCTCAATTCAATGGATGTTTATAATAAAATAAATATTAAACACGATTCAACAAAACTAATACAATAATAGTAGCCGCCATTTTGTATTCAAGAGTAAGATTAAATTAAAATAGCGAAATTAGTTTTGTTGCCTTTAAAAATATTTTGCTTTCATAGTGTGATTACTTATTTATAGATTTTGACATGGGCAGTTATGATAACTATTCTTACCCGTTGTCAAAATGTCACAACTTCGTCGACCTCTTGCCTCCTCTCAACGTGTCACGTAATTTATGGATGGCCCCTTATGTAAAAAATATACTGTACATAATCCCGACTAATGCAAATTCTGTTATTTAAAAATAACAATCTAAATTGGTTCAGTGATTTTTATGTTAAAAGTAAGACCAATATGTAGCAACTGTTTGTCTGACGACTATTTAACTACAAAAAAAATGTAAAAATGTTTAGCCAAAATTAGCAGAGCGTGGTTTCGATCCACGGACCTCTGGGTTATGGGCCCAGCACGCTTCCACTGCGCCACTCTGCTCATGAATGGGTGTCGGCAAATATCAAAGGCAGACTGAACTGAAAACAAGTGTATTATAATAATTTAAGTTTACACAAAATAACAAAACAATTAATTTATTTAGCAGAGCGTGGTTTCGATCCACGGACCTCTGGGTTATGGGCCCAGCACGCTTCCACTGCGCCACTCTGCTTACTTATAGCTTCAGGAAAAATTGTATTTAATTTCGCGTAATAAAACACTGAAGTATGAAGGAAATCTCGAAAAGAATACTATCAGGATATGTTCTAAAGAATCGCGGTACAGAATACATTTTTTTTAGATCAGACACACACACTCACAATTGTGTGTGTGTAACTATTAAGCCAGGTTAACGTAAAACTTTTATAACTATAAAAGACTAAATATAAAATAAAACTGTCATATTAAATTGTATAGAGTAACATTAATTGAATATATTTTTGCAGTATGAATATTTAAAAATCTATTTACTCTAAAAAGTTAATTTCTTACGAAAAAGATCTTTTTTTTATCTTGCTTTGACTATCTGATCACCAACAATCTCACCTGATGTTGAGTGACGATGTGCTTCAGAATGCTAAACATACTAAGCCTAGAGGTACTGGTTCTCTTTTTGATTCTGCCGGATCACACCTAATTGTATTTGGCAATAGATTTTCAAATTTGAGGGTGGTAGCTGCCCAGGTGATCATTATTAGCGAATACCGTACCACCATAATAATGTACTCGTTATATCCTATCTAGAATCCTATAGAAGTTACAATTTTAACACGTCAAAGAACTCACAATCCAATTCGAATTGGATTCGAATGTCCTTTAAAAATGTAAATGTGGAATTAGCTTATGAAAATTATTATAGTTACGCCTATAACTGACGTAATAGGACTGACAGCCTTCATAGGTTTATGACGCAAACGACTTATGTTTGAGTAATGTTACTTGGTTAATTCCTATAACACCCATCAGTTGGCAAAACCCTATTGTAAGGATTGTATGTTGATGTAATCATTTCCTTATTGTTTTTCATAGCCTATCAGTTAGCGAACGACACGTGTTTCCTCTACACCAAATTTTATCGAAATCGATGAAACATTTTTGAGTTATTAATTATTCCTTTTTGATGTTGATAACTTTTATAGCATGCTAGTGCTGTGTGCCCGCGTTTTATATATTCTTCAATGCCTGATAAAAAAAAAATAAATAATCATTGGAAAATAATGTTTGATGGCGCTGTCGCCATGAATCGTATTTTGTACAAAATTTCCTGAGTGTTCATTTTTTACCCGGAGTAACTTCAGCTGTCTACCATAAGTCCTGTCAAAATCGCCCCCGCCGTTCCGGAAATAACCCGGAACAAACAAACAGACAGACAGAAAAAAAATGTAAAATTGTATTTTTGGTATAGGTATCGGATATACTTACATATATGTATTTACTAAAAATTGTTATTTTGACATTACAAACAGACACTTCAATTTTATTTATTAGCATAGATAAACAAAGCACAAGATGTGGTAGAGCTGGTACTAGCTGCTTTAATCTTTATAACATCATCAACTGACTCTTATCTCTTCTCTGCAATATAAAATGGCTCAGTTAATTAGAAAGTTATTGTCATAATTCTAATATTAGAAACAAAAATAATTAATCGTCCCAAGCTTTAGGGTAGGAAAGTCTAAAAAAGCCTTTTAGATAATAGTTTTCAGTTTTACAATAAGGTCCCAAAGAATATTACCGATTTACCTGACAATAAGTAATTAAGTCCCTACCTATTATGTCAAGCATGTCTTATTCAAACGATTATCACAGGGCGGATCATTACTTGAACGATAGTGATGTCTGGATAAGACACCCCTCATTGTGCTTCCGTTAACAACGGTTACAGTTATAATTTGAATGTTTTATTTATAAAAACAAACTAGCTGTGTGCCCGCGGTTACACTTGCGTTTCATATGTTTTCACTGCATTTTAATCTTTTTATAGGAAACCCTAATTATTTTTCTCAAGATAAAGTAAAACTATTTATCACAAATTCAAAACACTTGCCAGTGAAACGGTGCGTAAAACCGTATTTTATTTGAAATTTCATGAGTTTTAATTTTTTTTACGCGTAACCCTAATTATTTTCGAGAAACAGAAAAGCACGCTAATATACACGGAGTAACTTCTGCTATATACCAAAGAGAGTACCGTCATAATCTGTCCAACCGTTCCCGAGATTAACTGGAACAAACATATAGATTTGTAAAATTGTGTTTTTAGTATAAGTATCGTATTTGCATTCATATGTATTTAGGGAAAACAATGATATTACAAACAGACACTTCAATTTTATTTACTAGTATAGATATATATGTATATTTAGATTTATGTTTTAAAAAAAAAGAAATCAGATCAAGTTTCTTGCCGGTACTTCTCGATGACTGGGTTGCTTTCCAAATAGTTGGTAGTGTTTTCACTTTCTTAAGCGCCATTTCAGGTCCTAAATTAAATAAAGAATGCTGTTAAAGCCGTTCGCGTCAACCGGATTTAATCAGATCGAAAAAACAAATGAATAAAGATTTTTCTGTGTTGATTTTATTGAAATATTTTTTGAACGTGGGGAAATTCTACACGGACACCCAGGAGGGGACAGAATGGTACTACAACCCCACGATGTACTGACTACCGCATAGGAGGGCACAACGACTGTTTGGTATATTGTAGTACTAAGGTACCTTAATCGAGTCACAAATTTATTTATGCTACTACTAGCTGTGCGCTCGCGGCTGCGTCCGCGTTTCATATGTACATCACAGCGTTTTAATTTTTTTATAAGGAACCCTAATAATTATCCTATTTTTTTTATTGTACAAAGATAACGTAAAAGTATTTCTCATAAATTCAAACACTTCCCGTAACACTGTGCATTGAATCGGATTTTATTCAATTTTTTATGAGTTTCAATTTTTGTAAACGTACCTTAAATTACGCGGAATATCATCCCGTCAAAATTGGTCCAGCTGTTCCGGAGATTACGCGGAACAAACAGATAGACAGACAAAAATTAAATAAAATCTTTTTATGGTATAGTTACTGTAAATACATTCATTTCTATTTAGGAAAAAAATGTATTTTGAGACTACAAACAGACACTTCAATTTTATTTATTAGTGTAAATTATTTGATCTTTTTTTTTTAACGTGGTTGAAATCTGCTCGTTGAACGCTCGGACGTGCGCCGAAAAAAACCCAGTTTTTCGCACACGTGTGATCCTCGCGACAGACCATAGACACCGAGTCACAACCCCCTTGCGAGAGGCGACTTTAGGTGTCCGTGTGTCAGGTTGGCCGCAACCGACTGACTAAACACTCCACGTCCCTAACCGGCGCAAAGATGCCAGGGCCTCCGGAGGCACATTATACATGTATTCTGCAGAGGAAATTATTTGATCTAGTGGTTGATATTCGGTGATAAACATGATTAAATGTTCTGATTTTGATCCATTTCACATAGCCTAACAGTTACATGCTTCCCGTACACCAAATCACAAAATATACACACAACAGACAAACCTGGACCATCATAAAAATTACCTACAAAAATTCACAATAATTTGGTACATTACACAAATACCACTTGTAAAAATGTTGTAATAAAATGTTATAATAAATAAAATTTAGATGATTATAAAATTTTAGTCGCCACTGCTATTTGCTGATAATGGAGTTTTCTAGCGAAAGAACATTATATAGTCGGTTAAGTCATTTTTTATTATATAGTTTATCCATAACAAACGAAAAACCAAATATTACCTCTTTGTATTATAATATAGGTATAACTTAATTTTATCAGCGTCTTTAAATAAGATTATCAGAGTACATATAATTTACCGAGAACCATAACGGGTTCACTTTATAAATAAAAGTTTTAAAAATAGTACAGGATTTTCAAGTAAATCGTATGACAAATAATTGCGGTCGTTATATGTGTCATTCATACGTCATTGGGTATCTCCAAAACATACTTACCGAAATATGTATACATAAAAAAATTAAAAACAGACTAACTTAGGCATTACAAAGTCAAATCCTGGTAATTATTGTTCATTTTTGCTAATAATATGCTTGTAATTATGCAAAGGGCGATGGAGAGGGCTAAGCTCGGAGTAACACTGCATGATCGAATTAGTAATGAGGAGATCCGCAGAATAACCAAAGTCAAACTTAAGTGGCAATAGGCTGGGTACATTGCTCCTATAACCGATGCAAGATGGAGCCAATGGCTTCTCGAATGGCTGCCGCGTACCGGAAGACGCAGCGTGGGTAGACCTCCCACAAGGTGGGCCGACGACCTGCTGGATGTGGGTGGCGCAAGACCAGTCGTTGTGGAGATTGTTGGGCAGACCTATGTCCAGCAGTGGGCCTCTTTCGGTTGAATGGACGCGTATTATGAATGGATATTTAGCATTCAACAACAATATCATCGCGCTAAAGTTAGGTTGGTTTAGAAAAACTGCGGGTCTCAAGGTATCTTACAGAACCTATGTACTTATAGTTTGGGGGGGTATATGGGGTGCAATCTAATGCACGGAAATGACAATGTATCGCACTAGTGAAGCCTCCTCAGTTGGAGTACCTGAGATGATAATAATAATTTTCGACACTGATGGACAGTGACATCATTTTAGTTTTTAGTCCACACAATTGTCAGTTACCTTAATCAATACAAATCTTGTTTCTCCTTTCTCCGTTAATAAAAACGTATTTATTTAAAATCAGTGGTTCCCAACCTGTCGTTCGCGGGATTTAAAATATGGTCCGCAAACCAATTTCAAATTTAGCGGAAGGTAAATAGCCGCGCATTTGGTAAATGTACAATGGCGGCTGGTTGAGTAATGTCATCAATGCGATCATCAAGGTGGAGCAATATTATCAGTTCCCGAATTACCGAAATTGTGAACAAAGTGCAAGCTCAAAAGTCACATTAATTCGAAGGATAACTTTCTAGTAAAAATGTTTTCTACTAAAATCATAATGTTATTCAAATTAAATTTTAAAAATATATATGTACAATGGTATAGGATATCTATTGATTTTCTTATTCACCATTACATAACAGAGACTGCTATCAATATCATATTCAGGTCATTACATTCGTTTTTAAACAATAATATACGATAGATACCTATATATATCATTTAGGTTTTATCCTTAAATGTCTAGACGTCCTTATGATTGGACGATGTAAATAATATTATCATTATAAATAATCCTATTATAATACAATCGAACAGGTAAAAAATGTCATCTGCCTTAGTTCTACAATAAAAAAAACCGGTCCTGTTGTTATTGTACCTGCGACCCGCGACCACCGATTACATATTTAATACCATAATAAAGCCCTTATCACCCTAAAAATAAGTGCCATTATCCCTTAATAACACAAAGCAAATAAATATGTATAAATTAGTCATAATAATTCTGGTTTCGCATCGTAATTATTTAGTACGTTAAAAGACACGGTCACGTAAGGTCGCGTCGATATGATTCCCGCGTTGTATTTGTTATTTATCATCGGTACGTGTTATTGTGATGTTGATTTCAATGATCGGCCAAGGAATTTCAGTATAGAACTTTTGTACCACACACAATCACAAACTGGTGGTCACGTGGTATTATCACCCTTTGGAATATGGACTCTGATGACCGGCATAGCTTTAGGAGCGAGCGGCGAAAGTTACAGGCAACTCAGCACAGCTTTCATATTACCGAAGAAGCAAAACACACTTATAGACGGCTACAAGAAACTCACAAACGTCGTTTTGGATCCGGCGACGAGTGCAGTGTCCCTAACCAGTAGAAATTACGTGTTTTTTAGACAATGATTTCGTTGTATATCAAGACTTTAGGAATACGCTGCAGAGAGATTTCGGTGCATCGATAAAAGTGTTAGATTTCGACGATCCGAATTCGGCACGTATCGCGAACACGTATATAGAGAATTCTGGCGGCGGTCGCGTTTCGAATGTGCTCCGTTCGGACGATTTCTTCGAATCGAGAATGATCTTAACCAATGTTATATCGTTCAAAGGTCTATGGTCATTTCCGTTCAATAAATCGGACACGGTATTAGAACCATTTTATAACGAAGACAAACAGGTCATCGGAAGTGTTAACATGATGTACCAGAAAAATCAGTTTCCCTTTTCGAACATAAGAAACCTAAAAGCGTTCGCACTTGAAATACCTTATGCGACGGACGGCAAATATTCAATGCTGTTTTTAATACCTTATGGAAACGTTAAAATTCAAGACATGTATAAAAACTTTGCCGAAGTCAGCTTGAAAGATATATTTAAAAAGTTACAGGACGACGTTGATAAATTCGGATTGGAAGAGATTGATGTTAAGATACCGAGATTCCAGATAAGTACTAATCTGGTTCTAAATAAACCTTTGAACGATATGGGAGTGTACGATATATTCCAGCCGGACGTTGCGAGCTTCCAACGAGTGACTAAGGAGAATATATTTGTCTCAGCTATCGTACATAAGGCTGATATAGAAGTGACAGAGTCAGGTACAATTGCGTCAGCTTCCACCTCGGCTACCTTCTCGGATAGAATCTCTGCGCCAAATTTCCATGCGAACCGGCCTTTTGTTTACTTCGTTCGTAATGGAGAAGTCAACACTAACTGTATTATTTAGCGGTATTTATTCGAAGCCAACTGTTTTTTAATAAACGAAATTATAATCAAATCATTTACCTGTTTATGTTGTTCATATTCCAAACAGTTTTAATCTAAAAACTGTGTATAAAAAAACAGGTTTATAGTTTTGTTAACATAGAATTAAAATTTTAAAAGTCAATCAAAATCTCAGAGAAACATATAACTTTAACATATAATAAATGTATTATAATAATAATTATTATTTACACCTTTACTTTAATTACCTATATTGCATATATTATTGCAATAAACATGGCAACAAACGATAAATTACTTTAAAAGTTAAATCTTAAATTGTATTATTATGTAATGTTGCTCTTAAATTCCTAAAATAAGTCAATATATAAAAAGTTTAATTATTGACATCATAAGAGATTTTCAAAATATTAAAACTTTTAAGTAAATATTTTCTCTTTTACTACAGATTTTTTACAGGGTCTTTTAAACATTGGATATTACAATTAATGCATTAAAGTTATTCGTACATTTTGTTTACTTATCTGATTGTTCAAAAAATTATAGAATATTTAGTCAAAATAGAAGGATTTAGAGTTAAAAAAAATTAACGTCTTTTTCCTTTATACTCTATTACAACTGGAGGGCTAGCACTATAGTCATCCGTTGATCTATTACTTTATTATTAATACTAGCCGTGCACCCGCGGCTCCGCCTGCGTGTAGCATTTTCTTCACTACGTAATGTAGTTTTTAAGTAACCATTGAAAAGTATTTTTTTATGGTGGCGTCCCTTGAATCGTAATTTGTTCACAATTTCATGAGTTTTAATTTTATTAGACGGGACCCTAATTACTTTCGAAAAAGTAAAGTACCTAGTCTAAATTACAAGGAGTAACTTCAGCTATTTGTCAGAAAAAGTCCTATCAAAATCGGTTCAACCGTTCTGGATATTTTCTATTTTGATATTACAAACAGACACTTCAATTTTGTTTATTAGTGTATAGATATGAAGTAAGGCAAAAAATGTACTACAGCATTTCTGCTTACGCCTGTAGGTCTATGTTATATGATAGATATCTTTGAACTAAGTAGTTGACACAATGAAACATTAAAAAAGGAATCATTCAGATGAGTAAACATGTTATATTTCTGTATCTACATGATAAGTGACCATTGCATTATCGACAAGCCAATCGTGTTTCAATAGTGGCTTACCACAGATAGTCCTATCTGGTTATAGAAGGTGAATTTGAGATATTCCTGTGACGCTTATAAATACTGAATGACTTAGATGCTTTTGTAATTAAATACAACATTTTCGAGTAGAAGAAGTCGTCTGTACTTTAATATACGAGTAAAACTAGCTGTGAGCCCGCGGTTGTGCAAGCGTTTAATATATTCTTCACTGTGTTTTATTTTTTTTTATACGGAACCCTAATTATATTCCTACAAACTTATTGGTACTAATATAAAGTGAAAACATTTCTCATAAATTTCAGCACTTGCCTTCCCGTATAACTTACAATTGAATCGGATTTTATTCACGATTTTATGAGATTTACTTTATTTACGCAGAACCCTAATTATTTTCGAAAATCAAAAGTACTAAGTTACCCGGAGTAACTTCACCTATCTACCAAAACAAGTCCCGTCAAAATCGGTCCAGCTGTTCCGGAGATTATCAGGCACAAACAGACACACAAACAAAAAAAATCAATGTCAGATTCGAGTATAGCATACATTTTACATAAAATTTCTTTAAAATAAAATTATGTACAGACAAAACTTCAGTTTTATTATTAATAAAGTTTTGGCGTGTTTATCTACAATTATAAGCGTTCAAGGTTAGAATTGTATTAAGTCATTTATTTTAACAAAAGTCTAGCAATTTTATTAGGAATTAATATTTTTCAAATAGAAACTATATTTATTATAATTGACCGAAAACTAAAACAAACAATAAATATCCTACAGTATAATGTACCTCAAAAGGGTAACAAGATATTGTAATAGTGTGATTTATTAACTATTTTGTACAAATATCCGTTTAATGTGTAGAGTACCCGTAAAAATAAGACAATAGGAAAACAATGGAAATCTGGCGTAAACGCCAGGTAAGTGCTCAAGGGGTTAATTAAATTAATTTATATTTACTTTTGGTATAGGTACCGTGTATACATTTAAATGTATTTAATAAAAGTTGTTAATTTGACAACGATTATTTTGACAAACAGACACTTCAATTTTATTTATTAGTAAAGATATGAGCATGATATAGGTAGGTATGTATTTTAGTATGCAAAATAAAGTTGTGTAAAAACCTTGTATCGGTCGACATTGCACGATACAGGAAAAAAACAAAACCGAAAAGAATCAAGACGTAATAGCATCTTTTACTACCTAGTTGGCGCTCAGAGATAAATAACAAAATTTATAATTACGCGGCTATCGTATGTTTTGATTATGAATAAACTTAAAAAAATGTTTATAATTATTGCCAATTCACGTAAAAACCAGACAAATGTTATAAGTTAGGTTACATTAATAATATCAATTAACAAATTATGTAATATGAAACTTAAAAAAAACTAGTTTTTCCAGAGTTCCTATTTGTCACTTCTGTTGATAATACCCATGGTTGCCTAATTGTTTTTATTTTATTTCTGACAATCTCTACACTTCAATATGCTACTGCCATCTTGAATGAAGAGACCTAAGGTGCCAATACAAATTTAGATAGTTCAAAATCAACTAATTAGTATTTTTGTCTAGTGTATAGGTCTCAGCGCTTTGAACACAATCTCACCTGATGTGAAGTTACGCCGTTGTCCAAGATGATAAACAGAATAAGCGTAGAGCTCTCAAATAACGCTGGCGGAGCCCAACTACCAGTGACATTATTAAAAAATACTTTACCAGCTTGTTTTCGTTCATCGAAAAATCCGGCAACTTATAGAGCTGGATAGGTCCATAACCATAACCTGCGTCCATCGACGCGGAATCTGACATCTCTACCAACTGACCCATCATCACTTCAGCTTCTTTCGATATTGTATAAAAATATCCAAATATTGTTCTGTCATTTAATATGTCTTAGGTTTAAATGCACTTATTTATAAACTTGTTTTATACTGAAGTTGCCGCGTGTGATTCAAATTACTAGAACTTTTGATAGAGTCGATCGATTTTAATAAAATAAAGTTTTGATGTTACCCCAGAATATGCTTCATAATTATGGTCTTTTTTAATATAATTAGTACTTTCTAATTGATACCTGCACAACCAAACAGACAGACAGATATTTCTAAAAATGATAGAAATGTGTTTATTTACCTATTTCTAGTCTCTTGCAATAATTCATTTCACAATTATCGAAAGTGTACAGACACGTGTAATTTACAATTTTATTATTAGTATAAACAATTCAGTTTCCAAGAACCGTGATAGCTGAAAATCAATTGAAGCGGAGTTAGCAAAGTAAAAAATAAACTATATTAAGCATCCCTTTCTCTATCTTTGTCAGTACATCCTCTTACACACCACAACGTTCCATTATAACACTATTCATTACTTTATCTATCATTCTCATACTTCTTAGACACCTCATCTCTACTGCATTAATCTTGCTTTCATGTTTCCTTTTATAAACATATTTATTAGTTTAGTATTTTTAAATTTTTCTAATTTAAGAAGACAACTAATTTCTCCCCGATGTCCGAACACTTTTTGTACAGTTGACTCACCCATGATGTATTCAAGCTTATCAAGTTAGGCCATCTGTAAAGTAGCCTAGTGAATATGATTCATAATATCTAGAAAGTGCATCTGGTTGTCCTGTACGTATGATTTGGTTGATCCTAAAACTTTGCATCGTAATGCACAGTTTAAATACAGGCACTCGCGCACTTTAGGGACTACGCAAGCTTCAATGGCCGGCGGGAGGGTCTAATCTTTGTTTATTTATGACGATATGGCGAGCGTCATTGTTTGAATAGTGATTACGATAACAATGTCTATTTAAGCTGTTAAAACACGTACGGACCGGACCGCAAACATAGTACGGTGGGTGGCCAAGGTCATCAGTCGCCTAAAGGCAGGCCTCCACATACCCGCATCGTACGTAGCGGACGCATCGCATCAAATGGATCGTAGTATTCTTTGTATAGGATGTCATACAAGTGCGTCCACTGATCCGCATCACACTAAGCTACCCGTCGGCAATGCCGATGCCGACACTCCGAGGGGTAACTTTTGCGATACGTGCCGATGACTTCATATGGAATGACGACCAGTAAAGGACTCCAAACGCTCGTTCGTTCCGCGTCGTCTGCTATTTACCTACGATCATCGTCTTGTTCACATGTGTTATTCCAGCATGGACGTGACACAACTAATTGCAATTGTGCAAGAGTATAATGAGATATATTATGATTTACACCCTAATTATTGATATTAACAAACAAGCAATTACAACAAATTATTCTTCTTCGTATCCTCCATTATCTTGCACATTCCACCGATCACTACGAAAATCCGAATGAAAAAAAGCGTCGGCAATCCGATCGCTGATAGTTGTGTCGGCAAATCCAATCGCTGCTGATACTGTAGACGCATTGTAAAAAAATTATCCGTTTGATACGATGCGTCCGATACGTACGTTACGGATTTGTGGACTCCTGCTATAAGTAGGGTTCGAAAAAGATCGATTTTTGAATCGATTCCAGTCTAAGCTTGATGAATCTATTCACAAAACACCGAGGTCCAAAAGAACGATCATTCAAACTAATAAAGTATCAATTATTAGAAGAGTATCCATTATTTTCTATGATATGATGATTATCTGTAAATATATCTGTAAATAGGCAAATATTAAGCGTTTTTTTTTTTGTTCAGATGCTATTTACGACCTTTAGTGCTGTGATTAAAAAAAAAAGTTGGTAACAGTTTTTTGCAACAAATGATGATTATAATTTAATTTAGACTATTGGAAGAATACGTTCGGAAGTTTTGGTTTCGGAAGTTATACTGGCAGGTATTTGCATTTGTGAGAAACACCTTTGCTTTCTGTTAGCACGTATTAATGATCTTATATAGATATATCATTGGTAGGTACCACAAAAGTTAAAGTTAAAGAAAAAAATTAAAACTCATGAAATTGCGAACAAAATACGATTTAATTAGCCAGCTTCACTAGCAAGTGTTTCAATTTGTGACAAATGTTTGCTTTCTGTTCTGACAAAAACGATGTATTACGAATTTCAGTTTTTAAGTAAAATTTTGAACTTTTTGACCCCCTCTTACTCTCAAAAAGCTTTCTTTTTTTTCGTGCTATGTAATCTTCTTTATAATTTCCTTTTCCCGATATTGTATTGTTTTGTGTAATAAAGACATTTTGGAGTTTTTAGCGGGATCTCAGTCTGTTATGTAGCGGTTGTTTTCTTTAATTGACTTAATGTGTGTATTTGACTCTATAGTATGTAATCTTGGTAGAGATTGTGTGATAAAGTTTGGTTATTGTGTACACGTTAAGTTTATTATGGAAAATAACGCGTAGCATTTACTCGGAGGTCCCAACAAAAAACTCCATGGAAAATTTTAGCAGGATAAACCACAGTTTTGCTGGATCTTGGTAACGTTGATACAAGATTGAAAATACATCTTACCTACATGACACTGGCACAAATTGTTTGTAGACAAATTGCCATTAATTAAGAACAATAAGAAAAATATTTTGTGTTTTACTTGTCTCTGATTTTGTGTTTAGCCTTTTGTAATTATTAGTTGTTATTGGGGCTTTACCAGAGATGAATAATAATAGGTTTTAATTTAATTTGTAAATGTTGCCAAATACATAATTAATATGATTATACGTGCAATTTGAAACTGCATTGTGTATATAATAACTATCCAAAACAATAAAAAATGCAATTTCCTAACGAGTGGGAAACATATGTTATTATTTTATTTTATACGTGGATAAAGATTCCTTCTGTTGTACATACGGTGCAATAAACTTTCATGAATATCAGCCTATAAATAACTAGTCATAGTTAAAATATTAGTCATTTCAAGGATTGTTACCAGATTTATAAGCATTATTTATCTTTATAAGCATAATTTCATTATTTATCTCTGGTTACTTTTTCATACCATATAAGAAGATATTTCTTTTGATGCAAATTTCATTTTATAAATTAGTATCCAATCATTAAAAGCATTTACGACTCAATGATCTCGTGACATCACCATAGTAGGAAAACATGTTAAACAAAGTTAACAACCTATAAATCCCACATCCAAACAAGATAACACATATAGAAGACACTCCCTAGTTTTTACCTTTCCAATTTCATGTTTTCAGGACAAACAACTGTGTAAATGGAATGCCAGCCATTCTGCTCATCTTTTTTCCTTTAGGAGCTACAATATTTTGTTTGTAATGTATTTTAAATATCTTGCATGAAGTTTGCGTCTGTAGTTCATTGAGAGTAGCCCTTGAATGCGGGAACAATTTAAAGGAAACCGATTTTTTTTATACTGTAAAATATAGAAATAGCTCATTTTCATGTAATTTTTCTTTAATTAATGGAAATTTATCATGTAGGCAGAACTATAAGATATAGTATATTTATTTTTTACTTTTTTTAAATAATAGGATGTTTGCTAGAAATTTCCAGGATATTTATGTGCTATAAAAATATTAAAAAAAAAAAAAAAAACAAACAAACATTGGAAATATTAAAAAGAAATATATACAAAGTTTTGAGTTTCACTTATGTACCTTATACAACATGAAAGGCAATATCAAAATAATATTATTAAAAATATTATTTAAATTTATTTTTTATTAATAAAATCTGCAGCAAAGTTTTGTAATGTAGCAACCATTAACCATTTTTTCATATTTACATTGTACATATATATCTACATAAAATTGATTGTGACATTTACCAATAAGGTTTGATATAGCAAAATATACTATTTAATTTTATGATACTTGAACATTTTAATTTATATGACTAACGAATATATCTAAACTTGTTCAAAAGTTTTAAAAATTCAAAATAATAAAATGTTTTTTAAGTTATAAGAGTTACTAAACGATATAGCTAGATGATTGAATGTGTTAAAATAATATGATGGATTTAATAATCAAAGAAAGAAATAATAGTCATCTCACCATTTAAAGCAGACACACAGGTACTGAATGAATTCTATTCTTGTATTAAAATTTATATGTGACAAACTGTTGAAACAAAACCCCTTATTCTATGCTTTAATATTTAACCAACGAGGATTATTTTATTTAAAATAATTACCTATTTATAACAGTATCATTTTTAGCAGACAAATAATATAATTATTTGTAATTAATGTCTATTTAGTAACTCACAATCAACATTTTGGTGGTTTAATTTTAGTCGTATTATCGTCCGTTTAGAAAACTTAAGTTGGCAATAGTTTTTGACAGATCAATTATTCAAAAAACTGTCTCAAAAAACAACAAATTCAAAGATTTTTATCATAGAACGTTATTGCTCATTTTTGTTTATTTATATTTTTGCGATTTTCGGGATATACTTTAGAAATTCTAATTCAACGTTTTTTATTTGTGTAAAGATTCAACACTCATAACTGGAAAAATAGATATAGAATCACAGTTGAAATATTTATATAGTATTTAGGTTGTTTTCTTATTGATATAAAATAAAAATGTTTCTACGCAAATATATTGCCCTACGAACACAAATATGGAAAAAATATTTGCCAAAAAATTGCAGTTTTAGTCATATCAATGGACAACTCAGAACCTATAGCAGTAAGTATGAAATTAATTTATAACATGGAATTTATTAACTTATATTTATGAAATTACTGAACTATTTTAAATACATAATTTGTAGCAATTAAACACATCTTTAAAATAGATTATTATTATAGTTATTTTTGACATGTGAATTTCATTTTTTCTAAGTATTTATATTATATAAACCAAAGGACACCTGCTAAAATTATACATTATAATAAATTATTTATTATAATAAATTATTTATTATACGGATTACCAAAAGAAAATTTAGTAAACCAAGTCAGTAAAGTTATTGCATAGTAAATGCATCAATTCAACCTTATCATATCATTATACTTTTATGCATTAATTTCTTATTATATTCATTTCCTGAATAAGTGCCTATAGTTGGTCATTTCACCCAAAATCAATTAAAAGAAAAAAAAAATCGTTATTTAATTTAGGCCCTAAGAAGGCGCTTATGAATGTCAAAAACACTACCACCGGTTCGGAAAACAACCCAGTCGAGAAGAGCTGGCAAGAAACTCGATCTGGTTCTTTTTATAATAAATAAAATATATATAATTTTTTTTCATACAAAAAAACTATGCAAATCATAGTTCCAACTAATGTTAGTGGAGTCACAGAGATGCGGGTTAATTCAAGTCATCACTATCATTCACGTAATGATCCACCCTGTAATAACTAAGACTTGCTTGACATAATACTTGAACTTATTGTCAGGTAAATTGGTAATGTTACTTGGGATCTTATTGTAAAACCGAATACTATCACCTATAAAGCTTTTATTACACTTAGTCTAAAGCGTGGGACGGCCAACTTGTCTTTATTTCTAATATTAAAATTATGGTGATCATTCACTAGATCGAGCTTGTCTAAATTTTTAGGAATATGCATTAAGTTATCGAAGATGTATTGGGGGAGGGCAAAGTTAAGATCTCATATTCTTGAAACTTGTTCTTTAGAAATTCCCATTTTGCATTATCTATGCTAGAGCATAACTATTTTGATAAAATTCCAAGTTAATACTTGAGACTTCTTAAGCTTTAGCTAATCAACTATATTAACTAAATTATTCTGTATTTTCAGGTTTATTAAGTTACTTTCACAAACAGAAACTTCAAGTTTTTCAGAGATATGCTGAGAAAAATTATTACCATGTAAATTCCTTGGTGTGCGTTCCTAGCAAATGTTATTCAAAGGGTTTACTGGATGGGGATGCTGCTAGTATTTTAAAAAACCAACAAGAAAAAGGTTTGTATTTACATATAAGTACATAACACTTTACATTAATATAGGTTGTTTGTTTACAACCATTGTGTACATACATTTAAAATATATTGACAATGCAAGTTATTGCATTGACTTTTACTGTCTTCTTGAATGACATACTCTGATGAGAACTCTTTAAGCTGGTTTTTGTCACTTTGCTTAATGTTAATTTAATCTACCTGTGAGCGACACAAAGTAGATGTGCATGCATAATTATAGGTAGTTTAAGTACAAAGTTGAATAGTTTCATAGTGGGGGGTTACATGTAATTTGTTTGTTAGACAGTCGTTGGCTGGTAACTGACCGCTCTGCATTGCTTTTGTTCGCAACAAGTTTAATTATTGACACTACCTAAGATTAAAAATATGCTGATTCTTAAACTAATGTTTATTCTTTAAGTTATTATTCATTTATTGTAAATTTTGACATACAGTTAATTTAAATAAAACTTGGTAGCAATCGGGACTATCAATATAGTGCAATTTAGAATTTTGGAAAAATTGTGTTTCAGTTTGGTTCTTAATTATAATATAAAATTAATTATATTGCAAAAAATATCCTTTAAATTTCTAGCAAATATGCTACAAATATAAAAAAAAAACATAATATATCTTATAGTTCTGTCTACATGATAAATGTCCATTAAAGAAAAATCACATCAAAATGGGCTTTTTTTTTACTTACAGAATTAAAAAAAAATAACGCAACTGTTCCCGCATCCAAGGGCCACTCTCAATGAACTACAGACGAAAACTCCAGACAAGATATTTGAAGTACATTTTAAACAAACTGTTGTAGCTCCTAAAGGGAAAAAGAAAAAATTCGAGCAGAATGACTGGCATTCCATTTACACATTTGTTTGGCCTGAGAAAATGAAATTTGAAAGGTAATCTCTATACTAATAAATAAAATTAAAGAGAGTCTGTTTGTGATATCAAAATAACAGTTTTTAACTAAATACATATGAATGTACATACAATATACCTATTCCAAAAATACAAATTTTAAAATTTTTATCTGTTGTCTGTCTGTTTGTTCCGGGTAATCTCCGTAACAGCTGGACTGTTTTTCAGTGGATTTTTTTTGGTAGATAGCTGAAGTTACTGTGCATAACTTAGGGTACTTTTGAGTTTCGAAAATAATCAGGGTTTCACGTAAAAAAATTAAAACTCATAAAAAATTGCATAAAATTCGATTTTACTGGCAAGTGCTTGAATGTATTAGAAATATTTTTACTATATCTCAGTACTAAACAAAATTAGGGTTCCATATAAAAAAATAAAAACGCAGTGAAGAATATAAGAAACGCGGACGCAGCCGCGTGCACACAGCTAGTATATTATAAATTGTAGCTACATATATTAAATTCAATATTCTATTCTTTCTGCTAATAAGATTCTTAGATACAACCCTTTAAACTATAGTGCTTATAAATAGGGATTGAGAAATCATGATCTATCCCTTTCCCTCTAAACGTATGTTAGTATAGAACTCGTATTCGGACACGTGAAGTATGATTTAATATCTTAGTCTCTGAAAAATATAATTAATACTTGAAAGTTTCTTATTTTGAACAGATTTTAATACTGTCAGTCATCATTAGCCGTATTTATGGCCTTAGTTATTATGAGCCGATGAAAATAATCTTTCACCATATCTATTTTAGTATTTAAGCAATTAATAAATTATATCAGTTTTTTAATCTTAAATAACGTGTAAAATTTGACAATAGGAAAACAATTGGAAGCTGGCATAAACGGTTAAATATTGTCGCTTCACTGGTTCTCTTTTTGTAATAATACAAGGATTTGAACCCTACACTAATTTATTAACTATCTGTGTATTTCAACTAAATAGGTAATATTCTTACATCAGTTTAAAATTGACATGTCTGTTCATTGTCAGCTGATAGTATATAGTTAAAATACAGTCATATACATGAAATGTGTTGGTACATGTTCGAACTTGCTGACATAAGATCTATATTCCATTGGACTAACTATATGACCAACCCAACTCCACAACATAACTTAACATTTTGTGAGATTTTTCTGAATATTTTTTAAATATGATATATTGTTTAAATAAAGCACGCGGATTATTTAAAAAATAAATCGCTTATATATATTTCGGTGAAGGAAAACACCGTTAGGAAATCATAGCATGGTGGTATGGGATTTTCTAATAATAGCCGCCTGGGTACCTACCACCCTGAAGTCTGAAAACCTGTCTAGAAATACCAATAGGTGTGTTCCGGCAGCATCACATGAGAACTAGTACTTCTAGGCTTAGTGTGCTTACCATCTTGGACCACATCGTCTCTTAACATCAGCTGAGACTGGCCAAAGTAAAAGTAAAAAAAAACAAAAATAATTTCAGTTCGGCTATATCAAAACGTCATGCCGCCGATAAAGCAGCTACACAAGCTCTCCATTGGCTTTATATAAACGGTAGAATTGATAATAGAGGATCTCCAATTTATGACAAAAAGGTCTTGACAACACTTCGGGACAATTTGAACGAGCCAATTCACATAAAAATTAGCGAAAAATCAATGGATAGGATTGACAGGATATGGAACGATTATCAGAATGGGATAAGTAGGTTTGTTTGTCCTTGTTATATATGTTTAATTTTTACTGATTTGTGTTTTGAATTAAATTAAAAAAAATAACTTCTGCAGTATTATATAAGGTAGATGTGGAACCTTAAAAAAAGAATAATACCCGCGAATATTAGAAACACTATAATGTATTCTGTCTCATTCTCTCGCACGTTAAATGCCTATAGCATTATAGTATTATTATAGTATGTGTTTGTCTCTTTTTAGATTCATATTGCAACTTTTCACTTTAATAGGAGATTTTTTTAAATTACTTTTTTGCTGGTCCCTAGCTATTATACTATTACTACGGAATTTAGAGACTGCTTTTAGTTTTTATATTATTTTAATTTTAATCAGACTTATATTTTTGGGCCTGGGTTTTTGTTTTCAGAATCGTATTAATTTAAAGTGTTATAAGAAACAGAGTTACCTTTTTCAAGGGTGTTTTAAAACAATACTCATCATTATAATAAATAAAATTAAAGTGTCTGTTTGTAATGTCAAAATTATTTTTTTTTTTACTAAATCTTCGGAACGGCTTTACCGATTTTGACGGGACTTTTTTTGGTAGATAGCTGAAGTTACTATGCGTAAATTAGGTTACTTTTAATTTTCGAAAATAATGAAGGGTTCGAGTAAAAAAAATAAAACTCATAAAAATGTGCATAAAATCCGATACAATGCACAGTTTTACAATTGCTATAGTTTATGAGACATATTTTTACTTTATCTTAGTACAAAAGTTTTTTTAGAAAAAAAATTAAGGTGCCGTATAAAAAAAAATGAAATGCAGTGAAGAATATATGAAACGCGGGCGCAGACGCGGGTATATAGCTAGTATAAAATAAATAGATTTTCGATATATTTCTTACAAGAGACAAAGATTTCCAAAACTTCGATACAAGTACTGCTTAATTTCGAAAGTTCGTAATTAACTGCCTAATTGCAAACGTTTTTAATATACAGTCTGATTTCGAAAATCTTGCAATATTATTATTATTGACCGACTTTTCTTAATATCTGTATTTATTTATTATGTTTCCTTAATAATATTACTCCCAATAATTATATTACAGAGGATATATTTGAAGTCACATTCAAGGAAGCTAATCAAAGTTTAATAAATACTTCAATGACTATAATTAAAGATTCTACTATCGACGAAGGTAATTTTTTATTACTAATTATTATCAGTCAGAATTAAATAAAAAGATATTCCTTTTTCACTACATGTTGAGATTTTTATAACATCTGGTTTTTTTTTAGTAATTCTTGCTTAAGGACTCTTGATTTTACATGAAGCAGGATTTTACATGTTTTTAACCGACTTCAAAAAGGTTATCAATTCGTCTGTTTTTTTTTAATGTTTTAACCAGGTCGGGATCTGATCAGTCGAACTCAGTGAAATTGAGAAAAACCCTCGTATTTTATAGACACTTACACGTGTTTCATATATTCGTTTTCAAAGCTATGAAGTAGGCTTCACAGCTATACCTGAAAGTACATTCTTAAACTAAAAAGTAGAATTTTTTTTAAATTACCCCTTGAGCGCCTTCCCGGCCTTTAAGCCAGTATTCCATTGTTTTCTTATTGTCTTTCTATTGTTTAATTTTTATGGGTACTCAACACATTAAAACCAAAACCGACTTCAAAAAAATAATCTATACAAATGCACTAAAAAGTCAATGAATAATTACTTTATTAATCGTTAATTTTGGAGTCAGTGGCAGCTAGCTATCACAATTACATATAAGCACTTAATAAAAGACTAGTGTTAATTGAAAGAGCAATTAATCAAAATTGAGTATAATTAGCGACGTACATTTACACCGCTTTGTCATCTATAAGTTGGCGCAGATTACAAACTTAACGAAGTAGATTAATAAAGCAATTATTTATTTACTTTTTAGTGCATTTTTATAGATTATTTTCATAACGTCGGTTTTGTTTTTATTCAAGAAAGTTTTTTGGCACTAATCGTAAGCGACTCTCTTCCCCTTCTCAGCATAGTAACATAGACATTTGCATTTTTTTCTTTTTGCAAAATCTTAAGTATTTAAAAGTAAAGAAGTAAATGTTATCAAAAATAAGCAAACCATAGATTTTCCGACTTCATCGGTGTTTACGTAATACCTTAACCACCCTTAACATGACATACTTTGTTTTTTTACAGACAACGATATACCTGACAACGAATTAGAATTGGGTGAAGAAATTTCTGAATTATCAGGTGTGTGTGTGTGTGTGTGTTTGTAATATTTTTTTTTAAATAGGCTGATCATTATATTAATACTTGAAGCAAAAACTTTGTACCTCTTTTTACGAAAATGGCGCGGACGGAGGAGCATGAAATTTCGCACACTTATAGTTTGTATAGAGACGTAGTGCAGAATGCTAATATTTTTTATTTTTAATTATGCATAAATTGAGATTAAAATAATAAAAAAATACAGTTCCCACATTGCTATTAGTTTGATACAGACACACATCTATAATTATATCCCTTACGATTGCCAATCACATGTCAATGTCATACTTGACATTTCTTTACCGTGTAGACTGCAAATTGACTTTTGAGAAAGTTTTACTTAAAGCAATTGACAATACAAAGCAAAACAAAATTGTTAGCCTTATGAATTATGTTCGAATTTCGATCACTTGTAATAAATTAATACAATAATATTATACTGATTTTTAATTACATTTTGTTGTGTTTGAATTGATTAACCCCGTTTTTTCATGATAAATTCTAGAATTAAAGTTAAACGTACATCCTGTATACGGTAGAAGTGTACGGCCGCCACCTTTGTCGGCTTTAGAGAGACGCGATCGGGTTTTAAAGAGAAAGTTCGAGAAATACGACGAACAAATCACTCCGTTACCTATAGATCAATATGCGTGAGTATTTATTTCTAACCCACTAACTGTGACCGTGACTCTGCTTGTTATTTTGTTTTTATATTACTAACAGACACTTCAATTTTATTTATTAGTATACATTAGAACATACCAATTCTAAAGGTGACAGCTCAAAAGTCTTTCCAGATAAACAGACTGACAGTTACAATTTAAATCTATATTAATAAATATAATTGAAGTGTCTGTTTGTAATGTCAATTTTTTTTTACTAAATATATATGAATGTATACACGATATCTATGCCAAAAGTGCAACTTTAAATTTTTTTGTCTGTCTGTCTGTTTGTAATGGGTAATCTTCGGAACGGCTTTACCGATTTTGACAGGACTTTTTTTGGTAGATAGCTGAAGTTACTCCGGCTAACTTAGAGTACTTTCAATTTTAGAAAATAATCAGGGTTTTCGCGTAAAAAATTAAAACTCATAAAAAAATTGCATAAAATTAGATTTTAAGGGCAAGTGCTTGAATTTATGAGAAATATTTTACGTTATCATGTACTAAACAAAATTAGGGTTCCGTATAAAAATAAATAAATGCAATTAAGAATATATGAAACGCAGGTGACGCTGCGCGCACACAGCTAGTATAAAATAAAAATCGGATCGAGTTTCTTGCCGGTTCTTCTCGATGACTGGGCTGTTTTCCGAACCGGTTTTAGTGTTTTGACGTTCATGAGCGCCTAAATTGAAAAATATTTTTTTAATTTGAATCTTTCTGAATGTTCTTTAAATATGATATATTGTTTAAATAATGCACGCGGATTATTTAAAGAATAAATCGCTTAATTTTTTTTTTAAAACAAGAATTATTGTATTTACATACATGACTTGTCGAAATGATATTTATTTCTTAAATTTTTGGATACTTTCCTAGGTTACGGAATACTGATAAATATTTTTTTTAAGCCTTATTTCTCACCGACCTGAGTGAAATGCAATGACGTTGCAGAATGAAATCGAAAGTGCACGATCACTTTTGCTAGTCGCACGTCACTCTGACGTTTCGAACGTCACTCTGACATTTCAGATGTCACTTTGACGTTAAAAACGTCAAGTAACAATGACGTCAGGTCGCCGATGTGTTTTACGTCACGAAACGCGTGCCACTTTCGCTTATTTTCAGTTTCGTTCGTCCGAATCATTACTTTCACAGTTCAGTAAAAGTTTCTCAGTTTATCGAATGACCCACATTAGATACTAGAGAAGCATTCTGTTTGTTATCACAGTTTTATATTGACCGAATCAATATTGAATTAAGACGCATTGTGTAGTATATATGGTTGATTACTAAATATTGAATGGAAAATAACGTTTGATGGTTATTATTTTTGGCTTAATTTATCTTTATCCTTGTATCTACGACAAACAATGGAAAAATGGCATATAAAAAAGCAGGTATATTCAAGTAAAGTAGGCTGGCACACTATTAATTAAAAAAAAGTTGGAGAAATATTTTTTCTAAAGGCCCTACATTTTTGTTGGTACTAACAGAAAGAAAAGATATTCCTCAGAAATTCATACACTTGCCAGTAAAACTGATCAATGAATCGAATTATGTTTAAAATATATGAGTGTTTTTTTTTAAGCGGAACCCTAATTATTTTTCAGAAATAAAGGTTGCCCAAGTTAGGGCCCTTAACTTTAACTGACTGGCAGAAAAAGTCGCAGACAGACAAGAATTTTACAAATAGTTTTTTTTTTAAGTACAGTTTATACATTCAACTGCATTCAGTGAAAAGCTTTTATTTTGATATTACAAAGAAACAATTTTATTTATTAGTACAGAAGACAAAATTGTCATAGAAATTGTTACGTGAATTTTTCCCCAGAAAGTCTAAAAGAATGCCTGCTTGCTATACGAGTACTCGTTGTCAAAATCCCTAAGATTTACAGGTTCGGTTTGACGGGGGCCCTCTTTACGTATTAATATTTTTTTTGTTTTTTCAAAATTATGCCTAATGTTTACTCGTTTACTCTTGCTTACAAGGGAGTGTGGGTCAAAATGTAAAAAAAATTGCGTATGTGGGCGGTAGTAGTGACCTCAAAACAAAACTAAAAAATAACGCTCCTCAATTGGTGAGGAAACGATACATATATAATAAAAGTTGTTTTTTTTTGCTTCAGGAAATGAGTTTATTTATATATTATGTAGTAGATTTTGAACGGTTTATGCATTGCTTAGAGAAATTTCATTGATGTCAATAAAATCAGCTATGAAACAGGAAACGGCAAAGAAAAATCTTTTTTTTTGAAAATGTTTGTAACGTTTTGTGAAAACGCTCCTTAATTTAACAGTGGATTTTACAATTTGTTCAAAGTAACAAAAACTTAATCATATTTATAGACTAGGCCAGTTCACCCGCGGCTGCGCCCGTTTTTCATATATTCTTTAAATATAAACTAAATTAATGAATAAATTAATTATTTCGTTTTAAATTATTTTTACGGAACCCTAATATTTTTTTGTGTAGTATTAAGATAAAGTAGATATATTTATTATAAAGTCAAGCACTTGCCGGTAAAACTGCATTGAATAGGATTTGATCAAGTTTTTTAGGAGTTTTCTTTTTTTACGCGGAACCCTAATTATTTTCGTTAATTAAAAGTACCCGGAGTAACTTCAGCTATCCACCAAAAAAACTCCCATCAATATCCGTCCAGCCGTTCCGGAGATTACCCGAAACAAACAGACAGACAGACAGACCAATATTTTAAAAACTAGCTGTGCCCGCAACTTCGTCTGTGTGGAATAGTGAGTTTGGGCAGCATTTTTCGGATTTTGGTTTATTCTGGATTATAATCACCGTCGTTACATCCTATAACCATCGGGGAACAAAGCATACAGGCTGCTAGAATTATTAACATGTGATAAAGTCACATAAGCTGACCGTGCGAAAAACAGCTAATACTTAACCACATCCACAACTTTTAGCGTCTGACCATAGGCTTTATTAATTGTCATCGCGAAACTGGTCATAAGCTTACTGGAAACTGGACTCGTTTAAAACTAAACGGAAAATTGTTAGGAATGAGAGGAACCCGAGGCATAAAAACACTACCACCTGTTAAAATCTCTGCTTCTATCAGGTTTCGCAGAATCAGAAATTTAAAACAGAAAAATGCACTTTTAATCTAGTATTGTTGCAAAGTTTTGGCGGTCTTCAATTTCTTAGCAGCATTATGGGTACGCTACGCCTACTTTAAATTTATATGAGCTGGTAGTCCAGGAGCACTGAGGGATTCTAAAAATTCTACTGGGTAATTGGTAGATTCTTCATCTTTCATAACTCTGTTAATGGAGATATACTCTACATTATCCCCCGAAACAAAGCTCAAATCTCCAGCATTTATTGCTGCTGCTTGGTCGTTTCGTGGACTTAAATTAGCTCTTTCGCAAAGCCATGAATTTTCGCAAGTTGGTATTTGCGTTGCGTTTCCATTCACGGATGATATGAGGTCTCGCATTCACGAAACTTCGTACCATAGGTTTGCGTTTAGAACAAATTTTGCTTGTTCCTGAGGATACACACCGTTACCGATCTCAAGTTACTATAGAGGAAATATAGTAGCAATAGATACCACAATTTCATCTAATTTGTTTCTGGTATTAATAAAACTGTAAGGCTGATATTTTTATTATAATTTGTTATGCTAGTGCTTGGATTAACTTGGTAGAGTCTGAAATTGTACACATCTTGACCATGGAAATATATCAAAGGATACTGCAGGGCATCATATGCTCGGTGTGTTTCACAAATACGTTGTAAGCGATCACCATGAGTGCGCTGCGCGATGTCACGTCTATCACATTCCTGATTGACTAATATTACTGCAACTTCATCTGCAACGGGGACATTGTACTTTTCACGATGTTCTTCCGCAGGACGTCTATCAGCCTTATTTATATACTTTATAATTGTTATTTTGGCCTTGTGGGATGGAATCTATTGCGGCTTTGAAACTTCTGACATACGGATTTACTTGATGTAACATATTCTCAAGTTGAAATATAAAGTTGATGTTCAGCTGAGGAAATTTATGATGTCGTATATAGGCCTGTTTATTGTAATTTGATACAAAATAAATTTAAAGAAATTTTTGCTCATTTTGGAGAAGCAAAGATCCAATCAAGTGATAAATTGGCCCTGACCTTAAAAGTTGGCTGTGATATGTTTGACCCCAAAAGATTTCATTTGGAATACACTATTATGTAAACGGATATAGTGTAAAAATGTTTACAATGAGGATGCTCACTATTTAGTAAAACTTTTATAAAGGGGCTCATGATAAGTTTCAATGAGCACTTTGCCACCTGAATAGCATATTCCCTTTGGTTCTTTTCTCCATTTGTGATTATTACAAAACTGACAACTTACCACCATACCTACTATAGATGTGAATTCAGAGTAATAAATTCTGGGCGAATACAAATAACCTGTTTTCTCTTTGGTAATCCATGGAAGGATATCGATTTCCGCTTCAGTTTCTGGGTCTTCTATCAAACTTGATAACATTTTATTGAGTATATGCCGAAGTCGATCGGCATTTAGTCGTGACTGAGGCTGTTCTGCAGTTTCTTTCTTCTTCTCGATCAGCTGTTAATCGAGATTCACGATCTAAACTACTTTCCAACTTTCTAGACTGCAAAGTTCGTGCTTTTTGAAAGCTCAGGAGGGTTTCCCTATCAGTAAAGGTCTCAGACTCACGTGATATTCCATGAGCCTTGCGATCGGTGGACAAACGTGCCTCACGCTGCTCCCTGTTCATCCTAACTCAAGTGGCCATCATTCGAGAACGATGTGAACTTAATCGAGATTTTCGCTGAGCTGAAGTTTCTGTAACATGAAACCTGGCCTGACGTTACTGAAATGCAGTGAACTAATGAGAACTAATCTCATCCTTATAGCATTTCTGCTGCACCGGGAGAGGTTGGATCTTTTTCGAGGCATTCTTATAATAAGTAGTAATTAGTACTAACTCAGCGTTATTTAGTGAACACATACTCATCATAAACAAAAAAATTAAATACTTACAGATTATTACACAGTTTAACTTTATTACAGTTTAATAACTATTAAGACGTATTAACCTAACCTATTAATTATCGAAAATAAAAGAAATGTTCAATATATACATTTATGTATTAATTAATCGCAAATTACTAAATTGTTTTTTAAACATAAAAAATTAAGAACTTGTATAAACTTGTATTTACAGTTTAACTAATAAGACGTGTTTACCTAATTTGAAAACTAATTAATCTATACTATATACATACAATATGTATTTACAAACCCTAAAATATAAATAAATAAAATAAGCAAACAGTCAGTGTTATCGAATGCAACTGTTACGCCATGCGCCTCCGAAAGCGGCCCGGCTCTCGACGTGCTTTATCTATACATATATAAACAACCTGAATTGCCAGCCTAACCTGAACCCTGTTTCATATGAATGGTGATATATGTCTGAGGTCAACTTAAATTGGAATAATAAAATTTCCGAAACTGATCATTTTTAACTTCTATTTATTATCATATTATTATTATTATATAATCATACTTTTATATAGACCATTATAGAGTTTAGTAAAGTTTCATACAATGCATCTGAACAGAGAAAGAATTTAGATAGAATAAATGTTCAACGTGATTCTTGAAATTGACATAACTTTTTTATTTATGTACCAATTTACATGAAACAAACACTAAATGTTAAGTGAAGCTTACTACAATATATTAGTGAAAACTGCATCTAAATCGGATCAGCCGTTTCTGAGATTAGCGTGCACAAAACGCACAGACAAACAGACAAAAATTTTTAAAAATCATTGTTTTGGGGCCTATTTGCGTTTATAAAGGTCCTAGTAATATTTTTTCTCATATATCTTCCATGTACAGACAGCGATCCGTTACATTTTTATTATATGTATAGATTCTAGTTTTGGCATAAGTATCTTATTGTATATACGATTCATATCTATTTAGTAAAAAAAAATAATTTTGACATTACAAACAGTCAATCCAATTTTATTTATTATTATAGATATGGATTTATATATTTTTACATACAGCAAAGAAATAATATCAGCTTTGGAGAGTTCTCGTGTGTCGGTAATAGTAGGTGCGGCGGGATGCGGTAAGTCGAGCCGTGCGCCCGCCGCTGTGCTCAGGCACTCGCGGTCTCGGGCCACAGTCATAGTGTCTGAACCGAGACGTGTCGCCGCCATCGGACTGGCTGAGAGAGTCGCCACTGAGATGGATGAAGAGGTCCGTTCACACTTTATTAATTAAATACGTAATCATTATCATTCCCATTGCCCCGTTCCCAATTCACTTATGTAACTATTTTATGCGTATGTGTTTCTTTTCTCATAAACGATTCCCTTTCAGATTTTCTACCGCTGGCGCCAATTTCAAACTCCCTCTAATGTATTTATTCTTGATCTCATCCACTCTGGTTAGGGGCCTTTCATTAATTACGTAAGGATGATTTTGACGATGTTTTACACCCTCTTCCCTCCAACCCCACAACTAATGCAAAGATATCTCAAAGGGGGGGGGGGGGTTTTCTTACGTAAGATCATGCAACGTTATCGTTGCTTGAAAATAAAAAAAAAAATCATTTCTTATTTTCCAAACAATTAAAAGAAACGCGGAAAGAACTTACTATAGTATAATTATTATTTATGCCATTTCAAATGGATGAAAATGGACATAATTTAAATTTTTAATAAACAATAAACATTCTTAATATAATAAATGTAAATCGAAGTGCACATTTAGAATAAACAAAATCATTCAGCATCAGAAATAGAAATAGATTATTAATAATAAATTTAGACTTGTAATATATTACGTAAGCATGGGTTTTATGCACCCCCCCCTCACCCTCTCACACAAAGATTAGGCCATGTATAGATTTTTAACCCTCCTTACGTAATGAATGAATGGTCCCTTACACCGCTCATTCATCTTAGCTACATGTAATCATTTCCCATCCATCTTCTTACTAGTCCAGTATTCTGGTGTATACAATACAGCAGTTGTTATGATGGGCCTATGTATTCAATTTAAAGGGTCCTGGACTCACAAATCACGTTAGATACCTGTCGCCATTTCATCAGACATGACTTGATTAAATATCATTGTCGAAAAAATTATATGAAACCTTAGCATGGTGGTAGGGCATTTTTTAATAACGCCCGACTCGGTAGCTACCACCCTCAAGTTCGTGTCACCCTCAAATCTAGGTGTGTTCCAGCAGCATCGCTTGAGAACCAGTACCTAGGCTTAGTTAGTACGTTTACCATCTTGGACCACTTCGTCACTTAACATTACGTGACATCGTGGTAAAAGCATTGAGCCTATAACGTGTAAAAAAGGAGTGGGAGCTCTATACGTGGGTTTGAACATGCGTCCATCGACGCGGAATCCGACCACTGTTATCAACTGAGCCATCGTTGGTTATTTGATTAAACAGGTCGGTGATTCAGTGGGGTATCAGGTTCGATTGAAAGCCAAGTTGCCCCGGCCGCCTGGTGGCTCCATACTGTACTGTACATCTGGGGTCCTCCTACGACGATTGCAAACCAACCCAGGTATGGGCTATAGTCTATAAAGTACCGTGTGCCAAATGTGATCAAAGACGCATAATTTTATCGTCAATCGCATCCTTTTTGACAGATCTTTCAGTTTTGAACGATTTTAAGATGAAATAAAATTGAAGTGCCTGTTTGTAATGTAATTTTTTTTTAAATTATTAAATACAATTTTTTTTAATTCTTGTCTTTATTTGTTAGATAGCCGAAGTTACTCCGCTTAGGCTGCTTAAATTTGTCGTAAATAAATATGGTTCCGAGCAAAAAAATTAAAACGCTAAAAAAAAAAATGTTTCAATTTGTGGTTTGGTTCCATATAAAAAAATTCAAATGCAGTGAAGAATATATGAAACGTGGGCGCAGCCGCGGACACACAGCTAGGAGGAAAAAAAGCGTAATGTAGTTTACTTTCACGGCACGAGACGGTTTTATTCCCGAGACTCACCGATATATTTTAAAAAAAACATATCAATTGGTAGCTTGTAATCAACAAATGGGTTTAATCGATGTAAATGCTTATTTCTAATGACATAAAAGAAGGGAGGGTCTCGATGAGTTTTTACGTCAGCAATATTTACTTTTTTAAACACTCAACGCCTAAGGCAACAAAAGATGCCCCAGAAAAATTGCAAGTTGTTACTTAGAGAACATATCGAGTCGTTTAGTAAACATTTTACGAATGCTAATGACGTTACTAATGGAGTGGGGAGGCAGTAATCATTTTAGATACTTTTCTGATAAACATTACTTATGCATCAATGTAATGCTTACACTTTGCTTATCTTTGAGGATAAGTGTCTGATTGGTGATAACGTAGGCAATATTTACAAGTAAACCTTTGTTATGTTTGTTTAAAAATATATAAATGCTTACGTTGTCATCGGAAAGTAGGGTTAAGGGCGTTGCTTACAATTTTTGCCAGGCATTATTAGAATGGCATAATGACCCAGTATTTTATTTTAAAAGACACTGTTAATGAGATTAATTGCTTTAATTGTAAAGAACATTATAAATCCCCATACATTAGTGCACAACTTACACAGTTAGGAACTTTTAATATAAGTTAAGATTAGCTTCAATCATCTTTACATAAATTATAATATATTTAAGCAATTTAATATGAAATGTAGACAATAATAAATATACTTAATAAAAACATAAGTAAAATTTTATTTTATTAAACTATTGAAAAATATGTCATGTTGAACATGAATTTGATTGTAGCGCCTTTTTTAGCGCCAGATTTTTTCCTGAAACGTTATTATTCAGAGTATAAAGCCAAGGTCTCAAACATTATTCACCCTATATATAGAAATATAGAAATATCAACAATTCGGTACTCGTGCATCATTTGATTCTTGTTTTTAGTAAACCTTATGACCTGACACTTAAAGTTTAACGACATTTGGTTTTCTTTGCACCACAAGTTAATCGCGCAAACGTCTCACAGTCCTCTAGAGGTGCTGTAGAGTTTGCGATATAATTTCATTTGTGAGAGAAGTGTTTCGTTTTTGACACTTGAAAAATTGTTGTAACGATCCAATAACGTCCCCAAGGTCTTGTCGGATGCTCCCACGTGTTCATAGACGAAGCTCACGAGCGTGATGTGAATACTGACATCACGCTGCTCCTGTTGAAGCGAGCGCTGAAGGTAAATCCTGGCCTGAAGGTCGTTGTGATGAGTGCCACTTTGGACACGGCTGTTTTTACTCGGTAAGAGTATATTAATATATACTGACTAGATGGTGCCCTCGGCTTCGCCTGCGTTTCATATGTCCTGTGCATTTTTGTTTGCATTCATTAATTCGACTTCCACTACTTGACGTAGGGGAGGGATGAGAGGGGGGGGGTTGTGATTGCTATAATCGCAGTAATGTGCTGGTACGCAGAGGAAGTTGCTGCCCATCCCCTAGTTTATCCCTTAGTCGACTTTTAAGACGCCCGCGGGAAGGTATGGGGTGGTACTATTCTTAGGCGGCACCACACGGCAACTGTATCCTGTGTTTATAACATTTCATTTATATCTAACAAAAAAAAATATGAATGAAGATGTATTTTGTTTTTATTAGCGTAAAAATTGTACATATAGTAAATTGAAAAAAAAAATGAGAAAGGGTCGATTGAATCCAAAAAATAAATAGCATATAAAGGAAAATTCTGCGTCGAATGGTAGTAGTCCCATCCCGATATGTTTAGTAGTTTTGAGTTGATGATGCGTCAAAAGAACCCCATTTTCCAAATATATATACATAGAAATAGCTAAAGACTTTCTTTCATCAATAAATGTTTTTAGGCCTCTAGATGTGATAAAGTGGAAATAACACTGACAGTAAATTATACATTCGTGTAATACAAGACAAAGTCACTCTCCACTAACTAACGCCTAAACTTCACAACGGATTTTGATGCGGCTTTCACCTTCAGTTAGATATTTCCATGGAGAGGTTATAGAATAATTGAACCTCATTAAACCTTTCTGTGAGAAGAAAGACATAGTAATTAGAATTCAAGTCGCCAAAAATCAATTGTATTTCTTCTATCGTGATGGCTGACAATCGCACTTGTGGTCTCTGAGCTGAAACATAACGCGGGCGAAGTCGCGGTTGGAAACTAGTCTTGGGTTCGCTTCCCTAGAAAGACTACAAAGTAAATTAAATTGTTTTTTTAGATATTTTGACTCTTGCCCGGTCGTCGAAGTGCCCGGCCGTACGTTTCCAGTCGAAGTGTCTCATTTGGGTGACATACAGAAGAAGTTTAATCTCGATCTGTCATGGAGTTTGGATAACTGTCAGAAAGTCGACTCGAAACCGATGGTTAACTGTCAGGAGGTAGTTATGTTTCCGTTATATTATTATACTGGTTTGTTAACGAATGATTTTTCCAGGGATTGGAGTTATCTCCGTGCCCCCTTATCCTCCGTGCCCCCTTATCCATCCGTGCCCCCTTATCCTCCGTGCCCCCTTATCCATCCGTGTCCCCTTATCCTCCGTGCCCCCTTATCCTCCGTGCTCCCTTATCCTCCGTGCCCCCTTATCCTCCGTGCCCCCTTATCTTTCCGTGCCCCCTTATCCATTGTATTTGGGGGACTCTGATCCCACAATGCGTAAATGCATTTCCCCCCGTCAAAAAAAAAAAAAAAAAAGGGATAGGAGTTATCGATATAAGTGGTGGGTAGTAATATCGATATCGATACTGTGAAAACCAAAAACACCGCCTTAAATTTGTCACTAGCGTATGAAGTGTTTTTTTTTTTCTTCTTTTTTGTTTTAAACAATATAGGCGAAGTGCTTTGATCGGAATCTCACCTGATGTTAAGTGACGATCTGGTCCAGGATGGTAAATACACTAGAGGTACTGTTTCTGTGCTACCGAAACACATGTATTGGTATTAGGCGACAGGTTTTCCAAACTTGAAAGTGGTAACTATCCAGGCGCTACCACCATGCTATGGTTTCTTCACGGTGTTGTCCTTCACCGATAGCTCTGGCTGATTTTAGAGTTGGATAGGTGGATTCGAACCCGCGTTCATTGTTGCGGAATCCGGCCGCACTATCCGCTGCGCCATCATCGTTTGCTCTGACACTCCGCCGTGTCTCTCGCACACAAATTGTGTGTACACAAATTGCCATTAACTAAGACGATAAATAATTTGGTAACATGACAAAACCAGAAGAACTAGGTTTGTAGTGATGTCACTTTGATATATCTTTCTTTATTGAAAGTCGAAACTCATCATAGAAATTCGACCCATCAACCATCACTATTACTGAGCCATTTTGGTGTGTAAATAATTCAGGTCGTGGAAGTGATCAAAGGTGTCGATAAAAAAAAAAAAAAAGATGGCGCTATATTAGTGTTTCTTCCCGGTTGGGCTGAGATTAAAACGACTAAACAATTACTAGAGGATCATTATGGATCTTCCTCTTTGCATATGATCCTTCCTGTACATTCTAGGTAGGTATATATTTAGATAAATACATAGTTTAGTGAAATAACGATTAATTTATACTTGTCGATACAGTCTCGAACTATACGACCACCATTTTGTGAAAATAGCCGTTAAATATTTAGAATAACTTTTTAGATAATGTAGATAATTATATGTTACTAAAGTAAGGCCTCGATAATCCGAACATATTAAATTTACACCCTGTTTGGGTTCATTAAGAGTTCGGACGATAATATATAGATATTGTAAAAAGTATTTGTTGAAACGAAACGTAGATTTTTAACAGACTTCAGAAAGAGGTTATTAATTCGTCTGTATTTTTTTTGTATGTTTGTTATGTGACTTCTCCGTCACTTATGGACCGATGTGTGTAATTTTTTTTTAAATGAAGGAGTACACTCCCGATCTGATCAAGATCCTGTTCAGTGGAAATTGAGAAAAACCCTTGAATATTTTAGAAACTTACACGTGTTTTATATATTCATTCCCAAAGCTATGTGAAGTAGGCTTCACAGCAACACCTAAAAGTATTAAAATATTAATGTGTGCAATTCACACCTGGTAGATGTAAAATCTTAAAAAAAAAGTATTACTCTGAGTTCGAATCTCCGACCTTTCAGTCGTACCGTCTATGAGACACGTGGATTAGTCCACCGGGCTAACCACGCTCTCAAAAATTTAATGAACAAATCCGACCTCTGTCAGAAACGTACTGTCGCTTTTTCGTTTCATCGACTTTTAAATCACAACGATGCTAAATAGTTTTCACTTCGAAAACTTTTTTTTAACTAAAAACAAAACCGACTTCCTTCGACCGCAATTCTCAGGCTGTCGACGACAGATCAGGTAAAGATGTTCGGGCAACCTCCGCCTGGCGTTAGGAAAAAGTCTTAGCTACGAACATAGCGGAGACATCCATAACGATACCCGATGTGGTATACGTCATTGATACTGGAGCGCAGAAGGAGAACAGAATGAAACAGAACACGGGTAAGATCCGTAGACTTGTTCATGTTCTTCTTAGTCGTTTTCTAGACCGTTCTATGACTTTCCAGGGGAATAATTTTTGGTAATTGTAACATATTAAGTTCAGGGATACCGCTCGATCTCAAGTGATGCTCCCGGAATTAAGGTGTGCTATTTGTGTTTTGACGACAGGTTTTCATAATTAAGAATGGTAGGTACCCAGCCGCGGTCATTATTATAAAATTCCCTACCATCATGCTATGGTATCCCCACCATATTTTCCCCCACCACAAAGCTCATTATAGCTCATTGGATAGGTGGTCTCGAACCTGCGACCTTCAACGCGGAAACGCTTCAATGAATGCATTTCTAGTCATAAACATTCGGTTTTAATTTAGAACTAAAAGCACAGAACTGTACCTCGATGCTTATTGAATATTTATTTATATATTATCCCCTTGAGCACTAACCTGGCGTTTACGCCAGCTTTCGATTGTTTTCCTATTGTCTTCTCATTGTCTCATTTTTATGGGTAATCGTCATATTATAATGCATGTATTTAACATGTATATATGCAAATATATGTGTATACTCATATATTTGCATACGATAAGTAGTCATATTGATTAATATGAAACTGAAATAGAATTTACGTACATTTCTAAACCGGAACCGGTAAATATGTAACCGGAAGTGAAGTTCATTTTATACATATTATCGATAAGCAATGTAAAAATTATCTATGTTTTTAAAAACATATCTTAGAATGTCTACATAGTTTTTTTGTGTTGAATGTTATAATAAGTAGTGCATGCATTAAAATATAAATTAGTCGCCCATCGGATATTTAGGTCATTCGTTTTTTTTTTTGAGACGTGGAAGAGAGAATAACCAATATAGTGGAATACGTGGCCAAATATATTTGTAAATCAAATTAAGATACCCGTATTTACTGCACCCTGACCTCTCCCTACACTTTATTTTAAACTATATCGCCTACAACATGATTAATATATTATAATTTTTTTATCACAATCATTAACATCCACTTGGTCACAACTGAAAATCAAGACTGAGGTCATCTAATAGCTGAATTCTGCACTGTTTCATAGTAACGCTCAGGCATTTTTTTTTCTTGTAAAATTTTATTATATTGTTAATGTTTGTAAATTATTTGTTAGTGTTTCTTTCTTATAATCTGATAATTGAAGGTCTAGGATCTAGACCAGCAGTCCGTTTGCGAAAGGTCGAACCTCGGACCGCCAAATGTAAGGTAAACTTTACAAGTAAATACAACCGATATGGTTTGATTAATTTCCTATCTAGTCTGTGTGTTTTTGCGAATCAGTTATAACTGATGTGATTTCAATATTTATAGTTGTTTTTTTCTACCCTTCGTTAAAATTTTCCCGCAGTATCCGGACCCCACCTAAAACTACTTTCCGACCTACCCCTGGTCTAGATTAACTAACGTCTGAATTTCAGGCACGTCTAGTTTGGAAACAGTCTGGGTGTCACAAGCTAGCGCTAAGCAGAGAACTGGACGCGCTGGCAGAGTTCAACCAGGTACTTTAAACTGTATAGCGGTTAACACACGTACGGACCGGACCGCCGACATGGTACGGCGGACCACCGAAGTCATTAGTCGCCTAAATAGGAATGGGGAAATAGATCTTTCAAAAAGATCGATGTTTTGTGAATTGGTTCAAAGAGATTGACCTCTTTTCGACTTGCTTTATTCGGTTTTTTATTCGTAAATAGTATTCTTGTAGTGGTCGAAATTAGACCATAACCATCATTTATTGCAAAAATAGTTTCCAAATTTTTTTTCCATTGCCAGCCCAAAAAGTCGTCAATAGCAACTGAATAAAACAAAAATAACGCTTAACCTACTAATGGCAAAATGACACTGAATTGTTTTATCACTGCCTATTTACAGATAACTATCACATCGTAGAAACCAAAAAGAAGACTCTAATAATCGATACTTTATTGTATACTATGAATGATCGATCTTTTGGAGCTCGATGTTTTGTAAATCGATTCATCAAGCTTAGATTCGAATCGATTTAAAAAAACCTCGGCCGTCCACCGTACCATGTCCGCGGTCCGGTCCGTACGTGTGTTAACAGCTTTAAGTCGTATGTATAATCTTGTAACTAAAGGAAAGATCTTATCCCTTCGGCTATGGCTAAGTAAGCATTGACATGATTTTGAACCAAAAAAAAGGAAGATTCTAGTAATATTGCTTACGTGGGCACCATTCAGACTCATGTCATCAAAAATAAGCAGAAGCAAAAATCCTCACCCCCTATTGATGCTTACGTTATATTTAAATGGAAATGCTAAGAAAACGTGTAGAAGAAGATTGTCGATAAAAAACATTATTCGCCTTTTTACATTTGGCAAATGAAACCTTAAAACCTAACTTATAAGTGTAAATTCAGGACTTAGTACATTGATTTGGTTCGAAAAAAAGGGACGAAAAGGAAGATGAAGAAGCAGATGCTTCGAAATCCGCCCATTTTCAAATACTTCACTCTCGCAAGGTTCTATGAAACAGTGCTCATAGAAACCAGTCGTTGTTCCGACAATACTTTTGATTAATGAAACACGCTTCTTATAACCCAGTTATTATTAACCGTAACAATTGAGATTTTGATAAAATCATAATTTTTTTGATTTACTTCTTTTTGATTGTCAGCGTGCTGAATTTAATCGAATTTGATTTATTAGCGTGACAAGTTTTTAATATACTTAGACGCTTAGGATCATTGTTTTGCGGGTTGATGAATTACTAAGTTCCTGGTAAGTTTTTTGGGGATTTTGAAAATTAGTAATGTTATAAATTTCGATATGCTCTTTTCGAATTTGGCCACCTCTTACATTTAGCGCTCACGCCGCTATAATGAAAAAAAGATGGCACCTTTTTTACACTGAATAGGCTCAGTGCTTTGACCACAATCTCGCCTGATGTTAAGTGACGATGTGGTCCAGTATGGTAAACACTATGCTTAGAGGTACTGGTTCTCAAGTGATGCTGCCGGAACACACCTATTGGTATTTGGCGACAGGTTTTCAAACGTGAGGGTGGTAGCTACCCAGACGCTACCATCATGCTATTGGTTTCGCCAGGATGTTTTCCTTCACCGAAAGCTCATACACATATAAAAATCTTTCACACAGTCCATCCATCTTTTCTTTGGTCCTCCCCTTCCCATATAACCCTCCAAATTCATACCTAATATCTTTCTCCCTGCCTATCACATCTCCATACCAGATGACTGGTCTTAACTTTTCTGTTACTGGCGCCACTTTGGAACTTCTCTCTAATGCCACGTTCATTCCTAATCCTGTCCATTATTGTTACTCCACACATCCATCTCAACATTCGTATCTCAGCTGCACTCGTGCCTTTTAACAGCTCGAATATATGTGATTAAACCAGTAAAAGATATATTTCGTACCAAATACATATACAGTAATACCCCGCTTTACGCGAGGGATACGTTTCGAAAAAAATCGCGTTAACTGAAATTCGCGTATATCGAGGTTTATGATTAAACATAGTCAACATTTAATACAAAAAAATACAAATCATTTTAATCAATCACTTTAATTCTAAGAACACTTTATGCAATATATACTCTTATTTTTTACGGAAAAATACATCTATTGTCTTTACGTTATGTTTATACGCACTCTTTCGCGTAATGCGAGGCATTTGAGCGCGAAATTTGACATTCGCGTTATAGTGAAACCGCGCGTAACGAGGTCGCGCTAAGCGGGATATTACTGTATTCAACTTACATATGAATATTTATGTAATCTAAGGATTCATAATTAGAAAACACATCAGTCAGTTCGTATATAAAACGAGATGAACTTTCCAGGTCACTGTTATCGATTGTACACGAAAGAGTTTGGAGGGAGAATTCGCTTTACATTCCACTCCAGAAATATTAAGGTTATTTTTATATTGTTTATTTTTCCTATAATTTAGCTATAAAACTATTTCTTTCTTTATTGTTTTGTGGTATTAAAAGGAAAAGCGGGCTGCATTTATTCTATACTATTTTTACACTATATATAGGCTCAGTGAATTGATCACAATCTCGCCTGATGTTAACTGATGAGGTGGTCCAGGATGGTAAACACACTACCATCGGAACACACCTATTGGTATTTGGCGACAGGTTTTCAAACTCGAGGGTGGTAGCTACCCAGGTGCTACCACCATGCTATGGTTTCTTCAAGATGTTTTCCTTCATGGAAAGCTCAGGCTGGTATTTGAATTGTATAGGTGGGTCGGAACCACTACCAACTGCGTCATCAACGCCTCTGCTTCGCTACAAACGTATTTCCCCGTTTCCTCATTGAACAATGGTGTTATTGGAAATATGAAATATCATATAAATTATATCCACCACCGCCTTATGTTATTCCTTCACCTCGGGTTGATGTTTAGAGTCAGATTGGTGGGTTTGAACCCGCGTCAATTGACGCGGAACCGGCCCCACTATCCACTGCGGCATCATCGGTTCAAAAGTCGTTTTGAATAAATTCGAAGTGGGATGTAAAGTGTAATGATTGATAGGACATTTTGCAGGATACCCCTCGTACAGACGGTTTTGGACTGCAAGACCTATGCGCCAGGAGACAGGGTGGAGGAATTCCTCTCGGAGTTACCGGAACCGCCGACAAGGACGGCCATACGTTACGCAGTCGACGATCTCATCGATTTAGGTATATATGTTTCATTTTTTTACACTATTCTATTAATTCGATTTCTAATGGATCGTTAACACGTATTAAGCGACGATATGATTAACTTAATTTTAACTAAATTTATACATGTAAACCACAGTTCCTCAAACTTATTTTGCTCACTTTCAGAATATGTTTAGTACGCCCATCCTAATTTGTTGGCATATTATCTATCCTATCTTAATGCCCTCATTTTTTTATGGGTTTTCTACTTCCACAAGGAGGCGTTTTCGCTCACGTTGAGAACCTAGTGGGGTATATATAAACAACCACTTAAAAGCTCTTTAGTCATTAAGTGGCAAGTTGACTAAATTGCGATTTCAAATTTTTTATTGAATTTTTTATTTATCCTCAAAAAGGGGGGAAATGGCATAATCACCACTTTTGGCAGGCGAGTTAGCGATTCTCAAAGGATGTTGCAGCCCATCCCCTGATTTATCCCTTAGCCCCCTTATAAAACCACCTCCCCCCTCCCCCCCCCCCCGAAGATATAGGGTGGTACTATTCTTATCGCTGATCACACGGTAAAAAACGGCGATACCACATGGCGATTTAAAATAAACAAGTAAAATTTCCACAAATTCTACGAAACTAAACCTTTGCAGAGACGAGGTACTCTGGATGATAACGGGGCTGGGTCATGTAGCGATGAGGGGGGGGGGTAGCACGTGCAATGTGCTTAATATCATAACTTACATGAATATTTCATATGAAGATTATATAAACAGATCGGACGTCAGGTTAAGGATGCTGTGTACAAAGTTTAAAACATTGTGTGTGTGTGTGTACTTATGTACGCACGTAAGAAGTTATACTTCTTTGGGATAATAATAGAAAAAAAGTAAAACGTTGACAGCTAATTTCACGGTGTGCGTGCGCATCGTATGTCGACAAGCTAATTTCAGGGCATCGTTTTTTAGTGAAGTTGTGCGCACGCATCGTAATAATTTACTCTCATCATTTTTTTCCTAACGCGTCAAAAGAAGTATAACTTCGAAAAATATGTCATTTTGAAGTGGCTAAAAATGACCTTTCTACTTACGAATATGTGGATGATATCATGGTATTTTGGCGAAAAGAAGATAGTGATATGGTAAATTGATGGATGATGATAGTATTGAGTTCATTTAGATACACAGAAAAACTGTTTATTTCCATTAAGGTCGCGCACGAACTTGTCAGAGTAAAGTTCAAATTTTGTTACTTCGTCACTTAATACGTATAAACTGGGTATAAGATGAAGTGGAGTCATTTTACTCCTTCATATAAGAAAAAAAGGGTGAATGTTTTCTTTAACCAAGGTGCGTTGACGCAACGGGAGCAGTTAACAAAATTGGGCATGTTACTGTCTAAAATGACATTACACCCACGGCTGGGCCGAAGCGCCCTCCATAGCATTGTGCTGGGAAATATTGTGGCAGCCGCTAATGTTGTCGCGCATTGTACTGACAATATCGAACTGTTTAAAGACGCTTCAGACAGACGGGAAGGTGAGTCGTTGTGTTTTGAAACGTTTTATTTGTTATACTAGCGGATGGCCGCGACTTTGTAATACTTTGTAAAATAATTTATGTAATTCCAGATCTATTTATTTAATAAAATACGCAAACTGAACAATAAACATCTATGTTAACGGTAAAAAAAACGGTTACAGAATACGGATTAATTTATATTTACGTCAATAATTATGACAAGTGTGAGCCGTTTAATAGTTCACATAATTGAAGATAGATGGCGTATTGAGTCCAGTGTTGCAATTATATTTTTTGTAGGCTATCAGTGCTACTCTACGTGCACAATATTTTAGCAAAATCAGTTAACCCATTTTTGAGTTAATAAAAATATTTTTTTTATTATTGTTTTTCACGAATTCTAAAAATATTTTTACAAAATATATACCGCCTGTCGATTGCTCATTGACATGTATTTCCCGTGTAAAAAGTTTCATCAAAATCGGGCAAGCACATAAATAAAATTTATCATAAATAAATAAATCAAATAAATCGAGAAAGCACTAAAAATAGAGACAGCTGTTAAAAACTTAAAAAATAATTATATGTACAGACATAACTTCAATTGTATTAAGTAGAGATTAATTGACTTGTATGTACGGAATCTTCCAGCTGAATTTACATTTACTAAAAACGTTAACTGTAATTGGACTTTTAAAACTGCACACTTTTCAAGCTATATCACTCGAAATTTCGCCATAATTAAATGATATAGCCTCAAATGTGAAAGTTAATGACTTGAAAACAATAACTGCAACATGACAGACCGAGATCCTGGTAAAAACTACTCTTATTTGGGCCCCTTTATTTGTAACTTTTTTTTATTCCGTATAGGCTCTGTGCTTTGCTAACAATCTCACCTGATGTTAAGTGACTATCTGGCCCAGGATGGTAAACACACTAAGCCTATAGGTACTGGTTCTCAAGTGATGCTGCCGGAACACAACTATTGGTATTTGGCGACAAGTTTTCAAACTTGAGGGTGGGAGCTACCCAGGCGGACATTATTACGATGTTTTCCTTCACCGAAAGCTATGGCCGATTTTAGAGTTCGATTGACTCGAAATCCGGTCGTGTTACCCACTGCGCTATCATCGCATCTATAGTGAGAGAGATGCTGCAAATTATCGATTCACAAAATATCGATAATTCCAGAGATACGATCGATAAAAAGTAAATACAGCTCTACGTCCGATCACGTGGCACTACATTGGCTTCAAAGTGAATTCGAGGAGTTATTGGACCAAAACGGTTGGCAGGGCGTCGACGAATGGTGCGATAGATACGCTCTGAGGAAGGAACGGCTCGGATATGTCAAAGGTTTGTATATGGATACAAATTTGATCCAATATTTGTTGTATGACGATGATAGGTCAGGGTCCTTTTTTGTGTGAGCACTGCAAAACAATTGCAAATCGTGTACCAGATCAGTGATTATTTTAATTATTAAGAAATATCAATAACTACAATTTAGAACGGTTAATTTTGAAGCGATGATGGCGTAGTGAAATAGTGTTGTAGATAGGGCGCGGGTTCGAGCCCACCTATCCAACTCTAAAATCATCCTGAGCTTTCGGTGAAGGGAAACATCATGAGGAAAAACCATAGCATGGTGGTAGGGCTTTTTAAATAATGTCCGCCTGGGTAGCTACCACCCTCAAGTTTGAAAACCTGTTGCTAAATACCAATAGGTGTATTCTTGCGCCATCAGTTTGAGAACCAGTAACTCCAGGCTTAGTGTCTTTACCGTCCTGGACCACATCGTCATTTAACATTAGGTGAGATTGTGGAAAAGCATTGAGCCTATACCGTGTAAAAAAATCTATCTATCACTCTCTATTATTATAATCGACTTACATATCTTATTATTATTCGAAAAGGGATTATGCAGGCTGAAACAATCCACCACTGCGACCTAGTCAGATCTATTGTGGTTGCCCTTATATTGCTAAAGTTCACTGCCTAGACCAGTGATTCTCAACTTTTCTTTGTTGCGGCACATATTTAACGATTTCAAAAAATGGCGGCACACAAAGAAAAAGATACAAATTATTTACTTACTACAACACACTGCATAAATAGTTTATGACAAAAATTTTAAATATACGAAATAAACTAATATATACTACAATAATAACTAAACGTTTATTGTGGGAGTAATTACAAGCTAATAATAAAAAAAAATTTAATGCGAAATTTGAGTTTGATGTTTTTGTATAATTTCATTTATATATTTGGTCGTAAAAATGACAATGCTACTCTCATATCGTCTTCTACATTTAACAATTTTGATCTTTTTTTAGTTTTAATGTTGGCTAATGCTGAAAATCCGAATTCACACAAATAAGATGTGGAAAATTGTAATAATATGTTTAAAGCTTTCTTGGCTATAATTGGATAATCGCATCTGATGTTAATCCAAAACGAATTAATTTATTCTTCTGTATGTTTTAAAATTAAATCTCGTTTATTGGGAAGCAAAATGAGTTCTTCCTCTTCATTCAAAGTTAAGTCAAATACAGAAGTATCCGTTATGAGAAATGGATTACGCGAACCCAATCAAATTTCTTATTATCTAATTTTGAGAAATAATGAATAATTCTCTCCTCTAATGTTGTCAAATGATCAACAACAACTAATTTAATAGTTTTATAACTATCTTTAGGGACTGACTCAAACTTTTCTAAATTGCCTGAGCTTTATTTTTCCATAAAGTTATTTGTGTTTTGAATACCACCAGCTTATCGGTTGAGTTTAAGATATTTTCATTAGCCCGTTGCATACTTGAATTGATGTTGTTAAAAATATTTTTCTTTTTAAATGAAATAATTTAATAATATTAACATTATTATATATTTCCAAAATTTGGCTGCACACTTTTGAAATTTGGCGGCACACAAAAGTGCCGCGGCACAGTGGTTGAGAATCACTGGCCTAGACCTTACAACTTGGATATACTGTAGGATCTTTTTAACAGAGAGTGTCTGTACGTCCTCCGGGAGCAACGCGTTCTTACCCATAATTCAGATCACATATGTAACATTTTTTTTTTCAAAATTAAGTCGAAACTGAATCGCACGCAGAATAGTCTGTAAGATGAGTTTAAAATAAAATCAATTATTTTTTTGTCCTCAGCCCTATCGAGTCTCTATTTGGAACAGTTGCTTAAAATTGGTATAATTGATCCGTCGGCGGATATTCAGGAATTGAACCGGTTCTCGGATATAGACGAACTGACGTCCGCGGTGCTACTGTCCGGTGCTAACTCCTTGTTGGTTACCAAACAACACGTTAAAACCAAAGGGAAGCTCGCTACGGTTAATCAGCTCTTCACTAGGTATGAAATGCGATTGAAGCGGTCATGGCGCAGTGAATTGTGCGGCCAGATTCCACGTCAATGGACGCGGGTTCTAATCCAATTTATCCATCTCTAAAATCAGTCTGATCTTTCGGTGAAGGGAAACACCGTGAGGAAACCATAGCATGGTGGTAGCGCCTAGATAGCTACCACCATCAAGTTCTCTAGGCTTAGTGTGTTTACCATCCTGGACCACATCGTCACTTAACATCAGGTGAGATTGTAGTCAAAGCACTAAACCTATATCATGTAAAAAAAAGAAATTCTTGACGCTGACGAATTGTGAATAAAATTTGTAAAAAAAAAAATATAAAATATTTTAGATGTAGCAACACAAAAGTTTGTTATTATACTTAAAATTCCTGTAGCATTTCGTTGACAGCTGACAATCCTACAGATTTATTACTATAAACTAGCTGTGTGCCTGCGGCTCCGCCCGCTTTACGCGGAACCGTAATTATTTTCCTATATTTGTTCTTTTGGTACTGACAGAAAACATAAGATATTTATCACAAATTAGGCGTGAAGAGGTACTTAAGCAGGCCAGTATGACAGCGGTGACTGGCATTGAATTCTGTTCAGTGTCAGTCGCCGCTGTTTTGGATTGTACTGTACTTACCATCAGGTCCAGTACAGTCACTGTGCTGTGCATTATAAAAAAAAAAAACCCTGCCAGTAAAGTTGTGCATTGGATCGGATTCTGTTCACAATTTCATGTTTTTTTTTAACGTGGGACCGTAATAATTTTCGAAAAATAAATTTAGCCTAATTTACGCGAAGTAACTTCAGCTATCTATCAAAAGAAGTCCCGTCAAAATCGGTTTAGCCAATCTGGAGATTAGCCTGAACAAATTGACAAAAAAATTGAAAGTAATTTTTTTTAATTAAAAGCTATTTGAATGTCGAGACTTATCCATAACATTATTCTTTTGATACCATTTAAATTGTCATTTATTATAATACACCCTGTCCGCCAATTAATTTATTGGTTCATTTATACAGTAACATTTGACATGTTAAATCTCTACTTTGACCCTTTTTACTTATCAGTATAGATAGATAGATGATAGATAGAACGTCCTCTTTGATATCTACAATACAAAACGCCTTTATCTACAGTACAGGCGATCGCGCTCATATAGGCGGTGAGAGCGTAAACACTAGTATTACTAAGCGTATTGAGAAAACGAATATATTGGCGTATTTCGGAGGACATCATTCGACTGAGAGGAGGGCCCTTGTCGTCTATAAGACCTCTTTGATATCTCCTCATGCCGTCCTGCTCTTCTCTATGGGACATATAGAGAGGGAGAGCGAGGTAATCGATACCAGTGATTATCCGCTTACGATTTTCTAAATGGCTCACGTAACTAAAGTATATTTCCACCATATTGAGTCTTACTTACGCGGTTTATGAATAACTCTGCTCAGATCTTAGTTGTGTATAAAAAAAATACCGCATATTAGTAACTGAAAAGCATATTTTTGATCTATTAGTGTTGCTATCAACATCTGGCATAAACAAATATAATTGCAACAAAAAAAGCTATGTCCTGTAAACACATTGATTATAGTTATCGGTTGCATACAAGTTTGAAGCGATGATAGCGCAGCGGTTAGTGCGGGCTGATTTCGCGTTAATCGACGCGGGTTCGATCCCCACCTATCCGACTCTAAAATCGGCCTGAGCTTTCGGTAAAGGAAAACATCGTGAAGAAACCATAGCATGGTGTTAGTGTCTGGGTAACTACCACCCTCAAATTTGAAAACCTGTCACCAAATACGAACAGCTGTGTTCCGACAATAAAACTTGAGAACCTGTACCTAGGTTTAGTGTGTTTACCATTCTGTACCACATCGTCACTTACCATAAGGTGAAATTGTGATCAAAGAAAAAAAATAGTTTTAATTTAGATTTTTTTAGCATAATGTGAATTAAAAATCGATCTTTTTCGGAAAGAATCGATATCCTTAGGATGTTGATGATCAGTGACGTCACGAACTAAAGTAACATGGAGGCTAGCGTTTTCGCGCGGGAATTTACAATTTAAATTACTTTTTGGGGCACTTAACGCCATCTAAAAAAATCTGAAATTATATTATCATCGAAGGATCAAAATAAGGAACAATAACAGCCAAAAAATTCTTAACCGTCTGTTTGTGCCAACTGATAAAAAGATTGATCAGCCTTGTTTTACACAATAGAATGGCTACTCCCAGAATGTTCCTTAATATGACAGAAAGAGACTGCATGATACGTTTAAATGATATTATCTATGTGATAAAAAGAGACAAGAAATTTTTTTTTGTCCTTGTCGCTGTGGCCGGTTCTTATTTCTTGGTGAACTTGACGGTTATCTAAACAAACTTGTACCGTTTAGTGTTATCTTAGTCTTTTTTTCCCTAGGATTAACTATTAGCAAGAAGGGGCTTGTGCCCAATAGTGGGACATAGTTGTGGGAAGAAGGATACTAGGAGATAAATTGTCTCTTATCATTTCAGAGTAATAACGAATCGGAAACAACAAGACTATATATTCCACGGCATAAGTTGGCAATTCATATGCCTAATAGGTTAGTATAGTTTTAGCCTATAGTATATATCAAATTGTATGTTTTTTTTTATCCTGTATAGACTCAGTGATTTGACCACAATCTCACTTGATTTTAAGTGACGATGCGGTTCGGTGTGATAAACACTAAGCATAGTATATCATTTACTGACTACCACTCTCTAGTTTGATCATTTATCTATTTCACGATGTTTTTCTAATATGTTAAATTATTTGAGGAACTTTGAGGTTTTTCTTATTAGGGCCATTGTGAGTGGGGCTTATGCTTGGGGTTTTAGTGTGTGATCGAATTAGGAATGAGGGAGGTCCGCAGAAGAACCAATGTAACCGATATTACCTGGAGAATTGCTAAACTTAAGTGGCAGGGGACTGGGCGCATTGCCTGCAGAACCGATGCCCGATGGGGGCAACGGGTTCTCTAATGACAACCAACAAGTAGCCCTCCCACCAACGACCTAATGAAGGTCGCGGAAGTCGTGGAGTTCTTTGGAGGAGAACTATGTCCAGCAGTGGACGTCTTTCGGTTGAATGGATGGAAGTTTATTTGGATTAGAACTTAGGTCAGTAGGCGCGATATCCGAACATGCCTCCACTGAGCCATCATTGTTTTCGAATTTTCTTAAGAATGTGCCGTGTCTTAAGAGGATAGGCGGTCGGCAAAAAAATTGAAGGTGTTTCCTAAATAGAGTTATAAAACTCGAAAGAAATGATTACAGCTGAAGCTGATTATACTGTATGTAAAATAAAGGAAATATTCCTATTCCCCTGTTTCCTCCTGCTCCATAACTGGGTCGATTTTATTTTTTCCCTTTCTTACTTAATTTAATAAGAAAGACTTTGGCTTTATGTTTTTATTCGACAATTTTGTGTAACGGACGCCTAAAAAAGCCTATATAGATATAATGTATAGAAATGTTTTTATATGGAATAAACGTCACCCGCATGCCCTCTTATTAATTATATATTTGATAGTGTTTTTTAAATAGTATTACAATAAACCTAAAAAAAAATGTGGATAATATAGTAATAGGGTATTTGACTGGTGCTTAATTTATTTAAAACAATTGATTAATTATATATAGTATAAACTAGCTGGTGCCCGCGGCTCCGCCCGCTTTTATATATTCTTCAAAGCGTACCTAAAAAATAAATGAATGAAGAAAAATGAGAGTATTTTGTTTTTATTAGACGAAAAAATTTACGTAACAGTAAATAGTCAATGAAATCCAAAAATAAATAGCCTATAACCATCTCGAATGGTAGTAGTTCCATCCCGATATGTTCAGTAGTTTTGAGGTGATGGGGCGTCAAAGTAACCCCATTTTCCTTATATAAAAATAGATAGATAGATAAATATGGTACCTATACCTATTCACCTTATAAAATTCGAAACAATTAAAAAAATTGTCCGCTAAACGAATGTTAATGTATAATTTGTACGAAATACTATATAACGTCATATTGCAGTATTCTTATAAATTCCTTATTCTACATCAAATTTTAATGTCGTGTTCATTAATCATACGACTGTGATCATGTTATGTGATTTATGGTCCGTTTTGATGAGACCAATTATCAATCAACATCTCAATTGAAACGGTATATAAACGTGTTAAGAGGACATGCGGTAGGAAAAGTAGGTAGTTCAGAAATCTATTGCTATCGCGTTGCGCCCCAAAAGAAGCGAAAGGGACAACTGCAGTGCAAGCTGATTTTACCGTATGCAAAATAGACGAAAACTGAACCGATTTTTAATTTTCTTTCGGTTACAGAAAAATGTTTTTTTTTTTTTTTTTTTAAATTTGATCCATCAAATTTATTCAAGGAACGTCTGAAAATGACGGTCAAAATCGAGCATTTTTCATGTTTAATGCTTCCTAATTTCTGCAATAACTAATTTATAGCAAAAAATTAACGTACCGGCATAGCGGTGGTGCATATATATTATTTGGTATAAAAATATTTACCATAATGCTATATTATCCAGGGAAGAAACAGGGGACTACGTTTGTATGGAAAAAATTTCACTAGGATATCCTCTTAACATAATATTGTAACGTTCCTTTTTAGACAAGCCGATTACATACTCCGTGCTAGAGAAATGCTCTGGGATACATTCCAGTACTACATCAATAGAGATCTGAAAGATGTCGACTATGACGTCATAGGCAATATATCCAGGTTCAAAGTTAGACTCGTAAAAGCTGTAAGCAGGATTCTAGTCGAGGGTGAAAGAGAGCATATACAAGGGAAGACTATAGTGGAAGATATTCAAGATTATGAGGATACTGATTGTAAATAAAGTAATAATAAACCAATTTTGTTTTATTTTTATCCATTGGCAATACCGTTTTTATATAATTATTGTAGGGACAGGTCAGGGTGCAGTAATTACACGTATATCGATCTATTTGAAACGTATATTTAGCCATATATCATAAAACTCTATATGCTAACCGTGCCACGTCTCGATAATGACTGCCTTAAATACCCGATGGGCGACTAATTTATATTGTAACGCATGCAATACCTGTTAATAATATTCTTAACAAACAAAATATGTACAAAATATGTAGATATTCTAAAATACGTCTTTAAAAATATAGATAATTCTTACATTGATTATTAATTAATTCTTACATTGCTTATCGATTAAATCCAGAATTAACTCCACTTCCGTTTATCTATTTTCCGGTTCCGGTTCAGAAATGTATACGTAAATTCTATTACAGTTTCATACTACTTATTATGTATATAAACAAAGTATACGAATAATTATCCTAACAGCTCGGCCATCCTGTTTTAAAGCGAGTCCCTTCGCTTTTGAAAGAAAAGTATGTACATTTTGTGAATTCACATAATTTAACAATAATAAACATGAGCTGTTAAAAAAAAAGAGATTAATTAAATAAAACATCTGTTTAGTACAACAACTTTAAGAGTTTTCACTAGAATGATCGTTTTCGGATGAATCAGACTCTAGGTCTCTGAAAGTCAACCAAGGCTGAATTTTGTCTAAAGCAAAAGGAGTGTCTCTGATGAGGAATCGATCATGTGGCAGAATTTATTTATGCGATGACCTTGAGATTTCACATTTCATTTCGTTCTACTCTTATTAAATCACCCACCTCATAATGCGTCGTAAATCACCCACCTCATAATGAGTCCTAGATTTCCTATTGTAGAATAGTGCAGTCTCTTACCTGTTGCTGTCTTATCTTTTCTCCTGCATCTCTACGTACCTCATCTAATACTTCTATCGATGCCCTATTAAGGGTCTTGTTAATAATGTCGCTCAACTTACCTTTTGCTCTACTGATTATATTAAAACCGAATATAGCTCTGGTTGTTTTGTATATTGTAGTATTCATGCCAACCTGTATGTGTCTGTGATGCAATTATCCCAAAATCTATCGTTTTTACCATGGTTAGAGGTAGATAAGGCATCTAATATAGTTTGAACCTTTCCACTTGACCATTAGCTCTTGGTGTAGAAACGGCGGTCTGAATGTGCTTTATGCCATAGAATTTGATAAACTCTGTTGGTACTCCAAAGTAACTTATTTTATGGAGACGTATTTAGTAAAACCGTCTACTATTATTAATATGTAACAATTCCCTTTCTTACTTTACAAAGGGCCCCACATGGTTAGTATGAATAGTACGGAAAAGGTATAGAGCCACCTTCTGAATTTGATGTAGTTCACCTTGTTTAAGGCAGGCGCTTTATGGTGAGCACACTCCAAGCAAGAGGAAACATATTTTCGTATGAACCAGCTCATTTTTGTAAACCAGAAGTGCTTTTTAATTCGATGTAAAAAGTCTTTTCATCCCCCAATGACCAATTTCATAACAGAATTTAATAATATTTATTTTATTTTTGATTTCATCATCGCCGGACTGTATAGTGGAAATCCAGTTCTGATCTGTCAGCTATGAAATATACTCTGAAATGATTCAAGGAATTAATAACGGCTAGAGTTTCGAGTTCGTACGAGTTCATCTTCCTTTCGTTTATGTTCGTTTTGCAACTGAAATAAGATACTGGTCGCAATTTCCCACTCATTTCGTTGTAGTAATATACCTGCTAAGCCTTCTTTGCACGCGTCTGTATGTAATTCAGTTTCTGCTTTAGGATCATAAAGAAGGGCAAGTATCGGTCGACTCATCAGTAATAACTTGTTCCAGGCCCATCCCTTATTTTCTTAAGTAAGTCTGATAATGGAGCAGTTAGTATTGCATATCCTACAACAAATAGTCGAAAGAATCCCAGAAAGGCCTAAGAACTGTCTAATTTCATGTTAATTGGAAGGTCGCGGGCACATTGAGACAGCTTCAATTTTTCTATTTCCGGGCTTATTACCATCCGCGCTCACGTCAAATGTGGCATTTACTTAATTTTAAAGTCAATCCACCCTTCCTAAGTAATTGTAGTACTTCAAAAGTTTCATTCCATAGTTGAAATTTTTGGATGGAATGAGTACATAATAGAGTATTTTATTAATTGTACACTGAAAAACGGACGGGGCATTTACTAATCCAAAAGGCATGTGATTGTATTCATATTGCCGATCTGGTGTCACAAAAGTTCGCCCGAGATTCTTCAGTAATGGGGATTTGGTAATAACCAGACGCTAGGCCGAGGAATGTAAACAAAGTTTCCTGCAAGTAAATCTAGTTTATCTTCCACTCGTGGTATCGGGTAGTGATCTTTCTTTGTTTTTCGGTTGAGAGCTTAATAGGTAAAGACTCTTTGGAGACATTTAATATTATGATTGCGCCGCGTCCATGTTTGATCTCGTACTGTCCAGGAAGGAGGTAATATTCTTTAACTTCAGGACCTCTTAATAATCCGTGTCTTCAGAGCTTACTAGACACTTTTTTTGGCGGTATCCTTTTAAACTTTATTTCATCAGGAGTTTTGATAATCAAAATATCAGGTTTTCCTGTGAACGAATGGCCTAACAACACAGAATATACCAGGACATCAATAGTTTCTATTAGCCCTTTGACTTAGAGCCCTTTGACTTCAACTGATGCCGAAACAACACTTATAGGATATATTGTGTATGCCGGTATTTTTAGCAGTTACCCGAGATACTTGTCTTTGTTACGAACCAATGTCTGAACTTTTGTTCCTATCAGCTTCGTTTAAGTTTTTATTTTTGAAACAATTAGCTGCTTGATGACCTAGTCGTTCGCAAGTAGAACACCTTAAAAGAGGCTTATCGCATTTAAAACTTGGGTGACCAATCTCATTACAATTAAAGCATCTAATACCAGATTTACTCATATTAACACCGGATCTCGAAGGACCAGGGCTAATTGAAAATTCACTAACCCTCCTGTCATAGGGCTGCCTCATCATGAACTGGTGTTCTTTGCTGTGAGTAGGTTTAACAGTCCTGAAATACTTTAATACCTGTTCTGGTTCACTGAATTGGGCTGCCTGAGCACCGACCTTTACTGCGCGATCCTCTACTCCATGTAGAAGGCAATCTACCGACTGCCGGCCAACAATCTTACATCTATTTAGTAAATTCACCTTCGCATAATAGTAATGCTCCAGAGAATCTCCATATCTTACTTTTATTCCTAACATTTCAGTTAACAGCTCAGCATAATCTTCTCGGCACGGAAAGGATTCAATAAGTTTCCTTTTCCATTCCGGCCAAGTATGTAATATCGAAGTTAGACCCTGATACCATGTTTTAGCTACACCAGTCAATTTAGGTAGTGAGTAATGTATAATTTGTTTTTCTTCCCAGCCGTAAATTTCTGCGCATTCTTCAACTTTATTTATCCACGTTAATATAGTCTGATCTTTAAGTAAAGGGTCGAACTCTGGTATTACATTGGTATTAAAAGTCATTGTAGATTTTTCCGACCCCTTAACTTTTTCTAAAATTGTGAGAAATTTTTCCATTAATTCACTGCTAGATTCTAGTTTCCTTGATCGTATCTTTTTCCCTGCAGGTGAACCATCCGAGGATTCTGATGTACTACTATAGTAGCGACGCCTCCTTACACGTGATGGTTGTTTAGTTCGAACCTCGTTATTTTCTTTTCTTGTATCCAAGTCCTTATCATTAAGATTCGGGATATTCGCATTTGAGTGCAGGTGATCTTGCACAAACTGTTGGCTCGAGTGTTGTCCATTTTCATCCGATCCAGAATATCTCGTTTCATTTCTTCTGGTCCCTGTTCCAGAAGATCCTCCCTCCAATAGATGTGCCAGTCCTTCCCCTCGACTGGTCACATCAGAGTACTTACACCCTTGTCCTCGGGCTACGGTCCTATTAAATCCTTTTGTCAATGCGTGTGCCAGCCCTTCACCTCGACTGGTCACAACGCCATCACTCATTTCCATTCCATTATCAGACGTATGTGCCAGCCCTTCACATCGACTGGTCACAACGCCATCACTCATTTTCATTCCATTAGTTCCATCAGACGTATGTGCCAGCCCTTCACATCGACTGGTCACAACGCCATTACTCCTTTCCATTCCATTAGTTCTATCCGATATATGTGCCAGCCCTTCACCTCGACTGGACACATCATCGGTGAACCTCAACCCTTTTTCCCGGGTTCTCACTCTATCCATTCCATTCTTTGGAGAGTGTGCCAGCCCTTCCCCTCGACTGGTCACACTACCAGCATTTTGCAACCTTTGATATCGGCCACTATCATCATCGTCCATCATAATTTATCCTGAAACTTCCAATCACTAGCTTATTATCTGTGGATTATTTAAATGTAACTAAAGATGTCATTTGCCAAGTAACACCTTTTTTTAATAAAAAAAAAAAAAAAAAAGTATAATTTTCTTCATGAATTCCATGATTGGTTATAGTCTCATAACCCCTTGAGCACAAACCTGGTGCTTAGGCCAGGTTTCCATTGTCCATTTCCATTGTTACATTTCCTATTGTCTCATTTTTATGTGTACGCGATATAAAAAGTATCAAAATCAATTTAGATGGCGTAAATTTAAAATTCACATCATATTTGATACGGTACTTACGTTTTCCGAGCTATGAGCGTGTTAAGAAACCGTAAAGTTTCCTTCTTTATCCCACTTCTGAACTGTAGGGACAGGTCAGGGTGCAGTAATTACACGTATATCGATCTATTTGAAACGTATATTTAGCCATATATCATAAAACTCTATATGCTAACCGTGCCACGTCTCGATAATGACTGCCTTAAATACCCGATGGGCGACTAATTTATATTGTAACGCATGCAATACCTGTTAATAATATTCTTAACAAACAAAATATGTAGACATTCTAAAATACGTCTTTAAAAATATAGATAATTCTTACATTGATTATTAATTAATTCTTACATTGCTTATCGATTAAATCCAGAATTAACTCCACTTCCGTTTATCTATTTTCCGGTTCCGGTTCAGAAATGTATACGTAAATTCTATTACAGTTTCATACTACTTATTATGTATATAAACAAAGTATACGAATAATTATCCTAACATTATTCATAATCAAAACATACGATAGGCTGTGTAAGTATAAATTTTATTATTTATCTCCGAGCGCAAGCATTTAAGCGCCATCTTATACTTAGACTGTAGCATGTTGACGGCCAACGTCATAGTAGTGGTAACATGAATCTATAAGTTTTTCCGTTACCGAGACTCTCAACGCTGCTAAAAAAGATTTCAAAAACCCAGTGTTAAATGTTTAGGTGTTGTAGGTAAAGTAATATATTGATGTTAATTTTATTTAGTTAGTATTTCAAGTAGGTAGATCCAACTTCGAGAAAGAGCTTAATCGTCGAATCCAACTAGGTTGGGCCGTGTTCAGGAAGTTCGCAAAATCTCGTCCGAGATACCGCAGTGTCTCAAAATGAAAGTCTTCGACCAGTGTGTGTTGCCAGTGATCACATACGGCACCGAAACGTGGTAGCTCACAATGGGCTTAATAAGGAAGCTCAAAGTTGTGGAGAGGGCTATGCTTGGAGTTACACTGCGTGATCGAATCAGGAATGAAGAGATCCGTAGAAGAACCAAAGTGACCAACATTGCCCGAAGAATTGCTAAACTTAAGTGGCAGTAAGCTGGGCACATTGCCTGCAGAAACGATACCCAATGGCGCCAAAGGGTTCTCGAATTGGTAACACGCACCGGATGACGTAGCGTGGGTAGACCCCCACAATATGGACCGACGACCTGGTGAAGGTCGCGGTAATGCGCTGGATGCAGGTGGCGCAAGACCGGTCAACGTGGAGATTTTTGGGGGAGACCTATGTCCAGCAGAAGACGTCTTTCGGTTGAATAGAGAGAGAATTTTACTCAACAAAATCATGTCTATTATTTTCTCAAAAAAAAAAAAAATAACTCCCAGGAAAAAGCTTCAGCTGACTATAAATAATTTCCACATCCGTAACGAATTCGTTAAGAATAAACCGAACGCCACAGATGTAACAAAAGTTACGTCCTCATTATTTTGGAAAGATTCTGTATAAATACTACCATTAGTAACTTTTTTATTCTCTCCGTTCCCCAACTGGGGAGGCTCTTGACGCCGCTACCAGCGCGATACAGTGACCCTGAACATGCACCAAGCATTGCACGTACAACACTGAATACACACTCCTGCAAATTACACGCAGGTACATAGGTCCTGTAAGGAACCTTTTTTATTATTAATGAATAAAAAATGTAGGGCTTAACTAGGATCAAATTCCGCGGGAATTTTGAAATACAGGTAGCGGCCAAACCGAGGTGGAACCCTTGTGCTAGTTACCTTTTGCGGCGAGTGCCTTCAGCACTTCGCCCACAAACATACGGTGAAAGCTGTTAAGGCGCTTCCGGCATTAGCTAGGTTTAAAATTAAAAAAAATATTCATATTCGGGCATCTCTAGGCATGAATCATATACAATAAATCCTAAAAAAAAAGTACAAGTGAGTAAAAACTGTGTTTCCCGATGGATCCATCACAATTTAACTGAGACTCAAAAAACACCGCGTCACAGTGCCATACTTATAACAGAATGACGTCAAATTGCCCGTGGGAAATAGTGAAAGATGACGAAACATGGATTTACTACAGCAACGATCTCAAAGCAAAGCAGCGTACGAATGTATGAGTCATAGTAATTTTTTCTTATTCATTCCGGAAATTTTTAGTGCGATCCAAATAATAATGATACATATAATAACATAACATATAATAAGAATGAACAAATAATAATGAACCCCTTTAATAATTTATATTATTCACTTCATTATATCTCGTATATTTGTTTACGGATGAGGTCATGTTTTGTCCAATTAATTAGTTCTATATTATCGGTATGACTAATTCCACATATTATTTAACAGTATATCTGGACGAGCTGGCTCAGCTAACAAGTGTAGGAATAGTACTATTAAATGACGTACGCCAGTTCAATACACCCATAGACACACTGTAATTTAGTCATCACACTTAACGATGTGGATGGATCATAGCTATCGAGGTTCATTTCTGTGCTTTGTTTCGGGCTTATTATACATGCATGCATGGTTAGAGGAACTACTTACTTGCAATCTGTATTAGACATATCTAGTTATAGAAACTGACCCGACTAGAACTAAGGCAGAAATTACACGGGACGCGTTTTATCAATTAAATTCCATCATTTAGGAATGCTCGCTGGAAAAAAAGTTCGCCGGCCACATTAGACGCGTAATCATAAGTCACGAGTAATATTTCGTTGAGAATAAACGTCTTCGCTATTTATTTCAGAAATTTCCATGGCATTTATTAAAAATACTAGCTATGTCCCCGCGGCTGCGCCCGCGTCTGATATGTTCTTCACTGCATTTTATTTGTTTAATACGGAACCCTAATTTTTGTTTAGTACTAAGATAAAGTAAAAATATTTCTCATAAATTTAAGCACTTACCCTTGACACTGTGCATTTAATTGGATTCTATTCAACTTTTTATTAATTTAATGTTTTTTATGAGGAACCCTAATATTTTTCGACAATTAAAAGTACCCTAAGTTACCAGGAGTAACTTCAGCTATCTACCAAAAAAGTCCCGTCAAAATCCGTCCAGCCTTTTTGGAGATTACTCGGAGCAAACAGACAGACAAAAATTTTTTTAATTGCATTTTTGTTATAGGTATCGTTTATTTACTAAAAAAAAATAATTATTTTGACATTACAGACACTTGAACTTTATTTATTAGTATAGAATTTAAGACTAAATCTACACTTACTTATATTGAATGTTTCCTAAGTTTTTTACATATTTAAGGAAGAATTTTAAAGTACTTTATTTAAAATTTCGAGTTTACATACTATTAGACCCAAGAGCCCACGGCAACCAGACTATCATTATTTTATAAAGGCTGAAAGTTTATCTATGTATTTCTCCAATACAGGTAACAAAGTTCCCAGACTATGTAACTTGAGTAGTGGTGCCTGTGTCAGATAACAGGTATGAAAGGTGTAAAAAATTACACCTTAAATTCGTTATAATATAAAGCTCAGTTTTTATACAAAAATTAATTCGGAATAATATTAGAAATCACGCAGTTCATTACTAGATACTTAGTATGGTTGCTGCCCCCTGCCAGACACCCTTAAACTATACAATCAATTGTGATTATTCTTTCATTATAGTATTAAGGTTGATTTTTATATATGTTACTTAGGGAACTATCAATAAATGTTTTCTCAGTAGGCAGACACCTTCGACAGTTCCTACGTTTTGCCAGACACTTTAAAAACCTCCCGTAAGTGTGAGCGCGAGGAATATACATACATATATGCAAGCGGGTTCGAGTGAAGTAGTTCGTTCTGTAACTCTATATTTATCTACAAAATATTTCAAACAATTATAGTGGTCATATGTAGAATTTATTACATAATAATTATTATTAAACTAAATAATCATGTTTCACAAACATCTGAGTCATAGCATGTTGTGATTTAATTTACAAATATAGTTTATTTCACATTAATTGAACATGTAATTTTTTTTGTGTAAAATATTATGACATAATAATTATAATAAGAGAATAATTAATAGGTAATTTATCTTTTAAATGTTCGTTATACTGGCCGCGGAAAATTTTGTTAACGGTTGCGTCATTGTGCTACGTTATCACCGAGTTATTGCGGGATATTTTATACCAGTAGTTGTCAAAGTGTGGCCCTTGGCCGGGATTTATGCGGCCCACCACGTAGCAAACAATTTTGGTAGACAATGACTTAAAGCGTAGTTTATATACTATACTAGCTTACTAGCTGTGTGCTCGCGTCTGTGCCCGTGTTTCATATATTTAATACTGCGTAAAATTGTTTTTTTTATACGAGACTTTAATTATTTTCCAATTTTTTTTGCTACTAATATTAAGCAAAGATATTTCTCACAAATTCAAATATGTGCCAGTAAAACTGTATTGAATCGGATTGTATCCAAATTTTAATGGATTTATGTTTTTTTTACGCGGATCTCTAACCATTTTGGAAAAAATGAAGCAGCCTAAGTTACGCGGAGTAACTTCAGCTATTTAACAATAAAATTCAGTCTAAATCGGTCATTATACATATACGTTCCGAAACAGTCTGCTCTTCAAGCCCGCACACTCACCGGGTCCCCCTCAGGCGGCGACCCAAGATGTGTCTCGTTCCCCAACTGGGGAGGCTCTTGACGTCGCCGCCAGCGCGATACAGTGACACTGCCCATGCATTGAGCATTACACGCACAACACTGCATACACACTCCTGCACATAACACGCAGGTACATAGGTCCTGTAAGGAACCTTTTTTTTATGTTATAAAAAAATGTAGGGAATAGCTAGGTTCAAACTCACGAGAGAGTTTTTTTACACTCAGGTGACGGCCAAGCCGAGGTTCGTACCACTTTAACTGTTTAAGGTAAACAGTATTTGGCCTCACGAAGGAATTTCGTGAGGTCACGGAAGGTGTCATTGGTCTGGACTTTTACCATTATACCATCGCGAACGCTCTTCGCGGTGGTAAAATGGATCTTGCGGCTCGCTAACGCCGCAGAGATTTTGGTCCAGGACGCCTTGTCCTTGATCGTGACGGAAGGAGGCGGGCGAACCTTCCTAGGCTGAGCCTGGGAAGAGTTGACCGCGGGTTTGGGAACTCTCAGCGCCGCTTCTGACACCGGAGTGGGCTGTTTAGCCGAATCCTCAGCAGCGAGGATCTTGGGACTTGAGAGTGGTGGTGAAAGCGGTGAGGAAGCCGTCGCCTTCCTCTTGGTTTTCCGCTTTGCAGTGACAATGCCGTCACTGCCTAGCGGCGGGTACTCCAGCTCCATGTTTTTCGAGTCTGACCCGGGCAGCTGGGTGGAGGAGGTGGCGAACTTCGGCATCAGGCTAGGACGCCTGTCAGCCGTGTTTTGGAGAGACAAGGGGGAAAGCTATTCCCCGTGGTAACATTGATAATGTCCGCTGAACGCGGACGGTACGGTGAGCGCGAGCGGGATCGGGAACGCGACCTAGACCTACAATCGGAGAAGGAAGAGTCCCTTCCCGAGTGAGACGCGAGTGGATAACGCGCGCGAGAACGCTCCGGGGCGGGCCCGGTGGGTTCGCCGCAGGGGGCGACGCGGTGGCATGCCTAGCAATCCCGTATCGCCCCCATCCCAAATGCGGCGGACGGCCCCGGGAGGTTTTAGTGGGTATTTCCAGGTGCTTCACGCCCGAGTGAGTCCCACACTGGTGCGGAGACTTCACTCCGCACCCCCTTACCCATTGCATTGGAGAACTTCGGTCTCACTAATGCAATGGGTAAGGGTAGTGCGTAAAAGCATTTCCCCCCGACAAAAAAAAAGGGGGTCAACTGTCCCTGGTGTTGCTGGATGATGTCCGAAAGATATTTGAGAGGGTGATATCTTCCCGCATCGTCCAGCACATGAGGAACGTGGGGCCGAACTTTGCGGACGCGCAGTTCGGGTTCCGGACGGGACGCTCGTCGGTGGACGCCCTGATGAGGTTGAAGAGGTGGTCGATGGAGGCCACCTCTCAAGGAGATAGGTTGTTGGCGGTGTCGCTCGATATTGCCAACGCCTTCAACAGCCTCCCGCACTCCTTGATAGTGGAGGGGCTCCGGTTCTTTGGAGTGCCCCACTATCTGAGGAGGCTGTTGGAGGACTATCTCCAGCAAAGGGAGGTAACCTTCATTGACGGTCAAGGCGTCACCGTCGAGCGTCCGGCGGGCTGCGGGGTTCCGCAGGCGTCAGTGCTAGGACCGCTCTTGCGGAACGTGGGCTATGACTGGGTCGTCCGGGGCGCATTTCCGAGTGGGGTGCGCCTAATCTGTTACACGGACGATACCCTTGTCGGGGGGAGGTGGGAGGAGGTGGAGCACTTGGCCACGATGAGAGTGGCCCTTGTGGTCAAGCGCATAGGGATGCTCGGGCTCAGGGTTGCGGCCGAAAAGACCGAGGCCCTGGTGTTCCATGAGCCTCGGCGTGGGCCGCCCCCTGGGGCGAGCATCTCTGTGGGGGGCACCAGATCCGGGTGAAGGCCCAGATAAAGTACCTGTTTTTTTTTGACGGGGGGAAATGCATTTACGCACTACCCTTACCTATTGCATTAGTGAGACCGGAGTTGCCCAATGCAATAGGTAAGAGGGCACGGAGGGACGAACTCCGTGCCAGTCTGGGACCCACCAGGGCGCGATGCGCCCGAAAATACCCTCTCTCTTTGCCTGCCACTGCTCTGTCCCACTCTTCGTTTTTCCTTTTTATCGGGGGCAGGGAGTATACCCTTTTTTTTTTTTTTTGACGGGGGGAAATGCATTTACGCACTACCCTTATCTATTGTATTTGTGGGATCAAAGTCCCTCAAATACAATAGATAAGGGGGCACGGAGTGATGAGCTCCGTGCCAGTGTGGGACTCATCCGGGCGTGAGGCGCTCCGGAAATACCCACTAAAACCCCCCGGAGCCGTCCGCTGCATTTGAGATGGGGGCGACACGGGGTGGCTTTCGCAAGCACCGCGTCGCCCCCTGCAGCGAACCCACCAGGCCCGTCAGTGCAATGGCCCGATGGGGCAGGGAGTATACCCTTTTTTTTTTTTTTTTTTTTTGACGGGGGGAAATGCATTTACGCACTACCCTTATCTATTGTACTTAGGGGATCTCAGTCCCCCAGTACACTAGATAAGGGGCACGGAGTGACGAGCTCCGTGCAGTGTGGGACTCACCCGGGCGAGAGTCGCCCGGAAATACCCACTAAAACCCCCCGGGGCCGTCCGCTGCATTTGGGATGGGGGCGACACGGGGTGGCTTTCGCAAGCACCGCGTCGCCCCCTGCAGCGAACCCGCCGGGCCTCGTCGTGCAATGGCCCAGTGGGGATGGGGGAGTGTACGCACTTCTCAACCCCACCTCTTCGCCCGCCTCCCAAAGGAGGCATGACCAAGTAAGGTTAACCAGCCGGGGAGGCAGAAAAGCTGCCCCCCCATAGAAAAGAAATATTGGGACAGTTCAGTGGCGGGTAAAGAGAAAGGGGAAGAAGCCCGCCACTGAAGAAGACCCCGGGTCCCTCTCCTTCTCTCATCTTGTCTCCGACGACAAGACGTAGAGAGGAGAGGGATACCCAGGAAGAAGAGAAAGGGAAAACAAGAAGAAGAAAGACAAACAACACAAACACACACACAACAACACACAAAAACGGACACTCGTCCACCAACCGCCAGGGGGCCCCTACAAACGCAGGAACCCCCTGACATAACGTGCCCACCGCCCCCTCGGCCTCCTCCTTCGGCGAGGATGCGCCCCCGGGTCATCCTCTCTGACCCTTTCGTCCGCCTCCTTCTGCATTAGGACGTTTTCGCAGAAGGAGGCGACGACCCTCCAGGCCTCCTCGCTGCCGACCATGGATCTGACGACGGTCGGCAGCGAGAGGTCCTCCCCCACCACCGCCACCACTTCGCGACGCGGCTCTTACCACGCGGCGCACTCCGCGAGGGTATGGTGCGCCGTGTCCTCCGCCGCGTCGCAGTGGTGGCACCTTGGCAACGGCTCCCTCCTGGCTATCCTGTGCAGGTACCATCCGAAACAACCATGTCCGGACAGCACCTGCACAAGCCTGAACGTGAGGGAGCCGTGCCCCCTCCTCACCCACTCCCGGAGGACCGGACGGATGGCGTCTATGGTTGGTCGCCCATAGCGCGCATCCGCCAGGTCCTCCTCCCACCTCACAAATTGCTCCTCCCTAAGTTCAGCCCTCAAACTCCTAATTTCCCCCGGATGTAAGCGGAGCCCACCACCATCCCTCCTCGCTGCCATGCGCCGGTACACGGCAGCGAGCACCTCCGCTTCTCGCTCCCACGGCAGGGAGCCGGCGAGCACGCAGGCCGCCGCTACGGACACCGTGCGGTATCCGCGTATCGCCCTCAGCTCGACCGTGCGCTGCACAGACTGCAGCACACGGACGTTACGGGAGCTGAGGGCGTCCGCCCACACGGGTGCCCCGTAGACGGCCATGCTCCGCACGACCCCTGCGTGGAGCCGGCGGCACCTCTGGCCAGGCCCCCCCACGTTCGGGAGGAGCCGCCCCAGTGCCGCCGCGGCACCGGCGATGCGCGGTCCAAGTCCCTTAAAGTGGAACTCGAACTGCCATCTTCCGTCCAGGATAAGGCCCAGGTACCTCATCTGGGCCTTAACCCGGATCCGGTGCCCCCCCACCGAGATGCTCGCCCCAGGGGGCGGCCCATGCCGAGGCCCATGGAACAGCAGGGCCTCGGTCTTCTCGGCCGCAACCCTGAGCCCGAGCATCTCGATGCGCTTGACCACCAGGGCGACTCCCATCGTGGCCAAGCGCGCCACCTCCTCCCACCTCCCCCCCCGGGCTACGACAAGGGTATCGTCCGCGTAGCAGATTAGGCGCACCCCACTCGGAAGTGCGCCTCGGACGACCCAGTCGTAGCCCACGTTCCACAGGAGCGGTCCGAGCACCGACCCCTGTGGAACACCGCAGCCCGCCGGACGATCGACAACGACGCCTTGATTGTCCACGTAGGACACCTCCCTCCCTCGGAGATAGTCCTCCAACAGCCTCCTCAGATAGTGGGGCACTCCAAAGAACCGGAGCGCCTCCACTATCACTGAGTGCGGGAGGCTGTTGAAGGCGTTGGCGATATCGAGTGACACCGCCAACAGCCTATCTAGGGAGTATACCCTGCCCCCCGGACGGTTGACCACTTAGGTCGTACTTCTCTTTGAGAAGTGGGCGAAGAGGTGGGTGGGGGATTCTCCCACCCATCCCCAACGAGCTAAGTATGGACGTAGCCCTGTTGGGTCTGCCGCAAGGGACGACGCGGTGCTTGCGAAAGCTATCCCGTATCGTCCCCATCCCAAATGCGGCGGACGGCCCCGGGGGTTTTAGTGGTTATTTACGGACGCTTCACGTCCGGGCGAGTCCCACACTGGTGCGGAGACGTCCCTCCGCACCTCCTTACTTATTGCATTGGGGGACTTCGGTCTCACTAATGCAATGGGTAAGGGTAGTGCGTAAATGCATTTCTCTCCGACAAAACAAAAAAAGGTGCGGTCACAGCCAAAAAAACTTTTTGGGTTCAAGTTCAGGTATCTGACAGAAAAGGTCGCGCGGAAATTAGCCAGAAAAAATCGTTTTTATTTATTTGTATAGATTAGTTACGAAGTTGCCATGCAATAAATATACGTCCTTAGAACACCGAGCTATCAAAATCAAAATTTATTTATTCAATTTAGGCCCTAAGAAGGCGCTTATGAACGTCTAAAACACTACCACCGGTTCGGAAAACAACCCAGTCGAGAAGAGGCGGCAAGAAACTCGATCTGGTTCTTTTTTTTATATAAATATCATTTTTTTTGTCATATTTAAAACTATACAACTCGTAGTCTTAATAATGTTAGTGGAAGCACAGAGATGTGGGTTAATTCCAGACATCACTATCGTTCACGTAATGATCCACCCTGTAATAACCTTTTGAGATTAAAACTTGCTTGACATAATACTTGAACTTATTGTCAGGTAAATCGGTAATGTTACTTGGGATCTTATTGTAAAACCGAATACTATTACCTATAAAGCTTTTATTACACTTACTTAACCTAAAGCGTGGGACGGCCAACTTGTCTTTACTTCTAATATTAAAATTATGACGATCATTCACTAGATCTAGCTTGTGTAAATTTTTACGAATATGCATTAAGTTATCGAAGATGTATTGGGAGGGCAAAGTTAAGATATCATATTCTTATCTGTCGCCTAGGTAAACCACAGACAACTTAGTTTAATGTTTATTCCAATTCGCATACGAAATGTTACTTGCTATTATCTAACAATAAAAATTCTGTTAAATATTTCACAAATGGAATTTCTATCGCATCACAAATCCAAAACAGTCACAAAGGGGGAAAACTTATGTACCTACTACATGTATTATTATTATACTAATAAAAACCAAAGCCAGTCGAGTTTCCATTCATTGATGCAATGGTAGTTTTGCAACATTCAATTTTATTGTGCAAATGAATAAAAGCAAATAAATTCCACAAGAATAATATGGGTATTTCATTTTTAAATTCCGTTTTTCATATATAACTATGCTTCGGGTTCTTTATGACTTTTTAGATGGAGGAAGGAAAACTACTTTCTGAATAAAGAATAGGGATGTCGACTGATTATTTTTAGTGTGTCATCAGAAACAAACCAGTTTCTTTTTCTTTTTTTTGGCTGGATCTCAGTCTGAAAAATGTAGCAGTTGTTTTCTTGTATTCATTAAACTTGCATATATAACTCTATATCATGAAATCTCGGTGGAGTTTTGTGTGATATAGTTTGGTTATTGTGTACAAGTTTCTGAGGCTGAGGCATTGAAAGCTCCATAGAAAGTTCGAGCAGGATGAGGTACCGTTTCGCTGGAACTTAGTAACGCTGATACAAGATTGAAATATAGCTTACTCACATGACACTGACACAAATTGTGTGTACACAGTTTACCATTAACTAAGAAGAAGATGCAGTAAAACAGACGATAAATAGAGGTGATCAGTGAAAACAAAATTAAAATCTAATCAGAAATAGGGAACGGGAACGGCCGAGACTGACGTAGTATTACAATTTTTGGAATAATCCCTGATTAGGAGCCGGTCAAGCAGCAGAGGATTGAACCAGGGTACAAACTTCATAGTAGCGCCCCTCTCTCCAGCGTTTGAAATAAATAACTTAAGAAAAAAACTATAATATATATAAAGGTTGGCAATTTTCATGAATGGAACAATAAAAAAGCCCTTTAATAAATTTGTACAAGGCGCTTTATGGAGCAAGATTTTTTTATTTATAATGATAATATATTATGATACGGCACCCCCGAAATTAGCCACCTAGGGCGGGTGCCCCTGTTTGCCGGGGGGCCCCCCCTCAAATCCGAGGCTGCATTATTTGCGTCATACGTAAATATTAATTAGGGGGCGGAGGTTTATGCTTTGCATATTTTTGAAAAAATGGGAGACGGCAGTGTCTGAATCATGATTAAATTTACTTAAGCAGGTTTTATAAATTATATGGCATTGCTTACGTTACCAAGGGGGCTTTGCTAACTATTGCTGATAATTGCTTATTTACGAACATAATATTTGAATGGGTTGTTGGGTTGGGTTATGGGTTAATATTTTTTGTTGTTATTTCTAATTCCAAATATACCAGGTATATATAAATGTTTTGCAAAAAAGTAATGTAATTTTGTTTTATCATCAAATTGTGTCTGTAGTAGTGAAACATTACTTAAGTGTGTTTATTTAAAATTTCGCAATTTTGTACAAAAAAGTGTATCGAACAAGCATCAAAATTTAAGAAGACTATTGTGTATTGTCCATTACAAAGGTAATAGAAAATATGGATTCGAGAAATTATTTAACCGATTCTTTTTAAAAATCATAGATGTATCATGTCCACCTAGTGGTCGAAATTTAACCATAACTTGTGGGAGAAAACTTTAAATACTTGCTTTTTATTGATAAGTAACATTTAAACTTGTAAAAAGCTATTCAGATTGTGGCGCGATTTTGGACTGTCATGATGTAGTACTTATTTTTAATTCATTAACTTGTAGTATAATATAACTCTATATTATATAATTTTGGTGGCGTGTTATGTGATATAGTTTGGTTATTGTGTATACAAGGATACAATTAGTGAAATGTTTCGAAAATAATTACACAGAGCGTGAATTCTGAAATCTCCCAACAATTAATTTGGAACAATTAACAAATGGCCACCACTTGTTGGGCCTTGAAGATGAAGATACAATGATACGAATATTATAAAGTAACTACAGGCTTAAAAGAACTTGAACCCTGGGCCGTCATATAAGTAAAAAAATATTAATAGATACTAAACAAAAAAAGATCATCGATTGACAAATAGTTACAGGTCCATTTACTACTACAACTACAGGTACATTTACAACTATTTTACATTCACCTTTTTACATAGTTATAGATGGTATATATTAAACATAAGTTAACCAAAAAATGTAAAAGAAATAATTGACTAAATAGCATCTATGTATTGTTTTTTTTAATTCTAATTTATAATATTATACTAGGTAGATAGCCAGAATAATTCAGGACATGCCAAAAGTCCTTGGTAAAGAGGATGGTTGAGTATTATATAAAATTACCGTAAAATTTAATTACTTGCATATTTCAAATAATATTATATTATAAATAATGTTTATCATACATACAACAACAATGACAATATTATTTGTACATATTAATGTTATAATAAATTATCTTTATCTTTGGAACAGGAAAACAAAACTTAAATAATGATTGTTAAATGTTGCCACACTTAATAATTATCATTAATTTCAGTTTTTTTTAATGATTATGCTACAAATTGCATTTTGATAGAATCATGTATCATGCATGTAGATAAATCATTACTTTAACTATTACGTACTTAACAATTTTTACTGAAATATATAGAAAGTATGATGTTGGTATTAGATACACAAATACAGATAGATGTATAACAGCTTGTAGCTATTATAGGTACTAACACTACTAACTGTTAATCTATAATAATTATATACAGTTACCTATACAATAATTTAAATTATTTATCTGGCAACTAGATTTGTTATTATGTCATAAAGTCATAATACAATAGTGTAAAAGGGTATATAAATTAGTTATTTACATTTTCCTTGTATTGTACATTGTGACTCGCGTCAGGCGAGTGGTTTACGCCAGAAATATATGACTAGTCAAACCTGTTTTGTGACAACATAATGTGCGATTTGAATCCGTGCCATTTCGACAGCAGTAACCAGTCATCTGTAGAATCACGTCACTGATCAGTCGGATACTTAAGTGAATATTATTAGCTCTTATTACAAAATGTTCTAGAAAAAAGTTTAAATCATTATTACACAAAAACCTATTACAAAAAAGGTGTTAAGTCCAAAGTACAGCGTTTTTTATGAAAGTGTTCAAAATGCGTATATGTATAGTGTTAATCTCGTTTGCTACCTTTGCTCATGGACAGGATGTAAGCAACTCAACGAAACTGCATAATGGATTGACCGAACGAATAGGTAACTTTTCAATAGAACTGTTATATCATACATCGAAAGCTCAGCAGAATGGGCAAAATATGATAATGTCGCCGTTCACAGTATGGACAGCCCTCGCGGTGATATCTGAAGGTGCTTCCGGTAATACTAGATTAGAAATAAACTACGCTTTAAGGATTTTAAAACGAGAAATAAGAATGTCACAAGAAGGGACTTCCGTAACATAGCTCAGTGGTTACAAGTGAAAACAAAAACACCGTGGATCTCGCCCAGATAAATGCTATCTTCGTTGATGAACAACGTTTACCATCACAAGACTTTCAAGATACAGCCAGTACCTATTATGATACTAAAATGATAAATTTGAACTTCAGTGATGGAGCTTTAGCTGCAAATAATTTTAACAGTGCTATCTCTAATGCAACACACAACCGCATACCGAAAATTGTTGATGAAAGTAACTTTAAAGATTCACATATGATTCTGACAAGTGCACTTTACTTTCGTGGTCAATGGACTGTGCCTTTCAATTCATCATCAACAGTTAAATTACCATTTTATGATAGCAATGGAAAAAAAGTTGGTGAAGTAAATATGATGTACAACAGGCATACATATGCATTTTCTAATATAAGAGAACTACAGGCGAGAGTTATTGAATTACCATACGGTAAAGAAAATCGTTTGTCAATGCTGATTATGTTACCAAACCCTGGGGTTTCACTTGAAGATATGTTCTCCAATTTCAAGAAAGTCACATTGGATTCATTTTTCCAAGAATTAAGAAGGTCTAAAGAAGAATTTTCAGATGATGAGGTTGATTGTTTCATTCCAAGATTCAAAATCACCTCTGACCTTGATATAACTGATGTTTTTGAAAAATGCTATGGGTATAAAAGATTTGTTTTAATGAGAGGAGAGCTTTGTTACCATTTATGGCTCGTACACCATTGCATGTGTCTAAAGTTATTCATAAAGCTGAAATCGAAGTCACTGAGGAGGGTACCACAGCAACTGGAATCACTGTTGCGGAATTTAGCAACCGTATTGGAGTGGTGAGGTTTGAAGCAAACAAACCATTCACATTCATGATCGTTGAAAAGGTTACAAATTCAATTGTATTTGGAGGTTTTTATAAAGAGCCATCTTTATATTAACAAAAGAGCTCTCCAAAGAAGTATGCTTTTAAAAAAACCCTTGAATTAGGTTGATGATGTAAAATTCTCTTTAAAAGTAAAAGTCACATTCCATGTCCTGAAGTCACAATTGGTATGATGATTTTGTATAGATTAGTTTCATATTACAAAATTGCATAAAAAATACAATATAGTTCAAATATGGAATAGTTCAAATGGTAAAGGGAAATATTAGCTTTAAACTATAAAATTCACACCATAACTCCTTTTATAAATGCCTATGAAATTAACATATGATCTTAAAATAATAATCTGTAACTCATAATTCTTGAAGCATTAACCAGATGAAGACAAAATATTTATTTTATGCACATAAAAAGGTCTATAGACTTTTAAGTCTTTGAGTTTGGTAATTATAGAATTCCATAAATAATCAAATTTGTATCAAGTTTTGAATGCAACAGTTATAAGAATGTTATTGTGATGTCTGTATAGTTACTAAATTTAGTTTTACTAACTTCATTATTGTGGTTGTAAGTCAAATAAATATGAGAATCAAGGAAAAAACCACAGTAATTAGAATTTATACACAATGTTTCATTTATAGTGAACAAAGTTGTCTGTATCAGACATTGTGGTATAAGGAAATATAATTTTTATCATTGCTCCCTTTCTGAATAAGCAAGTGCGACGAAGACAAGTAGAGTAGACATGCTCATGTTGTTATTGCAAACAATATAGGAAAATACAGATTTTCCTGTTTTGCTAGACTTTGTATTAATTAATAATATTGAGGATTTCACAGGAAACACTATTCATCAGTTGGGGCTGCCTAATAAATTGTTTTTTTTTTTTTATTACAATGGTGAAATAGATAATCTATAAAGAAGGTTTAGAGATATATTCATTTTTATGGCCCCAATATTATTTTTCACCTGTCAACTTAAGGAATGTTTGAAAAAAAAAAAAACCTTGTGAAACTAATAATAAATGAAGAAACCTACTTGTCAATGTCTGTGTATACATTAATATATGTGTTTCGCTTATAATTGTCACTTTTTTTCATCGCTTTTTATAAACATTGTTATTTATTTGTGAATTTTAAAGAACTTTTTGCTATAAAAAGTACTTTTAATATTCTGTCAATAATAAAAAAGTGTAAAATGGAATTAATTATATATACTTTGTGATTTTATTTTGTACAAGCAATTTAGAGATTGTAGTTTTAATTTATCTTTAAAAATTCTTTGTAGATTAAGTGTAGATCTAAGTATTAAAAATGTTATGGCAGCCCTAAATGTAATTCTCAAAGACTTGTGATTGTGATAGATCTGAAATTCAAAATACTGTAATATGTATTTTTTTTCTATATATAAAATAAAATTGTTATATTTCAATTCCATCTTTTGTTTCTTAATAAACTGACCTTTAATTGGATTCATATTGTCAGGTTGTTGTTGTATTGTGGTAAGTGCATACCACATTTGGGTTACAGAGACAGAAAATTTAGCAATTCTAGTTATCAAATCTTATTGCTTATTGTTGCTATAGTTTGTTTAATACTTGATATATTTGATTTAATTTAATTATAGCTATTTGTATCTACTTTAAATTTCATTGAACATAACATAAGCTCACGCCTGTTATCCCTGAAGGATTAGGCAGAGGGGAAATAGCGAACTACACCACCCACATTTCGCCGTGCTTTGTTCCGTCCCAGATGTGACAGGGGGCGAGCCTGTCGCCATATCGGGCACAAATTCCAGACTCCGGGATGATACTAAGTAGAAAAACCCAATATCCATTGACCCGACCCGGGGATCGAACCCGAGACCGAAGAACGACAGCTTACCGTAATACAACTGCGCCACCGAGGCAGTAATTTTGTATTTGATCATGACGTCACCAGTCAAATTGCTACAGTATGTCAAGTAAAAGATGGCGTTTAAGTGCTGGCTCTCAGATAAATAATTAAATTCATATTTACGCAGCCTATCGTATGTTTTGAATATGAATAAACTATATGAAAATATACATTTGAACATCTAGGCAGATAAAGCAAGAGAATTGTGTGAAAGAATATCATCCTATGATATTGTTAAGGTTCTTTCAAGTATTACATACGCATTAAAGGATGGAGGTGTCTATGTTTTACTTATCCTTGATGACATGTGATATATCTTCAATGGACAGCGTAATTATAACACATCTGTTTTTAACAACTGGAAAAGGAAGAGACAGTCTGCGGGCTGGTGTTGCCCGTCCACATACTTATGTTTTCCCTAATATACCACAACAGGTAACGATGTTTATGGGGTTTCGTTGCTTCTTATGCTACTTAGTACATACTAGTTATGCCCGCGACTATTATTATTATTCGAGAGAGCGGCTATGCAGGCTAAAACAGTCCTGTGTCACTGCGACCTAGATAGATATATTGTGATCGCCCCCATATTCCTAAAGCTCACTGCCTAGACCTACAACCTGGATATACTGTATGATCTTTTTGGCAGAGAGCGTCTGTACCTCCTCTGGGAACAACGCATGTTTGCCCAGAAACTTGGTTGCGTATGGGTATTAGTGGGTCACAATCACACAAGATGTGCTTTGGTATTTCATCTGCGATTTCACAGAATCTGCACTCTCTTGTGTTCTGGGCACTCATGTTGTGCATATGCTTGCGCAAACAACAGTGCCCAGTTAGCGCTCTCACTAATACCCGCAACTGATTCCTACTGAGCATCAGGGCTTCCTCAGCTTTTCGCTGAGTATATCCCCTAATGAGCTCTTTGGAATGAATTTGTCCTGGCAAATTATTCCAGAATTCTTTAGCCTTATTGGTCCCTTATGGTCAGTCGAACTAGGCTTTTTGAAATACCACAAAATGGTTCAGGCCCAAATTGTGTTTCCATAGCCCCTGCTCGTGCAAGCACATCCGCAGCTTCATTGCCGGGAACTCCTGCATGCCCGGGGACCCATCTTCAAATCAGCCTGTTATTCTTACCCAGGCTGTTTAGCATTGCCACACAATTGGCAACTAACTTCGAGTCAACTGTGTCCGAAGCCAGTGCCAAGAGAGCGGCTTGACTATCCGAATAAATATATATTATATGGTTAACGTAGGCTTTCTGCAGATTTATATAGGAGCATTTCAGAATGCCGTATATTTCTGCTTCAAAGATGGAGGCGAAACTACCAAGATTAGTTGTTTTATTAAACTTGGGTCGCTCTCCATATATTCCACTGCCTACGTTGAGTCCTATTTTGGACCCGTCAGTATACCATATTAAGCTGCCTTCCCTCCCCGTTATCTCACTGTTTAGCCAGGAGTCCCGTGGAGGGATTTCGACATCATACAATTTTTGAAAATTGGTTTCAGGTATCATCATATCCGATATCATACCTAAAACTGGTGTTTCTATCACTGAGTCTATGGCAGATCTCATGAACTGGGATATCCATTGTGTCCTCCCGAGGGCGTATATTCTGTGCATCGTTAACCTCGTCACTTTTTCTACGTGTAGATGAAGGGGCGTCAGATTTAACAGAGCATCCAGAGCCGCACCAGGGGCGGTTGACAGGGCTCCCGTCACTAAGATAGAAGCCATTCTTTGTACTGCAGCTAATCGGGTGCAAACCGACTGCTGCTGTGCCTTTTTGAACCAGACCACGCAGGCGTATGTTATTATGGATCTGACAATGGCCGTATAAAGCCTTATGGTCAGTCTGGGATTTAAACCCCAGCGCTTTCCGGCCATTCAACTACAGATCCCCATTGCTATTTTAGCCTTTTGAATTATATATCCAAGTTGACTACTCCAGGTCAGTTTCTGGTCGAAAATAACTCCCAGGTATTTGACCTCTGGTGAGAAGTTAATTGTCTTGCCATTTAGTGAGGGTTGGACTAATTGGTCAAGACGCCTTTTCTTGGTGAATGGTACCAGGACAGTTTTGCCTGAATTTACCTTCAGTTTGTTGTCCTTGCACCATTTGTTAATGTCAATTAATGCTTTCTGCATAAGGTACGAAATTGTACTTTGAGAGAAATCTCGGACAACTATCACCAGGTCATCAGCGTAGCCCTGGGCGTCGATCCTTAGTTCCTCTATCTTGTGCAGGAGTTGGTCCACTGTTAGAGTCCACAAAAGGGGCGATAGAACGCCTTCTTGTGGACAACCTCTTGTGGTTACCACCTCATGATTAGTGCCATGCAATGATAACTTGACTGTACGGTTTGAGAGCATTGATTCGATCAACTTTACAGTGGTCAAATTTACCTTTTTAACACTTAGCCCCTGAACTAATGTTCTAGTGGGTGTGCTATCAAAGGCGCCCTCAATATCTAGAAATGTACATATTGCAATTTCCTTATAGTATACAAAATAACACTACTGAAATTAAAACAGAACAACCCACTGACGTTTCTTTATTAGCGCAGGCTATTACATCGCTGGTTGATAACACCGCCGTAATTCCTTGCATTTTAACAGCGTCCATTTTACAAATGGCCGAAACTCATATTTTATGGCAAAGTCAACTAGACTGTTTTAAAACAGAGATCTCTTGCCTAAAGAATAACACACCGCTACCACGTAACAGTAGATTGCTTAAACTATCTCCCACTTTAAGCGATGACAACTTACTTCGCCTATTCGGACGTATCAGCGCTACTATACACATCAATACTCCTTCGAAATTCCCCATTATACTCGATGGAAGACATCCAGCTATCCGCCTACTAGTAATGCGTTACCACGAAAAAGCTGCACATGCGAACACTGAGACAGTGGTGAACGAACTCCGCCAACGCTACTGGATCCTCAATCTGAGAACCACAGTTCGTTCTGTAGCTCACGACTGCCTATTTTGTACACATCAAAGAGCTAAACCGTTAGATCCGCCTATGGGAAAACTTCCTGATGAGCGACTTGCACACCACCAAAGACCTTTTTCTTTCATTGGGGTAGACTACTTCGGACCTCTTCAAGTTACCGTAGGCCGAAGACATGAAAAGCGGTACGACGCTCTATATACGTGTCTGGTCACAAGAGCAGTACACTTGGAGGTAGTCTACAGCCTTACTACAGATGCGGCAATGATGAGTCTGATAAGATTTATTGCTCGACGCGGATTACCACGTAAAATTTTTTCTGACAACGGAACTGCCTTTGTCGGCCTTAGTAGAGAGCTTAAAAAACTGTACGAGAAACAAATCTTAACTTTCGCAGCAAATGAATTAATAGAGTGGAAGTTTATACCACCCGATGATCCTTTTATAGGTGGAGCTTGGGAGCGCTTAGTTCGAAGCATAAAGACTGCGCTTAAAGTGACACTCAAAGATAAGTCACCTACAGATGAAGTTTTATCAACTCTTCTCCTAGAAGCAGAAGCGATTGTAAACAGTAGACCTCTCACGCACGTCTCTCCTGATCCTGACTATCCGGAGGCACTCACTCCTTTTCATTTTTTAATTGGGACGTTATTCGTTACGTTCGAGTGGGAGATGTTGTTCTTAAAGCTGACAGTAATTTACCTCGTGGTGTGTGGCCAAAAGGGAGAGTCATATCCCAAGGGCAAGGATGGAATTTCCAGAGTGGCTGATGTTGCCACATCTGCTGGCCAATTAAGGAGACCTCTTAAAAAATTAATTGTAATTACTACATAACCAATTTTGAAAAAAAAAAGAGGAGGATGTTGAGAATCCAACCTTTATACCTTTTTTGTCTGTGTAAATAACCTTTTTTATTTGTGTAGTTTTTACTTATAAAACAAATGTATTTAAATTTAAGAATTCGAATGTATTGTCAATACCAGATAGTAATATACACTCATAGAAGATACACCGAATATCGCCTTTTTTTCCTGTTTTCCATCATAATATTTGCCTGATTTTCACCTAAAACTGAGCTAATCCGCAACATTTTGGTCCTTCTCCTAAAAATTTTGAACTTACCTATTGAAAACGTGTCCATTTTCAAATGGTGAAAACTAGGGCTCAAAGTAAAATTCAGAAAACAGGAGACGATAAGTGTACCAAGGCTATCATGAGTGAACCTGTGGCTAATAATCAAACTCCAGGTACATTTTCAAACAAGAGTTCAAGGTCAGTAAAATCTTCTTCTACAATTAGAGCTCAAAAGCTTGCGCTGCAAGCTGAATTTGTCAGAAAAGTAGGCAAAGCAGAAGCTGAAGAAGCAGCGGCCGCAACGGCAGCGTCGATAATAGCTGCCGCTGAGCGCAAAGCCGCTGAATTAGAGCTAGAGAGCCAGCTTGCAAAGTTGGACTCAAAAAGTAGTAGAAGTCGTGGAAGTTCTAATCCTTCAATACAAGAGTGGTTAAATACTATAGAAATTAATAATCAAGACGTATTGGTAAAACCCAATCAAACTAATAAACGCCTTGATTGTTTAGGATTTCGCCAAATTGATAAAAAATGTGGTGGAAGAAGCTTACCAGAGCTATTTCAATCTACTGCCGCAGCGAACAATCCTACAAATGTTACTAATAGTATACAAAATAAAACTACTGAAATTAAAACAGAACAACCCACTGACGTTTCTTTATTAGCGCAGGCTATTACATCGCTGGTTGATAACACCGCCGTAATTCCTTGCATTTTAACAGCGTCCATTTTACAAATGGCCGAAACTCATATTTTATGGCAAAGTCAACTAGACTGTTTTAAAACAGAGATCTCTTGCCTAAAGAATAACACACCGCTACCACGTAACAGTAGATTGCTTAAACTATCTCCCACTTTAAGCGATGACAACTTACTTCGCCTATTCGGACGTATCAGCGCTACTATACACATCAATACTCCTTCGAAATTCCCCATTATACTCGATGGAAGACATCCAGCTATCCGCCTACTAGTAATGCGTTACCACGAAAAAGCTGCACATGCGAACACTGAGACAGTGGTGAACGAACTCCGCCAACGCTACTGGATCCTCAATCTGAGAACCACAGTTCGTTCTGTAGCTCACGACTGCCTATTTTGTACACATCAAAGAGCTAAACCGTTAGATCCGCCTATGGGAAAACTTCCTGATGAGCGACTTGCACACCACCAAAGACCTTTTTCTTTCATTGGGGTAGACTACTTCGGACCTCTTCAAGTTACCGTAGGCCGAAGACATGAAAAGCGGTACGACGATCTATATACGTGTCTGGTCACAAGAGCAGTACACTTGGAGGTAGTCTACAGCCTTACTACAGATGCGGCAATGATGAGTCTGATAAGATTTATTGCTCGACGCGGATTACCACGTAAAATTTTTTCTGACAACGGAACTGCCTTTTTTTTTTTTTTTTTTTTTTTTTTTTTTTTTTTTTTTTTTTTTTTTTTTTTTTTTTTTTAACGTGGTTTAAATCTGCTCGTTGAACGCTCGGACGTGCGCCGAAAAACCCAGTTTTTCGCACACGTGTGATCCTCGCGACAGACCGTAGACACCGAGTCGATTGACTTAGGTGTCCGTGTGTCAGGTTGGCCGCAGCCGACTGACTAAACACTCCACGTCCCTAACCGGCGCAAAGATGCCAGGGCCTCCGGAGCACATTATACATGTATTCTGCAGAGGCCCTGGCAACGCCATACCTCACGGGAGGTCCGACGTCAAATTATTTTTACGAGGCTTGGCGACCTCGACGGGCGCCCGGACGGCTGCGTCCGGTGCCCCGGCGTGAGACACGCCTCGCTCGGTTGGGGTGCGCTGCCCGCTCCCTCTCCCGCTCTGCCTCCTCCTTTGCGAGCATGACGGCTTCGCAACAGGAAGAGACAACCGCCCAAGCCCTAGAGCTCCCGACCATCGCCCTCACGAGCGACGGCAAGGAGAGGACCCTACCCACGTCGGACGCCAAGTCTCTGAAGGACTCCCTCCACGCGGGACACACGACCAACGTGTGCTCGACGTCGTCGACGACTCCGCCGGCACAGTGATGACAACACGGAGAGAGTTCCCTTCCTATACGATTCAGGTAACTGCCGAAGCACCCGTGCCCCGTCAGCACCTGCGTAAGGCGGTAACTCAGAACTCCGTGAGTCCTCCCTAACAGTCCCTAAGGTGGGGCCGAACGGCCTCCACTGTAGCGACCCCGGCGCTTGGATTCTCCAACCGCCTTTCCCACCCTTCTAGGACGATCGAGATACTGAGCTCCGCCCGCCGCGCCTCGATCTCTCGAGGCGTCGGGCGTTGCATCCTATCCGAACGATCCCTGCACCACCTATACAAGGCGGCGAGAGCCCTAGCCTCCAGGTCCCACGGAGGGGAGCCGGCAAGCAGGGTCGCGGCCTCGAACGACACCGTACAGTACCCCCGTATCGACCTAATCGACATCACCCTCTGCGGAGCCCGCAGAGCGGCGATGTTCCGTCTGGACAGATTGTCCGCCCAGACCGGAGCCCCGTAAAGAGCCATAGATCGAACGACCCCTAGGTACAGCTTCCGACAGGCCGTGTTCGGCCCCCTGACGTTAGGCAACAGTCGCGCGAGTGCGCCGACCGTGCCCATCAGTCGAGGGGATAACTGTCGGAAGTGTTCGCCAAAGTCCCAACGACCGTCGAGAACGAGTCCGAGATATCTCATCGTCTTCCCGACGGGAATCCGGACTCCGGCGACTACGATGCCTAAATCTCTCGGTAGCGAAGTCCTAGGCCCGCGAAAACACAGAGCTTCGGACTTGTGCAATGCCACCTCGAGACCCAGACGCCTAATCCTCCCTACCACATGAGCGACGCCCGCAGTCATTCGAATTGCTGCGTCTCTGCATGACTCACCCCTCGCTAGAACCAGCGTATCGTCCGCGTAGCAGACGACGCTGACGCCAGAGATGGGCGTGCCCCGCAAGACCCAGTCGTATCCGATGTTCCATAGGAGAGGGCCCAGAACCGACCCCTGGGGAACACCGCATACCATTTCGCGCCTATGCCATTCCCGCTGAGCGGGATACACGACCGACCTGTGCGACAGGTAGGCGTCGACGACACGCCTGAGGTCCGAGGGTACCCGGTGATACCGGAGACCCTCTCGGATACAGTCCCACGGTAAGGTGTTGAACGCGTTGACGATGTCTAAAGACACCGCCAAGACGACCTTACCGTCGGCGACCGCCGCCTCCGCGTGACGCCTAACCCACATGATCGCATCTACAGTGGAGCGACCTCTGCGGAAACCGAACTGGTTCTCCGCCAGGTCCGGACCTACGCGCGTGAGATGGTCGACGAGGCGGTTTGCAACTACTCTTTCGAATAGCTTGCCCACCTCGTCGAGCAGCACGATGGGACGGAACGCAGACGGAGAGTCCGCCGGACGATCGGGCTTCTGGAGAAGCACGAGTTTCCCGGTTTTCCACGAGAGTGGAAACCGGCCCTGCCCTACGCAAAGTCTAAAGAGTCCTAGCACCCTATCCTCTACGAACTCCGAAGACAGCGACAACACCCACGCACGGCCCGGAATGCCGTCAGGACCCGGAGCGGTGGTTTTAGACCGGAGCCTGTCCACCGCCGACCTAAACTCGTCCCGAGTGATCTCGGGGGAGACGACCTCGTCGACCAGCGAGCCGCTTTCGACGGCCGGAGCCATCGTCGGCGGCGTAAACGGTTCCCTAGACGGAAACAGAGTGCTGACGACCTCCGCCAGGAAACCGGGCTCGAGGCTCTCGGTCACCGGGGGTGCCCTTTGGCGTAACTTGCCCCGCACGAGGCGGTAAGGACGACCCCACGGGTCCCGGTCGAGCGACTCGAGAAACTCCGCGTTAGCCTGGGCCTTGGCGAGCTCGATGGCTCTCCGGAGGACTCGTCTAGCGGCTCGGTAACCCTCGTAGAGTTCCGCCTCCCTAGCATCCGCAACGCCCTGCGTGCGGCGACGCCTTCGCCTGATCCTGGTGTACTGACGGCGCGCCGAGATACACTCACGCCGAAGCTGAGCGATCTCCGCACTCCACCAGTACACCTGGTTCTTGGCTGGTCTGGAACTGACTCTAGGCATCGCCGCGTCGCAGGCCTGCGACACTGCCTCTCGTAGCCGATCCGCCTCCCGGTCGACATCGGCATCGCTGGCAGGGGCTGGAACACCCCTGACCCAGTTCTGCACGATAGTCGCCTCGAGAAAAGCTTCACGGTCGAGACGCCCTAAAACCCAACGAGGACCACCACCGACAACCGAAGCGTTGCGGGCGGGAGAGCCCGAGTCGGCGGCGGAGACGTCGAACCGGATGTACCGGTGATCCGACAACGTCTCCACCTCCTCGAGAACTCTCCAGCCCCAGACACGGCGAGCGAGAGCCGGGCTAGCGAACGACACGTCCACTATGGATCCGCCCTGCTGACGCACGCACGTGTTGACGGAACCTCGATTGAGACACGAAAGACCCAACGATGCCGCCCACTCCACCAACAGATCGCCGCGCATGTCAGTGAACGGACAACCCCAACGCGCCGATTTGGCGTTGAAGTCACCGAGCACTAACACGGGGCGAGGGTGGCCACTCGCGACGACCCTCTGCAGATCTTGCAGGAGATCTTCGAAAGTGGCCACGTTCCAACGCGGGGGTGCGTAGACCCCGACCACGACAATCCCTCCTATACGCGCCGCCACGCGACCCACGCCTCTCGACACGTCGGCGAGAGGAGAGGATCCTGCGGCGGGGCGCGTAACTATGGCCACGGAGTCATCTACGTCGCCCACCCAGTCTTGATTGGGTGGAACGAAATAGGGCTCCGCCACCACGGCCACGCTGATCGACCACTCCGCCAGGCTCTGGGAAAACAAGTCCTGAGCTCTGGCGCAGTGGTTTTAAATTCCCGTAGAGGATCTGGAGCGCCATTAAAAGGCGACGTCCATTCCCTCGTACGTTGGCTTTGTCGGTGCCTCATCGGCCGCCGACTCAGCCAGGGGTTTCGGGGAACGTTTTCCCCTCTTCCCCTTTCCTGATTTCCCCCCCTTCTTCCCCGAGGACGACGACGAAGACGACGAGGATTTCACCGAGCAGGCCTTACTGCCTACTCGGTGACCCGCTGCCTTGCCTGCGGCCGCGCAGATCAGTGCAGAGCAGCGGAACACTGTCCGGAGGTGTGGCCCTCCTGACTGCAGCGGAAACACATCCGACTGCAGTCTATTCCCGCCGGGCACTTTGCACCGACGTGGCCACCGCGGAGACACCGGAAACATCTCTGGGGACGGGGCGGGAGGACTTTCACCCTCGCCGACACCCACCCGACCAGAAGACGCCCGGCGTCCGCCAACCTCTTTGCAGTCGCCACGGGACAAGTGACGACCGCTGATCCCGTCCCGTCGTAGGCGGGACGCGGGCCAGCAGTCTTCACCTGGTCTGGGGAACAGTCCCCAGCCCTGACCACTGCGGCGATGAGCTTTTCCGCCGTGACTGTTTCATCGAGCCCTGAGATGCGCAGATCTGCGCACCTCGTGGGCCTGGTGACACGCACGACGTCAGCCGGTATCGCCTCCTTCACCTTGGCGGCTAGGACGTCCGCCTTGGGTCCGGTCTCCGCACCCGGCAACTCCAAGAGGATCGCTCCAGTCCTCGCCTTGCGGTACCTCAGCTCCTCGACGCCGAGGGAGCGGAGGTCGATTGCCGCCCACGCCTTGGACAGCACGTCCGTATAGGAGACCCCCTTACCCGCAGCCTCCGGCTGCAGTGTCAATACGACTGCAGTCGATTTGGCCTCGCGGAATTTGGGGGCCGCCCCTACAGGACGCGCCGCCTTGGCTGCTGCCCTCCTCGGCTTCCCCGCCGATCGGGGCTTCGCGGGCTTACCCCCTTTCCCCACCAACGTCCACTCGCCCGAGGAGGGCTTGGCGGACGCCAGTGTCTCACTGTACGTGAGAGGGGTAGGCTTGTTCGCCTTTGCAGGCGCCTTCTTAGCCTTCCGGCCACCCTTCTTCCCAGTCTTCCCGGCAGATTGCTGGGACGTTGGGAGTTTGGACGGCCCCGCCTCGGGAACAGAGGCTGCAGGCTTGGCCTTCCCGCTCCCCTTCTTCCCGGCGGGTTGCCGGGATGCAGGGAGCTTAGGTGGGCTCGCTTCAGGGGCCGACGCGTTGCCGGTCCCTGACGCAGCCCTCCCGTCGGCCGCGAGCGGAGGACGCAGACGCTTCTCCGGGAGAAGCCTGTCCTGCAGTCCCTCGAATCGCGCAGACCACATCGTGCTAAGGCGCGAAATGGACTCCTCGATCCGCGAGAGTCTGTCGTCCACTGTAGGGGGAGTTGCCGCCTGCCGCCTAGGCAGCGGTGGAAACTCCTCGCGGGCCGCCTTCTTCAGAGGCGGGGAGCGCGACGAGCCGCCTCCAACGCCGGAGGATGGGCACGCCACGGGGACGGGCCGGCGAACCTCAGATTGGCCCGCCTTAAACTCCTCGAACTCCTTTCGGAGCCGAGCGAGCTCGCCCGCCTGCTTGGCGTACTCCTCCTTCAGCTTAGAGTGGGCATCGTTCGCCCTCTCCAGCTCTTCGGAGGTGGTCCTCCTACCGTATTCGACGGTGGCTTCCGCAATGGACGCCGCCGCCTCCTTAAGGGCACGTTGGAACGTGCCCTTTATATGCCCCGACCTTTTGACAACGTCAAGAATGACGTTGACCTTGTCTTGCACGATCCGGCTCAGCTCGTGACCGAGCTGCTCCGGATGCACGGACTCCAGTTTCCTGAAAGTCCGCTCGCGCCTGATGCGGGACGCCACTTCCACGAGCTCCTCCTCAGCAGAGAGATAGAGCTCTTCCTCCTTAGTGTACTCGGCCGCACCTGCCGCCCGGCCGACGTACTTACCTGTCGTCGAACGACGGCCCTTGCCCCTTTTGGGGGCGAGCGGGGACCGACTCCGATCGACCGACGGGCCGGACTCGGCGCCCGAGGACGACGAGTCCGACGTGAGGCCAGGGCCAGATGAACAGCCCTTCCTCTTCCGCCAGAATGGGCCGCGGATCTCATTCGCGGACACCATTGTGGCGCAGCTCCCGCCGCTGCTGACTGACAAGCAGTCAATCGACGGGTCTCTCACCAATCTAACCACCGGCAGTACATTGCCCCCCCCAGAGAACGCGGGGCAGCCTAGACCAGAAGGTCCAGGGAGGGATTCTCCAGCGCCAGAGGCGCTGGTACCCTCCTGGGGTAGTTCTCTTATTTGTAGTGCCATATCATCGTCGTTAATATCGGAAGTCCTTAAGCATGCCAAAGTTGTCGAATTCTGAACAACACCAACCAAATCGGATGCAGAACCAAAGTCCGTTGTGAGCGCCTGAGTCGTTGTGGTAAGCAAATTTTCGCCCCCCCCAGAGAACGTGGGGCAGCCCGAGCTGGAAAGCTCGGAGAGGGATTCTCCAGCGCCGGAGGCGCTGGTACCCTCCTGGGGTAATAACTTTTTTAAATTTGCCATTTCCATTCGTATCAATTCGTCAAGTTCGCAGTGCGCCTACCGGAACTGGAATGACCCACCAGCCCGCCAACCGCTATCTGGTACCAAGCCCTTGGTGCTCAGACTGAGCCCTCATCGGCCCTAGCCCAGTACTGAGTGCGCTGCTCACACGCCACACTCAGGAGTATTTGTTAGCAGCTCTCCAGCCATTTTTAACGACAGAAGTCGGTCAGACTCTCAGCCGTCGATCTCATTGACCGCCGTTGCCCAGGATATGCCACGTGGAGGCGGCCTGACTTCATACCCCACAACGGAACTGCCTTTGTCGGCCTTAGTAGAGAGCTTAAAAAACTGTACGAGAAACAAATCTTAACTTTCGCAGCAAATGAATTAATAGAGTGGAAGTTTATACCACCCGATGATCCTTTTATAGGTGGAGCTTGGGAGCGCTTAGTTCGAAGCATAAAGACTGCGCTTAAAGTGACACTCAAAGATAAGTCACCTACAGATGAAGTTTTATCAACTCTTCTCCTAGAAGCAGAAGCGATTGTAAACAGTAGACCTCTCACGCACGTCTCTCCTGATCCTGACTATCCGGAGGCACTCACTCCTTTTCATTTTTTAATTGGGACGTTATTCGTTACGTTCGAGTGGGAGATGTTGTTCTTAAAGCTGACAGTAATTTACTCGTGGTGTGTGGCCAAAAGGGAGAGTCATATCCCAAGGGCAAGGATGGAATTTCCAGAGTGGCTGATGTTGCCACATCTGCTGGCCAATTAAGGAGACCTCTTAAAAAATTAATTGTAATTACTACATAACCAATTTTGAAAAAAAAAAAAAGAGGAGGATGTTGAGAATCCAACCTTTATACCTTTTTTGTCTGTGTAAATAACCTTTTTTATTTGTGTAGTTTTTACTTATAAAACAAATGTATTTAAATTTAAGAATTCGAATGTATTGTCAATACCAGATAGTAATATACACTCATAGAAGATACACCGAATATCGCCTTTTTTTCCTGTTTTCCATCATAATATTTGCCTGATTTTCACCTAAAACTGAGCTAATCCGCAACATTTTGGTCCTTCTCCTAAAAAAAATTTTGAACTTACCTATTGAAAACGTGTCCATTTTCAAATGGTGAAAACTAGGGCTCAAAGTAAAATTCAGAAAACAGGAGACGATAAGTGTACCAAGGCTATCATGAGTGAACCTGTGGCTAATAATCAAACTCCAGGTACATTTTCAAACAAGAGTTCAAGGTCAGTAAAATCTTCTTCTACAATTAGAGCTCAAAAGCTTGCGCTGCAAGCTGAATTTGTCAGAAAAGTAGGCAAAGCAGAAGCTGAAGAAGCAGCGGCCGCAACGGCAGCGTCGATAATAGCTGCCGCTGAGCGCAAAGCCGCTGAATTAGAGCTAGAGAGCCAGCTTGCAAAGTTGGACTCAAAAAGTAGTAGAAGTCGTGGAAGTTCTAATCCTTCAATACAAGAGTGGTTAAATACTATAGAAATTAATAATCAAGACGTATTGGTAAAACCCAATCAAACTAATAAACGTCTTGATTGTTTAGGATTTCGCCAAATTGATAAAAAATGTGGTGGAAGAAGCTTACCAGAGCTATTTCAATCTACTGCCGCAGCGAACAATCCTACAAATGTTACTAATAGTATACAAAATAAAACTACTGAAATTAAAAAACAGAACAACCCACTGACGTTTCTTTATTAGCGCAGGCTATTACATCGCTGGTTGATAACACCGCCGTAATTCCTTGCATTTTAACAGCGTCCATTTTACAAATGGCCGAAACTCATATTTTATGGCAAAGTCAACTAGACTGTTTTAAAACAGAGATCTCTTGCCTAAAGAATAACACACCGCTACCACGTAACAGTAGATTGCTTAAACTATCTCCCACTTTAAGCGATGACAACTTACTTCGCCTATTCGGACGTATCAGCGCTACTATACACATCAATACTCCTTCGAAATTCCCCATTATACTCGATGGAAGACATCCAGCTATCCGCCTACTAGTAATGCGTTACCACGAAAAAGCTGCACATGCGAACACTGAGACAGTGGTGAACGAACTCCGCCAACGCTACTGGATCCTCAATCTGAGAACCACAGTTCGTTCTGTAGCTCACGACTGCCTATTTTGTACACATCAAAGAGCTAAACCGTTAGATCCGCCTATGGGAAAACTTCCTGATGAGCGACTTGCACACCACCAAAGACCTTTTTCTTTCATTGGGGTAGACTACTTCGGACCTCTTCAAGTTACCGTAGGCCGAAGACATGAAAAGCGGTACGACGCTCTATATACGTGTCTGGTCACAAGAGCAGTACACTTGGAGGTAGTCTACAGCCTTACTACAGATGCGGCAATGATGAGTCTGATAAGATTTATTGCTCGACGCGGATTACCACGTAAAATTTTTTCTGACAACGGAACTGCCTTTGTCGGCCTTAGTAGAGAGCTTAAAAAACTGTACGAGAAACAAATCTTAACTTTCGCAGCAAATGAATTAATAGAGTGGAAGTTTATACCACCCGATGATCCTTTTATAGGTGGAGCTTGGGAGCGCTTAGTTCGAAGCATAAAGACTGCGCTTAAAGTGACACTCAAAGATAAGTCACCTACAGATGAAGTTTTATCAACTCTTCTCCTAGAAGCAGAAGCGATTGTAAACAGTAGACCTCTCACGCACGTCTCTCCTGATCCTGACTATCCGGAGGCACTCACTCCTTTTCATTTTTTAATTGGGACGTTATTCGTTACGTTCGAGTGGGAGATGTTGTTCTTAAAGCTGACAGTAATTTACCTCGTGGTGTGTGGCCAAAAGGGAGAGTCATATCCCAAGGGCAAGGATGGAATTTCCAGAGTGGCTGATGTTGCCACATCTGCTGGCCAATTAAGGAGACCTCTTAAAAAATTAATTGTAATTACTACATAACCAATTTTGAAAAAAAAAGAGGAGGATGTTGAGAATCCAACCTTTATACCTTTTTTGTCTGTGTAAATAACCTTTTTTATTTGTGTAGTTTTTACTTATAAAACAAATGTATTTAAATTTAAGAATTCGAATGTATTGTCAATACCAGATAGTAATATACACTCATAGAAGATACACCGAATATCGCCTTTTTTTCCTGTTTTCCATCATAATATTTGCCTGATTTTCACCTAAAACTGAGCTAATCCGCAACATTTTGGTCCTTCTCCTAAAAATTTTGAACTTACCTATTGAAAACGTGTCCATTTTCAAATGGTGAAAAACTAGGGCTCAAAGTAAAATTCAGAAAACAGGAGACGATAAGTGTACCAAGGCTATCATGAGTGAACCTGTGGCTAATAATCAAACTCCAGGTACATTTTCAAACAAGAGTTCAAGGTCAGTAAAATCTTCTTCTACAATTAGAGCTCAAAAGCTTGCGCTGCAAGCTGAATTTGTCAGAAAAGTAGGCAAAGCAGAAGCTGAAGAAGCAGCGGCCGCAACGGCAGCGTCGATAATAGCTGCCGCTGAGCGCAAAGCCGCTGAATTAGAGCTAGAGAGCCAGCTTGCAAAGTTGGACTCAAAAAGTAGTAGAAGTCGTGGAAGTTCTAATCCTTCAATACAAGAGTGGTTAAATACTATAGAAATTAATAATCAAGACGTATTGGTAAAACCCAATCAAACTAATAAACGTCTTGATTGTTTAGGATTTCGCCAAATTGATAAAAAATGTGGTGGAAGAAGCTTACCAGAGCTATTTCAATCTACTGCCGCAGCGAACAATCCTACAAATGTTACTAATAGTATACAAAATAAAACTACTGAAATTAAAACAGAACAACCCACTGACGTTTCTTTATTAGCGCAGGCTATTACATCGCTGGTTGATAACACCGCCGTAATTCCTTGCATTTTAACAGCGTCCATTTTACAAATGGCCGAAACTCATATTTTATGGCAAAGTCAACTAGACTGTTTTAAAACAGAGATCTCTTGCCTAAAGAATAACACACCGCTACCACGTAACAGTAGATTGCTTAAACTATCTCCCACTTTAAGCGATGACAACTTACTTCGCCTATTCGGACGTATCAGCGCTACTATACACATCAATACTCCTTCGAAATTCCCCATTATACTCGATGGAAGACATCCAGCTATCCGCCTACTAGTAATGCGTTACCACGAAAAAGCTGCACATGCGAACACTGAGACAGTGGTGAACGAACTCCGCCAACGCTACTGGATCCTCAATCTGAGAACCACAGTTCGTTCTGTAGCTCACGACTGCCTATTTTGTACACATCAAAGAGCTAAACCGTTAGATCCGCCTATGGGAAAACTTCCTGATGAGCGACTTGCACACCACCAAAGACCTTTTTCTTTCATTGGGGTAGACTACTTCGGACCTCTTCAAGTTACCGTAGGCCGAAGACATGAAAAGCGGTACGACGCTCTATATACGTGTCTGGTCACAAGAGCAGTACACTTGGAGGTAGTCTACAGCCTTACTACAGATGCGGCAATGATGAGTCTGATAAGATTTATTGCTCGACGCGGATTACCACGTAAAATTTTTTCTGACAACGGAACTGCCTTTGTCGGCCTTAGTAGAGAGCTTAAAAAACTGTACGAGAAACAAATCTTAACTTTCGCAGCAAATGAATTAATAGAGTGGAAGTTTATACCACCCGATGATTTTATAGGTGGAGCTTGGGAGCGCTTAGTTCGAAGCATAAAGACTGCGCTTAAAGTGACACTCAAAGATAAGTCACCTACAGATGAAGTTTTATCAACTCTTCTCCTAGAAGCAGAAGCGATTGTAAACAGTAGACCTCTCACGCACGTCTCTCCTGATCCTGACTATCCGGAGGCACTCACTCCTTTTCATTTTTTAATTGGGACGTTATTCGTTACGTTCGAGTGGGAGATGTTGTTCTTAAAGCTGACAGTAATTTACCTCGTGGTGTGTGGCCAAAAGGGAGAGTCATATCCCAAGGGCAAGGATGGAATTTCCAGAGTGGCTGATGTTGCCACATCTGCTGGCCAATTAAGGAGACCTCTTAAAAAATTAATTGTAATTACTACATAACCAATTTTGAAAAAAAAAAGAGGAGGATGTTGAGAATCCAACCTTTATACCTTTTTTGTCTGTGTAAATAACCTTTTTTATTTGTGTAGTTTTTACTTATAAAACAAATGTATTTAAATTTAAGAATTCGAATGTATTGTCAATACCAGATAGTAATATACACTCATAGAAGATACACCGAATATCGCCTTTTTTTCCTGTTTTCCATCATAATATTTGCCTGATTTTCACCTAAAACTGAGCTAATCCGCAACATTTTGGTCCTTCTCCTAAAAATTTTGAACTTACCTATTGAAAACGTGTCCATTTTCAAATGGTGAAAACTAGGGCTCAAAGTAAAATTCAGAAAACAGGAGACGATAAGTGTACCAAGGCTATCATGAGTGAACCTGTGGCTAATAATCAAACTCCAGGTACATTTTCAAACAAGAGTTCAAGGTCAGTAAAATCTTCTTCTACAATTAGAGCTCAAAAGCTTGCGCTGCAAGCTGAATTTGTCAGAAAAGTAGGCAAAGCAGAAGCTGAAGAAGCAGCGGCCGCAACGGCAGCGTCGATAATAGCTGCCGCTGAGCGCAAAGCCGCTGAATTAGAGCTAGAGAGCCAGCTTGCAAAGTTGGACTCAAAAAGTAGTAGAAGTCGTGGAAGTTCTAATCCTTCAATACAAGAGTGGTTAAATACTATAGAAATTAATAATCAAGACGTATTGGTAAAACCCAATCAAACTAATAAACGTCTTGATTGTTTAGGATTTCGCCAAATTGATAAAAAATGTGGTGGAAGAAGCTTACCAGAGCTATTTCAATCTACTGCCGCAGCGAACAATCCTACAAATGTTACTAATAGTATACAAAATAAAACTACTGAAATTAAAAACAGAACAACCCACTGACGTTTCTTTATTAGCGCAGGCTATTACATCGCTGGTTGATAACACCGCCGTAATTCCTTGCATTTTAACAGCGTCCATTTTACAAATGGCCGAAACTCATATTTTATGGCAAAGTCAACTAGACTGTTTTAAAACAGAGATCTCTTGCCTAAAGAATAACACACCGCTACCACGTAACAGTAGATTGCTTAAACTATCTCCCACTTTAAGCGATGACAACTTACTTCGCCTATTCGGACGTATCAGCGCTACTATACACATCAATACTCCTTCGAAATTCCCCATTATACTCGATGGAAGACATCCAGCTATCCGCCTACTAGTAATGCGTTACCACGAAAAAGCTGCACATGCGAACACTGAGACAGTGGTGAACGAACTCCGCCAACGCTACTGGATCCTCAATCTGAGAACCACAGTTCGTTCTGTAGCTCACGACTGCCTATTTTGTACACATCAAAGAGCTAAACCATTAGATCCGCCAATGGGAAAACTTCCTGATGAGCGACTTGCGCACCACCAAAGACCTTTTTCTTTCATTGGGGTAGACTACTTTGGACCTCTTCAAGTTACCGTAGGCCGAAGACATGAAAAGCGGTACGACGCTCTATATACGTGTCTGGTCACAAGAGCAGTACACAGCACAGTAGTCTACAGCCTTACTACAGATGCGGCAATGATGAGTCTGATAAGATTTATTGCTCGACGCGGATTACCACGTAAAATTTTTTCTGACAACGGAACTGCCTTTGTCGGCCTTAGTAGAGAGCTTAAAAAACTGTACGAGAAACAAATCTTAACTTTCGCAGCAAATGAATTAATAGAGTGGAAGTTTATACCACCCGATGATCCTTTTATAGGTGGAGCTTGGGAGCGCTTACTTCGAAGCATAAAGACTGCGCTTAAAGTGACACTCAAAGATAAGTCACCTACAGATGAAGTTTTATCAACTCTTCTCCTAGAAGCAGAAGCGATTGTAAACAGTAGACCTCTCACGCACGTCTCTCCTGATCCTGACTATCCGGAGGCACTCACTCCTTTTCATTTTTTAATTGGGACGTTATTCGTTACGTTCGAGTGGGAGATGTTGTTCTTAAAGCTGACAGTAATTTACCTCGTGGTGTGTGGCCAAAAGGGAGAGTCATATCCCAAGGACAAGGATGGAATTTCCAGAGTGGCTAATGTTGCCACATCTGCTGGCCAATTAAGGAGACCTCTTAAAAAATTAATTGTAATTACTACATAACCAATTTTGAAAAAAAAAGAGGAGGATGTTGAGAATCCAACCTTTATACCTTTTTTGTCTGTGTAAATAACCTTTTTTATTTGTGTAGTTTTTACTTATAAAACAAATGTATTTTAATTTAAGAATTCGAATGTATTGTCAATACCAGATAGTAATATACACTCATAGAAGATACACCGAATATCGCCTTTTTTTCCTGTTTTCCATCATAATATTTGCCCAATCTTCACCTAAAACTGAGCTAATCCGCAACAGCCCATTTCACGCTCTGTGGTCTAATAATGCTTGCCGCTCTTTGCCAGTCCTCTATCTTAGGTCTTATTGGTGAGGGCAGTCTTCTCAAGCTAAGACTCTCAGAACCTGGGAAATGAACTGAGGTGAGGAGCTCCATGGTTTCCTTTTCACTGTTCGTGAAGGTCCCATCTTGTTTTTTAAGGAGTCCTATTTGTTTAGGTTTGTCTTTTGCAAGCACCCTGTGAATTTTTGCTCCATGAGGCGTATCATTGATTTCCTCACAGAACTTTCTCCAGGATGCCCGCTTGGCTTTCCTAATTTCTTTATTATATTTAGTAAGGGCCATTTGGTATATATCCCACTCCTTTGTGTTTTTGGCCCTATTAAAAAGCCGCCTAGTTGTTTCCCTAAGCTTTTTGAGCTTAGAGTTCCACCAGGGTACTCGTCTTGTTGAGGTCTTTTGTTTTACGGGGCAACTTTGCTCATAAGCATCACTAATGGACGCCGTGAGAGCATTAGTTACCAACTCTAGACTCTCAATTGTTTTAATATTTTTAGGGAGAGTTTGCAGGTTAGACCTTAGGGTTTCCCTGTAGGTATCCCATAAGGTATTCCTGGGATCCCTATATATAATATTCTGACTCTGTATTGAGAATAAGAGTTCGAAATTAATATATCTGTGATCAGACATAGAGTTTTCGTCACTTACACACCAGTTTATAATATGCCTAGCTACATTGTTAGTGGCGAATGTTATGTCTAAGAGTTCTTGTCTAGCACGTGTAATAAAGGTCGGTTTAGATCCTTTATTTAAAAGTGTTAGGTTACTAGTTGCAATAAAATCAAAAAGTAACACACCTCTTTCGTTGACGTCGCTGCTACCCCAAGATGTATGGTGAGCGTTGGCGTCACACCCCACCAGCAGCTCAGCGTTGTGTTTCTTTGCATAGTCCACTACCCGCATAAGCTCTTCTGATGGATTACAATTCTCAACGGGTAGATAGGCTGAACAAACTAATAGCTTGGAGCCCTTCCACCCCCGTCAAGATTAATGTATGCTGCAACCAGATCATCTGAACTAAGCTCTGGAACAGGAAGAAAGTTAGTTCTTTTGCTAAAAACTATACCAGCTCTGGGCTTAGTCCCGCAGTTGTGCGCCAAGACGCTCCCTGCGGTCTTTAATCCCATAATCGTATTATTACGCAGCCAGGGTTCTTGTATTAGAGCGAGGTCCACAATACCCCCTGAGAAGCATTTCTCCAGTACCGCCGTTGCTGCAATAGCATGATGGAGGTTAATCTGGAGGAACCTCGCATGACCACTGGTTTGCGCTATTGTTTTTTGCGTACAGGTTTTCGACCGGCGGTCGTCCTGCCTGTCTGGGGACTAGCAAGTCCACCTCGAGGTTGGATTCCGCCTGTCTTGCTGGTCCTGCCTCCTCTGTGCCCCCCTCTTTCTGAGGGCTTCGGATGAATGTTACGATGCGCCTGTGGCGCCGACCCTTCTAGCCCAGAGGTAGTGGAGGTAGAGGGAACAGGATCGCCTGTATCCACAATGGTTTCCAGTGGGGGTTTTGTCCCTTTTAGGGTTCCACCCTCCCCACTTTTGGTGGTACTAGAGGAAGAAGCTGCCAGTGGTTTGTCCTCCTGGAGTCCTTCATTACCAGTTTTGACTTTAAATATAACCCATCTAAAGCCAAACATTACCTTGTAATTATTTTTCTGAAGAGTTTGCACCGAGGGATCGTCAAGGGTGAAAGCAACAATTCTTCCTAACCCTTTCCTCCCTGGAGTGCAGTACCCTCCAGTATTCTGGATTTAGCTCAGGGTTCTGTATCCGTATCAATTCGAGGGCATTCTCAATAGATGCAGCCTCGTTGTCCGGTAGGAACACAGAGTCTTTTTCCGAAATGATTGTTAATTCAGCCTCGGGCCAGGGCTTTATTTTAGATGTCGTCTCTGGTAACCACTTCCTGCTCATCTCATCCATGCAGGTGATTAGCAGCCAGCCCGGCCTATGGCTAAGTCCTAAGAAACGAGGTCCAGCTCCCTTAGTTCCTATTTTAAGGATTTCTTGAGTAAGAGTGCTGTGGACCAGTTTCATCTGTTCTACACTCAAGGGATTCACGTTGCGAATACCCAAGCGTGTAGAACCAGCAACCTCACCAAAGCTATGTTTCACCTTGCTATCAAGGGAAGTTTTCAGAGCTTTTTTGGGTTGCGCAGTAGGAGATTCCTCCTCAGACCGAATTCGTTTTACCGCCTTCGGTCTGTCGGGCTTTTCTAAAGGAATTTCATTCCAGAGCTTTTGGCATAGCTTAAGCGCCTCAGCAGGGCTCATGTTAGCCTGCACCAGCCTCCGGAATCTTTTCATAGCAGCACCTGACATTTTCCGTTTCTTACCTCTTTTTTCCTCAGAGTTAGTCTCCGTAGGCGTTACAGTCACCGAAGCAACTTCCGCCTTGGGATCCATCCTCTGGGTTGTTGAGGTACTTGGTCCGGGCGTTGGGGAGGTGTTATCTGCCTCCGTCCCAGAAGAACTAACGTCACTAGAATTCTCTAGGGCGTCAACAAGGGAATTTAAATCCAAGAGTATGTTGTTTTCTGATTTATCATCCATACTGTTCCCACGAGAAGCTAGGGAAATAAGAGGTCACCACCGACAGAGCCCCGCTTGTCGGTGGAAGAGCAAAAATTACTCTCTGAGGTGCTCTGGTATCAGAGAGGTACCGTTAACGACTGGGCTCCCCCCCCCCCCCCCAGCCACGCATCCCTCGGCACGGTTCACTTAATACCTTGGATTGGGCTTGGTCCTATTCGCCAATGTTCAGCAGTGGTCTCATATAAAAACTGCTGAACATTGCCCAGGGTGCACCACGTGGAGGTGGGACCAAATTCGCACCCCATGCCCGCGACTATGGTAAATGTATATTTCAGTGCTTCTTTGTATACAATATAATAAGGAATTACGTATTATAATATTATTATAGTTACTTTTATTGAAATTATTTATATTCTAGGTAATTATCAATTAAATTATATAAAAAAAAAAAAATAGATAAAGTGGTTAGTTAGGTATTGGTATCAAAAAAGAATTAAGTCCAGGTAGGAATTTTTTTTGTTGACTTTACTTATTACTATCTGTGTGCTCCCGACTTCGGCCGCTTTACACTAACATGAATTATTTTTAATACTAGTAGAAAACAAAGATATTTCTCACAAATTCAAATACTTCCAAGTAAAACTGTACATTTAATCGGATTTTATTCACAATTTCATCTTCACTTTTAAGTTTTTTTAATGCGGAACCCTGATTATTTTCTAAAGATAAAAAGACGACTAAATTATTTTACGCCTGTACAAAAATAGGGTTCATTCTTTTTAAATGTTTATTTAAAAAGTTAATTAAACACTGTTATTAATTGTGCGGAGTTGAAAAATTATTCGTGAGCGGAACCGCGGGAATACTTAGTATTTAAGTAACTACAGTTCCTTTTGTTAATTAAATCAACGATAAATTTCTCCTCAAAACAAAGTCCCGTTAAAATTGGTTCAGCCGTTCCGGAGATAATTCAAAACAGACAGACAGACTGAGAAAAATAAAATAAAAAAAATTGCATGTTAGGTGTCGTATATATGTTCATACGTATTTAGTAAACAAAAAAATATTATTTTGACATTACAAACAGACGCTTCAATTTTATTTGTTAGTATAGACGTAGATGACACATACGCTTATGTGTCATGCAATAATTTTATTATATCCATCGTATTACGATGTTGTTAGCGGGTCAAGGGAACTTTGATTTGAAACAGGAAACGATAATTACAGTCAAGTAAATAACAAACAGACAAATAAATGTTGCATATTACATATAACATAACATTTGTACTAATAAATAAAAAATGGAAGTGCATCTTTGTAATATCAAAACATATGCAAATAGTGTATCTGATAACTATACCAAAAATAGAATGTTTAAATTCTTGCCGATCTCTCTGTCTGTTCTTTTTGTTCCCGTTAATCTTCGGAAAGGCTGGTCCGCACAAAAACTTATGAAATCGTGTATAAAATCCTATTCAATACACAGTTTCCTGGCAGGTATTTGAATTTGAGAGAAATATCTTTGCCTTCAGTTAGCATAAATACAATTTTAGGAAGATATTTAGAGTTCCGCGTAAAAAAATTATAACAATACAAATTGTAGAAAAACAACACTGTACATTGATCAGTTATTTCTTTCTGGCGCTTGAATTTATGAAAAATAACATTGGTGTGTTTTAGCGCAAAATTACAACGCATGAAAAATTGTGAATAAAATATGTTAAATAGACAGCATCATCTAAAAGTAATTTTCCAATGATTATTTAAAACTGAAAGTATTACGCAGCAAAGAATATATGAAAAGCGGGTGAAGCCGCGTGTATGCAGCTAGTGTGAATTAAAGGTTGTGAGCCAACGTAAACACATATGCCGTGTACGTGAGCAATTTATAAATACATGTTTACTTATGTATTTAAGAAGTTTACGGCTGGAAATCGCTGCAACCGCAAATAAATTTGTTGGGGTGATTAAGCCGTTGAAAGATTTCATAAAGAACGCCTTTTGTATACGTTACGTTTATTTTGGTTTCAAAAATCAAAATCAAATTCAATAAAATCTTTATTCAATTTAGCCCCTAAGAAGGCGCTTATGAACGTCTAAAGCACTACCACCGGTTCGGAAAACAACCCAGTCGAGAAGAGCCGGCAAGAAACTCGATCTGGTTCTTTTTTTCTTATAAATATAATATATGTATTTTTCATATAAAAAACTATACAAATCATAGTCCTAACTAATATTAGCGGAACCATAGAGATATGGGTTAAATCCAGACATCACTATCGTTCACGTAATGATCCATCCTGTATTAACCTTTCGAGATTAACACATGCTTGACATAATACTTGAACTAATTGTCAGGTAAATCGGTAATGTTACTTGGGATCTTATTGTCAAACCGAATACTATTACCTATAAACTATTCATTTAGCATTTATTAGACTTACTTAGCCTAAAGCGTGAGACGGACTTGTCTTTACTTCTAATATTAAAATTATGACGATCATTCACTAGATCGAGCTTGTCTAAATTTTTACGAATACGCATTAAATTATCGAATAATATTATTAATATTATATTAAGATATCATATTCTTGAAAGTTGTTCTTTAGAGATTCGCGAGGTTCCATATTGTATATTGCTCGAATAGCTCTCTTTTGTAACGTAAAAATCCCTTTAATTGATTCAACCGAAAGACGTCCGGTGTTTCACATAGATCTCCCATAGGAGGAAAGGGGTGGGACCTTTTGGCTGGTGGCGAGATAGAAGGGGGTCGCTTTGTACTGAGCTCTCCCCTGGACGGAAGATAAAGAGTCTAACCTGGCATGGCAGATTATGCCTGTCATGCCTTTTGGTCGCGCCCGGCGCTGGGGCTATGCGGAGCATGTTGCTGAATCCCGTGTCGTCCCTCGGAGATTATACTTCTGGATTAGGGTTGATAGGGGGCATGCATATATACATATCCACGTAAAACAGGCGGCTTGACGTTCGCAGTAAGTATTTATCGTGCTCAGAGGATGCTGCTGCCCATCCACTGATTTATCCCTTAGTCGCCTTTTACGACACCAACGGAAAGATATGGGGTATTAGTATTCTTAGCTAGCACCACACAGCCTTTTTTTGAAATGGTTAAAAAATCTGCTCGTTGAAGGTACACGCGCCCGTTGGTCCTCACGATAGAGTAACCCATGTATTCAAGAGGTAATGGATCCTGTGTCAGGTTGGCTTCAGCTGAAAACAAAACCACGAAAACCTAACCGACGTAACAACATCAGAGTTTCAGGAGCCCCATATACATGCAGTCTTCTGGAACCACCACACGGCCCTGCCCTTTGAATCTGTTTAAAACTTATTAATCTTAATTCTTAAACATCTCATTAGTCTTTTTTTTTAAAGTAAGACATTACCTACGTAATCATGGGGGGCATCAAGAGCTCTGTTTACTACTTACTGACAAGGGGGAGAGTCAAAAGTGTATTAAATTTTCCTAACGTAATGCTCGCAAAACCCCCATTCCGTGATTTTGCGTGTTCTGGAAACGAGACTTCAATGACGTCGCATTTGAAAACAGTTTACGTAAATTCATAATTAAGTACACGATTCTTATGTATTGCTGAGGTATTATGTACCAAGAATTAACGTTTTTGTTATCAATTTATTTACTAAGCACGCATAGGAAAATTAATTGTAAAATCAATAGTTTGGCTGATTTAAATCACGTATCCGTGAAATGAATCATCGTAATTCATCTTAATTAGAGGTAATCGATTTCGGTAATCCAGGAATTCGATATTTTGTTTACATATTCCAATGATTACGCGATTTTCATAGAATTAGTTTCGATATAACCTTTAACATTAGAAATGATGTAAACCTAAGTAAATTTGTTTATCCTATCAATATATTTAATAATTCCATTGACGTTAATGATTCGTGGAATATTTATTTTATAAACTGAGACAAAAACAGTTGGAAATATAATTTGTTTTTATGGTTATACGCGATAGCAACAGATTTCCTCTTAAAACCGCACGTCCTCTTAAAAGTTAGACGAAGGTGCCGGGTGGAGTCACAAACACTCGGCTAGTTGGCCTTCTAGTTGTATAAGGAAATCTATTGCTATCATGTTGCGCACCAAAGAAAGAGCTATAAAACAAAAAAAGGACAACTGCGGCTCGGGTTGATTTTACCGTATGCAAAATAGACGAAAAAATTGCTTAGTAGTACTCTGATTCTTCCTCCAAAACTGAACCAATTTTTAATTTTCTTTTAGTTATAGAACAATAATGCTATCTTTAAATTTTATCCATCAAATTTGTTTAACGAACGGCTGAAAATGACGGTAATAATCGAGTTTTTTTTTAGGCTCCTGGTTTCTACAAAAAAACTAATTTATGGAAAAAATCAAAATCTTCGGTCATGGCGGTGGTGTATATATATTTTTTTTGGTATAAAAATATTTACCTATTGCTATTTAATCCACTGAGGAAACAGAGGACAACGTTTGGATGGAATAAATGCCGCTAAGATATACTGTTAGGTAATGGTTTTTATTTGCTACTAGCTGTGTGTCAGTGTTTCATATATTTTTGACTGCGTAACATAGTTTTTAGTTTTTTTTATATGGGGTCTAATTAATTTATACTAGCTAGCTGTTTACCCGCGACTGTACCCGCATTTTATATGTTCTTAATTTTTTTTTTATACGAAATTCTAATTATTTTCCTAAAAAAAGTTTAGTACTAAGATAAAGTAAATATATTTCTCATAAATTCAAGCACTTACCCGTAAAACTGTGCATTGAATAAGATTTTATTAAATTTTTTATAAGTTTTTTTTTACGCGGAACCCTATTTCAGAAAATTAAAAGTACCCTAAGTTACCCGGAATAACTTCAGCTATCTACCAAAAAAAGTCCCGTCAAAATCCGCCAAGCCGTTCCAGAGTTTATCCGGAACAAACAGACAGACAAACAATTTAAAAAAAAATGCATTTTTGGTATAGGTGTCGTGTCTACATTCATATCTATTTAGTAAAATAAATTAATTTTGACTTTACAAGCAGACAATTCCATTTTATTTATTAGTATAGATTAAGCGAAGACATTTCTCACAAATTCAAAATACCTGCCAGTAAAACTGTGCATAGAATCGGATTTTATTGAAATTTTTATGAGTTTTCATTTTTTTACGCGGAACCCTAATTATTTTCGAAAAAATAAACTAACCTAAGTTACGCGTAGTAACTTCAGCTACAGGAGCAACAATAAAGTCCCGTTCAAATCGGTCCAGCCGTTCCGGATATTAGCCGGAACAAACAGAAAGACACAAAAATTAAAAAAATAAACATTTTTGGTATAGGTATCGTATATATACATTCATATGTGTTTAGTAAAAAAACAAACACTTCAATTTTATATATTAGTATATATGTAGATAGAGATTAATCTACTGCCGATTGTTAGCGGATTGTTTTAGGCGCATGACGTACCCTATAATAAATATTTCATATTAAAGAAAACAAAACGAGCGGGATAGAATGTACCATTATTATTTATTTATGGATTAAAATTATCGGTATTTACCCGCCTCGTTCTAATACGTGTGTACATTCAAATCCATATCCGTGTAGGTAACTAAGAAATATTGACAATTGATTTAAATTTTACCTTAAATGTACGGAAAATAGCCGTTGGCACAAACTATATACCTAACTATTCGTTGGCACGTAAATAGCGTAGGTACCTAAGCTTATTTAAATGTTTTAATTTTTTTATAATACGGAGAGATAATTGTTCTATACAGATATCTAATTGTTTTATGAAGATAATTTTCGTAACAAAAAGTTTAGCTGGGAGCTAGGGTTGCCACCCGTAGATTATTATAAAGTATTATACGTTATTTTAAGTAATTTTACTGTATATTTTATGAGAACAATAAAGTAGGTACGCAAAAATACTTTATTTCTCTAAGATAACTTTCAGCCATGTCAGCATTCACGAAGAGTTTTAGAGAGTTTCTGAGATGCAATTCTGAATAGCAAAATGCGAAACGAAAGAAACAAAACGTCTCCAAATTGATTAAAAATAAATAACTAATTTGCATAGCTGTTTAGCAAAGATAGTTCCTAAAAGCAGTAAAGAATATGCTTTTAAGCAAAATAATAAAGTAAAATAAATCATACTTTATTTTGATATAATGTACTTTTTCCTGCTTTTAAAAATCAATATACTTTATTTGTCCAAGAAAAAAGGTGACAACCCTAGTTGACACGGTTCGATTCGGTTAGAATTGGAAATATTAGATCGTGAGTTTAAACCTATTATTAGTGATCAGATTAACTTATGATGGGTCAGTGATTGTGAGTGGATTCATACTGTGACACGAGCTTAAATTTTCGATGAAGGAAAACATCGGAACAAGGAAATATCACCATTGGTGGGGATTATTTTTATATATCCGAATAGTTTTTTATGTGCTTCCGCATCCAACCTCGCAGGTGCTCTTATCCCCAATTAGAAATAAAGTCATATTACAAACACTAGCAACAAACGCGTCACATTACACACTACACGCATGCTACACAGGTTCTGCATGGAACATTTTTCTCTCCTGCTTTTACTAACTGTAGAATTTGTTAGGACGAATTCCGCGGGGATTTTAAATACAGCTAGCTCTAGCTGAGGTTCGTATAAATTTGATACCGTTACACTAGTTACCTTTCCGTCGATTGGGTCTTTCTCGCTCTAAAATCCCGGCGAAACTATTAAGAACTTTCCAGAGAACAGTGTCGTCATTAGTTCTTGAAAGAGTCAATGAGACTGTAGATTAGGCCCAGGGACTGATTTAGCTATTTAGCAGCGCCGGCAAGTATGACAAGCGATGTATAAAAAAATATATTTTAATGAATAAGGTCACAAACGTCATGGAACAACCAATTCATACTGGGTTTTTTTCGTAAGTTTCCACTAAACTTTTATTTCTTTATCACAGTTGTTTCGTTGCAATAATGCAAATTACTTGGAAACTCGTTTAGACCGCATCGTATTGTATTGTGACCTTTAGCCAGTGATTTCAACAAAATTATATACATATTAATGAAATTCGCTGATTCATTTCTCGTCTGCTGTAAAAATAACTCGCTCCCAATTATGTCACAACTGTCGATTTTGTTTATTTAAACAAACATTAACAAGTTGTATGATATGTTATTACTATTACGGCTTCCTCCTGGCAGATACTACCCGAAGCAACCATGTCTGGATAGTATCTGCCTAAAACGGAAGCTGAGGGATCGGTGCTTCCTTCTTATCCATTCCTTCCTTAATATCTACCTGGCGATGAATTTCACATCAAAATCCTTGCGTAGTTTAGGAGAAATTAGCGGATAAATACACCGACAGACGCAAAAAATTGACTTGACTTCGTGTGTAAAGATAAGAACAACGTAGTATGTACCTACGTCAGAAGTTTTATTTGTAATGATCACTTTTTTCCTCATCGTAATTATTGTCAGAGAAAGTACCCATACTTTGAATCATTTATACAATTTCTATTTTCCAGTCTTTTAATGTGTTTTCCTCGAAATTATACATGACTCAGTTACCCTACGATATCTGACACGGCAATATTAATTACAAACGGTTTATGTGGAGTTTTTGGTAGGGTTTTGGACTGTCATGTTTTGGTCCTTGTTTTTACTTCATTGAGTTGAAGTCCATTTATGTATTCAACCGTAAAGGCGTCTACTAGTGGGTATAGGTCTCTCCCAAAGATAAGGAGGAGAATTGCCATAATCGCTACGCTTAACAGGCGGGTTGGCGATCGCAGTAGATGTTTGTGGTTTTCAGAGGATGCTGTTGCCCATCCCCTGGTTTATTCCTTAGTCGACTTTTACGACATCCACGGGAACGATATGGATGATACTATTTTTAAGCCGACACCACACGGCAAGAAGTTGAAGTATATAACTCTAAATCTATACTAATAAATATAATTAAAGTGTCTGTTTGTAATAATGAATTTTTTTTTACTGACATTACATGAATGTAGTATATACGATACCGATACAAAAATACACATTTTAAAATGTTTGTCTGTCTGTTTGTTCCGGTCGATTTTGTACAGTATTTTTTTGTAGATAGGTGAAGCTGCTCCGCGTAATTTAGGGTAGTTTTAATTTTCGAAAATAATTACGGCTCCGCGTAAAAAAAATAAACATAAAAATTTGAATAAAATCCGATTTAATGGACAGTTTTACCGGCTAGTGCTTGAATTTATGAGAAATATTATTACTTTTTCTTATTACAAAAAAAAAAAAAAATGTAAAATAATGAGGGTTCCGTTTTAAAAATTAAAATGCAGTGAAGAATATATTAAATACGGGTGCAGCCACGGGGACAGCAAGTTATGTAAGAAAGAGGAGGGTATCATAGTTACTAGAAAAACACTACGTGATTAAGAGGATATGCAGCCGGCGTTTATTCGATACAAACGTATTGGCCTATTTCCTCTCTGGATAATTGGCATTACAGTAAATATTTTAATATATATTAGCCACCTTTATGCCGATACGTTTTGATTATTTTATATAATTAAATTAATATACGAAACTGGGAACTCTAGACTTTGTAAATAAGAAAAAATGCCCATTTTTATCATCGTTTCAGACGTCGATTAAACAAATGAGGAATAAAAACATAAATAAAATTTAGTGTAAAAAAACCTTTAAATCGGTGCAGTTGAGGCGCAGTTGAAAATTGTGAAATACGAAGTAATGCTTTCGTCTATTTTACTTAAGTATAATCAGACCGAGTCGCAGTCATCCCTCACGCGTTTCTTTGTGGTGCAGAAAGATATCAACTGATTTCTGATATACCTTTTTTTTTTTGCCTTTATGTAGATGACACCTAAGCTGCCTATTACTGCTATTACAAACATATTAAAACACACGTAACAAAGGCGACAATTAATGTTTGTTATGTATAAATTGAACATTGAACCTTGATATCAGATAAAGCGGGTTCATTAGAAGTGCACAGAACATTTAGTATAAATGAGGCATTACGCAGATTATTAATATCATCGTTAAATATTGTAAATAATATAATACTATGCAAATAAATAAAAATGAAGAGTCTGTTTTTAAAATTAAAATAACAGCTTTTTACTAAAATATGAATGTATACATATATGGTGATACTTAAGCCAAAAAATTTAAACATTTTTGCTTGTCTCTCTGTCTGTCTGTGTCTTCCGGCTAATCTCTAGAACGGTTAGATCTATTATGACGGGGAGTTTTTCTTGAACTGACTTGATTGAAAATTGTTGAATAACTGAATCTGTTAAGCTACGTTTTTTTTGTTGAAAACAAGTTGAGTAACACGTTAAAAAATTAAAAAAAAAAAAAAATATACGCCGTTAGAGACGCAGAAACAAATAGTATTTAATAAAATACTGAATGCCGGGTCAGCGAGAAGTCATTTAGAATATCGTTTTGTAGCGTGGTTTCCATATTACCAGAATCTTACAGTTGAAAAACGTTTCTTACGTAATTTGGCATCTATTTTTTGCATAAAACATAGATTAACTTCAAACGACGACAAATTAATAGATTTTGAATGAAGTAAATTGTATTTTTTATATAAAATGTAGGTGTAAGATTAGCAGTTATTCTATCATATAATAAATAAAATAAAAAGCCTTTTACTTCATGCAGATTATAAAATTCTATGTTAGTTTTCACAAATTTTGTTGTTACAAATTTTGTTCCTAAATTTAGTTGTTAGTTTAGATTTTAACATAAATTTTAATTATTCCTATGTATGTTTAGTCTGCAAGACCCCCTTTGTAGGTGAAAGCCTCCTCCAAAGATAGCCATTCCTCTCTATTTTGGGCTACTTGAATTCAGTTGGGGTCGGCCATTTTTCTGATCTCATCTTCCCAACTAGCTGCAGGTCTGCCTTTCCTTCTTATCCTTTATAGTCCTGCCCATGTGGTAATCCTTTTCGTCTATCTCCGGCCCCATAGGTGCGCCACATGCCCGGCAACATGTGTCTATTATGTAAAAATATTAAATGCTAAATGGAATACTAGCGAATTGTTGAGCCACATCTCTCCTACAACAGGCAGCATTAGAATTCAGATACGATTCATGTGTCGTATTGCTCTAATAACGTGTTTTACAATATCCTGGTAATACGTATGTGTAGAGCGTATAATAAAATCAGTAAGGACCTAGGTACATTCTTAACCGCCCTCTCCTCTTGTCATGAATAGGAAAGAAGGCTATTTCCTCTCGCTCCAATGATTACGTAAGTATTTGAATAACCTTCATTATTAAAAAAAATGGATCATAGATATTGCTTCTCATCAACATCAACATTCCCCCAGACTCCCGTCCTCGGTGTCATCAAAAGCAAAGCATAAACACATTACCATTCCAGACAAAGCTGAGTCTAAAAAAATGTATTCATGGCCTTAAAAAAATTTAAAAACAAGGTCACCGCCTTCTCTCAATTTACCTTTTTTTTTTTTTGACGTGGGGAAATGCATTTACGCGCTACCCTTACCTATTGCATTAGTGAGACCGGTGTCCCCCAATGCAATAGGTAAGAGGGCACGGAGGGACGACTCCGTGCCAGTGTGGGACTCGCCCGGACGTGAAGCGTCCGGAAATACCCACTAAAACCCCCCCGGGGCCGTCCGCCGCATTTGGGATGGCGGCGATACGGGATGGCTTTCGCAAGCACCGCGTCGCCCCCTGCGGCGAACCCACCGGGCCTTGTCCGTGCAATGGCCCAATGGGGGGGGGAATCCCCCACCCACCTCTTCGCCCGCCTCCCCGAAGAGAGGCATGACCCAACGGTCAACAGTCCAGGGACAAGGGACTTAACACCCCTCGCCCCCAATAAAAAGAAAGGAAGAAGACTGGGACAGAGCAGTGGCGGGCAAATTCTCTCAATTTACCTAATATTTTATATTTAAATAATATAACGCAGTTGATAATTATTTATTGTGTTATATTTATATGCGACGGAGCCGCACACATATAGCTGAGTTTAAATAAACAACAAAAACAACTTTGATTGTGTAAATACCTATCTACTTATTAATGTGGAGTTCTTGCGGCATTGAGCAGTATAATTCAACAATTCAACGTATGAACATAACGTTAAGAAATACATATTATACTATAGGTAAAACCAGTATTGAATGATAATAATATGAAATGTCATTCAGTATGCCGCATAGGGAAACCCGATGTTGTAGAGACTTGTTCTTTACTTCAAACGATTTTGGACTTTAATCCACAATAATAAGGTTTCTTTCCACTGACTCACACTCACAATAGTGATTTATTGCATCGGTTTGCAAAATGTACTTCGAATTTACAACTACAAAATGAGTCAGACCGCAAGGATAAATATAAAAAAAAAAAAAAACTCTTAATTGAATTTATTAATTACTAGTAAATTGTTATTGTAATTATTAAATCGGTTTGTCTGTTTGTTGTATATACGAAATTAGACGTTTCTAGAATATAGTTTTAGTAATACCGTTATAGTGTTTACGTAAGCAGAATAGAAAAGTGACGTAAGCATTAACATGAATTAAAAAATATATAAAATATTCCCAGTCGATGCTTGAATTTCTTCTATTACATTTTTTTAAACGAAATAATAATTATCATGGGGCATTATTTTAAACCACCTACCTATGTCAAAAAGGGATATTCAATGTCAAATTTAGTTGAGAGAATAAATGCGTAAGAGCGAGTAAACAATAATCAATAATTTCGGAAAATTCATTTAATGTATATAAAAATGGGATTGCCATAATATTATGTTCAAATATATAAAATTTAGTAAATTATTAGTATTGAAGACATTTTTTTCCAACGTTTATTTACATTTAATTACAGTATATATGCGCTATTTTGTTCGATGACTTTCTGGCATCTTGTAGGTAGTGCCATTATCCCGTTGCTATAGAAATTTGTGGATTTCTGATCAGTATAACGCGACTAGTAGTTTTGGCAGTCCTCTCTTGATATCAACCTGTCATTGCCTAAAGAATTTTAAAGAGACAGAAACTCTTAATTTTTCTTGAGTGACTAAAATCGTGTGAGCACTATCGTGATGAAAGACCACATTCTTTCTATTGATCAATTCCGGCTTCTTCCTTACATCTTCTTGCTTTAGTCTCATCGTTGTAAGCAGTAGACAACTTACGTTGTCTTATTTGATCACGCTGGCATATTAAAAACGAAAAAAAATAAATGAAATTAAGTTTACAAAGGTAATCAACAACTAGTTTATTTTGATAACTAACAATAAATTTTAATATTCAAAACAAATAAATCAATATTAAATTAAATTAATAAATAAAATAATATGTTGCAATGTAGTGCAGATATGAACATTAAACATTTTATACCACACTGATTATAATGTTATCTATCTCGTTCTTTTCCGCTGTAAACGACAATTTTATTAGTACCTAATGATAAAACACAAGTGATTGTGAGTCAAAAGTAGATCATTTATTTGATGCGATTTTTTTAAAAAGCAGGAAATAATAATTTTGCTAATAAAAATCACGCGCTGTTTTTTCGATCGTTATTTATTTATTTATAACGTCATGATAAAAACGCAGGCGTAAAAACACTGGACCAATCAGCCAATGAACCAATTACTAAAAATATTTATTGAATGAAATATTATTGTATCTATATGGCTTAATGAAATAATTTCATGCAATGATCCAATAAAGTGTACATTTATTATATTTTAAATTAACACACTATTGTTTTTTTATAAATATAATCGCTGTAATCGCTTTTAGTGTTGCCAGTGAATACTTTTTAGAATAAAATTGTGTATAGACTATATACATATTATATAGTGCTTGGACATTTTTAATTTAAATGATAAGTCATGATATTAAAAAAAAACTAAGGAAAACAATAAATACACGCTGCTGTGATCCAACAGGAGAATATTCAACGAAAGGCAGGCATGACATTTAAAAATGGCGTTCGCAAGTTCTCCTTTTGTACGCTTTGTTAGATAAATTTGTCGCTCTATAACTTTGTAAAATTATTGAGTTTGTCGAATTTGCCATGGAGAGTTAAGGTAAGGACGAACATCTCATATAGAGAGCAAAAGTGTGCAGCTATAAACAGTAAATAACAGTTCAAAAACTTTCCAAAATGGCGCTAGCGTATGCAAAGTTTACGGTATGAACATAGTAGTTGACGGATTGAAGTAAGGTGAGTAGAAAAATGAAATATTTTCGATGAATAAAGTAGTTAATTAAACTGAAGTATGCACAACATCAGCTTTACATAGAACAAAATATTTTTTAGGAAATATAGGCTAAGAAATTACTCTGAAATTTACCCTCTTGCTGCAGTCAGCGTCTGCTCTAGCAGTTACGTCGCCCAGGGCAAAAAGACAAATCACCACTCCTTAAATACACACACACACACACACACATATATATATATATATATATATATATATATATATATATATATATATATATATATATATATATTTTGAAGTATGAAAAGTTTGTTATGCTGATTGACAGATTCATCAACGCAGATTCCAAACCGCTGAACCCACATACTTGAAACTTTGGCAATTTCATGATGCGAACTTGATTTACATGCGAATTTTACTCTTTATTGATAACATTTAGCATATTAATTATTACAACCAAACAGCCGCCGCTGCACCTCCAAATGTTGGCGCCCTGGGCAAATGCGCACCCTAGATCGGGCGCTGCTGTAGTACTGCCAACATAATTTAACACTTTTCAACGGACACTTTATCTACATAGACACATCCCAGTACTGTCAAGGTCAAATCCGTAAAATAGCTAAAATAAGTCCGAAGGTTTAATATAAAAATAATGTAATTATTATTGTTTTAAATAGCGCTAATTATTTTAGACTTATACATTAAAAGCGACGTGCAATACTTAGTACATATATCGACGTTAAAAATACCTACATCAGAGTAATACAATTAATAACCACATTCGGTTATCAATTCCTCCAAAGTGCGGCGCTTTAAAAAATAATGTGTGGCCTTAGTTACATCGTACCTATGTATTCGTTATTATGATAGACATATGTGGTCGGTATAAGCGGTTAGAACACTATAAATAGCAGTCAATGAAACTCGAATTGTTATTTCAATTCGAGCTTCGATTGGAAAGACTAAACAAAGAATTATCTATTACTAACATAACTGTTAAATAAACATAAAATTCATATTAATTGTTATTAAAAGAAATGTTAATTATCATTGCAATTAGTACTACATTGGTGTTTTATTTGGTGGTATTGGGCATTATTGGCCAAGTAGAATGAAATTATGCGCAACATACAAGTTTTCGTTTCTTTTATTATTATATATCTTTGAGGCTGTTCTGTGATGAAAAAATATATTATTGCATAGATTACAAAAATATTATATTCTAGAATTTTTTTTCAACTGCTTAGCGCTTTGACTTGATGTTAAATGACGATGTGGTTCTCAAGTGATGCTGCCGGAACACACTTGTTGATATTTGGCGACAAGTTTTCAAACTTGATGGTAGATTCCTCGCCGGGCATTATTAGAAAACCCCCTACCAGGATTCTATGGTTTCCTCACGATGTTTTCTTTCACCAAAAGCTCAGGTTCAATATGAAGATGTATAGGTAAGTTGGTGGAACCTACGTCCATTGACGCAGACTCCAACCCCACTACTAACTGCGCCATCGTCGTTTCAAAGTAGTATTAAAAAATCGTAATTTCACGTTTATTTAAAATTAACTACACCTAACAACGTTTTCCGGTTTTAGAATTAAATATTGTTGAAATCTAATTTGGATAATTTGTGATTCGAGAACCAACCGTGAATAAAAATAAATGATTTATTCCGAGCGCTCAATCTACTTGGTAGATATTTAATATTATTGAGCGAAACGGGACTGATCTAAGTTGAAATGTCACATGTAAAGGTTAATGTTTGATTATTAGACACTACTCCTACCTCTATATAAATAAAAATATGTCACATTAGTAAACTATTCATAACAATTATAATGAAACTTTGGTGAGTTGTTATGCATACGCCCGCGAAGGTTTGTCTTTCAAATCTTTCTTTCATGGCACCGCAACACTTGCCTCTGAGCAGTGCTAGTTAATGTATATTTGCCACGTAACCTTAAATCTAGGAAAATTAAATTTCTTAGAAAATAATTTATTACCTATTCAACGCCATCTACCGATAATTATAAAATACTTCATGTCAAACTCTATACATAGAGGACACTAAAATAAATCTATACTAATAAATGAAATTGAAGTGCGTGATTGTAAAATCAAATTAACAACTTTTTAATATACGGAACCCATACCAGGAACATAACAGGAAAAAAATTGTCTGGCTGTCTGTTGTTTATTCCGGTTAATCTCCGCAGCGTCTGGATCGATTTTGGCGGGATTTTTTTTCGTAGATAGCTGAAGTCCGCTGAACTTAGGGGCTACTTTTGTTTCTCGAAAATAATTAGGGTTCTGCGTACGAAAATTTAAAACTCATGAAACTGTGAATAAAATCTGATTCAATGCATAGTTTTACTGGCATATGCTTGTTTGAATTCGTGAGAAATATATTTGTTTTTTGTTAGTACACAAGAAATTCTAAATAAAACGATTCAATGGTCAATTTTACTTGCAAGTGCTTGAATTTATGATTGATTTTTGATTTTATGACTTTTGCTTTCTTTTAGTACCAATATTTTTTTAGGAAAATAATTAGAGTTCCGTGTAAAGCGGGCGGAGCCGCGGGCACACAGGCAGTATAAAAATAATAGTCCAGGTAACGAGTTAAGAAACGTGTTATTTCTTAATAAATCTCCTAAAAATACTTGAGATGGCTCATTCGATTCAAAATGGCGTTTAGAAAAAATGATCTCGAGTATTTATTAGTGCATAAAAATTGTATAAATAAAATTTAATAAATGAATTTGTTATTTATGAACAACTCAAAAACTGTTCATATTTAATGAATGTTTAAAAATAAAACCAATACCTAAACCGGTTCCAAGTGGAATCAAGGCTAGTTAACCTTCGTATTTATTAACCGGCATCGTCGTGTGAAGGTCATACAAACGTATTTTTTTAATTTTGATAGTTCAGTGATACTGCATTTGGACACCGCGGTCCATAATAGTGTTACCAATCTATAAATTTCAAATTACCTATGGTATTTTCGAATCAAAATTACCTTACAAGATATAAAAATTAGAATTTAAAAACGTCGACGATATTGTTCACTGGCTGGCCAACCCGGGGTTGCCCGTGCTACATCTAGTTGAAAAAAAAATCTGAAAGATAATCAGTTAAATATATTATTACATAATGTTTTTAAGATATAAATTGAATCCCTACTACTCGTACGACACATATAGTTAGCGACTATTTCGTGTTTTTATTAAATAAAACAACTATTCCAAAGTGGTAACAAAATTAGTGGCAGTGGGCTGGGCACATTGCTCGCAGAACCGATTCTTGATGGGTCCAACGGGTTCTCGAATGGCTACCGCACACCGAAAGACATAGCGTGGGTAGGCCCCCCACAATGTGGACCGAAGACCTGGTAAAGGTCGTCAGAATCCGCTAGATGTGGGCGGCGCAAGACCGGTCGTCGTGGAAAAACCTTTGGGGGAGACCTGTAGCCGGCAGTGGACGTCTTACGGTTGAATGTATAGATGGAATAAAATTAACTTATGACATATAATATATAAGTAAATAAAAATATCGTAAAAAAATAAACAAAAAATTCAGATCAACATCGGTCCAGTGTATTTAAAGATTTTGGCGAACAACAAGTAATGTCTTTAAATACATAAATACATACACCAGTAATGTTTTAAGTAATCGTTTATCGAATTGATGCTTATTAATTTATTGTGGAAAATTATCGTACGTCCCGATAATTTATGGTATGTCGGGTTGGCAACACTTACTGGTTAAAATTCTATAATTAGCTGCGAAACATAATCTGATGATATCACAGTTTTGAGATAAGTGGTTTTTTAATACTTGCCTAATGTGTGTATAACTGAGCTGAGTAGAGAGGGAATTTAGTAGACACACATTCAAACTTTGGCGGGTTTTTTTCCGAACTGATGGTAGTGTTTTGAATTTCATAAAGGTCTTCTCAGGGCCTAAATTCGATAATAGTCCAAGAATTTAAAGTAACTTATATAAAAAATTCAAGTATTTATGTCAAAATTACCAAATATGTCTTCTATTTCTTTGGACCATAAATAATTTTATATTTCGATTTTTTTGATAGAAAGATATAAATAAATGGGTGTACACATATCACAATACATTTATTGCATTTAATTATTAACATTGCGAACAATTATTTGGTTATATTATTTTATATTTAATTAAAAATTTACAACTACATTCATTAGTTAACACATTACACTATTTACAATAATTATTTTCTTAATTATCTTCTAGAACTAACCAGGGATTTGATTTTACACATTAACCCATTAAACCCCGTGATTAGAGCAAGAATAAATTCTTAATATATATAGTTATAATGGAATGTAACTATTTTAATTATAAATAAATAAATTATACATTTATATAACCCTTGTAATTATAGTTAATAAGCGAGTCAATTATTATATATCCACATAGTAACTTCAAAGTCAATTAAAACTTTACAAGTTAAAATTAATTTTGTATTCTATATTTTTTTTTAAGAATATATTTATATTTATTTTGATTATTTAATTTGATTTGATTTAATTTGATACATTTATATGTTAATAATTTAAAACAATTAACAAATGTATTTTAAGTTTTTGCATTCCACTGGAGAGTATGTAGGTACCTAGTGGCGTAACTATAAGGAGTCAGAGTTACCTATTTATTTTTTTCGCATACCGATTTTAGATTATACTGGCTCTTCAAGGAAAATAAATATCAAGTATTGACGAAGAACAGTGTTGACTAGAGATATAAAGGTCTATTAAGAAGCTGATTTATCGATAATATACCAATCCGGATCGATGTTGCAGATTTTGAACTAAAGAGGAGGCACATCGCTTATTATCTTGCCGGATGCCGCATAGTCGTTGATCCTGCTGCATCGTCAAGTTTGTGTCATGATCATACATTTACATGTTTATAAATAACTTGTTCGTATTACTGTATAAACGATGTCGCTGTGTAGTAGTGATTACGATGTAAAATTAAAGGTATTCACGTTTTCCCAAAGAATATCACACGGATAAGTCTATGGTATAAAGCCTTGTGCATTAAAATGCATAATTGTATAACTCATAATAATAAAAAGTGTACAATTTACAGAAGTTATCGAAGTATTTTACCACATTCAGATGAGCGTTTTGAGCATTCGAAGCAAAGTTCGGTACAAATTTCAAGGCCCTTTCAGTAGTCAGCGTTAGTCAGTAAATTAAAAAAAAAAAAATAATGTAAATGATAACTGACAATCACCACCGATATTAGTGCCATCTCAAAAAATACTCCCCATTGTATTGTTAATTATTACGATACGCTCTAAAGCAAAAAACATGTCACTTTTTTTATATTTCTCACATCTTAACATTGGACCACTGCACTTTGATGGTTTCCTATTTCTTTGTCGGCTATAGAATTCATTCAGTTAATATAAAAATTATTTTGAAATAAGTTTTTCAAATTGATAATTACATAAATAGTTTAATATTTGAAAAGAAAAGGTAACTAAAGCTTCTAAAATATTACAGTATAAGCTTATAAAAAGATAAAACAAATGACATCAGTGGGTTGCAAAAAAAAAACACTTTGAACTACAAAAAAGTAGGTACCTAATACCTATAAGTATATTGTGTAATTACTAATAATGTTTAATCTATGTTACAATTATTTAAGATTCACAATGAGGCCGTAATATTTCGTTCTTTTTGCATTATATTTACATAATTTGCAATACAATTAATGGATCGCCTATTAATCAAGTGAGGCTCGAATAGAGGAGGAATTCCCCTACTCATTCGGATTCAGATTCGGTATGGAAAAAATCATATTCATCAAAAAATCATTTCCCTAAGTAGATTAGGTTATACATGTATTTAAAGATAATATATTTTTTCAATGATACTTTTTTCTAAAATATACGTGTGACTTTTTTAGGTTGTAAAACGGTCACAAATTTGCAAAAAACATCACGTGGTTAATGGACGACCTTTAAAATACGTATTTGGTTTTCTACATTTATAATGTGCAATTAATTCAATAAGCATTAATAATTTACGGGATATTAGGGCCGTTGGGCGCGTACTGGGTCGGGACTACCGTACCCTTGTGAAAAATCCGTCGTAGGGGGCCGTTGCTTATTATTGATGACATGGGCGACGGTGGTGCCTGAATGCTGAATACATAAACAATATTTGCTTATTAATCTTCGTGTTTTTGTTTAAAATGATAACAGTGCTTACGTAATCATGGTAAAAGCTTTGCATAATATTCCTGTCACGGGGATAGGGTAGTAGAAGAAGGGATAGGAGGCAGCTACTACCAGGCTGTCCCCTTTAGAGCCTGCCGCCGGGGCGAAGCAAAGTGTGCCGTGTTGCTCCCCAGGGAAGAGGTGAACAGTACCATGGTGATTACGGTATTCCTGGCACTTCACGCTGGGTGAGTCCCATATACCCTATACATACCCTACTCCCCGGATTAGAGTTTGCAGGAGGGCTGCGTAATTGCATTTCCCCACTTAAAAAAGAGGGGGGTTAAAAAAACTAAAATTATGCTTACGTAACCTTTGGACATCCCCTAATGACACGTGAAGACGCGACGCAGTTCATATCCGGAACTAGGTTTTATCTGTGGTAGATGATGATATCGACTGTCAAAAAATTCACATCTATTAAATGACGTCATCGTTCTCGTGCTGTACTTTATTTAACGTCATATTAAATGCGGTCATTTTGCCCAGTGGGGATAACGAAACTATTTGTGTACTTCATGTTGTTTGTTTGTTGATATCGGTCACTGACACCTCTCTATTACTGTTCTTTATTTTAATACCGACACTCACTAAAGTTCCATGCAACTAGTCTTTCACAAATCATGTCCCGGAACGGATTCGATATGGAATGGTTCCTTTTATTAAAAGAACTACGACCAGGAAACAGGTTCGCGGAACTATACAGTTATGATTGCTCACAAGTTCCTATCAGTTATAACATATTACAGTTCCTCGGTTCTTTCAGACCACACGTAGCGAGGGTGATTGTTCTAATTTAGCATTTTTAGTTAGATAAAAACCATACACGGATTTATGTACCTTTGTACGCATCTGGCTTACGTCTTATAATAGGACATTACTTAGTTAACAAATCTATTACATTTGTCATAGATATAATCAGTTTATACTATCAAGATCATTTAGAGTTTTTTTTTAAAGAGAAATAGTTACATTTGTGCATTAAATAAAATTGTATTTGATAATTTAATCCGGACCGTCGTTTATATAAAAAAAATTTTAAAAGACTATCCTCATATAAACGATAATAGAAATCAAGGAATGCAAACAGAAACAAGGCATTTAGAAAAGTCTTTAGAACTCTTTTCTAAAGAACCCTTTGGAAACGAATCTTATTTAAAAGTTTGTGATAACAAAATGTACTAAAAAAAATCAGTTGAAAGGTTAAAGAAAGTTGAATTTTGAACCTTTGACTGACCGAAACTAAAAAGTGTAGTTCTCATTCGCCAAACGTACGTTAAGGAATTTCGTTTTAACAACCATCATATTTATTTAACAATTTTTTTACTTTAAAGCGTATTAGTAATGTCATATTTTTAATTGTAGCGGTCTAGTAGTACTAGATAGTACATGCAGTCGTTCACTCGCACGCGCATACACAATTAGTCGGAATTATTTAGTCGCTTCGAATCGGCCCGAAGGTCAATAGTCTACATAAGACATGTAAAACGATCGAATCTGTTTATGTTGTCATTTCATATGAGATTGATATCGTTCTAGTACAGGATATAGTTCCTGGAATTATTACGTTCCGGAACTACCCATATCTGCCCGTAACTACTGAAAGTAATATCGCTAAATGTATCGAGCTACGTGGTCTTATTGTTCCGAAGTTCATATACAGTATACCTACATCATTATAAAATGTTTATATTTTTCTTCATTCAATGTAAATCCGTTTTATATTATTACTAGCTGCGTCCCACAGCTCCTTTCGTAATAAAAGTGATCATTAAGTGAGGTTTCAAGTATTTTGTAAGCAGGGGTTTATGCTTTACTTTTTTAATGATACGCGGTTTGGGAGAGGGGGGGGGGGTGGTTTTTTATTTATTTTTACGAAGATGTTTGTCGTGGTATAAATATCAGGCTTCGTCTATTAAGGGTCGTACTAAGGAAAAAACACCGATAATTTTTAACTCGGCAGACATTTTAAGGAAACATGCACATTATTTCAAATAAAGTTCAAAGACGACACAAATGCATATGTAATGGTGTTACGTAGTCTTTTAAAATAGTGATGATCCTGCCCGAGCATGAGACCAATACTGCAAGGAAAATATAAGTTTCCTTAACTGAAATGTGGTCTCGTTTTTTTATTATGTTCAAAGAGGAATGTTCGTATGGGAATTTGTATTAAGAGGAAATACGAGCGACGTATATACGTATATACTCTTCCAATTATTTCATTGTTTCCTTCCTGGATAACATAAGCAAATATTTTTATACCATATAATCTACATCTACACTATTATTATAGAGAGGAAAGATTTGTATTTTTGTATGTAACGAATAAATTTTAAAACTACTAGACTGATTTGGATGAAATTTGGTATGGAGATAGTTTGAAATCCAGGGAATGACATAGGATAGTTTTTTATACCGAAAATCCCACGGGAACGGGAACTACGAGGGTAGAATCGCGGGAATCAGCTAGTACCATATAATGAATATACACCATGGCCAAACCCCTACGTTTTGATGGTTTTGGGGTTTGGATACTTTAAAAAATGGAACAAAGTGTCCGATTTTACCCTGGTTTTCAGAAGACCGTCAAACTAATTTCTCGAATAAAACAAAAAAAGCAAAAGTATGGGATTAGCCGGTCTTTCTTATTTTATAATTAAGACAAATGCAAAGCGGTCAAGTTTTGGAGCAAGAGAATACGAAGTAAGGATTTGCATACGTATAATCAATCCGAGCTCTAGTTGTCTCTTCGCGCTTCAGAACTCTTACGTTGTAGCGCAGCGCGGTGACAGCAATCGATTTCCGAAATATCTATTTTTCAGATTTATAGCCGATCGCGTTTCCCCTTAATCAAATAAACCCCTTTTGTATGGATTATTTTCGATTGGGATTTTAATACCTTTTAGTATAATGTTATAAAAGTGTTTATTTGTTTGTTGGTTTGTTTTTTCTTAAATAATTTATCCTATTAATCTATCTATGTAAAACATAGTCCGGTTAGTTAAATGTTTTCGTCTTCACTTTTTTAATTACTTAGGCAGATTTTGTAAAAATTACGCCAATAATTACGTTACCGTAAGAGAGGTGGTAGAGTATAATTTTGCTTACTGCTACTGGGAAGGGGGAGAGGATTTTTAAAAATGTTTATAACTCTGTTTACGTAGTTCTTAAACGGCCCCTAAGAGGATTCCATCACAATATTTCATTTACCGATCAGTTCGAACCAATGCGACCAACATTGCATTGAATAAAAGTATATTTTGAGAAACATAATATCCGAATTAATTTTTATACATATCAGCCAGAACTTTCTCCATGGGCGTTTGCCCTATTGTTTTCGCGAAGAACTCCCTCTCCAGTTGTTGAGGGGAGACTGAACGTAGGAGAGGCAGTAGGAGGAGAAGTCGACCGAATCTCGCTGGCGCGGCTCCGTGGGCAGCCCTCGCGTGGGTCATCAGCATCACTTGGGCCTGATCTTGAAGGTTTTCAATCTGAAGTGGATCTTTTAGGCCGCGGGTTTCTAGAAATAAATTACGTTATTATTAAATAGAATAGGTAGAGAATATATATTGAAATATCGACAGTTTACAATTAGAAAGTGTCTTTATAACAAATATAAAGACCAAACGGAGGTAGTCCAACAGAGTACCCTCCAACTTAGCATGGGACGTCGCGCACCGCCACTCAACCCGAGTCCACGGTTGGTGCAACCCAGCCTAAAAGAGGTAAGAAAAATTTATAAACGTGCATTACAAAGTATTAACAGAAATCACTTGAGAGCTATTACCTCTAAGCTTAACGTGTTTACCATCCTCGACCACATCGTCATAAAACTAAACATAAAACCTTATAGTTAGCTTTGAAACAAAATTAACAAATTTATCCTTCCCAAATAATTAGATACGTACATGTACGAGTTTATACCCACGGGAAAACGGATTGTTACGGAAATGTGTTATTAAATTACCGTAACTATGAGTAAAATTTAATTATGTAGGTTTTGTTCAAAAATATATTGTAGAGGCTCAGCAATTTGACAACAGACTCATCTAATTTTCAAGTGACGATTTGTCTACAAACCCGTTGGTGTTTGGCGATAGATTTTTAAACTTGAGAGTGGTGTTACTTGGGCGTACGTTATTAGAAAATGCACTAACATCATAATTATGTTTTTGTTTCATCATATTTAAGACAATAGTATCTATTTTATTTAGGTTTAATGGTGTATTTATATTTAAGAAATAGGTAATGAATATAATTTAATAAAATGGATATTCCACAGGAGGACATTTTATTTCTGTCGATTTCCTTCAAAACGTCCAAATGGTAATTTTATTAATTTAATTTAGTAATACATATAGTTATTAGTTGTATTATATCGTGGAAAATATGTGTTTGATTTAAAAAAGACAAATCTAGGTAACCACGGGGACTGGAGACAGCAATGAAAATTTGAAACTTTGAAAAAATGATTTCTCATGTTTAAATTTCATAATTTGTTCATCGAAATTATTAATATAACTTAACATTTAACATGGCATTTAGATTGGTGCTCCGAACAATAAGTATGTACATTTTCATATATTGTATTCATCATCTAACGATAGGCTGCGTAACTATAGATTTTATTATTTATCTCTGAGTGCTAGCACTTAAACGGCATATACTTTAGCATATTGACGGCTGACGTCATAGCATTAGTAATGCGAATGTATAAGTTTTATCCTCTACCGAGAATCGGTCAACGCCCCTAAAGAAGTTTTCACCTCAAAAAAGAATCATGTAAATCGGTTCAGTGTTTCTCGAGTTATAAGGCAATTAACTATGACTATCTAGTCACGCCACTTAATGCAGCTTGACGCGTATTATGTTGAATCAAATATCACTACAAGAAAAATAGAAGACAGAATAAAGGCGACTACTACTAGAAAATTGCGACGCGACGTGACGTGTCGCCATCCGACGTGGACTGTGCACATCTCTAAGCTACCAATTTCAGTAGTCAGTTTGCTAACACCAGTTGAATTATGATCAATAGAATTAAAAACATATCAAACCGGATAAAGACTTTGAGAAAAAAAATTAAGGTACCAAGCCAAAATATTTAAAAAAAAAAGTTAACCCTAGATGACTATACCAAAATGTCAGTCAATTGATATGATGACATTCAATGTGTTGGTTTACGCTACTCACATATGTATAAGTAAATTACAAATACCAAAACAACTCGTAGTCAGGTATTTGTAAATTGCATTACATAGTGTTAAAAGGAAGAACTTCAACAAGGGTAGATTATTCATAATTATTTCATTCAATGTTACCTAAAATGAATATAGTTTTACCTAATAAATGCTATTGACTCGAGAATAATAAAAGTCGATGCCGAGAAATCACATTGCTTGAAGCTCGAATCATATTTAAAACGAGCGCATTATCATTAATTGCAGGTTTAATGAGAATTGATGGAATCTAGTACTTATGTCCTGATGCCTAAAACGTAAAGTCCCGACATCTAAAATGTAGAGTCCGATGCCCTAGTGTACATTCCTGATGCCTAAAATGTATAGTTCCGATGTCTAAAATGTATAGTTCCGACATCTAAAATATAGAGTGCCGAGATCTATAATGTACGTATCTGATGCTTAAAATGTATGGCTAAAATGCCTGAAATGTGAAGTCCCGACATCTAAAATGTATTTTTCGATGCCTAATGTACATTCCTGGTGCTTAAAATGTATAGTTAAAATGCCTAAAATGTGAGATCCCGACGTCTAAAATGTAGAGTGCCAATACCTATAATACACATTTCTGATGCCTAAAATGTATAGTTACAATGCCTAAAATATCAAGTCCTGATGCCTAAATTGTAAAGTTCCTATATATAATTTATATTTCTATCCATAACTTACCAGATTTGAACAATACAATGGCTTTCATACAGGCAAACTCGGCGGGGTCTACGAAAACAGCTCTGTACCGACCTAGGACTTCTCTGAGACGACGTAATGTTGCTGAGTTTACACCCGTTTTCTGGGAAATTAGTAGTGGAAATGTTTATGACATTATTTTTCTTTTAGTTGTATAGGCTGAGCGCTTTGACCTCAATATTGCCTGATGTTATGTGACGATATGGGCTAGGATGGCAGAACATATTTATTGGTGTTTGGCGACAAGTTTTCAAACTTGAAGGTGGTAGATACCCAGGCGAGCATTATTAGAAAATGACCTACCACCATGCTATGCTTTCTTCACGATGTTTTCCTTCACCAAAAGCTCGAGCTCTTTATAGAGTTGGATTGTTGAGTTCGAACCTACCTCCATCGACGGAGATGTCTAGAAGCTAAGACATCACCACTTCACTGTTAATTAAGAACAGCGAGTAATAAACGATAATAGCTTTCAATAGATAACGCACGCAGTTATCCTTATTAAGGGGACATGCGAGCGGCGTTTATTCCATACAAACGCAGACTCCTGTTTCCTCCCAGAATAATGGCATTATGGTAAATGTTTTTGTACCAAAAAAATATATATTCTCCATGTACATTTTGTTTTTTTTTTCATAAATTAGTTATTGTAGAAACTAGGAGCCTTTGAAAATGAAGAACAATGCTGGATATTAACCATAATAATTTTCAGATGTACGTCAAACAGATTTGATGAATAAAAACAAAACGTAGAGATATAGCCAAAGTCTTTCTTATTTTATAACTAAAAAAAATCGGTCCACTTTTGGAGGAGGAAACAGGGTACTATGTAGTGATATTTTCGTCTATTTTGCATAGGTAATATCAGCCCGAGCTGCAGTTGTCCCTTTCGTGTTTTGCAACTCTTTCTTTGGAGCGCAACGCGATAGCAACAGATTTCTGTTAAGTACCTACTTTTTTAAAATTGTCTCTTCACGCTTATCCTCTTAAGCAACGTTCGCCACGAAATTATACAAAATATGAAAATGTATGGAAAATATTTTATCAAAAGTTGCCGTAATGGAATATTTTAGTAACAATGAATCTAAAGTCATTGAACAGGCAAATGCGACAAATATTACTCTTTTATATTTTCCTTTACTGAAAACATTTATTTATATGTAATAATGAATGAAGTCACGGTGTTCGTATAAAAAAGTTTCTGTCATCGCTTGAGGTGAGTGAATTTGAAGCGATATATTTTTTTATTACTCATCAGGACATAACAAGCCTTTCCCGCGGCGCCGCTCGTGTATCATATTTTCTATTTCGCACAATTAATATTCACAACGTATATTATACCTAGTTTTTTAAAATATTCAATGAAAAACAATCTTTCGATTGTCCTTATTTTTGGCTTAATTTATGTTTACCATCAATTTTTTAGGAGTGTTTCGGCGGCATCACTTGAAAACCGGTACCTCTAGGCTTAGTGTGTTTACCATCCTTGTCCACATCGCAAATTAACATAAGGTGTGATTGTGGTCAAAGCACTGAGCCGTGTAAATATAGTGTAAAAAAAAGAACAAAAATGGAAAAGTGGCACATAAAAGAATGACCAGAACATTAGAGTAAAGTAGAGCGCTCTTGCACTCAAGTTCTAAGTGATAATTGAGAAAAAAATCGCACCTTATTTTTTTTGTACACACCCTAAATTATTTTTGGCACGAATAGCAAACAAACACAAATTTAAACTTTTACATGAAACTTATCTCTGAATCACATTTTGTTCTGAGTTTTAATTTTATTTATAGACTAAGCTACTCCTTATAACTTCTGGTACCTGCCAGTGCAAGTTCCGAATGTTTTTTTTTTATATTACAGACAGACATTTAATTTTTTTCTCTAAACTAGCTAAGGTTACTACTGGAAGGGCTTTTACAGCTACACTGAACTTTATGTACGACTGCTGAAAGCGTTACCTTGATCGGTTTGTTCGCTGCCGAAGAGCGCGGCGCACGCTGCGTCCAGTGGAAGACACCATTGTATGGCGTTTAGGAGAAACAATTCAGACCAAGATTCCTCCAATAAAATCACCTGAAAACAACAATATTACGTATAAATATTATCAATCACCACCAAAGAGCACGTGTCAATAAAACAGCAAATTTAATGATTTTGTGTGTTTACAAAGTCAGGAATAGTGTGATAAGGGAACGCTGTGGTGTGGTAGAGGATGTGGTGACCAAAATAGAGAAAGGTATGCTTAGTTGGTTTGGGCATGTAGAGAGGATGGATGAGAGATTAACGAAATTAATTTATAAGGCGAGGGTGAATGGGCAAGTCGGTAAGGGTCGACCTAGGCGAACGTACCTAGACCAAATCAATCATGTGTTAAATAAAGGCCAAGTAAAAAGTACTCATAACCGACGAGCATGTATGAAAGCGCTCATGAAAGTAGAGGAAGGGAAAGAGGTGTGTCAAGATCGTAGCAAGTGGAAGGACGTAATCTCTGCCGTGAATGAAAGAAAGGCGTGATGATATGTATGTATGTATGTGTGTGTTTACATTTATTTTTGAATTATTGTAAATTTATATTTAGATGGTAGGTCACCCAATGACTATAGTAAAATCTAGAAAATCTCTCGTTTATGATTATCAGGATTAAATAATATATATTAGCTATTAGTAGCTCTGTCGTGGCATTTATAGTAGCACTGTTACTATTTTATAACCAGCTTAATTCATTACTAAATATCAAGTGAGATTCTAACTCGATTAAGCCGATCTTTCATTTTGCTAATAACACTTGTATGGCGAACCATCTGATTGGTACATTCTTTAAAATGGACCATACTCGTTCGGAAGCCACAGTCAATTCTGTTGACCCTAGTCCAGAATACAGGGATATTAACAAAGGCAGCTAAGTCCGTTTACCATAGTTACTGTATATCCTTTTTTTACACTGTACATATATAAAAATTATAATATTAATCATTTATCCTATCTTTTTTCATACACCCATCCCATCCATTCAACCGAAAGACGTCCACTGCCGGACATAGGTGTCCCCCAAAGATTTCCACGGCGACCGTTATTGCGCCACCCGCATCCAGCGGATTCCCGCGACCTTCGCCTTCGTCGGTCCACCTCGTGAGGGGCCTACACACGTTAAGTCTTCCTGTACGTGGTATCCATTCGAGAACCCGATGACCCATCAGGCATCAGTTCTACGAGTAATGTAGATAGCCCATTACGACATCAGTTTGTCAATTCTTCGGGCAAAGTCGGTTTCTTTGATTCTTCTGCGGATCTCATCATTTCTGGTTCATATATCTATACTCATATTATGAAGAGGAAAGATTTGTTTGTAACGAATAAATTAAAAACTACTGAACTGATTTGGATGGTAATTTGGTATGGAGATAGCTTGAATTCCAGGGAGTAACATAGGATAGTATTCATTCCGAAAGTACAACAGAAACGGGAACTACGCGGGAAAAACCACGAAGAGCAGTATACATATACATACATATATATAAAGGAAAATGGGGTTCTTTTGAAGCATCATCACCTCAAAACTACTGAACATATCGGAATAGGACTACTATCATCCAACGCGGAAGTTTTTTACATTTTTTCGGTTAATAAAACACTAATTTTTCTTCATTCATTTGTTTATTTAAGTTAGGAATAAATGAATTGTTGTATGCATTTTTTCACTAACGCCTAAAGAAACATATGAAACGCGAGCGGAGCCGCGGGCACCAGCTGGTTTCTTTATACATATAATAAGCTCGAAACCAGTTTCCCATTACATATGACTTTGCCGCCTTTGTTATTAGCCCCTGAATTGATTGATGAAAATAGATGTGATTCTGTTTCCTACTGTCACGAATGGATGGTCTTATAAATATAAATATTTATATGGGAAACAATAAAAACCTGATCTCTGAAGGCGAGACTCGCAAACGATGGTAAATTCTTTGCCCATTTCACAGCCATGAAGAGCAAACGTGCAGCAGTCTCCGCAGCACTCTCTAAGCCAAGCGGTCTGAAAAGCATTTGCATTTCAATTATTTACATACAAATTACTCCAAATTGCATACAGACTGTAGTATTTTTGATAGGGTATTTAGAAGATGTATGCGAATTCAGAATTTACAGTGGACAAACTTTTTAACCGACTTCAAAAAGGAGGAGGTTATCAATTCGTCTATACATTTTTTTTGGTATGTTTGTTACGCGATTTCTCCTTCATTTGTGGACCGATTTGCAATTGTTTTGTTATCGAAGGATTACACTTCCGAGTAGGTCCCATTTCCACCACATCAGGATCTAATTACTGGAACGCAGGGAAATTGAGAAAACCCCTCGAATATTATAGAAATTTACACAAGTTTCATATATTCGTTTCCAAAGCTATGAAGTAGATAAGCAGGTAAGTAGGCACAGTTATACCTAAAAGTTCATACTTGAACTAAAAAGTTGACAAAATATTTTTTAATTAAAAAACAAAACCGACTTCAAAATAATATACTATGAAAATGCTCTAAACAGTCAATAAATAATTACTTTATTAGATTAATAAAATTAATAACATAATTAAGCTAATAAACTTAGCAGATTAATAAATTAAGTATTTATTGACATTTTAGTGGATTTTTATAGTTTATTCTTTTGAAGTCGGTTTTGTTTTTAATGAAAAAAGTTTTGTTCCAGAGAACATCTCTGGAGTTGGTACTTGAATTTTGTAAAAGAATGCATAAGTATAAGGAATGAGGAAGCAGACCTTAGAGGTTGTCTATTAATCACGTGATGTTTTTTTTTCATAATACATGGAGAGGGTTTAAAATAAAACCATCTCCTTTTATCCAAAATCAAGTGTTTTGTTATTCATTAAAAAAAATCGTAAAATTTTCAAAGTATTATTTTTAAATACAGGTATAACGAAAGTCAATACCGGAAAATTTTGTAATACGTTGCCAGGGAAAAATAAAGGAAAGGAAAAATAACGGCCACGCGCCGCTTTTCCATTTATAATACGTCATATATCCACTAAAAAAAAATACATTTGTTGAATGTGATGTATCATGATTTTTACCAAACCTCATTCCCATTTTCAAGACTCACATGATTAATGGACAATCTCTTATTGTTATGACAAATCTTGGAGATCTGATGTTATTCGTAGGAGTTTAAGATAAACATTTTCCAGTCCAACATTAGTGTGACCATTTTAAATTTAAAATTAGAACACAACAAAATCTATTTACGACCTTTATCACATTTTCCTTAGTGTTAAAATGCTTTATACTTTTTCCTAAAAAACATACTCGTCCGGTGACAATGGACAATTGATTTTCCTTCCTCCATTCATTTATAATCGTTGCGTATGAAATAACCAATGACCAGTATTTTATATTAAATGGAACAACCAATAAGAGGATTCGCGATCGGAAACAAATTTGGTGAATTGAGTATTTCAGAAATATATTGCTATAGCGTTAAACCCCAAAGAAAAAGGTTTAAAACGCAAAAGGGACAACTGCAGCTCGATTTTATACCTAGTTGCAAAATAGACGAAAATCATCGCTACGTATTCCGCTCCTTCCTCCTGCTACAAAACCGAACTGGTTTTAATTTTTCTTTCAATTATAAAGTAAAAAAGACTTGGGCTATGTATGCCTCAAGGTTAATGCTTTTTTTAATTCGTTAAATTTGTTTCACGGACGTCCGAAAATGCCAGTAAAATTCGGTTTTCGTTTTCGATTTATTATGGAAAAAAAAAAAACATACAGAAATAGCGGTAGTGCATATAAATATATTATACAGTATCCAGTATACATATAATAAATGACGTCCGCATATTCTCTTAATAGTGAACAATTTTAAGTGAAACATTAAACTTAAAACATTTTAAGTTGTTATGCATGTTACTGCGTTTACATACACAGGTTTACATACGAACAAAACTGTAGTATTATTCTGACTACCTATGCGATTTTAAATTCTTATTCATCAGGATGACATTATTATTAGATTTGCTGTTTTACGTCAAATTTCACTTGTATATCCCTTTGATTTTACGACGGGAACGATGTGATTTTTACTTTTTAATTACTGGCCTCTGTGACTTGTTAATATCAATGATGATCGAATTATAGTTGTATTTTTCTAATTACTATACCCCGGGAATTTTTGTGAAATCTTAGAATTCATGTTTCATGTAATTATTTCAATAAACATCACTAGTGATGATGTGGTCCAGGATAGTAAGCACACTAAGCCTAGAGGTACTGGTTCTCGAGTGTTGCTGCCGGAACACACCTATTGGTATTTGACGACAGGTTAAATTTGAGGGTGGTAGCTACCCAGGCGCTACCACCATGCTATGTTTTTCTCACGATGCTTTTCTTCACCGAAAGCTCATGGTGATTTTATAGTTGGATAGTTGGAGTTGAACGCGTCCATTGACGCGAAATCCTGCCGCACTATCCACTGCACTATCATCGCTTCAAAGTTTTCTTTTTTAATGTGTCGAGTACCCATAAAAATAAGACATTAGGAAAACAATGCAAAGCTGGCGTAAACGCCAGGTAAGTGCTCAAGGGGTTAAATGTAAAATTAATGTAAACCCTATAGATTCCTACCTGTACGGAGCACAATTCTGTGGATAGTTGATCACAGCTGGTGGTGAATATGAAGTGGAGTCCTCTTCGTTAGTAACATCGATGCTGTCGTCTATAATAAAATAATGGATTATTTAATTTAAGTATTTTATTATTCTGTTCAACATATTGCTTGCTATATCTAAGGATAACAAAAAAGACAATAAAATAATTTATTCGTCACATAAATACACACAGATTTAAAGTGCTGATAGACGCGCGGATTACACTGCGTACATGGTACGGCGGACGACCGAAGTTATCAGTCGCTTTATGGAAACGTTAATATCGAAAAGCGAAAAAATTTCTACTACTGTGCCGTTGACATTAACGCCGCCATAAAATTCAATACATAAAAGGCAACATTTATCTGTCTCTTTATCCGTTAGTTGCATAAATAGCAATTAATGCTATTTTCGCATTTCTATAATGAAATGACCACAGGGTGACTGATAACTTCGGTCAGTTCTGTAGTCTGCCATACCATGTGTACCATTACGACTTTTAATTCAAACTAAACAAAATTTTATTCACTACAAAAGTTTTTGTAATTCACTATTACCCTTAGCAGGAGGGGGCAGGGGAATTTGAAGTGATAATTTCGTCTATTTCGCATAGGTATAATCAGTATGCTGCACTTGCTCCTTTTGCGTTTTTTAAATTTTTAGTTAGGATGCCAGCTACGCGATAGCATTGGTATCTAAAATATATACTCTTTAAATTTGTTGCTGACCGCGTTTTCTGTTGATTATTATTACTATTTCGTTACCATCGCTGTCGCTATGTGCGCGGTCGTCATTATCCCGCGAGGAGTCAGGTTGTGCTGGCGGCTGTGGAGGTGGCGCGTACTGTGGTGACAAGAGTGGATACCGTGCAGGAGACAGTGCCATGGCCAACGACACTGGTGGACTGCAATAAAAAAAATAACATCCTGTTACTTCCTATGACAAAACTTGATTCTATCAGTTTTATTTAAACGTGACAACAAGAATTTGTGTGTTAAAAAGATTTATATTTATCTTCAATTTTTCAAAAATGAATAACTCAAAAATAACTTTTTAGCAGTTAGCGGATTTGAACACGGCATTCTCAATAATCCATTTACGGCTAGTTTTGATTTTTGGTACATGGTACAGCAGACGACTGAACGTACCGAAATTATTAGAAGCCTTAATTTCACAATTAGGTACGGACGTCATTACCGAAGCGTCATAAAAATAGATATTGCTATTTATGTAACTATACAGACAGACAAATGTTGTCATTTATAGTATGAATTTTTATAGCGCGTTAACGTCAGTAATGACGGCGGTATCTAACTGTGCCTGAAAGGCGACTGATAGCTTTGGTTGTCTGTCGTACCAAGTATGCGGTCCGGTCCGGACGTCTGTTAGGGATTTAAGTCTTATTTAAGTGTTATCGTTAACAAAATAACGATTTATCACTTGAGGGCCGTGCAAGTATTATGCAGCAACTGGGACGGAGGGGTGCTGTGTTTTGCTTATTTTTGATGACGCAGAGGACCGGGGGTTTTAAAACAGTGATTACACAAGCAATATTTACGGCTTTACCTTTAATTAATATCCAGATTTTGAGAAAATTATGCTAATTTAAAACTACAATCTTGAGTTAGATTACTATTGTTGACGAGAGCAAGCAGGAGTCAAAAATGTCTAAAATTCTGCTTGTAACCCCTTATCTAGTTGTAATTTTTGATAGAAATTCATAGTTCAGCTGTCAAAGTAGATTGAGGACATTAACAGTCTGTAAATTCTAATTAGTACGTTGTCTTTATTCTTAACCCTTACCCTTAACTTATTATCAGACCAATACAATCACGAATTAATCGAATGAGAAAGCTTTCATACATATTTCTGAAAAATAAATTTCCAATAATATTTTTTTTCTCATAATTTTATGATCAATACATATAGAAAAACTATTACTAAGCCTTAAATACATACCTACGTATTTGGTAAAGTATCCAATCTGAGTAGTGCTAATCTATGTTCGCAATCGCATAATAATAAATCTATGTATATTGGTATGATAATGCAATATTTTAGTTGTTGTTTGCTTCGAGTTATTATTGGGGGTGAATAAAAACGAGCTTGTTTGCGATAGCTTCTTCATAATAAAAATGTAAAGTGATATTATATTGTATTTATGGCGTGAATCTATTTCTTTGTTAAAACATAGATGGCGCTACATGTCGCGGAATGTTAATCGAGTAAAATTATCTACAAAAATACAGTGAGTTAGTTGATTTTAATATTATTTTACTAATAAATTGTATTTATACATAGCAAGTAATCTTTATTAGAATAGTTTACGGGCTGAGCGGTTTCACAAAATTGTTATTATTTAACCCCTTGAGCACCTTGCTGGCGTTTACGCCAGCTTTCCATTGTTTTCCTGTTGTCTTTCTATTGGTTCATTTTTATGGGTATGATTAATGATGTATCGGAGGCTGGGCCAGGCTGAAAATCAGCGCTATGTGGTAATGCCGCCTAGCAACAGCTGAGCTTGTCCCATTGCCTAAATTATTAATTCACACATATTTATTTTTAAGCTTATGTATGTATGTTTTGGCAATAAATCGTTTTTATTAAATTATAATTATATCTTAGTTATCATTAATATTTTTTTAAGTTTTTTTTCTTTTATCCAACATTATTGAAAATAAAGCTTCAATGTCACAAGCTTATAGAATTAAGTTTATTATTAATTAGTATTCGTACTTAATACAGCATATGACACTCAAAACTTTGCTTGCTACTTCGCCGAATAATCAAGCGGATACGAATGTTCGGTAAAGGTGACGAATAAGCCGAATATGAAACGAATATTTGGTCCATGGATTTCATTCGGTCCATTTTTAAGCGATGATGGCGCAGTGGGTATTGCGGGCGAATTCCGCGCCCACCGACACGGTTTCGATCCCACCTATCAAACTCGAAAAATCAGTTTTAGCTTTCGGTAAAGGAAAATATCGTGAGCAAATCATAGCATGGTGGTAGGGCATTTTTTAATAACGCCACCCTTATGTTTAAAAACCTATCGCCAAATGCTATTAGGTGTGTTCCGGCAGCATCACTTGAGAAACAGTACTTCTAAGCTTAGTGTGTTTACCATCCTGGACCACATCGTCACTTAACATCAGGTGAAATTGTGGTCAAAGCACTGAGCCTATAATGTGTAAAAAAAAAAGTACTTTTCATAACTGAATTGATTGATAAAATCAATATTACCACGACAAAAGTTAATAAGGTGTGACTCTATGTTTGAACATAGAGTTGAGCCGCTTGAGCGGATCAATTCTTCCAATTCTATTAACAGGTAAGGATCGCGGGCTGAAACTGACGTCAACCGAAGAGCGGATCAAGTCTAAAGGAGTACGATCAAAGGTAATGAATGACCACATCAGGGGCGACCGTTCGTTCACACCCGTTAGACAATCAGCCTACGATGTGGAAAGGCGCCACCGTTCAACTAAACACAAATACTGGATTCTATATTAACTAGTTAACGTCGACGACATCGGCCGCGTTGTAAAAAATTTTGCGCCGACATGAATTATGAAACAGCCAGCGGCTGTCAAATATAAGGAATGTTAAGAGGATATGGGGTCAAAAACGAATATGAAGAATAGGTCAGAAATTTATAGCTATCACGTTATGATGCGTCCTAAAGACAGAGTTATAGACAACTGCAGCTCAGGCAGGCATAATACCTATATAAAATAGATGAAAACATCACTTCCTATTCCTCTGCTTCCGCCAGCTCCAAAACTGAATTCATTTTAATATTCTTTTAATTATACAGTAAGAAATGTCTATAGCTATGTCTATGCCTCTACGCTTTGCTTTTTTTTTATTCCTTAAAATATCTTAGACGGACATCTGAAAACGATGGTAACAATCGAGCATTTAATTTACGAAAGATCCTAGTTTAGTCCTAATAATTAATTTATGGAAAATGTCCAGGGATAAAACAGGGAAATACGTATTGAATAAACGACGATCAATATTTTTGTCCGTTAATTGGTGTACAACTCTAAAACCGTTGGACCGATTGGTAAAATTTTTCTTTAATTCTATTGATTGCTTATGTCTATTATAACTAAGTTATGAATTAGTTAATTCAGTCGAACAAGGGATTAACATCAGCGCGTTATCTCCGCTAGAGTTGGTTTACATATACATAATTTGAGAATCACTGAATGTGTTGCCAGTGTATGTAAAATATTTTCCATTCCCCGAATATCTATTTATTTAAATTTAAAATGCGAATATCATAATGTTAATGTAATTTAATTAATAGTATTATTAAGAGGACATGCGGTCGGCAACAGATTTAAAAAGTAGATATTTCGGAAATTTATTGCTATCGCGTTGCGCACCAAACAACGAATTATAAAACACGTAAGGGACAACTGCACCTCGGGCTGATTTTACCGTAAGCAAAATGGACGAAAACATCACTTCGTAGTTCTCTGTTACCTCCTTCAAAACTAAACCGATTTTTAATTTTCTTTCAGTAATAGAATAAAAAAGACTACGTTTTGCTTTTTTTTTCATTTTATTAATCAAATTTGTTTGACGAATGTCTGAAAATGTCGGTAAAAATCGAGCGGTGGATATATATTATTTGGTATAAAAATATTTACCATAATCCAGATAGAAAACAGGGGGCTAGATTTGTATGAAATAAATGTCACTAGCATATCATCTTAATGCGGAGGTGATTTGGAGGGCTTTGAGTTTTTGTAAATGTTTTTAATAGGCTAGATAAATGTTACATTAGTATAAACATAATTATATGGATTACAAATTTTATAAAATAATTATATCGACACTCTATCTAAGTGCGCTGTACTATGAGTTTGTTTATAACTTAAAAACAACTAGGCAGCCATGGTGACTGCCGACAGAAGAAAACACTTTAGAAGACAATTTAAACATAACATTTTAAACATACATAACATTTTAAGCATTTTGACGGCTGACGTCATCCATCTATCCATTCAACCGAAAGACTTTCAATACTGGACATAGGTCTCCCCAAAGATCTCTACGACGATCGATCTTGCGCCACCCGCATCCAGCGGATTCCCGGGACCTTCACCAAGTCGTCGGTCCACCTTCTGGGGAGCCTACTTACACTACGTTTTCCATTGCGTGGCTGACGTCATGCGAATCTATAAATTTTCCCCTACCGAGAATCATTCAACGGCGTTTTAAATAAAATCTGTAATAATATCTTTTTATAATCTTTTTTTACATAAACGTTAGCCGGGTAAATGTTCGGGTAGGGCAGTTATTTTTTTTATGTACAGTAGACATACATAGCTGAGTGAGGAGAGTGTTTTGACATCTCTCTCAGAAACTGTCGCACTGTACACGTTTAAACAGGCAGGCGTGCCTTCCCATGCGGAAATCCCGCTCGAGTACCGACAAAGCCTTTGTGCATAATAAAATTTCTTTTACGATCATGAGCTCTCCTAATTTCACTTATCATATATGTACCTACGTATTATAAAATAGTTCTATGTTTGTCTTATTTTTTAAACTGTTTGGTATATTTTCTCGTTCAGTAAGTTTATATTTTGTACAATAATATTATCATTATTATACAGTACTGAATAGATTCTCATCTATGGACAGAATCGTTTTTGTATTTTTTTTTTACTGACCAAATGCTGTTGATCAGAAGTGCCCTGACAGGTTCATCGTACTGGGAGGTGAGCGCTTAGTCTAAAAATGGTAGCAAGCGTAAGGGCACCAAAATGGTACGAATCTCGGCTTGAGGCTTAAAAAGGTCGCTTACAGAACCTATGTCCCTTGCGTGTAGTGTGCAAGTATGTGTGTGCAGTATGATGTTACTATGTCGCGCTGACAGCGGCTACAAAAGCTTCCCCAAATAGAGGATCGGAGCACGTCTTGTGCAGCTACCGGTGGGGGACCCGGGGTTTGTGCGGGAGCAATGTTATCCGCCCGTTTCGTTCTTTGACAGTACTTTGTATTAACATCATATAAGCGACTGTAATTTAAAATGTATATAAAACAAAAAATCTTTATACAGTTTAGGGCATGTACAAACTTACCCAAATACTCCAACGGCGACTGCTGCTTCTCTGAGGACTCTCTCTTGGTCCATATCTCGAAGTGTTTCTGGTCTGATAGTAGCCGTGTTGCGTGGTTGACGCTCGTTTTGAACGGCTGTAACAAAATAAAATACATAATTCTCTTTAACCTGTTACTGTATATATACTTTTTTGTATTTTTGACTAAGTGTCTTCCCGCGGTTCCGCCTACGTTTCGTATATTCTTCGCGGTATAATGTAGTTTTTAAATAATCGTTGGAAATAATGTTTTGATGGTGCTTTCCATTGAATCGTTTTATGTTCACAATTTCATGAGTTTTAACTTTATCTATGCGGAACCCTAATAATTTTATAGAAAATATTTTTTGGCACTAACAGAAAGCAAAGATATTTCTTACAAACTCAAGCAGCTGCCAGTAAATCTGTGGATTGTATCGGGTTTTATTCAAAATTTTATGAGTTTTAATTACTCTACACGGAACCCTAATTGTTTTTGAAAAATAAAAGTTACGCAGAATAACTTTAGCTATCTGTCAATAAAAGTCCCATCAAAATCGGCCCAGCCGTTCCGGAGATTACCCGAAACAAGCAGACAGACAAAATTTAAAAAATGTATTTTTGGTATAAATATCTTTATATATTCGTATGTATTTAGTAAAAAAAAATGTAATTTTGACATTCAAACAATTTGACATAAAAGATAGCTTAATTTTATTTATTAGTATATATGATAAAAGGTATAAAAAAATACATATCTATATCTATCCTAAAAGCTGACCAGAGAATTAAACGAACTCTAACGAAAAGACGAAAAGAGAGTTTTTTTTACCTTTTATATTCCGTAGGCATTAGGCACTTTCTTATAATTAAGATAAAAATCATATCATATACTAACTAGTTACTAATATTAATTGTTAATTATTGCCACAAAAATAGCTACAGGCTCCAGTGGCAATTTAAGATCAGATGGATTCTACACCTGCTTATTATTTGATAATACAATAAATGAATCAATCTTATAATTGATCGTGACATATATATCGAATGCGGCAAACGCTCAATCTTAATTCCTGTCACTTTTATGACGTACCGTCGTCAGAATAAGTGTCTCGACCTAGATAGAGTAGATAGAACCTCCACCGCCCAATGCTGGTGGGAGGGCTCGCTCCTGTGTAATATCGATTGTAAGTTAGGACCTATTAATTGAAAGGATTTTCATATGTGTTTTTGCGGTTCTAATTTTGTGTTTTTTTTCTTTATCAAAGACAACAAACACTTTGTTCATATGCTATGTAGGCGGCGTTTCTTTGACGCACCATCACCTCAAAACTACTGAATATATCGAGACTACTACCATTCGGAATACCATTGCGGAATTTTTCGTACATGGTTATATGCTATATATTATTTGGCTCTTTCTCATTTTTTTTCCATCAATTCTTATATACATTTTTTCGCTAATAAAAATCAAAAGACTCTCATTTTTCTCACACCTAAAGAATATATGAAACGAGGACGGAACCGCGGGCACCAGCTAAGTCCTTATAACCGTATTCCCTTGTTTTACTCCGTGGATAATTGCATTGTAAAAATATTTTATACCATATAATGTATTCACCGTAGTCATGCCCGTACGTTTTTAGTTCATTATGTAAATTAATTATAACCAATATAAACTAGGAAAATAGGCAAGAAATGCACGATTTTTAGAATAGTTTTCAGACGTCCATGAAACAAATTTAACGAATAAAAAAGGCAAAATACGAAAAGGCAAACTAAACGTCGAAGCATAGCCAAAGTATTTCTTATTTTATAATTAAAAGAAATATTAAAATCCGCTCCGTTTTGGAGGAGGAAACGAAGTGGTGACTTAACAAGTTTGCATAGTATTATGTATGATCAGTCGGAGCTGCAATTGTTTTTTTTCGCATTTATACCGACCGCGTATCCTCTTATGATGTTATCAGCTCCATTAAAACCGCGATATACAATACAAATAAGGGCAAAAATTAAAAAGAAAATATTATTTTAAGCTGAATGCGATTAGCATATATTATATAGTTATACAATATTAATTAATCAAAGAACTAGATCTTCAGTAGTACTCTGGTTCATTAATTTCTTTTTTCAACCTATAATTCAATAACAAATACTTGGTTAGGTTGTTGATAACCGGCACACAAAAAAAAAAAAATTGGTATATGCATTTGACTAGGCTCACCTACGGCTATGTATTTCATAACATAACATACATAATGAGCTTAGTTCCGTCCCAGATGTGACAGGGGGCGAGCCTGTCGCCATATCGGGCACAAATTCCAAACTCCGGGATGATACTGAGTAGATAAACCCAATACCACTTGACCCGACCCGGGGATCGAACCCGAAACCTAAGCACGGCAGTCGCACCGTAATATAACTGCGCCACCGAGGCTATGTATTTCGACCCGCTGAATCCAAATTTGAGGACCGTTTGGATCGATCACCCTCCCGATTTGAGTACAATAAAAAAAAAAAAAAAAAAAAAGGCAAAAAAAAAAAAAAAAAACGAAAACTTGCAATTACACCGATAAAAAATAATTTGTGGAACCGGATCAAGTGCAATTATGTATGTAGTATGTATTTAAATCCACTGAATCTGAAAGTAAGATAGCCCGTCGAGCCGTCGAAATATGAAAAAATTTCGAAAAACCGAAAAAAAAAAAAAAACATGAAAATCCGAAGTTATCGAAACCGAACCAGATCAAGTATAATTTTTCTGTATCTTTTTCCACTGGATGTGAAGTTTATTTAGCATATTAACATTTCAAAGTAAAAAAGAAACTCAAATAAAAAAAATACAAACGGCAAGTTGCAGTTAAAAATTTAATAAACACGATTTTTAATGATTTGGGTGTATTTTTCATTGATAAATATTAATCTTAGAATCTATAGAAACAACAAAATTTTACAATATATAAAACAGCATGTAAAAAGAAGGTAGGTAACAATATTTTTGAATTTCAAACTGCGCTTCGTTTGTATAGAGAAATAGAGAAAAACATAGAACATAGGAACCCGTTGTGTAGATCATTTGAAGATAATAGAATTCGATAAAGTGTGACTTTTTTCTTTTACATAATTTTTAAGTTTAACTGAAAAGTTATTATACATTAATTTCCACCTTAATGATTACCGATATATTAGTACAGTCTGGCTTTGCCTATTTGCTAAATCAAAGTTTAAAAAAAAACAATCAGATCCATCATATCTTTCTTTAAACGTTCAATACTTGTAATCAATCAATCAATGGGATGGGAGGTCTTTGTTTTATATACATAGTAGGTCCTTCCTCTTGCTACGACCTTTCTACCGTTTTCTTTTGCTTCCTCCACCTTCATGAGTGTTTCCATACATACTCGCCGGTTATGGGTAATTTTAACCTGGCCTTTATTTAAGACGTGCTCGATTTGGTCAAATTAGTTCGCCTAGGTCCACCCTAACAGTCGTGCCCAGTCGCCCTCGCCTTGTAAATGTGTTTCGTCAATCTTCTGTCATCCATCTTCTCCACATGTCTGAACCAACTATGCATTCCGTTTTTTATCTTGGTCACTACATCCTCTATCGCGCCACAGCGTTCTCTTATCATACTATTCCTGAGTTTGTCTGTCATCTTCACTCCAACTATTCTTCTTAGGCTTCTCATTCTTTTTTCATACTTCTTCTGTCAAATCTATGTTTTGTTTAATATGTGGTACAGACAGTCTGAATAGAGATCACGTAAGCAATGTTGACTTATCGATTTTTCCCTTTTTTTATTAAAAATTATATCATTACCTATGTTAATAATAAGATAACAATGTAATCTAATTTTACGTAATTCTTTAACGATTAAACAAATTATTTTAAAAACATTCATAAAGCAACGAAATATGTAATATCTATCCCGATATCTAAAACAACAGCCCAATATTTTTCATTTCAAATAAAAATGTCACATGACGGGTTGTACTCTGTCGCGGTTCCCTTCCCACAATATCTCCCATCTCCCACCCTCCTCCCTCAAAGCTCTGGAGGGAGGGAGTTGGGGAGGTGGAAGGCTTTTTCTATTTGATTTTATTGCCTCGCCCGACGTCGAACGGGCACCTTTTACTGCTAAACTTCACGTAAAGTTATATAAACTTGCATTCGCGTTTGGATTCGTTCGTTCGTTATTTTAATTTTAATTTTGATTTGAAATTTACTTAGTAATTGAAATGTTTTTATATTGATTTTATCAAACAAGGCTTTGTTTTGTCAGGCAGTAGAGAACATAATTATTTTTTAAACAAACAACTTGTCTAATGACAGGGTCCTCCGAATAATTATTATTCGATTATTATGACAGGACCTTTTTTTTTTGACGAGGGGAATGCATTTACGCACTACCCTTACACATTGCATTAGTGAGACCGAAGTCCCCCAATGCAATAGGTAAAGGGGTGCGGAGGGACATCTCCGCACCAGTGTGGGATTCGCCCGGACGTGAAGCGTCCAGAAATACCCAGTAAACCCCCCGGAGCCGCCCGCCGCATTTGAAGTGGGGGCGATACGGGATTGCGATTGCATGCACCGCTTCGCCTCCTGGGGCAAGCCCACTAGGCCTCGTCCATGCAATGGCCCAATAAAGATGGGGGGGGGAGAGAATACCCCCCACCTCTTAGCCCACTTCTCACAGGAGAAGTTTTGACCCATGGTCAACAATCCAGGGGTAAGGGATTTTAATACCCCTTGCCCCCAATTATTATGACAGGACCTAAATTTTTAATAACGGTTTAATTTCATAGCATAACATAAGCTCACGCCTGTTATACCCGAAGGGTTAGGCAGAGGTGAAATAGTGAACTACACCACCCACGTTTTGGCGAGCTTAATTCCTCCCCAGATGTGACAGGAGGCGAGCCTGTCGCTCTGACAGGGTTCGATCTCCACCTATCCGACTCTAAAATCGGCATGAGCTTTCGGTAAAGGGAAAACATCGTGAGGAAACCATAGCATGGTGTTAGGACATTTTCTAAAGATGCCCGCCAAATACCAATATGTGAGTTCCGGGAGCACCACTTGGATGCCAGTACCTCTAGGTTTAGTGTGTTTACCATCTTGGACAACGTCGTCACTTAACATCAGGTGAGATTGTGGTCAAATCATCCTATTCCGAGCCGAGCCTATTCCGTGTTTCAAAAAAAATTATTTCTGTCTCTCATTCCTTAACTGTTTTTTATTTTGACATCAACGAAATTTCTGTACACAATTAATTAATTCGTTCAAAATCTACTGAAAAAGTATTAATAATTAAATTAATAAATAAACTCGTTTCCCTAAAAAGAAACACGTGTATCGGTTTTTGAAAACGCTCCTCAATTTTCAAAAGAATACTTTACTACCAGATGCGAAAGAAACAGATGGACAATCTGATTCTACTATATCGTGTTGATGTACATCCGTACGTAATATGAAGGGGGCTTATATTAATAGCTACGACATAAAGACATTTTATTGCTATATTTTCGTTTTCGACTCCTCTTTCCATTACTTTTATTGCGTTATTTAAAGTTGCATACATACATATATACAAAGCGATGTGTACTAGAAGGTTGATTTAAAAAAAACAAGTAACTAGGTTTAAAATATCGAATGAAATGTCGAAAATACCCAACTCTATAGGTAACTAATTATAGACACGTAAGATAATTTAGCCATTGATACGATTATTATTACCTGAGTTAACGTTAATTTTTAGCAATAAATAAATGAGCATCAATAAGTAAAAAATGGTACCAAAGGCTATAATTTGTAATCCGTGTCGCATTGAAATGTACTTGCAGTGTATGTTGTTATAAGAAATCCATGCAATTCTAAAATGCATAGACAGTCAAGAAATAACGTGTAAAAAGTGCATACAATTTAAAGTTTAAAATGAAGTGTCACTTCATATTTATTAGTTATGGAAAAAGGTGTATATTTCTCGGAGTAATGTGTAGGATTAAAAAAAAACTTATCGTAAAGTAAGTGAAAAAGGGGATACACATATGAATGTTTAGTTTATTATCCGAGTGATGGATATGTATCTATATTATATTAAAATCGTCATTTTACCAACACGCAGTATCACAAGCACGGAGTCACTTCAGGCAGACACAGCTAATTGATATCTAGATAGGTTATTTCTTATTTTGTCTTATACTGAGCCACAAACTAGCACATTATCATAATCACACTTAACATTTATTAATATTTGATAAAAAACGGGAACGTAATATTCCAAATTTAAATAGTCAATTTCTGTCAAATATTATCCAACTCTTGTTAGATTCTAGGTCAATAAACATTCTTACTTATTCTAGTGACCAAATATTCTTTTTACTTTCCTAAAAAATTGTGTCTACAATTTAAAGAATGAGTTAATAGAAGGTCTACAATGTATTATACAAAATAGTTATCTCCCTGTTTCTCCCTAACTATAAATCAAAAAGCTCCTCCCACATCCGGCCGCAGCCATCTTTGAGGTCTCATTTCCGGCGGCAAAAGGGACGGCGGTATAATAGTTTTGTCGTATCAGAGCGAGACAGTATTAGTTTTGTCTGTAATATTTTGTACATCTAATTAGATATGTCTCAATTTATGAAAGTATTTTTAATTGACTTAACGGAATAAATTAATTACTTTTTATATGTGTCAAATAGTACAGTAGAGATATAATAATGGTTGTTTCAATCTTCTCTCACGTTGGTTATGATGTTGTTTTTGTTTAGTTTTCAATTCATTCGATTTATGAGTAATTCGTTGCCTTGTAGTATGTGTTACCTCCATGATAGGTAATTTTGGTGACATTTTAAATGATAGGTATAATTTGGTTATTGTTAAGTTTTTGTACCGTGTGGTGCCGGGTAAGAATAATACTATGAAAAAAAGGAAAACGCAGTGAAGAATATAAGACACACGGGCGCAGCCGCGAGCACATACCTAGTATTTATTTAAATAGAAAATCAAATGATATCAGGTGCCGGTCTCATCTGTCCAAGAACATTCTAAATTATGAAACGAAGTGCGTTTAATCGTTCCATCTTCTTCTTTATTGCATAAAATCCCTGCCACTATCTCACATACACACGACTTCTGTCAGGCTGAGCTGGTTGTAATGGTTATTGATTCCAAAATACAGTCATCTATCTATTTGAACTTTAAACTGATAAAAGTTAAGGTTGAAATTCTATTGATACGGCGTCATAATGGAAATCGAAAATGCGACCTAAAGCCTTTTGAAGTCTGCTTAAAAAATTATAAATCCTATCGTGGTAACCGCTTAAGGAAGCTTCACTACAGCTTACGACTTTAAAGTCATGACATTAGTGTCGAAATTTGCTTGTACGGTTTCGGAATTGTTACATTTAAGGGTGGATCGCGCGATTAATACGGGGTCGGATTTTGGGGTTCTATGGATGGATTAAAATCGCATTAATCAGTGTCTGTTACTTCGGCTCTAACTCCGGTATAAACAGTTAAGTGTTAGGGTTTGCGATGTTAGATTCATGTACAGTTGGTAACAGTTTCACTTGTATTAATAGCTTCGTTAACATTTATACGGGGCTTGAATTAACTACGAAACGACTACTTAATACTGTTCTCGATAATATTTACATTGAAATCTATCAAGACACTCGTGTAGATATTATAATTAAGGATTATATTAAGGATTTACAAAAGATAATAATGTGCCTGTTATAATGTATTTGAATATCGTGTTTATCGATGTGGAAAATACGCGGATTCGAGCCCACCTATTTAACTCTAAAATCAGCCTGAGGTTTCGGTGAAGGAAAACATCATAAGGAAACCATACTATGGTGATAGGACATTTTCTAATGATACCCGCTTAGGTAGCTACCACCCTCAAGTTTGAAAACTTGTCGCCAAATACCAATAGGTGTGTTCCGGCATCATCACTTGAGAACCAAAACCTCAAGGCTTAGTTTGTTTATCATCCTAAACTACATCGTCACATAACATCAAGTGAGATTGTTGTTAACGCACTGAGCCTATAAAATGTAAAAAAAAGAAATAAAGGAAAACATCGTAAAGAAGCCAGTGTGTATGATGAAAAGGCATTTTCTGACACTCACTTGACTAGCTACAATTCTTTAGTTGAATTGACTAAATGTTGTTGACCGGAAGGGCTGGAATAGATCCCTGAACTTTAGAGGCAAACCCTTAGAACTTCAGCCGGGGGAGTGGAAATTGGCACAAAGACAATAAACTGGTTCAGCTCTCGATTTGGGCGTAAATTCAGCGGAACTATTGCAAAATAAAACATCACTTGAGAACCAGTTCCTCGATAGCTATGCGTTTATGCGATATTATCATTTAATATGTCAATTAATGCTTAATCTTTGCATTTAAGTCTTATTATAAACGTATAGTTGAATGGAGAGTCAGTTTTCATTTAGAATCGTACCAGAGTTGTCTGAGAGACATAATTGTTGATCCTAGGTTTATAAGCATTTATTTCTTTATGTTTTACTATCTATTAAATGGATCATCTCCAATGACCGACATGTTTATACTAAGTGGTGCACTGTTTTGTAGCAACTATATGATTCTTGATATTTTTATTATGTTGGTAGTATGCAGTTATCTTTTTATGCTTAAATAGAATATTGGTGAGATTGGTGTAATATTTTGAAAATTGTATGCCAATGTTATTTGTTAAGATAAAAATAATTTATATATTTCATACTTCATTTATAATTAAGTTATGTACCTTTATCTTCTATTTTATTATACTTAATTTATCTGTTACAGGAATATAAACAATGAAAAAATTGTAAACATTTTTCAACGTAACGGTACTGTATAAGACCGAGATTTAAATTCTTAAGAAGACGGCACAAGTACGGATTAAAACGCTAAATCACGATCATTAGCATTTAATTTATAAATGAATCTTTAATTCTCTGCTTTCTACTTTCTACTTCCATACTTTACCATTCTTATACAATATCTTATAATATAAATGCCTTTAAGGTAACTAGAGGCGCTTTATTGACAACTATTATACCCAATTTACGCTTATAATTTTTGCCATAGCGACAAATAGCACAACGTAGTTTCCATCTTAAATGACTAAATATTTATCTTTTAATACACACGGACAAAATTCAGGTGTATTTACAATTATTAATTTTAAAGTATATACACATGATTATAAAATACTGGTCTATAGTACGCTGAACAGTCATTAAGAAAGTTACAAGAAATATGTATGTAATGCGCCAATCCAATTTGTATCTTTTATGCGTCTTAGATTCTAAGATTAGTTTTAAAAATGGTTATAAAACGTCAACATTCAAATGTTAGTAAATTTTATTTATTAGTTATTTTAAAGTGTTAAATTAATATAATTAAGGGTTTACATCTTGATTATATTTTGTGTCATTATTATTAGCATAGGTACAAATAAACAAATTTGAAATAACTAGGGGGATTCATTAATTAATTTCATCCGACGAACACTCAGAGGCTTTTGACAAGGTGAAGCGGCACCGAGCATCCGAGAATAATTTGATTGTCGCGTCGACATCTCAAAGTGTAACCAAATTACGCGTTCCTTTTTACGGGAGGGACCCCGAGAGCAAAATAATATAAAGCTTAAAGCGATGAAGGCGTTTCGAGTCTGGTGTGCCGCAGGGCTACATTCTACGCCCTCATTACTCCACCTTACGCGTTACGTGCAATCTTTTTCGACACTTTTCGACGTTAAATTGGATCAACGTTTCAATGCCTTGTGTACTTATGTTATGGTAATGTGAGTGGAAAAGTTTGATGGGGTTTTTGGTCTAACTCACTTACTGAAGACGTGAATTCTGAAGTTAATTTTGTTTTATTAGAACGATTGTTTTATCGCGTGTTCCAATAGAAATAAATCTGCACCAGTTACAATCTGTCTACGTTTATTTGTTTATATTTTATTTGAGCTTGGCATTATTGCATTAGCTTAGTTAAATATAATAGTTTTAATTAAAAAAATATTACATTAGATAAGTAAACCAAATCAATTACTAAATAAACCATTAGGATTATTTAAAACTGTTTTCAAATATATATTGTTTTTAAATTGAATAACACCTAAACAAAAGAGAATCAGTTTGCTAAACAGAGGAGAAAGCTTTAGCATTTTATCTTTGCCGAATTACATTATATATAGATTCTAATGTTTAATATAATTGAAACAAATACGAATTAAATATTACTTTTGATCAGAAAATATGCACTTAATTTCTTGTTATGTATGGTCCATAAACGAGTATCTATTGACAGTCGACATCTTCATGGCAGCCTACATCAACCACGGCTAGAACCTCTAGGCAGGTCCATATCCAGGAATACTTTAAAAGTCAAAAACGAATTAGAAATGGTGAATTTTTAAACTTTTTTATAATTGTAGATACTAGATTGTACCTCGTACTCAAATTTCAATTAATCTCGTTTAAAGCATAGATGTTAATGTCTGGAGAGTTGCCTAAACTGTTGACACAAGTTCACTGAGTATCTTTTTACACTGTATATACTCAGTGCTTTAATCACAATCTCATTTGATGTTAAGTGACGATGTGGTGCAGGAAGGTAAAAACTAGAACTACTGGTTCTGAAGCGATGGGCATCATTAGAAAATGTCCTACCACAATACTATGATTTCCTCACGATGTTTTTCTTCACTGACAGCTCAAGCTGATTTTAGAGTTGGATAGGTGGGCTCGAATCAGCGTCCATTGACGTGGGATCCGACCGTTTTACAAACTGCAACATTGTCTCATCACAAACAAATCGTATCAATACAAAATGATATTTTTTAACGATGATTTCAAAACAATAGTGGATAAGAAGAGGCATTGTTAAATTGGGTACCTCGGCGTGTGGTTTAACGTCCCACTTGGCAGGGGCTTCGCTCATTTGAATGTGCTGCATGAACGCCTCCAGGCGTTTAGCTTTGTAGTTTTTTGCTTAATTATCTATTTGTGGGGAATTTGTCACTCGTTACAGCCGGGGTGTGGTCGAGCGGCGTTGTGAGAATGATTAAATCCAGCTTTAGGGCATTAGACTGCGGTTATTAATTTTGTGAAATGATTCACTAATTTCAATATTTTAGTTTTTTATTTAACAAATAGAAATATCGGTTTTCTTAATATGTAGTATACTTTTTAGAGTTAATAAATATTACATGGATTATATCCATTATTTTCTGTAGTGATTTAAAGAAAGGCGTAATACTGTGCGTGTGTTTATAAAGATACCTCTTTATAATAATCTATTGATAAAATCATAGAAGTTAACGCGTTTATAGTGTTGTAAATAGAAATAGAATATATAAAAGTTTATTTTTATTGTCCGAACGGAAAAATACGTTAGAGATGATGAAACCTGGAAAACAGAGGTAGCAATTTTAAGATTGACAATCTATCGCTAATCGAAGCTGTTTAGGCTGGCCTGTGAAACATTTTGACATTGGAAATATCCTGGCTGATGTTAAAATGTGATAAAACATTGTTGAGAATTGTTGACAAAGTTGAACTAAGTTGAGAATCCGTTGACCCCATCGGGCATCAGTTCTGCGAGCAATGTGCCCAGCCCACTGCCACTTGAGTTAAGTAATCTTCGGGCAATTTCAAATACTTTGGTTCTTCTGCGGATCTCCTTATTCCTGATTCGATCACGCAGTGAAACTTCAAGCCCAGCCCTTTCCATTACCCTTTGAACAACTTCCAAATATTAAGTGATTTTAAATTATTCTAATATTGGTCACTGTTCAATAGAGTATAAGTAAGTTATACATTGAAGGATACCGCAATTTAAATATTTAAATAAATACACCGTGATTCCAGTGTGAACAAATAAGGGTTGAAAGTCTTTCAGTCGAAGGCACGCGTCGCCACGTGCCCACAACGTTTACTATACAAATTATGCCTTAGTTGCTTTGTGTAAATGCTTTTTTTATGTTGGAAGTTAAGTCATGCATACGTTTGTTAGTTTAGTGAGTTGTAAAAGTTTTAGTATTAAAATTTAAATATTCTCTATCTATTAGTTTATTATTGATTTTTATAAATTCACGAGGCCATTTTTTTTGATTGACTTCTCTGTTTGAAATTTCTTTAGGTTCTAATATTGCGACGGATTAATTATAATTATTTATATTTTGTGCGTAGTTTCTGATTAATTAATTTTCTGTTAAGTATTATCGGATAAACTTTTGAGATCAATCAAAATCAAAAAATTCTTTATTCAATTTGGGCCCTCAAAAGGCGTTTATGAACGTCAAAAAATTACTACTTAAGTTCCGAGTAAACTCTTACGAGGAACCTATCAAGGACTAACTCGAGTAATATTGGAGTTATATTTTAAGGCCAAACGTATGGGCAAGACGACTTTATGACTGTTTGCTATTTTTAAATAAAAGGAACTACTATTTTCTATATACATAGACTTAAAGGAACTGCTATTTTTTTCAACAAATGATATTAAGTAAGCGTGGACCGGCATAGAAAACACGTTAAATCTAAAAGTGACAGAGAGATGTTTGAACAACTAACTCGTTAACATTTTTGTGGAATGTCAATATGTCATTTAGCAGTTATTGTCCTTAATTTATGAACTTGCACATTTGACCTTTTATTATGTAATGTTGGTGACTTTTTCCGTGTTATTATACACAGATGAAGTGTATTTGTAATAATGACGCTAAACGTTAACACTGAAGTGTCGCGAAAACTCCATGGAAAGTTCTAGCAAGATGAGACGCTGTTATGCTGAAGTTTAGAAACGTTGACACAAGATTGAATATATAAAATTACCCACATGACACTGGCAGAATTGTGTATGCAAATTGCAGATTGCCATTAACCGAAAAGAAGAATAAGTGAATATTAAGTCTGTAGAAAGTAGAAAATATCTGTAAATGCTTGATCGCACCACGTTTTATGAAGATGTTTTAATTGACCCACGCAACCAACGAGAACTATATAACCAATCAGCTTAAAAACACATACCTAAAACAAAGCCAGTCGTATACATTAATTCCCTGCCCTCCCCCAACCCCCAACCCTCACCACTCCACCCCCCGGAATAATCGTTTTATTGTCTATGTCAATTACGTTCCACCTAATTGGCTGTAACCGGTGCGTGAGACAGGGCGAGTAGCGCAGATTTACTGTAGGCACCATATTATGTTATGACTGGGTTATGACATGTTTGTCCAGAAAGGGGAATGGATCCGTCAGCCGTGGGAACTGTGAGAATCTATTCATCGTTGAATTTACTCTTAATGATATTAATATTTATGACTAACTGTGTGCCCACGACTCCGCTCGAGTTTCATATATTTTTCACATCGTAATATAATTTATAACAATAATTGAAACCTAGTTGTTGGATGGTGTTGTTTACAATTTCATAAGTTTTAGTTTTTGTATGCGGAAACCAAGTTTTTTGTACTAAGAGAAAGCAAATATATTTCGCACAGATTTAATCACTTGTACAACTTCTTGGGTGTTCATTTTTTTATACGAAACCCTAATAATTTTCTAAAATGTTTTTTTTGGTACTAACACAACTCAAAGATACTTCCTACAAACTCAAACATCTACCAGTAAAACTGCCTTGAATCGGATTTTATTCACGATTTCATAAGTTTTTTTTTACGCGGATACCTAATTAATTATTCTCGAAATATAAATGTAGCCTAAGCTACGCGAATAACTTCAGCTGTAAAATTATGTAAAAATCGGTCCAGCCGTTACGGATATTAGCTCGAACAAACAGGCAGACAAAAATTGTCATAAATGCGTTTTTGCTATAACTCACACGCTAAACACATTAAAAGTGTGATAATACAAACAGATACTTCATTCAATTTTATTTATTACTATAGATACTTCCAAACAAATTTACCATCCTTGTTCATTCCCATGGTAAGGCATTTCTTGAGTCGGCACGCCTGACACTGGTTCCTGTGGGCTTTGTCGACAACGCATCTGCCTGTACCAGCCTGACATCTGCCAACAAACATTTAGTATTAGTTTTTGAAGCGATGAATTCGCATTTGGTAGTTCGGTTGGATTTCGGGTCGATGGACGCAAGCTCTGATACCCACCTATCCAACTCTAAATGAACCTGAGTTTTCGTTAAAGGAAAAGAGGAAACCATACATGGTGGTAGCTCATAGTCTAGTAACGCCCGCCTGGATACCTAACACTCTCAAGTTTGAAAAACTGTTGTCAAACCAACAGGTGTGTTCCGGTAGCGTCACTAACGAAAAAGTACCTCTACGCTTGGTGTGTTTACCGTTTTTGAACTTATCGTCACTTAACATCAGGTGAGTAACATTTTTACTCTATATTATCTATTACCTAATAAGTTTTTCATTTGTGTCACAAGAAATTATATACGCAGAAAAAAATAGCGTAGACCTACATTGAGTAGATCTATGGACATCTAAATTTTCAACCAGGATTCCGTATCCCAGGTGCTTTGTGGAGCAAGATTTTTTATTTTTATTAATAATATATAGTATAATTTTGGCGCCCCCTGAAACTGCGCCCGGGGCGGTTGCCCCAGTTTCCACCCTAGATAACTGGTATACTATAACATATAATACTAGTCTTCGAAAATCTAGATGGATAGGTATAATATATTTTATGAGTGTAAGTGTCCCAGACATAATAATTAATTCCGACTGGGATAAAACAACCATACTATATCAGGTGCATTACCCTACATGTAATACGCTAATAGCTAAGGTTTTTGCGCAACCTAAATATTGACAAACGGGCAAACCACATATGAAAGTCATAGTGTAAATTAATTAACTTAATTTTTTTAATTTCTACCACCTAATGCAACATAAAAAAGATTTACAATCTATAAATATAGAGCGTGTTTTATTTTCATTTTCACTACGTAATTTCATTCGCTTTTAATATTCTTATAAAAATCATGACTCTGAACGTCAAAATATCTGAAGTGAAACGCGTGGCGCTACCTTGAACTGTTGAACCTTGAAAAAATGTATTAGACTGCCTTTATCCATCTATTCATCTATGTTTTATGCATCTTATTATATCTTTATCTCATCTTATCATTTAGTTTTTATCATTTAGCTTATTTAGTTATATATTATATACTAGCTGGTGCCCGCGGCTTCGCTTGCGTTACGTATGTTCTTTAGGTGAGTGACAAAGTAATTTGAACCAAAAAAAACAAGTAATTTGAAGAAAAATGGGAGTCTTCAATTGTAAATCGAAACGGAAAAAATGCACATAAGAGTCAATAAAAAAAATTAGAAAGGGTCTATGGAACCCAAAAAATAAATAGCTAATAACCATCTTCGAAATTCCGCGTTGAATGGTAGTCGTCCAATCCCGATACATTCAGTAGTTTTGAGATGATGGTGTCTCAAAAGACCACCATTTTCCTTTTATAAATATATAGATAGATAGATATAAGCATACAATTAAAAACAAACTGTATAAATATCAATGCAATTAAATATAAAACAAACTACAATACATACAACGATGAAGAAATAGAGAACGAAATAATAAGAAGTAGGTAAGGAAGCAATCAATTTAGTAATCCGAAATGAAAGGAAAACTATTCAATATAAATGGTACGACGGCATCCCGTGAATAACAATTCTATGGCGGAGAACAACCTCAGACTAATACAGATTAAAGATATTTCATTACTGATAATCCCCCGGCTTGTAGTAATAGGCTTAGTGTAACGTTGACATTTGTTGCATTTCGTTTACAAAAGAAAAAATTGAAGAGTTCGTAGGGTCGGGCACGATCCCTGTTACACGCCACTTAAACATTTGAATTTTTACCTCCTGTATATTAATACGCCGCTAAATACGCTTTATGCAGCGACTACGCTCCCGTATAACTCATCTAATACTAATAACATTTAATTGAAGTGTCTCTTTTTAACATTTTTTTGTCTGTCTGTTTGTTCCGGCTAAACTCCGGGACAGCTGAACCGATTTTGACGGGACTGTTTTTGTTAGATTGCTGAGGTTACTCAGCGTAATTAAGGATACTTTTGTTTTTCGATAATAACCCGGGTTCCGTATAACAAATTAAAACGCTGTAAAGAACATTAGACACGGGGGCGCCGCCTCGGGTGCTCTGCTAGTTTGTAATATAATAATCAATTCCATTTTAAATAATACATTCATACATACATACATACATATGCTCACGCCTGTTTTCCCCGAAGGGTTAGGCAGAGGTGAAGTAGCGAACTACACCACCCACATTTCGCCGAGCTTAGTTCCGTTCCAGATGTGACAGTGGGCGAGCCTCTCGCCATATCGGACACAAATTCCAAACTCCGGGTTGATACTGAGTAGAAAAAACCCAATATCACTTGACCCGACCCGGGGATCGAACCCGAGACCTCAGAACGGCAGTCGTATGTAATAAAAAACTGCGCTACCGAGGCAGTTAATAATTGTAATACATTCATTTACGTTCAAAATCTAAAATACTGTTCACGTTAAATTGATTCTTTGCTGATCATAATTTAACTTTTAATACCATATATCAGAATTATCGATACATTGTAAAATAATTTTAACAAGTTAAAAAAATAATATAGGTCTACTAACATAAACAGCTTTTGTATTAAAAATATAAATTTTCACTTGTCGTTTCAACAACAAATAAAAGTCAAAATAAGACAGATATTTTATAATCATATTAATAGTCATAGACGACTATTCCTGTTTTATTTTAAACTAGCTGTGTCTCCGCGGTTGCGCCCGCGTTTCATATATTCTTGACTGCATTTTTTTATACGGAACCCTAATTTATTTTAGTACTAAGATAAGTAAACATATTTCTCATAAACTCAAGCACTTGCCCGTAAAACTGTCCATTGTATCGGATTTTATTCCATTTTTTATGTTTTTTTTTTTTACGCGGAACCCTAATTATTATTTTCGATTATTTAAAGTACCCTAAGTTACCCGGAGTAACTTTACCTATCTACAAAAAAAAAAGTCCCGTCAAAATCCGTCCAGCCATTCCGGAGATTACCCGGAACAAACAGACAGAAGACAAAAATTTTAAAAATTGTATTTTTGGTATAGGTATCGTGTACACATTCATATCTATGTAGTAAAAAAAAATTGACATCACAAACAGACACTTCAATTTTATTTATTAGTATAGATATAGATTACTGCTAACACCAAAATCAGAGAACGATATAATCAATTTTAATCATATTAAAAATAATATAACAGGTACTTAAATTATATTATGTCAGAAAGTGTAGTCAAGAAATCAATTTGCAAAAGGATAAAGAATCCACATGTCGCTCTTGACCATATATTCATTATAAGGGTGCGTAATATTAATAGCATTAAGGGCTGGTGGCGAATTAATTGAAACACCACTACACATCGAGGGAACGTTCGGGGCCAAATGTTAAACAGTTTTTAATGCTATCTCTGCGATCTACCCTCACTATATTTGTTTACAGATTTATAACACAAGTATCTATCACTTTTACCAATTTTCAGAATAATATTATAGTTATTTTTACAACATTGAAAGTTATTTGCTTTCTTTAAAAACAAGCCCTTTATACATCTAAAATAAATAAAATTCAAGTGTCTGTTTGTAATATTAAAATAACAACTTTTTATTAAATATGTGTGTTATCAATGTGTGATGGTCCGGCAGTGAGGGTGTACGTACCACAAGGCCTTGTCACAATATCAACGGTGTAGTGCTTCCGATTGTAGGCCTGTAGCCTCATGCTGAGACAGGGACCTTTTCGACCCCATGCAACACTTTTTTTTTAACTTTGTGTTGTATTATAAAATAATGCTAATATGATGTGTTGTATGTATAAATTTTAATGTCGAATATTTTTTTTTTCTTTATTTCTTTATGTTTGTTTGTGGATAATTTCCGTAACAGCTTTTTTTGGCTACTCTTCTATCCATCAATTTAAATCAACAGAAAGACGTCCACTGCTGGACATAGGTCTCCCCCAAAGTCACCATAACAACCGGTCTCGCGCCACCTGAATCAACCGGATACCCGCGACCTTAACCAGGTCGTCGAAAATTATTAGGAATCCGTGTAAAAATAAACCATTCAATGGTCAATATTACTAGCAAGTACTTGAATTTTTGAGAAATGTCTTTGCTTTCTATTAGTAACAAAAAAAAAATTAGAATTCCGTGTAAAAAAATTAAAACTCTTGAAACTGTAAAAAAAACGATTCAATGGACAACACCATCAACTATATTTTCCAATGATTATTTAAAAACCATATTACTCAGTGAAGAATATATGAAACATGGGCGGAGCCGCGGACACACAGCTAGTTATCTTATCTTAATATAGATTAAAAATACTTTATTAAATGGAATATTAAGCATTTAATTATAAGCAAGATTGATATTTAAAAAGTGGAAGTTAATGCTGGGAAATAATTAAAAAAAAATCTATTTAAAAGTTTGATCGCTATTTATTTAAGGGCTAACTACAAATGCAGGGTCTTGTTTTACATTAAGAATGACAAACTCAGAATATACGTTGCATTAAATGTATAAAATTCCATTATGCTAAATGGAACAATTTATTTTTATAAGCCCTAATATCAAACAGTAAATATGGAGCAAGGAAAACTCAGTGGCGATAAAAAAAACGAAAATTAAATTCGCATCCTATTTGAATACCCCACAATTCGGGAATTTTGTTGTATGGTGTAATTTTTATAAGAGAAAGCGGTGAATATAAAATTATAAATATTTTTTTTATTCAAGTTGGGGTATCTTAGAATTTTATTAGGTAGTTAAGTTTTATAATTTATTTTCTCATTGTAGGTATAGTTTTTTTTTTACTAAATAACGCGGTCAAAAAACTGAAAGATACTGACTCTCAAATTATAAACATGGAACACACCTATTGATAATTGCAGACAGTTTAAAGAACTAGTTTACTAGTTTAACTACTAAGAGCTTTTTATTAATCACCGTCAGTTGCTGGATTGTTTTTGTGTAGTTATTTAATAAATATTTAGTTAAGTCATACAAATCTTCATAAAATGTAAATGTACAATTGATATAGAGGACTAAATAGCATCGTTAATTAATTAACACAGTTAAAACGGTTCTTGTCCATAGACATATGTTTCTAAATAAGTTGAAAAACGCATAACATATCAATGATAAGGTACACTTCGTATTGTCAAACTATTGAAACATCAGTGTATTAACAATAAATCTATACATTCTGTAACATTTTGAACATGGAAGCAATGATGACTCAGTGATAGCTGGTAAAGAGGGTAGTGCGGCCGGATTCCGCATTAATCGATGCGGGTTTGATCCCCACCTATCCGACTCTAAAATCGGCCTGAACTTTCGGTGAAGGAAAACATCGAGAGGAAACCATAGGGCATTTTCTAATGATGCCCCCAATGCAGCTACCACCCTCAAGTTTGAAAACCTGTCGCCAAATACCAATAGGTGTGTTCTGGCAGCATCACTTGAGAACCAGTACCTCTAAGCTTAGTGTGTTTACCATCCTGGACCACATTATCACTTAACATCAGGTGAGATTGTGATCAAAGCACTGAGTCTATTCCGTGTAAAAAAGAGCTCTGAACCTGCCCTCTATTCATTCCGTAATCAAGTGCCAGAGTCGCGCCTTCTTCGATCGCGCAGAGACACCCAAATCTGCTCAAAGCGAGAGCCGTCGCATACTCCACCGATCCGTTAGCTCCGAAATCGCTTCGGAAATCGCGAAAGGTCCTTACCGACCCCGACGATAAAATCACCGCTGCAAATAGGATCTTTGCCCATAACCCGAGGAAATATGCATGCCACCGCCCACGCCCGCGAAGCCACCGCCCACGCCCGCGAAGCCACCGTTCCCGCCGCCGGGGACTAACGGCTAACTTTGCTCCCATACACTCTCTCAGTCTCTCTCAACGGTGGCGACCCAAGACGTGTCATGTTTCCCAACTGGGGAGGCTCATGACATCGCTGCCAGCGCGATACAGTAACACTGACCATGCATTGAGCATTACATGCTCAACTCTGAATACAACCCTACACATCACACGCAGGTACATAGGTCCTGTGAGGGTCCTTTTTTAATTATTATTAAATAAAAAATGTAGGTATTAGCTAAGTTTGAAATTCCGCGGAAATTTTCAAGCCTAGTCGATGTTCGTAACCTTGAGCTAGTTACCTTTTGCGGCTGTGTGCCTTAAGCACTTGCCCACAAAGTTCGGTGAAACTGTAAATGATCTTCCAGTAAACAGCATTAGAGAGGTTAGTAAAAAAAAATATAACGGCTACTTTTGCCTTGTCCAAGACTTGTTTCTTAATACCAAGTGAGATTGTTTATAGTTAAAACCTTTGCAGTATAAAATCTCCATTTTCGCTCTTTCTTATAACTTGGACCGCTTAGGTCACAGATGTGGCAAGAATTACGTGATATGCTCACTGGTAAAGTACGGATTAAGTGGGTTCAAGTGATCGCTCCCTGCTCTTTCTATTATCATTTTTGGCTTCATCTCGCGTACCAGATGAGACATTGTTCTCATTCCATTGTGTATCAAAGTTGCCTTTTATGGATTAGATTAAAATGATTTAAGTGTAATGGAAAAAAAATTACCTCGGCGTAAATGAAAAAGTTGGTGTTGATTTAAAAGCAACATTTAAATGTATTGTTTAAATGAATCAAGAAAAATGGATAGGAAAAAATTGTAAAGTTTAAAGTGAAACAAAATTAAAAATTAACTATTAAAATAACCAGGTTATGACGTGAAAATTAAACTTCGACTCAGTTCTCCAAACTTAAGAGTAAGCTACATTGCCCGAAGATAATTGCTAAACTTATATGGTAATGGGCTGGGCATATTGCCCTTAGAACCGTTGCCCGATGGAGCCAACGAGTTGTCTAATGGCTGCCGCTTACCGGAAGACGCAGCGTGGATAGGCCCCCACAAGGTGGACCAATGACGTGGTGAAGATCTCGGGAATGCACTGGATGAGGGTGGCGCAAGACCGATCGTTGTAGAGATTTTTGGGAGAGACCTATGTCCAGCAGTGGACATCTTTCGATTGAATGGATGGATGGATGGTGAGACATAAAATTGCTTTTACGTTTTTGACCAATCAAAGTATTTAACCATTTTTTTAAACAGTTTTTTAAGTGATAATGGCAACTCCGAAATGTGGAAATAATTCTAAAATATGCCTAAGTTTTCGATGAAATGAAACATCTTGATAAAACTATATCATGATGGTTAAATATGTATAGTATTTTAATTTTTTTACATTCTGGTGCGCCTGGGCTATTTGCCACTTTTCGACTGAATGCCCAAAGTGCTTGTCAAAAAGCCCTGCCAGAGCTGTCAAGCCTCTTTCGCCAGTAGCGTAAGTCAGTTCGAAAAAATAAACCTCAGTCAATAGTGCGTTTACAGGGAGGAATTATTTTAATGCATAATTAATCTAATTTATATTAACCTTTTTGAATATATAATACATGGGTATTCATGGTCCTTGAATTGTATATATGTTTAACATACATACATAGTTACTTTATTACAAGATACACTTGCCTAAATAATTTTTAAAGACTATATTATTGTGTTTATTTTCAAAAAAAAATTATTTACCAACATTCTGCGGTTATGCATTAGAGGAATTTAGTGCTAAATTAAGCATTACATTCATTAAACATATTTAACATTCTACGCTACAACCCTATTAAGGTTCATATTTCCCAATAAATTTCACATCATAATTAATCAATGCATATCGATCAGAGAAAATTGATATTAACTAAAAAAGCTGACTAACTTAATTCAAAATAATTATGAATAGAAAGAGCAGAGGATACGATAATTGAGTGCTACAATGACGATAAATCTCAAAATAATTAATAATTAACAAAGTATATAACTTCAGACTGGGTATATATCAATTACCTAATATGAAACTATGTATAAAGCAACGTCGGAGAAATTGCAGCATCATTAATAATCTAAGAACTGCTGGACTGATTTTAATGATCTCAAATTTGTTGACTTTTCTCTACCACGAAGGCAGAATAAAACTATTTAATCATTGGAAGAAATCACGCAAAAAAATTTCGAAGAAAAATCATTTTCTCATACGAAACGCCATTTTTGTTGATATCTTGAAAAAGGATTGACCGAAATAGATGATTTTATTTTTCTGTTTGTCTCTAGGTCTCGAGAAATTTTTTCGAGCAGTGGATGAAATTAGATATGTACAAAAGATTAAAACTAGATTTTTTTTCCTAAGTAATTACCGCTGTTGACTGGAAGGCCCTTTACAACTTCACCGTAACTTTAGGGGTGAACGCTGAAGGCACTCAGCCGCAAAAAGGTAACTAACACAAAGGTTACCAAAGTGGTACGGACTTTGGCTTGGCCGTTATTTGGGTGTAAAAAATTCCGCAGAATTTAGAACCTAGCTAAGCCCAACATTTTTTATTTAATAGTGATAAAAAAAGGTTCCTTACAGGACCTATGTAAATGCGTGTTATGTGCAGGAGTGTGTGTGTAGTGTTGTGCGTATAATGCTTAATGCATGTTTGTGTCACTGTATCGCGCTAGCAGCGGCGTCAAGAGCCTTCCCAGTTGGGGGAACGAAGCACGTCTTGGTCCGCCACCGGAGGGGGACCAGGAGTGTAAAACTAGATTTAATACAGCTAATAACACAACACTTGTTGATTCTGAGGCAATAAGCAGTTCACAGAAACAGCTAGTATGAAATAAAACATAAAGGGTTAAAACAAGAACATGGAAAAAGAATTTCTAGTGCCTTATTAGCGTTATAAGAAAACAAATTTCCAGCCCTTCCAAATATCTATCTTCGTAACCACTCATGAACTCGAAACACAGAAAAGAGAAAGTCTACATTAGTAATTAAAAGCGAGCAAACAACCAGGTCACATCTGTGGCATAGTTCGCGCTGAAAGACGTTCATAAACGTCCGGAAATGTAGCAGCTAAGCTAACAAAGTCGAATATTCGGCAGGATTAGTAATGATTCCGTTAAAACAGCGAAAATGAGTCAATGGATGAGTGTTTCCACAAGTAAAACTAATTCGGAGATCTAGCTTCGCTCTTTTTTATTTATGTTGTCAGCGAATTCTTTTAATTGTAGATTATCGCTATAACTATCGCTGTTATTATCTGTGTAAATGTTTTGTATGCCCGATTAGATGTTAAAACATCTAAACGTCTAAAGACCAGCAGCGTCTCTAGCTCTTGTGGCGCCCGTATGCCACCAATATCCTGGCGTCCTTTGAGAGCGTTGGCGCCCCGAGTGACGCATCTTTGTAGGTGTCGCGATCGTCGCTTAGCGCTCCCTAAAGCCCTGCGCCCGCGTGCGCTTCACACCCTGCATTATAGGTAAATACGGCTCTGTTTTTGACATACGGACGGTTGAAGCTTTTGCGAACAAAAAAAAACTAATATTAGACAGACACTTTGAAATCATTCCAGTAAATTCGAGATTTTTGCTTACACCAAATTACTAAAAAGGCTATCTTAAATATAAGGAACTAATAGCAAAACCATTAAAATCTTAAACTAAGGCAGAAGTAGGCTATTAATTTTAAAAACATCTGCAAAACGTTTTGACATGATTTAATTGAATAATTATTAATCAGGACGAGTCGGACTGCACAAGCCTCCTGACAGTAAAGTTAGACAAGAACGTAGTTCTAACATATGTTCAACCTTGCCCAGGCTTGATAACGATTGCAAATATACTCCCTCGTACTCAAATAATAATTCTATAGTTATTGTATCTGTGAAGGTAAAGCGATGATGGCTCAGCGGGTACTGTGGCGCGGTTTCGATTTCCATCTATCCTCCTCTAAATCGGCCTGAGCTTTCGGTGAAGGAAAAAAATATCGTAAGTAAACCATAGCCTGGTGGTAGGGCATTTTCCAATGATGCCCGCCTGTGTAACTATCAACCTCAGTTTGGAAACCTGTCGCCAAACACCAATAGGTGCGTTCCGGCAGCATGACTTAAGAACCAGTACCTCTAGGCTTAGTGTGTTTACCATCTTGGAACACATCGTTACTTAACATCAGGCGAGATTGTGGACAAAGCACTGAGCCTATACCGTATAAATAAAAAATGTTTTAGATATGCCATGTGGTGCCGGCTAAGAATAGTACCACCCCATATCTTTCCGTGCGTGTCGTAAAAGGCCACAAAGGGATATAACTAAAAAAAAATTAAAAAAAATCAGAGATTTAAACACATACCCGTAAAACTGTGCATTGAATATGAATTCATTCAATGTTTTATGAGTTTTAATTTTTTACTGGAAACCTTAATTATTTTCGAAAATCAAAAGTACACTAAGTTACGTGGAGTAACTTAAACTATCTACCAAAAAAGTCCTGTCGAAATCGCTCTAGCCGTTCCGGAGATTAGCCGGAACAAACAGACAGACAGAGAGACAAAAATTGTAATTCTGGTACAGGTTTCATATGTATGTATTTTGTAATTTTATTTATTAGTATAGATAGTATTTTTATTTTGTGATTTAATTTGAATAATGCGAATACTATACAATATAATTAAAAAATATCAAATGTAAAATAGATGTGCCTAGAGTACAGGAAGACAGAACAATGTATGGATGGATCGTATCAAGAATGATAAATGCATAAATATATGTGTATTCAGAGCAGGAAAGGGGTAAGATTATGATCATTTTTACAACGCCCAAGAATATTCTAGCGTAATTCGGTCAACAGTTAATCACTGTAAGAACACTAGAAACCATTAAAACATGTGAATTTAGTAACTAGAAAATTCGAAACATCGAAAAAACTGTTTTTTTTTTTAATAATAAAATGTCATAATTTGTTAATTGAAATGATTAACATAACCTAACATTTCTATGGCTTTATAACTTTTATCCATCAAATTTGTTTGACGAACGTCTGAAAATGACGCTAAAAAATGAGCGTTTTTTTTTCATTTTCAAAAGCTCCTAGTTTCTACAACAATTTATTTAAACAAATCAAAAGGTACGGGCATGGCGGTGTTACACATATTATTTAGTATTAAAATATATACCATAATATAGGTATACACTGAGGAAACAGGGGATTACGTTTGTATGAAATAAATACAGCTCGCATGTCTTATTAAACGCCATCTTATACTTGACATACTGTATCATTGACGGCTGACGTTATAGCATTCGTAACGCGAACCTTTAAGTTCTCTCCCTACCGAGAATCGCCCAACGCCGCTAAAGATGTTTTCATTTCAAAAAACCGACTAGAAACTATTTCAGATACCAAAAACACAATTGTGACGAAATCGAGGTTTCACTTATTATTTTTTCCATCGTAAGTATCGAACTCGTACAGTATGTATAATCAATACATACATATGTTCAAATACCACCACACACTTTTGTAATCTATTTGTACGATCTAATTTATCGGAAAATTGTAATTTTACACTTACAGTACATGGTTTTAAAGTGACAATTAGTTTTATTTTTCAGTGTTTTGACGGCACATACACATTTGTTGATATCGAGGTCGTGACCTATGAGTCTGTAGGTAATATAGTTACCAAATATCTGTGTCAATTATAATTGTTTCTTTGCAAACATACCGCGTCGCCCTACATTTTAAATTGTTTTCGTATTGGAAAATATTATACGTAATTAAATGGTTAGAAAATTTATGGTACTCTTTATAGGGACAAAATATTTATCATATCAAAGCAGAGTTTTCTGTCATCAGTTATTGTATTTTTTTTCGTGTTAGTAAAGATTGTTAAATAGAACTGCTATGAAATAATTAATTTAGGTTTATTGAAACAAAGTTGTTTTTATTATAACAATGGCGCTGTGGATTTGAACGTAAATATACAGTTAACAATAAATATGACTGTATACGAAAGTTAACTGATAATAGAACAAAAACTACCTGTATATCAGTTTCCTTCTAACAGATCTCTTGAAGAAGCCACTGCAGCCGTTGCAAGCGAGTATGCCGTAGTGTTTACCCGAGCTCGTATCTCCACAGACCACGCAAATCAGACCTAGGATAAGAAACACTTAATGAAGTATCTTACTAATTACTTGGACCCGCAAAATCAATTATTGACGAATTGGTCAATAATTGATAAGGGCTTTCATGCCTGGCTGGGTCGCCACCAATATGAATATGATGAAAAATCTGGCCATAATGACACGTTTAGGCGCATCTTACTAACTATATGAAATCAATCATGTTAATCGGTTTGCTATCACGAGTAATAAGCTTACCAAATGGACAGAGACACGTAGAGATTGCCTTTTATGATTTGGAAGCAAGTTCGAACCCACTTTTCCTATTCAATAATGAGCCTGAGATTTAGGTGAACGAAAATGACATGCAAAACTATATTCAAATCAATTGTTCGACATAATGCAACCTTTACTTTTTGACATCTTACGGCTAGTCATCGGCAAGGAGTTCATCCTCATATCTTGGAGCCTAAATACTCACAGATAGTGCGGTTTCAGAAGAATGTCCTCCCGAGAACCGCCCGAATGTGGAATGAGCTTCCTACTACCGTTTTTCCCGGGGAATACAATATAGAATTCTTCAAGAGAGGTGTCCAAGAATATTTAAAGACTCGGAAACGTGCATATGACACCTCTGGTTTCGCAGACGTCTAGTGGCTTAGGTGACCAACCACTTACGAGATATAAAAAGTAAGGTTTTTTCAAATGCCAACTTGACTAAATACCGGCTGTCTGTCACCTGAAAATCTGTCACCAAGCAGCCATAAGTGAGATCCAGCAGCATTACCTGAGCATCTCCACGCTTAATGTGCTTACAGTCCTTGTAATAAATCATCAGTTGATGTTGAACAGCAGGTGATATAATGATTAAATTCCTGAACTGTATAGAAATAATCTTCAAGATATGAAATAGATATGAGGAATGAATGAATAATGAATCAGGAATGAGGAGATCCGCAGAATAATCAAAGTAACCGACATTGCTCGAAGAATTGCTAAACTTAAGTGGCAGTGAGCTGGACACATTGCTCGCAGAACCGATGCCCGATGGGGCCAAAGGGGTCCTCGATTGGTTATCACGTACCGGAAGACGTGGTGTGGGTAGGCCCTCCACAAGTTGGACCGACGACCTAATTAAGGTCGCGGGAATCCGCTGGATGCGGGTGACGCAAGACTGGTCGTCGTGGAGATCTTTGAGGAAGACCTATGTCCAGCAGTGAACGTCTTTCGGATGGATGGATGGAAATAGATATGTCATGTGGGATTTGTAAAGACGGAGGTGTGCTTTGTGAGGTGATGCCAATTTCTAATGCCAAATTCTTACCCAAATGGCTGGTCTTCTTAGATGGTGGTTCTGGAAGCCAAGGCCGGAGAGTTGGTGGTGCGAGAGCCGCGCGGCGACCAGTGCAGCTGACGTCGGTGGAGACCAGCGCATTGGTGAGGTACTTTCTTCACCTAAACAAGTGATTGACTTTTTAACGTTACAATTTTATATAACAAACATGTACACAGCGAATGAGACAGAGAGTGCTATAATTTCACACTTGAATATCCATGATGTGGATCAGGGGTTAAATCTATTAAATCTAAGGGACAAACTGATTCTTTGCAAATTCTCAAGGGCCAATACCTAAATATAAAATATAATTTAGAAAATTGAATTACACTCATTTTGAAAATGTCCATCGAGTGATGTATGTATGAACCCATAGTTCTATTAGGAAGGACTAGTCTAATACCAGGTATGTCAAGACCATTGTTAGGGGTCAAATTAATATTGCTTGCGGGTCGCTGTTGGCTCTTGGGACATAGTTTAAAGACCCAAGATGTAAATAGAGAAGGAAAATAATCAACTAAAACTCTAGACACATTTAATGATACCTATCTACTAACTTCAAGGAACTCAATTCCCCTTTTAAATATTTTAATCTCAACAACACTAATAAAATAACCATTTAAAATCGCACCCTTTCGGTCATGCATTCCCATTTTGCGTACAAAATATAGAGGGGGCCCCCTAACACCCTAAAGTTTCATAAAATTGTGAAACAAACGAATTTCGACTATGAATCTTTCCGTCAAAGTAGAGATTTAATTTGACATGTTACTGTATAAATGAATCAATTAAGTAATTGGTGCTACAGAGTATTGGAATAAAGGACAATTTAAATGGTATCTAAGGAATATGTTGTTGTTAAATCTTGACATAAAATATGGGACGATATTTATAAAGTATAGATCAATAATTTTAGTCAATTGAAGGGATTTCTTTATTAAAAATAACGCACTTAAATGTTAGGTTCAGAACAGAAACTATGCCTAGATGGGAATCAACTCTAGTGGTGAAAAATCTTCATATAATCTACACAAAAAATAAATCTTCTACCAAAAAGCACAGCTTTGTAAGGGCTCGCACTTCTTTTTTATTAGGACCTAATAACTTTTAAAGGGGGATTATTTAATAATATTACTTTTTACGTTACATTGAAAAGACAAGTAATTTCTAGATATTATTTTAATAAAGCATCATATTTGCCGGATTCCGCATCAATGGACGCGGGTTAAAATCCACCTATCCAACTTTAAAATCAACTTGAGCTTCCGGTGAAGGAAAACATCCTGAGGAAACCATAACATAGTCGTAGGGCATTTTCTATCAATGCTCGCCTGGGTAGGTAGCACCCTCAAGTTCGAAAAACTGTCGCCAAATACCAATAGGTGTATTCCAGAACCAGTATCTACGCTTAGTATGTTTATTATCCTGGACCACATCGTCACTTAACATCAGGTGAGATTGTGGACAAAGCACTCAGCCTATATCGTGTAAAAAAAGAAAAAAATTAAACGACATAAGAGATATTGAGGTTATTGATTCGTGTTATACGTATTTCATCTCGTTTACTACACTTTAATATGTATTAAGTTACTTGATCAATCATAAATAAATGATATATCACAAAGAAATAATTCACATTTAAATAGTAATCGTCCAAAAATTTTGAATATTTATACAACCTTCCTCTCCCACCCTCTTTATTATTCCTTTTAGTTAGTAATTTTATTTTTTAATTCACTAATTAATAATTAATTGTCATACTTTCTTTCAATAAAGTTACTGCATTAAATAACAAAATATCGCTATTTATCCTGTGTCCGAAATTAAAATATTCCATAATTTTCATCTAAATCTGACCTACTCCGCAAGATGTAGGCCGTTCTCCTTAAAATTTGAACTGTTTTATAAAAATATTGTCTATGGTAGATATTAATTTTAAGGTAACTATCCATCAATCCATCCATTGAACAGAAAGACGTCCACTGCTGGATATGGGTCACCCCCAAACATCTCCACAGCGACCAGTATTGTGCCACCCGCATATAGCCGATTCGTGCGATCTTCACCATATCGTCGGTCCGTCTTGTGCCTACCCACGCTAAGTCTTCCGGTGCGCGGTACCCATTCATGAACCCGGTGACCCCCCCGGGCATCGGTTCTACGACCAATGTGACCAGTCCGCTGCCACTTAAGTTTAGCAATTCTTTTGGCAATGTCAGTTACTTTGGTTCTTCTGCGGATCTCCTCATTCTTGATTCGACCACGCAGTTATGAGTTAACTATAAGTTCAGTTAACTATAGCACAATTATATGTTGGCCATTATCTTTATATACTTAGTTCAATATTATCAACAGATTTACACAAAAATATTGAGAATGTACGTTATTATACCATACGTAGAACAAATAATATATTGAATCTATTATATAAATGTATTTGATATTTTCAAATTCACCTGTCACACACCCCATACAATTCGAAAACGTGATACCCAACCTCTAATAAAATTATCTATTCGCCTCTCATCAAGGATAATTGCGGAACAATAGGTGGGATGACTTATTGTAGATATTTATTTACCTATATTAAATGTCGGTAGCACTCATACAGAGTGTAGACAAATGTAAAGTACAGAAATGACATTTTAATTATAATATGATTTTCTAAGATCATCTAATAACTAACAAGTATATGTGAATTCGACTTAAGTCATTCATTACCTATCTCATTTCATAGATGACTAATTATTTCGTATTTATCGACATAATTTCACTTCACTTTGTTCAATCGGCCGTTTGTCCAAACTCCAAGTCAAAACTAAAAGATAAAGCAAAAGCAATTTCCATATATAGATAAGTAACATATTAAGTCATTTATAGGGCCCTCATGTAAATAAGGTGTTAATTAAGGACAAAAGGATAAATAAACAAAAATATATGCGTGCAGAACCCTACATATGATACTTCTACAAAATAAGGAATAGTAAAAATCTAGCTTGAGAGGTAGAGATAAAGGAGAAGGCATCTCAATAGGAAAGAAAAATTTACTAAAGAATAATCTGTTGTATATTCAATATTTATTACTTTTCTCCATTTTATATCTTTGTTCTCGCTCATATATTCATTTAATCGCTCTCTAAGTACTAGTATATTCATTGAAGAACCTTCATTTTTAAATATAAAATAAATAAACAATCAAAACTATATATCATCAAAATTATAAATTAATATTAGAACTTCTATTTCTTTACCTAGGTCTATGTGAAAATGTGATAACAAGCGGGGCAGCTCCGCGCAACGTCACGCACAGATCTTGATAACTAGATTATTTGTTCACACTGTGCAGATCTATTGATGTGTCGGGAATGAATAGTTATTTAGTTAAACTCGTTATATTGTTAAGGGTGAAAATAGTAGAGTTATCTCTAATATAGTTATATGTAATTTTATTATACAAAATTGCAATTTGAAATCTAGATTTTATTTTAAGAACAGAATGAAAGAAAAAAGAATGAATAGAAATAAGTTAATGAGCAGTCGTCTGTTCTGAAATGGGCATGTGTTGCACAGTGTAGTTAGAAATATAGTTTTATGTAATTAAAATAGTAAAAAATAAGATCCAGAAGGTTTTGCGGGATCTTAGGCTGTTATCTTTTGTTTTTTATATGAATTATCTAGCGCTATTCGACTCTATATTATGAGAAAAATATAAAGTGAAGTGTATTGGAAACATCGTGACATATAGAATATTAATTTTGAGTTGACATGGAAACTCCGTGTATGTTTTAGCTTATGGCTGCCATTTTGCATAATCGTTGTATAAAGACGGAAAATATATGCTAAAATTGTATTAACGTGACACTGGCCGAAATAGATATTACGGCTGAATGTTGTCTTATCAAAAACACTAACTATAAATAAGGCTGATCAATGAAAATAAACTTCAAATCTGATTAAAAGCAAGGAACTTAAAAGCATTTCAATTCTATTATTGTCTAGAGAGAGCGTACCATACCAAAATATGACGTCACAGATTGCGCATAATACACAAGTTCTATACTAATAGAGGGATATGACCCACTCTAGATCTCCATCAAAAACTTGAAACGTCTATACCATAGACATTTATTATGGTTATAATACACAGCGGGCGGGACTGGACGTCAGCGCGATTTTTGTATAGAAGACATGGCGTCAACGCAAAATCTCTTCTATAGTAAAATCGCGCTGGCGTCCAAATTCATCCGTTTTACGTCGAAACAATTAGCCGAATGATTTTACCTACGCATTATATTCTAACTATATTATTAACTCAATCTATTGTATTCAATTGAATGTATTAAATAGTTTTTAATTAAGAAAAATAAGGTGGTAGAAGTTTTGCGTAAGCAACAATAAGGGGGCGAGGGTCTATTGTTTGTTTATTTTTGATGACACGAGGGACGGAGGAGGGTCTTAATGGTGATTAGGTAAAGAATATTTATTTAAGAATCATGTCATTTCCAAAATTATGCAAGTGTTTACGTAATCGTGAGGGGGGGGGTTATTAGAGTATTATAGGAAGTTGGAGTAAAAGCTTTGCTTACTATTGCTGACAACGATGGGGAGGGGGGGGGGTTTAATATGTCTAAAATTTTGTTTACGTAATACTTAAGCGAGCCCTAACTACATATTATATTTAACTACTGGCTGTGTGCCCGCGGTTCTGCCTGTGTTTCTTCTTTGCGTGTAAGATAGTTTTTAAATAATCATTGATTCGTATTTTGTTCATGATTGTACGAGTTTTAATTTATTACGCCTAATTTACGCGGAGTAACTTCAGCTATCTGCCAAAAATAAGCCCCGTCAAAATCGGTCCAGCCGTTACCAAGATTATCCGGAACAAACAGGCACAATTTTTTTAAAAATTGTATTTTCGGTGTAGATTTCGGATATACATTCATTTAGTCAAAAAATTGTTATTTTAATATTACCAACAGACACTTCAATTTTTTTTTATTAGTTTAAATATTATTAACTTAGTCAGTTGTTTTCAATAAGTTAAATTGATGGCTATTCATAAGAAAGACAAAGTAATGATGGAAATAACGTCAGCGGCGACCACGGTAAACTCAATCGAGTCGAACAGCACCTCTCCCCAAAATATAGAAGCAATATGGTGTTGTATGGGTCCCGCGGGGTCCGCAACACATGGGACCCGACGCCGTATACGGGGATTATACGGCTTATTGGTGTTATGATTTGGAATCGCTTTTTATACCCAGTTGCGATAAGGTATGTTATGATTGAAGATAAATATAGATTGATAAATATAACGTCATACTTCTGCTTCGATCCTGACACACATCTTCTTTTATAAAGTTGCTCGGCAAAGTGACGGCATTGTGCTCAATGCAATATAGAAACAGTGGCAGCCGTCGAGGTATCGGTTATCCATCGTCAGTCATCCCTGTCAAGCCGGCCTGCATCACTTCACGCTACGGTGGAAGGACGTGACGTTATAAGAAAGAGGGAATATATAAGCCGGATATTCCACAGCTTTAAAACACGGCAAAGAAACTTCACAGCTTCTTCTACTTTCATAAGCGCTTTCATGCATGCTCTTCGGTAACGGGTTACGGGTACGTTTGACCGCTGTATGTCTCTGGATCATCCTCGATCAGGTCGAGATACGTTTGACTGAGACGACCTTTAACGGTTTACCCAATCACCTTCGCTTTGTACATTTGTTATCTCAATTTCATTCACCCATCCCCTCCAAGTGTCCAAACCAATTTAGCATTGATTTCTCTATTTTTGGCACTACATCCTTTACCACACCACAACATACACACACACACTTTACACAATTAATGTATTATTTCTCCATTATCGCTGGTTAGCTGGTAGAAAATACCTTGTGGGATTATGTTCGCCAGTGTACCAATTATTGGTACAACGAAGAATTCATTCATTCATTCAACGTTCCCTTATCATACTATTCTTTACTTTATATATTATTCTCAAGCCAATTATGTAGACATGAGATTTTTAGATAAAGCGCAATATTGAAACTAACAGGGGTCATGATTCGTTGATGACACAGTTGGTTGTGCGGTTGGATTTCTTGTCGTTGGATGTAGTTTCGAAGCCACCGATTTTTAATTTAAGTTTTTGGTGAAGAAAACAACCTTGAGTAGAATATATATTATGTTGACTGAGCATTTACTATATGCCTGGGCTAGCTACCACCATCAAGTTTGAAAACCTGTCGCTAAGTATCAATAGGTGCGCTCAGGCAACATCCCTTGAGAGCCTCTACCTCTACGCTCATTGTGTTTACCATCTTGCACCGCATCGTACCTTACCATCAAGTGAGGTTATGGTTTAAGACTTTAAGGCTGTATAGGTTGTATAAAAAAATAAAATTTCAAAAATAACTACTATGGGTCGTATGCAGCGTAATATTTTATCGTTATTTTAAATGAATTTTGAAGAAAAATATATCCGAGTAAAAGGGAAAGAAATATATATTGTTAAGGCAAGAAAAGTTTACCAAGAGAAATTGTAAGTCAGCGCGGTTCAACAAAGTATATCCCGGGTGTCGGGATAAATCAATGTTTTGTACTATAGTGTGGCACTTAAGGGAACAGCGAACGCTCTGGTGGAGTAGTTATGAGCAAACGTAATTATTTATATACTAGCTGTGTGCCCACGGCTGCTGTTTTAATTTGTTTTCTACGGAACCCTAATTATTTTTCTATAATTATTTTTTGTACTAAGTTAAAGAAAAAAATTTATCATAAATTCAAACACTTGCCCGTAAATCTATCCATTTAATAAGGTTTTATTCAATTTTTTATGAGTTTTAATTTTTTTCACGCTGGATCCTAACTATTTCCGAAAATCAAAAGCCAAAATTCAGCTATCTACCAAAAAAAGTCCCGTCAAAATAGGTCCAGCCGTTCTGGAGATTACCATGTACAAGCAGACAGCCACACAAAAATTAAAAAAAATAGCATTTTTGGTATAGGTACGTATATACATTCATACCTATTTAGTAACAAAGAAATGTTTTGGCATTACAAACAGACACTTCAATTTTATTTATTAGTATATATATGGTATTAAAAAATAAACAACAAATAACGTCTCGATGACATTCCTGGTCGCTGCTATAGTAAGAGGAAACTTTGTCGCTTGCCGTTTTATTCGCTTTTCTTTTGACGCGGCAAGCTCTTGAGCCTCTCTGATTAATTTCCCTCCCCCTTTTACGGCACAGAGGCCGCATCGCGTACTCTCTTACTGTCGCCTTTACTTGAGCTCGCGTATTCGGAATTTTATTTGTTTTTATATCTTTTCTTATATCCTTTTTGTAGAAGTTTTTAAAGTTGATTGCCGATACACCCATTTTTAATGATATATATTGTTATTTAGTATAGGCTCAGCGCTTTGAGTGCAATCTTATCTGATGTTAAGTGACGATGCGGCCCAGGATGATAAACACAGTAAGGCTAGAAGATACTGGTTCTTAAGTGATGCTGCCGGAACACACCTATTAGTGTTTGGCGACAGGTTTTCAAACATGAGGGTTAGCGATAGGCCCAGGCGGGCATTATTAGAAAATGCCTCAGCACTATATTAAGGTTTCATTACGATTATTTCCTTTAGATTCCATATAACAAGTGGATTTAAACTTATGGCCATGAGCGCCGAATCTTTTTACAAGCTTTAGTGTTTCAATTTGTTTCAATTGAAAAAAAAATGGCTTCATTACGCTTTTCTCCGACCATAGAGTGGAAACTAGTTTTAATAAATATTGTAATTAAGGAACAATATTATTGGATAAATAAATTGATACAATAATTCTAAATGTATTATAATGGCAACTATAATGAAACATGCACATATTAAATCAAAACAAAAAAAAGGAATCTAAAATTCACCTCTTTTGTTTATATTCAATAAACACAAAATTGTCTATTCCAAAGCGGGAGCAGCCTATAAAAAGGTTATATATTTAAAAAACGCGAACTCCATTACTGTATAGGTATTGAGAAAATGAAATTTCAAACGGCCACGTTATCGGCAATGTTTTGTATTCAGCAGTCGATGTGACCGGGTGAAGTGGTAAATCATGGAGAGGCTGAAAATCAGTCAAATAGACCCCCCGAGTTACTGGAACTCGCCGGCTGAATACTAATACGCCTTTGCCTACTTGAAAAATATGGCCGACGCGACACACCGAGAAAATGGACGAAATGTAAATTGATTAATTGTTAAAAAAGCTATTATTTTTTCATAAAAATTTGCTGATATTATATTTAGGCTTTTTATAATATGGCTTCGTTTTACCTAATATAAATTTAACTCTATTTTTTTTTCAACACAATTTTTTTTACAATACTATTAATTGCTTGAAAAACATAAATCGAATATCTAAAAAACTTGTGTAAGATTTTTAATACCTAGGAATTCTTTTGTTCTATTTTATTTTGTATATTTTCTTGTATTATTTGTACAAACAGCTAAAAAGGGCAACACTTAGATTAAAGTTTCTTTACTTCGAATTTCTTTCTTTCCAAGGAAAAGGCAGAGGCATTTAGACCATGCAGTGAAATCACATGACTTTCAATCTTATCAACATTTTAACTATCCGGGAAAACGGAGAAACCTGACTGGCTACTTCAAGTTTTAAAATTCTGCTATAATGCCAATTTCTTAGTGTAACGTGTTTGTGATCATCACTTAACATCAGGTGAGATTGAGGTCAAAGCGTCAACTATATTCAGCAGAGAACAGAATTACATTATACGGAATAAAAAAAAAAACATTAAATAAAACATACACATAATGTGTTAATAAATATAAGATTTGACTGAGACAACTGAGTAGATATGCATAATTATTTAAGAAATCAAGGCTCATTTATAAATGAATTATCTGCTCTCAACAGTTGAGCAAATGTTTGTTTCTTAAAGTAAGACTTTTAATAACCTGTAATTAAATGTCTGATCGCCCCTGAATGAATACACAATGTCGAGTTTACACGTGTCGTTTTTAATCTTTTGTTACTATAATAGGTATGTTTGTCTTTAAGTGAACAATCTTTCTTTTTCGTATTGACTAAATGCTGTTGATCTTTTAGCCCTCGATAGCTTTATTGAACTTTGAGGCGAGGATTTAAGGCATTCAGCCAAAAGCCAAAATTGGTATCCAACGCAAAGGCACTCGGTTTCTGTGCAATTTGCCTAAACTAAATTACATTATAATGGTTAACGAATAGAAAAATTCAAGATCTTTTAACTTGTGTAAATTGTAAAGTGTGTTATGCCAATGCATGAGAGACACATAGTATCACGCTGACGGCGGAGGTGTACAGTGTTGCCACCTCCTATAAATTCGAGTTGCTAGAAAGTCGCTCAAACTTTTTATTCTGTTTCAGCACCTTCAACTTGACGCATATATCGCAAGCGCATTTGGCTTTCTCATATATCTCTTGCTTCAATGTAATTCTGTGGCAAGTTAATAAAAAAATGTATCTATTACTGACTCTAAAACTGTTTTAATATCTACTCTAAAAATCTTCAGATAAGGCACTAAACCATTTTTGACGCTAAGACATAAATAAAAGCCATCATTTCAAGAGACAAAGTCGGTAAAATGGCAACACTGTGAGTACAGAAGCCTCTCTAGCTGGGGATGGGAGCACTTTCTGAGCCGCTGCCGGATTAATGGTTTTGACACACCGCGGGCGGGACGGGATGCCAACTCGATTGTACTATATAAGAGGTCCTCTATAGAAACATCGTGCATGCGTTCCGACTCGCTCGCTGTGTGTTGTAGGCATTAGTTAAAAACATCCTTGCTCGTCTTAGGGGACGACAATTTAAACTTGTCAAAATCAATAACATACCGAATGAGGTCTACGCCATACGAAGATGTCTCTTTAGAATCACTGGAAATTCCCCAAATTTTGTACAATATGCAAAAATAATTTGGTAAAGAAAAACATTTTTAGGAGAATTGGATACTCGAATAATCTTATTTATATATCGGAATTAAATCAGTCGGTTTGGTTGAAGACGACCAAGAAAGTATAAATACCTACCTATAACACATACATCTATGGTACTACATAATTATAATATTCAAAATCAAAATCAAAATTTATTTATTCAATTTAGGCCCTAAGAAGGCGCTTATGAACGTCTAAAACACTACCACCGGTTCGGAAAACAACCCAGTCGAGAAGAGCCGGCAAGAAACTCGATCTGGTTCTTTTTTTTTCATAAATATAATATATATAATTTTTTTATGTCATAAAAAACTATACAAATCGTAGTTTTTAGTGGAAGCACAGAGATGTGGGTTATTTCCAGACATCACCATCGTTCACGTAATGATCCACCCTGTAATAACCTTTAGAGATTAAAACTTGCTTGACATAATACTTGAACTTATTGTCAGGTAAATCGGTAATTTTACTTGGGATCTTATTGTAAAACCGAATACTATTACCTATAAAGCTTTTATTACACTTACTTAACCTAAAGCGTGGGACGGCCAACTTGTCTTTACTTCTAGTATTAAAATTATGACGATCATTCACTAGATGTAGCTTGTCTAAATTTTTACGAATATGCATTAAGTTATCGAAGATGTATTGGGAGGGCAAAGTTATTAAAAATCCATATTCACCTGTAATCCTTCCATCTTGATCCTGTGTCAACTGCAGCGGTTGTACAACATCCATTTTTTTTTTTTTTGGTTAAATTATCGTTCTTTAAACTCACTTAATTCAATTTTGATACTCTTGATTGATAATTTTCATTTATAATTAAGTTTTATTAAATCAATTTAGAAATTTATTTTATAGGATAAGTATAGTTATTTAAAAGCACAGAAAGTGTATCCGCTAATATTTATAGGATTCATTTATTCTTTATTTTATTTTTTGCTAACAAGAATAATAATGTAGTTATGTAAACTTACATAAAAGCTCAGTTAGTTTAAAACCAAAAGATTGTAAGAATATATTAAATTTAATTAATCTCTTGGAATTGCTCGTTGGAATTAGTGGAGTTGATTATGAAGATACGTGACTGTAGTATTTCTCTTGGATGACGTTAAAACACTTGCTTAATAATTAATAATTGTGAGTCATTATAACATCAATGACGAATCACTTGCTGTTAAAATGCCTAATAATAATTATTTTTCTTGAACCTTATGTCTTTATATATATACTAGCTGTGTTCCCGCGGCTCCGCTCGCGTTTCATAAAAAATCATAAATCATAAAAATCCGCGTCGAATGGTAGTAGTCCCATCCCGATATGTTCAGTACTTTTGAGGTGGTGGGACGTCAAAGGAACCCCATTTTACTTATATATATATATATATATATTATTATAGTTCTGGTATGTGAAATAAATTACTAGGTAGCTAAATACGGGAACGGGAGGAAGCGATGATGGATCAGTTGGTAGTTTAGTCGGATTCTGCGTTAATGGACGCAGGTTTGAACCCAAGTGTACAACCCTATGAGCCTTAGCTTTCCGTGAAGGAAAACATCGTGAGGAAACCATAGCACGGTGGTAGGGCATTATCTAATAATGCTTGCATGGGTAGCTGCCACCCTCAAGTTTAAACATCAGTCGCAAAATACTAATAGGTGTTTGGGTAACATAACTTGAAATCCAGTGCCTTTAGGCTTAGTAAGTTCAACACCATGGACCACATTGTCGCTTTATCTAGTGTAAAAAAAATGAGGCGCTGTGATGGGGTTTCATGAACACTTCATTATAATATATCTATACATATATACATGTGAAAGGATATTTAAATCTGTCTCCAATTCTTATTAATTATTTAAAGTAACAACATTAATTATTTAAAGTTAGAGAGAATGTGTTAATCAGATTAAATTGATTAAAGTTCACGCCGCAATCAACGTGATTTTATTAATTAATGTATAATTAATATCGTTCATACACGTGTACTGGGAACATTTATTACCGCGTTTTGAAAAACTACCTAATAAGAGAGAGAGAGAGGGGATATGTAGAAATCATTAATTCAGAATTCAGAGGTAACAGCTGCTCGTCCGCTTGACTAGCTCTGCAGTTGGCATTGCTAATATATAAAAGTTTTGTAATTGATTTTTTGCAACATATATAAAATTTAATCTTATTAAGACTGAGTGTTCGAAATTCGTCCATAGTCAAATAGGTGTTAAATAAAAAAAAATCAAATAGCTGCTGAATGCAAAAGAAAAAAAGTTAACAAACAGAGGAGAAGAACGTATTAAATTGTTTTATTTTTGTGTTTGTTGTATTATCGCTGTATGGATTTTAGATGATTGTAAGGAACGCGATGGTGATTATTATGTAAATTACATGCAGTATTTTCGTCATATCGTTTTAAATATAATAAAATAATATAACTAAAATATTGGCAGAGAATATATCTATAATCTAACAATAGAATAATGTAAAAATCGGTTATTTGGTTCTCGAGTTATAAACCAACAAACAGACGGATCTAGAGATTTTGTATTATCGAGGAATCGGGCTGTGTCAATATTAACAATGACTGGTTAAGATATCAATGAATTTTATTAAAATACCAACATATATATTTTTATTTTAAAAATTTTCAATTTAATCCTTGGGAAGGTAATTGCTTATAAATGCCAAAATAACAGTGTATTTATGATTTTTCCTTTTTTTTTGTCGTTTCGTAACCGGCGATAATCTCTTATGGGTTCTGTAATATATTTATAGTAATAAATAAAAATAAAGTGTCTATTTGTAATATCAAAATATCATATCAGTGTATATACGGTATATGTATATACCAAAAAACACATTTAAAAAAAAATTGTCTGTCCGTCTGTTTGTTCCGGATATTTTCCGGAGCGGCTAAACCGATTTTAAAGGGATTTTTTTGGTATGTAGCTGAAGATACTCCGATCTACTTTTATTTTTTCAATTTTTTTTGTATAAAAATTATTATCACATAAAACTGAATAAAATAATTTCAGAAAAAATATTAGGGTTTCGCATTAGAAAAAATAAAACACAAGAAATTTTTAAAAAGAAACGATGCAATTGTCAGTTTTAATGGTAACTGCTTGAGTTCATGAGAAATATCTTTGCTTTCTCTTAGTACAAAAAAAAAAATTTACTAAAATAATCAAGGATCCGTGTAAAAAAATTAAATCCGTGTGAAATTGTGAACAGCGCCCTCAACACATTATTTTCCAATGATTATATATAATCTATATTACGCACTACGCAGTAAAGAATATATGAAATCTGAGCAGAACTACGGCCACATACCCAGTCTACTTATAAAACAATTGCAGATATTTTGCCCTTTAGTTTATAAAAAAAAATATCTATTTAGTACTCACTGATGAACTTTAGTGTCATTTATCAATTAAAAACTTATTGGAAATAGTTCAGTATTTTTCACTAAAATTATTATCAACTAGCTGAGAAGCAAGATAGCCAAAAAGTGTAATTTTCAGAAACATCTGCACTGACATATTTATCTGTACTATGATAAATACTTTTTTGAAAGTAAAATCGCTTTTACTTGTTCCTTCAATTCGGGGTAATTAGGTTCGGGTACATAATTCTATAACTTGACAATGTTATCTAAGAAATTTATATGTAAAGTATATAAAACTGAGATGATTATATCTATTACTAAAATGATGCCGATAGTTTGTGAACTAAATGTATTTGTCTATATTATGTTCTTTGGTTGGTTTATAACTAAAGAACCATTCAATCTGTTTACATGATTCTTGTTAATTAAATTATAACAATGAATAATCGTAAACTATATATAGGTACTACTGGCAAATATAGTGATAACTTAGGACGGATCGAACCTTTGTTTTACTTCAAAAGCTTGTAGACTAGATCTGAATTAATTGATTTTGTATGTATTTGTTTTATGTGAAAGCGAGCAGAGATATTATTATTGTATTATATTATAAATATATTAACTTTGTTTAATTTCGTTTCTTTTTTTTTTCAATTACCTAATTGACAATGTCCATACCGCAGTAACCGAATTAAGAAGTTTAATAAACGTTTTATAGTAGAATTAATTAAAAATCTACAACTGCATTACGTAAATTTAGTTTCAATTTTAATAAGCTTTTATATTTATGGTTTATATCCAATAGTCCGATAGTAAAATAGACTTAATAAATCTTCTTCAATATATTATTTAATTTTTACCATTAAAAAAATATTTTCACACATAAACACTAAAAAGTATATAATATGGTAACACAGTGAACGGTAAAGGGAACGTAGTGTTTTTTTTTTTTCGCAGACCGGCAAAGGAGTCGCGCGCGTTATGCCGACGCCCGGGAACTTTTGACGCGGTCTCTCCGCTTGGCGTGAGCTTGGCCCGAAGGCGGGGCTGGCTCCGCCCCGTTGCTTTTCGCATCTGACGGGATCCGAGACAGGGAGAAATAGCCTAGGAGCTAGGTAACGATTTAATTTCTTTTTTAACTAAACATTTGTCAGCTATAACTTTATTCTTTAATAGACTACATGTTTTTTTTTTTATAGCATTTTAATGAATCTATTATTTAACCTAATAATGTTAAGCAAACTATCGAAAAATGATCGAATGGCGAAAAATGACGAAAAATCAGTTGTTTGCGAGCGTAACTACGAGCACATCTTATAAACTGTAACTTTAACGTAATTTGATCCTATGGAGACCAATTTCAGTATGTTCGTTCAACTTTATTTTGTTCTTGTAGTTACCGACAAAATCAAATAAGTCTTTTTCAGAAAATACAGTGTTTTGCCCGAAATGTGTATGTATTAGTGTATACGCTCTACATAACTAACTAGTACCTTATAATCAATCTCATGTCTTGATCCCAATACATTTGGGGCCGGCGTTGTATATTGTTTTCTCCCATACGTCCTTCATATAATTCCTCACACATTCAATTTTCACTTTATTTGACTTTCCTCTATTTTTCCACCCTTCCACATTCATATTCATTATATATTTGATTTACATACGGTCTTCTTATAATATGCCCATGTTAGATTTCTAATAATATGTTAAGTTTCACTTGAATTTTAATGGTTAATATAACTAATAAAATCTAAGTAAAAGCTCGGTTTATTTAATTGCAGCTATTACTTTATAAAACTGTTTTATTTTCCAGAAATTTTCAAATATATCGCTCGAAAAATAAAGAAAGGTTAAATTAAATAATTACATAATAAATAATAATTAAAATGGGGTTGCTTTGACGCACCATCACCTCAAAACTACAGAACATATCGGGATGGAACTACTATCATTCGATGCGTATTTTTTCATAGATGGTTATAGGTTATCTATATATTATTTTTGGATTCCATCGACCCATTCTCATTTTGTTAAAAATTTACTCTTATATACATTTTTCCCGTTAATAAAAATAAAATACTCATTTTTCATCATTCATTTGTTTTCTTAGGTTAGGTATAAATATTATGCGCAGAACATATGAAATGCGGGCGAAGCCGCGGGTACTAGCTAGTATATATTTATATAAGCGAAATATCACTAACTGACACGTCATGAGATCTCAGAAACTATACACCCGATTGACTTCAAATTTTCTATAGTTACTCTTTTAACAATGTAGACGCTTTTAAGCAAATCTTATCCACAAGTGGTTTATCATCTACGATCCTACACATCACCTGAACCGACCTATGTTGAGCAATCGTTACTATCATAACGGATGCTATGTTGACCATTACCATGGTAACCGTTGCTATGGTAATGTTATTCTTTACCTTTATTTTGTATACACGGACAAGACAACGTTTTTTTTTTTTGGTTTATTTAGTTCCCTTACATCTCAGACATAATTCTAGTTTTGTTTACTTTTTTGTGGCTATCCCCTATTTTTTCTTTCTTTCTTTTTGGGCCTTTATTGTTGTCATCTTATTTCTATTTTAAAATCTTATTCTATTTCTTATCTATGTGTTCCTATTGCATTGTGATTATGTCGAATCTTTATATTTACTTCAATCCTATTCCTAATTTACAATCCTTATTTTATTTCTTATCTCTTATGCTATTACATTTTGTTTTGTCGGATCTTTATTTATTCATAATTCCTCTTATAGTTTTTATACACTTATTTCTAATTTTACATTTTAATCTAATTTTTTGACAAGACAAAGTTTGGTGGGTTTAGATAGTATACATACACACATTATGTAATACTAACATTTCTCAACTCCAGGACTTGAAACTTCGATTTTGGGTCAGCTGTTAAGCGTCCGTTTTAAGCTTTAATTTGTGGTATTACGCCGCTGCAGATTCCCGCCATTTCGCAGTAATGGCGTCGTATATTTAACGCGCGATATTGAACAGCTATTCCAGTTTTCAATTACATTGCTGAACACTGCCTAGGTATTATCTGAATACTTACCTACGTATATTGGCGTTTCGAGGTGTTTATTATAATATTGGTGTGTTAATAAACGTTTGGCATTTATTACAGAAGGTAAAATGGAATTTATTTTAAATTATAATTTCATTTTATTGCATCTAAAGGAACTAATACACTCAAAGACTACTTAACCGATTTTCAAAAATTCTGACGATCTGATCCAGGATGATAAACACGCTAAATTTATAGAGTCAAGTGTATGCAGGAATACCCCTAGGTATAGATGCTTGACGATAGATTTTCAAACTTATGGGTTATCACCAACTAAGTACTAGGTCACCATGTTATAATTTCCTCATAATGTTTTGCTTCACTGATAGTTTAAACTCAAAATAGGATACGTGAATCTGAACCTACGTCCATCGACGTGGTATCCGATAGCACTACCACTGAGCCATCATCATTAATCGAATATTTAACGAATTAAATAATAACAATAATCTTTTATTATTTCTTCTTCTTTTTTATTTAATGGCAGGTAAGTTATACTTTCAATCTATGTCAACGCTTATAAGTTCCAGCAAAATGTGGCTCATCTTGCTAGAACTTTCCAGGGAATTTTCGTGGCACCTCAGAAAACGTTGCGCGTCATTATTTCCAATACACATCACCCATGCACAATAACAAAACCAAATTAAGCAAAACGCCACCAAATTTACATAATATAAGACCAAATATGCATGCTACTGAATTAAGGCAATGACTACAAAATGACATACAGACATAGCCTGACAAAAAATTAACTTTATTAATTTTATACACAAGAAAGGCTGCATTGGACCCAGATAAATATAATGTGTCCCAGGATCCAGTCCCCTTCTATATTATAATATACCATAATATGACATCACACCTCTCTCCCATAAGGGTAGGCAGAGACTACATCCTTCCGCCTGCTACGATACTGACACACGACTTTCGCTCCGTCTACTTTCATGAGCGTTTTAATGTGCGCTTTTTGGTTACGGATATTTTTGACTAGGCCTTTGTTTAAAACTCCTTCGATCTGGTTGAGATACGTTCGTCTAGGATGACCCTTACCAGCTTGCTCAGTCTTGAAACCTTCGCCTTGAAAATTTGTTTCATCAATATTTTGTCATCCATCCTTTTCACGTGTCCAAACTAATTAAGCATCCCTTCTTTATCTTTGTCACTATATCCTCTACCACAACACGTTCCCTTATCACACTATTCCTTACTTTATATATCATTCTCATGCCAGCTATACTTCTTAGTCTTCTCGTCTTTACAGCATATAAAGCATTACACTAAGTAAAATTTACACAGTGAGTTTCACGAGAATGAAATCGATAAATAAAGCTAACCACAATGACATTTGATGTCACCCGGCCAATAAACGTACGCGTTTTCCGCGTAGGGCGTGGCTGTTACCGCGAAAAAAACTCACGTCAGAGAGGAAAAGTTAACAGTTTTCCCCTCAACGATATCAACCAATCGTAGCAGAGACGTAAGAATTTTACATTTATGTACCGATATTTTAACAGACACCTTTTTTCATATACATAAAAAAAGAAAACTTCTTTAGTGGCGTTGAGCGATTCTCGGTAGAGGAAAAACTAATACATTCGCGTTACCAATGCTATGACGTCAGCCGTCATCATGCTACAGTATTTCAAGTATAAGATGGCGTTTAAGTGCTGGCGCTCGGAGATTAATAATAAATTCTATAGGTACTTACGTAGGCTATCGTATGTTTTGATTATCAATTAACTATATGAAAATGTTCATGATTATTACTGCTCGAAGCGCCAATAGATGTAAAAAACAAACAACTAATGATACATCTAATATATTAAATGGTAGGTTATGTTAATAATTTCAATTAGGAAATTTAAACACTAAAAAAACAGTTTTACCAAGGTTAGTTAGTTTCTTTTTTTTATTGACAAAGTGGCTGCACTCCATTTAATGTTAAATAATCTATATTTCAAGAATGCTGACGTCACCCGATAGATATAAGTATGAACAGTCGCCATATCCATACCGGACTAAATCTACCACGAATAAAGAATTAGGTACCTCTATACAGACTGACTAATTCCGGTGACGCTTAGCGCCTTCACTTAGTATGGTAGCTTAGTCACCATGTGTATGGTTGTCCTTACCCAGTATGGGAAGAAAGGCCTATCATCCTACTAAATGAAATCTTAAGAGGACATGCAGCCGGAAAACTAAGTATTTCAGAGTTCTATTGCTATCGCGTTGCGCCCCAAAGAAAGAATTATAAAACACAAGGGGACAACTGCAGCTCGGGCTAATTTCACCGTATGCAAAATACACGAAAATATCACTTCGTAGTACCCTGTTTCCTCCTCCAAAACTGAAGCGATTTTTAATTTTCTTTCAGTTTTAGAATAATGAAGACTTTAGCTATGTTTTTATGCATGAAATTTGTTTGACGAACAACTGAAAGTGATGTTAAAAATCGAGCATTTTTTTTATTTTCAAAGGCTCCTAATTTCGACAATAACTAATTTATGGAAAAAAATCAAATCGCACAGGCATGACGGTAGTGTATGAATATTATTTGTTATAAAAATATTTACCGTAATGCAGGGAAGAAACAGAGGACTACGTTTGTATGGAATAAATGGCGCTAGCATATCCTCTTAACAGATAATATAATTAAATGAAATAAAAAAAGATTTACTTGTGTCCAGGTTTTCGAGATAACTAAAGTACAGATAGACATTAGTACGTTGCTTTTTATAGGTAAATAATTAAATAGACTAGCTCTTCTGACGGTTCAGCTCTCTGCGAATTTTCTATCTTTTGAAATAATCATGCGAAAAGAATAAACACTATCTTGTACATGTCCTAAATAATTTTTGGTATTTACTTCTCACAAATTGTAACATTTCCAAGTAAAACTGTCCAATGAATCAGATTTTATACATAATTTTTTGAATTTTAATTTTTTTACGTGGAACCCTAATTAATTTCCAAAAATAAAAGTAAAAAATGCACCTTATAACTTCAGCTATCTGATAAAATAATCTCGTCATAATCGGTCAAGCCGTTTTTTTTTTGTTAAAATTATGTACCGTAAAGATATGTTATTTTGATATTACATACAGACACATAAATTTTATTTATTCATCTAAATATAAGATAGTAATCATATTGGCAGCGTTTCAATTAACCTTTATTGGTTTCAATAAACTTTTTATAATAAAAAATTATATTATCTGCCTACGTAGTTATTACAAAAAAATTGTAAAAGAAAATCTCGTTCACTTTAAAATCCCTTCAGAGGGGACCGTGCAAAACTACCCGCAAGTCAATCGCCAAACTCCGTTCTGTGAAACGGCTCTCCACCCCACACCACACAATCACACCCCCCAGTCAATACCACCACCTCACAACCACCCCCGAATTACATCTGTCCCCCTTTAAACCGCTATCCACAGTGACAGTTCAATAAAGCACGAGGACCAATCGTGGCAAACGTCGCCCGGTATAAGCCAATAGGATTAACGCTGAACCCGTCTCTGTTTAACTCATCATCTTTTATATGTACACCTCGCGTTCTAACTCACGGCCGACGGATTCTTGATTCGATTGCGATTGAATTCTTTACTTAAATTTTCTTTTGTTTTACAATCCGTTGAACTGGCATGTCCTTTGTATTTTTTATTCTTTGGTTAAAAGGTAAAGGACTTAAAGATATAATATATAGTATTTTGATTAAGTTATTTTATACGTTTTAGTAAATGTTTTTTTAATACCTAATTCATTTAAATATGACAATGATGTTTCTCTTTAACTGAATGTTGTTTTACTCTACTCTCTTTACCGAGAGTAAAAACTACGTCTAGTTGTATAGCTACTTACTTTTACACGATACTTGTTGATTTGATTAAAGCAAAACCTGCCTACTTAAGCGTTATAAAATTTTTTTATTTATTTATAAACTACCTGTGTGTCCGCGGCTCTGCTCGCGTTTCATATAAGTACTCATTCATAATCATTGGAAAGTAACGTTATGATGATGCTATCCATTGAATCGTATTTTTTTTTTTCGAATTTTTTTATTTTTTTACACTTTACACTAATTATTTTCCAAATAAATTTAACTAATCATGGTGTGGTAAGAGGTAAGGGCATTAAAGGGGTAGATGCCATGGCTACATGAGACACGTAATTTCCATGGAATGTGTCCTAAGCTAAACCTACGGTGGTTAAACGTAACTATACCATCTGAGGCCCGTGGCAAATTCACTTTATGGGGCCCCAGTAAAAATCGTCACGTTGTAATTTGCTTTTAATAAATCACTAAAGTGATCACTAAAGCGTTTAAATATTTAGTCTTGTCTAACTTAAATTGTATTTATTATTTTTTTTAATTTTGTTAAAACTTCAGAGCTTGCAGGTTCGCGGGCCGGGCCCCATCGGACTAGGGCCAGTGGCATTTTGGCAGCTTTGCCAGCCTAAAGTTACTCTACTATACAGAACCCTACATAGGTTCTACACTACATCTGCGTGTAATGTGCAAACATGTGGTGGGGCAGTGCATGCAGTGTCACTGCATCACGCTGGCGACGGATGGCCTCTTTAGTTGAGAAAGTTCCCCTTGTTATGAAGCGAGGATGCCTCAATCGGTAGCGCAATAATATACCGCCGCTAATAAGATCTACGCTTAGTTTAATTACTTTCAAAATTAAATTGAAAAAGATTTTCAATTTTATAGATAATGATATAGATTTTTCATTACAATTTTTTAATTTAATGTTTTTAATTATTAATTTGTAATATAAAATAAAATTTTAATTTCATTATTTTAATGAGACAGTAGTCAGTATTAAGGAAACTTCGTGTTCATTGACTTCGGGACTTGGATGGGTGGGTTCGGACGTAGCTCGATCGATGCGAAATTCAATCGCACTAGAAAGAAAGAAAATACTTTTATTCAAGCGAACAGACCAACACATAATTCACAAACAGTAACATTATAATAAAATTTTACATAAAATAAATGAGTTGTCCCTTTCATGTTTTATAATTCTTTCATTAGGGCGCAACGCGATAGCAGTAGATTTCTGAAATAACTACTTTTCCGACCGCATCTCCTCTTAATATTTTATTTATATATAATATTTTTCCCTTTATCTTAAACAATATGGCTAATATATTATACCTAATGTTTAATACTATCGTTAAAACCCGGTCATAACTGAAAATCGTTGGGGTCATCTATAATAGTGGCCTATAGCTTATTATGAGTTGTGGACCGTTTCCTAACGATAGTTAGGCCCATTCTCACCTATTGCGCCGATAGTCAAGTCATTTATTTTATGTAAAATTTTATTATAATGTTACTGTTTGTGAATTATGTGTTGGTGTGTTCGCTTGAATAAAAATATTTTCTTTCTTTCTATTGCGATTGAATTTCGCATCGATCGAGCTACGTCCGAACCCACCCATCCAAGTCCCGAAGTCAATGAACACGAAGTTTGCTTAATACTGACTACTGTCTCCTTAAAATAATGAAGGTAAAATTTTATTTTATATTACAAATTAATAATTACAAACATTAAATTAAAAAATTCTAATGAAAAATCTATATCTATACTAATATTGTAAAGAGGATAGATTTGTATTTTTGTGTGTAACGAATAAATTAAAAAACTACTGGCCCGATTTGGATGGAATTTGGTATGGAGATAGTTTGAAATCAAGGGAGTTACATAATTTTTATTCCGAAAATCCCACGGGAACGGGAGCTACGCGGGGTAAAACCGCGAAGAGCAGCTAGTAATTAATAAATATAATGAATTAATAAAAAAACTAATAAAACATATTCATAACAAATTCATTTTCTTCATAAATATATATATTTTTTATAAATACTTAATTGTAAATGCATTCAAATGAGACACAATAAAAGGTTTATTATTATTATTACTGACCTTATTTTTTAATGTTTCTTGAAGCGAAAATTTCTTAGCGGCGTTAAGCGATTTTCGATAGGGGTAAAACTTATAGATTAGTATTAAGAATTCCTACTAAGACGTCAGCCGTTAAAATGCTACAGTATGTCAAATATAACATGGAGTTTACATGTTAACGTTTGTATGTTTTGATTATTATTAATAAACTATAGTGTGACAAAACTTTTTGAATTAAAAGCAAAACGACTTCATAGAAGATAGTATAGAACGCACTAAAAAGTAAATAAATAACAACTTTATTAATCTACTTGTGTTAATTTCGATTTATCATTTGTTTGAATACCATGCAAAATTTTTAAATCTTGAAAAATGATCACACAATCGGTTTGGAAATCGATTTAATCCACAGTTTTACTCGCAGGTATTTCAATATGTGAGAAATATCTTTGCTATTTGTTGTTACTAAAAATGATTTTAGGCAAATTATTAGCGATCCACATTTTTTTTAAACACAACAAATATGGAAAAATAAACAATTCTATAGACAATTTTACAGGCAAGTGCTTTAATTTATGAAATAATTAGGATTGGTAGATTAAAGATTAAAATATAAAAACACCGATATGTGCTATAGGTGGCATAGACCTAAGACAGGTACAAGAAGTGCGAGATTTAGGTAGATATTATTATTGACAGCAAGCTGACCTTTATTCTCACATTGATTCAATTGTAAATAAAAATGGCACAGACGCTTGGTTTTCTCAGAATGAAAGCGCCAAACTTCAAGCAGGCATCAATGAACATCCTTTTCTACAATTCAATAGTACGTAGCCCCACATTGAGTTCGCTAGTTCAGTTTGGAATCATTTCTACAGTTACCACTCGCAGCGTATTGAAGGAATACAAAGATCACAGAGTACATTTCTTGTATTTCGAGCTTCAGGAATTTCTCATTTGTAATATTATAACAGGCTTTCATATTTAAAATTTTGAAACTTAGGGATAGGCGTAAAATACATGACCTAGCATTTCTTCAAAAAATCATTAACGGAGGTAATGAGAGCCCTATTATTTGGCGCAATTTAACGTTCCCCATAAGTACCCAAGACATTAAATTATCAATACTGTTTTTCAACCACTTTGTAAAACTAATCTTTGACTTACCCCCCTGCATGTAGTGAGTATATGCAGAACATGTAATGAGTTTAATATTATAAGAGATAACATCTTTGCGCAAAGACGTACAACTTTTATAACCCTGTGTAAAAATTATTTCCGTAGAGATTCATAAAGTTATTAAAAATTAGTTATAATATGATGAATACCAAAGTTGTGAGCGCCTGTAATCGGTACGCATATCATAAAATCAAAATCAAAATTCATTTATTCAATTTAGGCCCTAAGAAGGCGCTTATGAACGTCTAAAACACTACCGCCGGTTTGGAAAACAACCTAGCCGAGAAGAGCCGGCAAGAAACTCGATCATAATTATTACATTTATAAAATGAAGAGGGCAATGTATATTATGTGTACTGTTGGTGCTGCCCTTGTATAATAAATAAATAAATAAATAGAGTTCCATGTAAAAAAATCAAAAACCATGAAATTATTGAAAAAAAAAAAAAAAAAAAACGATTTTAGGGACAGCGCCATCAAAACATCATTTTCCAATGATTATTTGAAAGCTATCTTTTAAACCGCGGGTTTAAACATAAAAGGTAAAGTCTGTCTGTCTGCCCGTTACTTGGTTTATAACCCGAGAAGCATTGAACCGAGATACATGATTCATTTCTTTAAATCGTAGATATATTATCTAGTCAGGTTTTTGTTTGAAATGTAATCAACATGTGTAATAGGAAAAACAAAACTTATCATTAAACTCAAAAATGATCATTATCGTGTTCCTTCTTACATCCTGATCCTTACATTATAGAAGAGGCAAAGTCTATCTGTCTGTCCATTAGTATACGCGAACGGAGCCGCGGGAACAGAGCTGGTAATATAATAAAATATAGAGACACGAAACAAAACATCATCTGTTGGCGACATCGTTTCTCGGCGGCAGGGGACGCCACCTGCGGCGTTCATTATCCAATTTGCCAGTCGACGGCCGGTGGTCCAAGGTTCGATCTGATTGTGACGTCTGTTTATTGTGACTACATGCCAACTTAATTATGAGTGTCGTGAATCTATAAACACAATAGTAGCTTATTTTTAGGTATGGATCTTAATCTTCATAGAAGTCTGTCTTCACTTTACTTAAGAGAATATTCGTTTATTCCTTATAAAAGTATTCTCCTGTTCCCTCCACGGATAATGACTTTATACTAAATTTTTTATACCATATAAGATACGAGTATATCCATCACCACCACGCCCATACGTTTTGATTTTATCCATAAATTCTTTGTTATAGAAACAAGGAAATTCCGAAAATGAACCAAAATGCCCGTTTAGAGCAGCCTCATAAATTCGGAATTCCGTTTCCGTAAAACCGAGATGACTTTTTCGATATTTATTCCTATAAAATTTTGAAAAAAATAATACACAGACAACACTATTTTACGTACGAGTAGTAATGGCGGCAAATCCAACATGAATAAAATTAATCGAGCATTATTTAATTTTTCTCTTTCAGAGAATGTACGTATATCTAGAAAAATATAAAAAGAAAAATCTAAAACGTTTGACAAAATGTTTCAACTACGTGACAGCTAGTAATGCCAAAATACCAATATTAAACTTTAGAGCTATAATAACTGTGAACGGACTATAGAAGTAAGTTAAACGTTTGTTTACTTGATATTGATGAATTTTAGTGATATCAATAGTCCATCCATTCAACCGTAAAGGCGTCCACTAATGGACATATGTCTCTCCCAAAGATAAGGGGGGGAATTGCCATAATCGCCACGCTTGGCGGGCGGGTTGGCGATAGCAGTAGATGTTTGTGGTGCTCAGAGAATGCTGCTGCCCATCCCCTGGTTAATTACTTAGTCGCCTTTTACGACACCCACAGGAACGATATGGGGTGGTACTATTCTTAAGCCGTCACCACACGGCACTAATATCACTAAATAGTAACAATAAAAAAATTGTAAAAAAACTTTTTAATTTACCAATAAAAAGTTAGTTGAAAAAAGATTGATCACTTGGACCTCGATGTTTTGTGAATCGATTCAAAAATCGATCTTTTTGTAAAACATTTTTCTCCAGCCCTACTTAGGCGACTGATGACCTCAGCCGCCTGCCATACTATATCCAAGGTCCGGTCAGTACGTCTGTTAGGGTCTTTAACGTGTTGGTATTAAAAATGACTAAAAAAGATATAAAGAATTTTGCGTTCATTCTGCAGACAACCATAGCTGGCTTCATACCTAATATATAATTCAACTTTGACTAAGTTTTTCTATATCTGTGATCCATAGGTATTTTAAAAAAATTTGCTTGTTTGTAAATTATTTCGTTAATTACTTTCGGACCGCTGAACTAATTCACCTACGTGAGCCTATACATCAAAAATGTTAATCTCTAATTATTTAAAGTTTTCGTAAATTGTTTATTTTAAGTGATTTGTCAATTCCATGACTACTATTCTAGGGAGGACATGACCCCTACGACTCACCTCTTCGGACCGCCTCTGTACCGGAGTAATATTGGTTACTATATTGTCCTATTATTATACCATTGTATTTACTAACTATACAGTGATGGATTAAAGGCTGAGTATGCTTGGACCTAGTGTGGTAAATTTGGGGATTTTGTGACCGGTTTTTAATTTTTAAGGCTTCTTTTTTAAAAAGTCTAAAAAATATCTCAAATCTACCAACGTGTTTCAAGAAAATAGTTTAAGACTTTCAAGTATAGAGTCGAAATTATAATAAACAAGACGAGTTTCGATTACGTCATCTATTTTAATTGTACTATACAGATCCTTCCATCCGCCTCGTCGCGCGCATACCACGGACGCGGTACAGCGCTTTCGGTCAAATTACTTATTAAAAAAATAGCGTTAAAAGGTATTCTATAAAACTTTCATAACATAATTTATAATTTTTTTAAATGTTTGTAACAGCTATATTTATTATTTAATTAGGTTTTACCGAAATATAGATACTGAAAAACGATTTCTTATGGAATTTTAATGAAATCGTAGCACTGTAAAAAATATATCTAAGAGGTAAATGCGGCAAAATTAAACAACCTACAATTGTGTAAACCCGCCACTGTTCTCCTATGATACGTAACATCGTCGAACTGCATAACCGAATTACAAACAGACGAGATGAATCGAACTGTTTCAAATCCCTTTGACAAACATTGTGTGAGAGGTGCAATTGGATCAGTGCATCGATAGATACACTCATCTAGTGTCAGTATGCGTACGCGTGTTTTACTGACCGTAAACATTTTGTCATAAACATTAAATTAATTAGAAATACCTATCAAAAAGTTTTCCGTGTAAGAGCGGCCACATCAAAGTCGGAATTCTGTTTCGGTATTATTCGGTATTATTCGATATTTCGAATCGCAATTCCGACTGAATGTGGCCGCGCTTATTCTCATAAATTAATATTACCTTGCCAAATTGACATCCACGTGTCATCATCGACAATTAAAAGGTACAGTTAACAAAAGAAAAACGAAAGGTTAATTTAATGTATTAATTATCGTTTTATTATTATCAATAAGGTTGAGCTAATTGTTTAATAATTTCAAAAATATTTTCATTTTAATTCCACTCATGACAGATGTTCTAAGTCAGATTCAGATTAGTGGTTTATAAGAAGTTACGCAATTGATAGAAGAATTCGCCAGAATTTGACTATAGAAAGTGATTATAAGCCATATCCTTATTTATAAAAAACCACTACCAGACGCAGCAACCAGATTACAGAGAATGTTCCTATACAACGCCAAAATTGAATATATAAAAAAAGTGAAATGAACATCATTTGGTACATTTGGCATACCAGATATTTTAAACACAGATGGAAGTCATCAGTACACAGCCGAAGAATTCAAAGGCTTCAACAACAATGGAAGTTTTAACATCGGCTATTAAACCCCCACTTTCCAACGTCCAATAGATTTAAGAGGCAAAAATCCTGTTAAAAAATGCGAGGAAGAAAACGCTGATGTTCAACAAGCTCTTTTCCATGACATAAATACTCTAAGGAATGAGCTTGAATCACCATGTTAACGCCTGATGAATCGAAGAACAAAGACCCCGCTGCCAGTAAAATATCAACTTTTCCAACCTAGTAAATAGTCAAACTAGAACGTAACCTAAAAAACAGAAAATTGAATAAAACCAATGTAGTGATAAAACAAACAAAAAAATTAAGAACTTAACTAAATTAATAATAAAAGTGATTAATAGAAACTGGATTCCGGTTGAAAAAATTACAGCTACAGATGAACTCGATCTGATCTAGGTAAAACCGAAGACGGTGCTTACCGTAGAAACTCATGGCACATAAAGACCTACAAAAGCTTGCCAAGCCATTAGAATTCTCTTCTCAAGATCGAAAATATAGTTCTGAATTGCCCAGTAGCCAGTTTTCTGTTTTGCTACCGAATATAAAAACGTCTTCATCTATGCTGGACCCCAAATTCTACAGGGCCTACCAGAGATTGAAACAGTTAGCAAGCAGGGTAGAGTCCAGACCCTTAAGTAAGGACTACCAAATGTTGCCGTGTGATAAAACCTAATAATTCTAACTGAAAAAGGTGGATGTTAGTATAGCACGGCTGCTATTACAAACTTAAAAAAAAACAATTTTAGAATATTGTTATCATGTTGAGTGGTGTCATCTATAGTCCGGCCGCTCAAAGAATGTCAATTTGTCATGACTAGTGATATACAATAAATAACATTAATAATATTTAGTACCGTTATTTATTGCATTCATTATGTATATTTATTCAATTGAATTTATATGTTGTTATTTTTTGTAGGAAGTAAATTTCAATATATTCACAATGTAAATAAAATCTTAATGAATTTTTTAATTGAATTGAATCGTAATTTCTGAATGTAACGAACGGGAAAAAAATAAAAAGGGCTTTATTTATTGGAAAATGTATATTATGAAATACATAGTCTTAAGCCTTAAACAATGAAGACTATGTCAAACAATTTAATCTTCCAATTCACTTGAGGAGTCGCTGTCATATTCACTAACGTGTATAATCATATTATTGTCAATCATAGTATCTATACGGATATCGCGGTCAAAGTCATCAAATATAATCTTTTTAGTTTTTTCAACCACAAAAATATTCGATTACCTTTGCCTCGTTATTTTGTCAAAAATAAAAACAAACAGTTGACATAACTTTAAAACAACGCCGTTTGACGTAGTTTGACTTTTTCAAGCTATTGTTTTTATTTTTGTTAATTAAGTAATTGTAATAATTTTAGCATAAAATTAATACATTTATTGTAAGTTGGCATAATTATTCGAATTTTAATTTTATCACTGGTTAATAAGGTAAATTAAAGATATTTAAAATTTTCATGTAAATTGTACTCCAGTTCAAAGTTACATCGCCCAGTCGTTCACGATCTATCAAATACGCATTCTTTGAGCGGCCGGACTATAATAGCCGAAGTACATTTCGTGAGGCCACCCCGCCCCTCTCCGTGACAGCAACGCAACGTAAATGCAACGCGGGCGGAGCCGTGTTCACTCAGCTAGTAATATATATATTTTTGGGTTTTAGACGAGAGGTCATAGGCGATGTCCAACGTCGCACACGCCTTACTTCGCCTTTGGTGTCAAACATAACATTGATCACAATATATTTTTCGAATCAACAATCTTTAGTTTGGTTATAACGGTTGTAATCATATTCCAATGAAGCTGCACCACACGTCAGATAGCAACCTGGCGTTTTAATAGTAACTTAGTAATATTGATCTTTTATCTTTAGGCATGATTAATACAAGTCGAAAGAGACCAATATTTAGACCTCCTTTTTAGTGAAATGATTTATCAATCGTTGATTCGAATCGATTCAAAGATAGACCTTTTTCAAAAAGAATCGCCATCCGTAATCTGTAACAGGAGTAATGGTTCAAACCATTTCTCGTAATGACATAAATTTACTACTTCGTAAAAAATATAACTAGAATTATTAAAATCTCACGAACTTTTATTTATCACAAATGTTAATGCTTGATTTTAATTATACCTATTTTATCTTGGGAAAAAAAAAACATACATCTTCAGCGTCATCTACCAACTATAAGTCATAAAATGTAGTAATTTAAGTTATTTGCTTTAATAACTTTGTGATTATTAAAATTGCATACGTTTTGCAATAAATTCAACAGATGGCACTAAATGCAATATTCTTTCCTGTTGACGATCAGAGATAAGTAAAAGTAATACGGCACCTAAATCTATGGTACGATTAATATTATTTGTATTCAAATAATTACATTATATTTTTCATAAAATAAATAATTGTGATAATAAGTAAGCTAATAAAAGCAAAACAATGTTGCTACTTATAAAATGCGACCAGAGGTGAATAATAAAAAATGGGACTGCTAATGATACTACTACTAATACTAAAATACCAAATATATGTAAACGTAGCTAATATTTTTAAATTACCTAAAGTGTAAGTTATAATCTAATAATTACTGTTGTTTGAAACCAGAAGGAAATACAAACTATTTTTTTTAAATAAATCGAACCTATTCGATCTCCTTGATAAAAACTGGTTCGTAAATTTGGTAGAAAAAAAAACTCAAAGGGCGGGAATTTTGTAAAAATATTTATTTTTGTGAAGTACAAAATATTTTTTGTGTTACAATAAAGAAACCTAAACGTAAGTTTCAGACAAAACCTATTAATTTATGAGATATTCTGTTTTGTTATTGTAGAATATCTTAAAATGATACAAATAGCAGCAACACTGTCAGAAGTAAGCACGTATAATTATATACACATGTAGGTCAATGGAAAAATGGCTTAGCAAAGAAGTAAGCTCGTATGTATCGTGGCAAGGGATAAATTTATTATTTAAATGGCCTTCAGTGATTTATGTCACATAGGTAAAGCATACAAAACTGTCGAAAATGAAACGGATCAGGTAAGCGAGTGGTTTTACGAAAGTGCTATTTTCAATGGGTGTTGTAAATTCCGAACTGTCAATTTGACCCAAAATCCGAATGGATTTCTTACGATATTTACATAAAAAATGTAAGTGATAAAATGTTCAGAAGAGTCGGATGATGTTTATTTCTACTCATTTGTATTGTGATGGTGATAGTGTAAAATAGTTTTTTTACTCAACCCGACTGAATGATGACATCAAAGAATGCACATAATATTTTTAGAATTATGTAGTTTGCACGTTAGAGGACAAAATAACAAGGTAACATTCATAATCACACTATTTTTAAAATCATAAACTTGCCATATAACATTTATAAAACTCCTACCTACACTTACTGTCTACAATATGCTGATAAATTAGCTGTATTCTTATAAGAAAACAACACATTGCTGGGATTATTCCCAGGTGGAAAATTAATTTACAAAATGTATTATATGCTCGCTGACCTTTAAATTATGAATATATAGTAAAATATTACTATCACTTAAATTGTCCTTGTGTATTGTCAATTTCAATTTCTATTCTCAGACTCTATCTATCAACAGAATCTGTTTTTTTTTTAATGTGATGTTAGGCCAATTTCAATAATTAATTTTGAAATTTATTATAATCAATAAGATGTCTCTTTAATTTTTAACATACTGTTGATGTTCATTCTTTATGAGAGGAAGTACTGATAAACATGTAGTCTACTTGATTGTAATTTTTTATTGCATCCTAGCTGTTTATAACCCACAAGGTTCTTCACTGAGATCAGTCAGTACTTTGTTAGTCCTGAGGACTTATTGGAATAAATTTTTACCTATAAGTGTTTTTATTGTGTGGTTAATTAAGTGGATTATAAAGAAAAATAATATTATACTTTAAATTATCCCATTACAATACAAGCTGGAAGTTAATCACAAACAGTATATTAGGGTGATTAAATAAAAGGTTTGTTTGGAACCAAACTTAAAAGTTTTATTTAGATGCTAAAATAAACCTCTGAAAATATGAGTCATTAATATTAAGGTTGTCCTCTTCACACTTTTCTATTTCTGATAAGAATAACACAGGAAGAAATGTTTTCTTCTGATTTTTATAACTTATATATTGCATTGTATTGTTTATCAAATATTTTTGTAGATAATTAATCCCTTGAGCACTTATCTGGCGTTTACGCCAGCTTTCCATTGTTTTCCTATTGTCTTATTTTTATGGGTACTCAACACATTAAATGCTCTACAAAAAAATATCTGTTGTTATTTTTCGGTGAATCAATCCAATTAAAGCTTATTTTAGAATTTTTTCCTGTGTTATTCTTATAGGAAATCAAAAATTGTGATGCAGACAACCTTAATATTAATTTAATTATCAGAATGTATCAAACTTCTTCATTAGGTTCACACGTTTTGACAGAAAGAAAAACAAATTAAAAATAACTAGAAACAACATTTTATTAATTTGTTTCTTCTTTTGAAATGTAACCTTTTTAATGTCATCAAAACCAGCCAGATACAAATAGTACAGCCAAAGAGATGTTGTTACAAGTTTATATATACTATATGTGACTATATTTCCTTGACCTATTATTAAATACATTTCATATAAATAATAATAAATTATAGTTAGTGGTGTTATCAAATGATAAGGTTTAGTTTTGTAATATTTAATCCCTTGTTTACAAAAGTTGAATCCTCCATATTTAGAATTTAAATATAGTAATTTCAAATTTATTTAGTAGCTATCAGTTAACAATTAAAGATATGAACACATAGAAACATGGACATTTCAGAAATAGAAATAGTAAAAAAAAACACATTTTTGTAATTCTATAATCTTTTAGATTTCTGAGTAGTAACGGAAAAGAGGAATTAAATTAACAATTTTGCTTTTTATAAATTTGTTTTATTTCAATACATCTAAAAACATATTGACCCAAACAGAATAGGATACAATTCAGTCACGTCTCATGAAATGCAGATTACTTGTGTATTGAATTTAAAAATAAACGTGAATCTAATTAACCTTATTATTATTGTCATGGAGTATGTTTGTCTGTCATCATTACACTGAATAAATATTATGCTCATCATTTACTCGATATACTGTGGGGTATTAATTATTCTTTAAGATAAAAAAAAAATCTTATTGGCTTTTTAGAATCCAAAATATTTTTATTTTACCTAAATATTAGGGAGTAACAGTAGTTATTATATTAAAATTATTCTGTTTTGCATATATGAAATATAAGAATGTGTTAATAGTCAATTAATGTCTCTTATAGGACATTATTATTAAATAGTTCCTTATTTACAATGACTCATTTATAAAAATCTCATTTTTACCATTCACCAAACTGATATTAATTTGTCAAGGTAAAGTATTGCATGATATTAGTTTATTAAGAACCCTATCTGTTGTAATTACATTTGAAAACAGTAGTTCATAACATTGCTTATGACTTGCCACTATGCCAATGAAAACAGTATTTGTGTAAATCTAAATGTAATTCTTTATATTTTGTATTGTTTTCTCTGACTGGTCCAACATTAACAATCTATGAATGGTTATTTTATATCAATATCCTCATTAACATATTTTATCATTCTTTTTTCTTGTGATATAAGTTGTATTGTGGCTGGGTCGCGTCTGATAAGCTATGCAGAATATTCTCACCTGAAATACACTAATATTTCGAAACGAAATGCTTCAACTCGTGTGTACTTTCGCTACCCTCACTGCAACTTGTAAAATGGTGATCGCTTATGCTGATGCTGCATTACTTCATAATTATCACTGTCAATTCAACTGACAGCTAATTCACTGCTAAGCATAAGTCTCTCCTAAAGATTTCTTCAGCAATTGTTCTTGTACCTTGTTGGGGGGTAACTATCCGTTGGCCTATTGCCACTTTAGTTAGGTTGTTCTTTGGTTATCGTTACTACGATTCTTCTCCAATTCTCCTCAGTTCTGATTTGATCACACAGATAAACTCCAAGCATAGCCCATTGCTTGCCCCTTTGAGCAAATTAAGCTTTCTTATTCTGCTGAATATAGGTGGCGCAAGACCGGTCGTTGTGGAGATCTTTGGGGAGACTTATATACAATAATGGACGCAGTTGCATAGAAAATATTGCAATAACTCATTAGGTTTTTCTAGGATTATTGTTGTGAAATGTTATTTTTCACCAAATAAGCAATTTATTAAACTTGCAAGAAATTAATTTACTTTGTGTTTCATATTAGTACTGTGTATGAGTGAATAAGTATAGAATAAATGAAATTTGATTCTCATTATCGATTTTTCTCAATTGTAGGAATTTCTCTTGGGCTTTCATTTTTGCAGAAAAAATACACAAATATATTAGTTAAAGATAGAATTTAAATTAATAATCAAAAAAGTAACAGAACACAATAACTCATTTGATTGATTCAACTGAAAGACGTCTTCTGCTGGACATACGTCTCCCCAAAAAGGGGGAATTGCCATATTCGCCACGCTTGGCGGGCGGGTTGGCAATCGCAGTAGGTGTTTGTGGTTCTCAGAGGTTGCTGCTGCCCATCCAATGGTTCATCCCTTAGTCGCCTTTTACAACACAAAATATCGGGTGGCATTATTCTTAGCCGATACCACACGGCTAATAAAATATTAATCGTGGATGCCTGTTTGCTGCATAACGTGGTTCCTAATCTGCTAATGTTTTTATCATAAATATCAATTTACCTATAATGATTCATCTCTTTGGGGAAATATAAAATCTTTCAGTAAAACTATTACCGTATAAATATTTTCATGACCCCTACGGTCCCCCTTCCTTCCCTCTTGGACCGTCCCTGATCATAATATAAAACAGTTGGAATCCATATCCTGTCCTAAAATGATTATTTTTTGCTAATGTTACATACTATACTCGTCTCTTTTTCAGTCGGAACGAATTATGGAAGAAAATTCAATGGTACGTGATCTCATCACGAAAATCCTGGATGAAACAGGACCAGCGGAAGGAAGCAGGTAAGAATTATCAATTTAATTTCTCCCAATAACAATTTAGTTAAGAATACATTTTATAGTTACCTATGTAATACTTTTTTTGTAACTTTATGATATATACAGTGGATGACCAAATATATGTCTATTACATTTTTTTTCCTATATTATAGCTCTATACAGTCACCGGAAAAAACCATAGTAAGCGGACTGCAAAGTAATTATCCAAAAAACGATACAATAAACACCTCATACATACCACCGTCTTATAATACGTATCAGAACAACATATACAGTTTCACGCAAAACGATCAGAATGGTTTTAATAATTTCAATAATATCAAAAACGGTTTCGGGAATACGAACGGTTTCGTCAATTATCCGGACAATGACGTCAGCGCATTACTAGGAATCGATCCGGTAACCGATACCAGCACGGATACGGTAACACCGGAACAGCTAAACCTGCTAAGGTTAGCAGCACAAGAGATCGGAGGCGCTCAATTCACAACGGCTAATAAATTCGACGATAAATACTACAACTTCTTCGAACCGAATCAGAGAAATTCGTTACCCGAAACGAATAACATGTTCGGCGTGACGAGTTTCAACCGGCCGAATAGTTTGAATTTGGACATGAACTATAATTCGAATTACGATTTCGGCGGTCAGAGATACACGAACAGTCAAGATCCGAACGAAATATTATCGTATCTGAGTCAATTGAACGTCTCCCAGGATCGTGCTAGGGATGAGAATATGGTAAATAATATGGATTTCAAGATGCCGATGGATTTAAACGGTCATTACCATAGTGATTTTAACAAAACGAAAAATAATACCGAAGAGCTGAACAAAGTTTTTTACAACAATAGAAACTACCAACAGCAGTTACCGTCGACGACGGCGAATAATAATAATAACTTTTACGAGATCATGTCGCAGGTTAACGATAGGAGTCCGTTGAGTCAGAATTTCGATTTTGCAAACGCGGCGAACACTTACAAACCGAATAACGGTTTTCACCAGACCGATTATTTGCCGAGACGCGATATGAATCAGATATTAGGTCGTGATAATTTCCAATCGAACGGGACAACGCAAATCGCGGAGCAGAGAAACAAACAGTAGGGAGAACATACAACAGGCGGCTCTGATACGTCAGAATCAGGAATTAGCGAGGCAAATGAACTTGTTGATGCGAAACCGTCAACCGCCAGCGACGCAATTGAACGTTGACGTTTCGTTTTTACACGAAACGAACCCTTTTAACATAGGTAAGGTTGTTTGTTTTGTTTTTTTATTTATTCGAAATATTGCAATTTGTAGTGTGTTTTAGTTAATGTTAAAAATGTAGGTAATTTGTTAGGACCCAGTCCGACAGTACCGCCGCCTGTGTTGCCATCACCCATGTTGGATTTACCGCTGCTGGCGCCTTTCTACGCCATGAGGAATATGAGGTAGGAATCTATACTAGTAAATAATTATTTATTTTTACTACATAGATATGAATGTATGCACTACACCTATATCAAAAATGTAATTTTAAAAATGTTTGTCTGTCTGTTTTTGATTTGGATTTGGATTTTGATGGGAATTTTTCCTTAGATAGTTGAAGTTACTCCGGGCGACTTAGGGTACTTTTAATTTTCGAAAATAATTAGGGTTCCGCGTAAAAAAAACTCATAAAAAATGGAATAAAATCCGATTCAATGCACAGTTTTACGGACAAGTGCTTGAATTTATGAATAATATATTTACTTTATCTTAGTACTAAAACATTCCTAGGAAAATAATTAGGGTTCCGTAAAAAAATTTTAAACGCAGTGAAGAACATATAAAACGCGGGCGCACAACTAATTTATTTATAAATTAAACTTGGTAGATCAGTCATTTAAAAAAATCCTATAAGTCAACTAACGTACAAACAGACGAATAAACGAAACGACTATACCTTTTTATATACCAATCAATACAATCGAAGTGTTTGTAATATGTAAATAACAGATTTTTACTAAGTATGAATGTGTATACAGTATTTATACTAAATATTTTTTTGTTGAGTCCTTTTTTTTTGTAAGGTAGCTGAAGTTATAAGGGGTAACTTAGTCTACTTTTATTTTTGGAAAATAAATAAGGCTTCCGGATTTAAAAATAAACTCTTGAAATGCGAGAACAAAATCCGATTTAATGCGTAGATTTACTGGCAAGTGTTAGAATTTGTGAGAAATATCTTTGCATTCTGTTAGTGCTATAAATAATTTAGGGCCAGTACAAAAAATACAATCCATTAATTCCAATGATTGTTGAAAAAATAATAATACGCAGAATAGACATTATGATACGAAAAAGCTGAAAAAGCTAGTTAATATCTAAGGATAGTGTTGATTGACATTGTCGTGCTGCACTAGATCCTAGGTTCTCAATGTGGGGGATAGTGCCCCCGTGCGGGCGTGTTTGAAACTTTCGGGGGGACAGTAGTAGACCCAAAGAAAATTAGGGTGCTTGAGATAAGACTAGATTGTGCGTGGGCAGATTAAAAATATAGTCTAAAAAGATCTAATTAACCTCACATATAATATTCGTCTGGTTTTTACATTTATTGGCGCTCCGAGCAATAATTAAATGAACATTTTCATATAGTTTATTCATAATCAAAACATACGACAGGCTGCGTAAGTATAAATTTACTTTTTTATCTCTGCGCCCTCTAGCACTTGATATTTTATTTGACATACTGTAGTACGTTGACGGTTGACTTCATAGCATTGATGATGCGAATCTTATAAGTTTTGTCCCCTACCGAGAATCGCTCAACTAAAGAAAGTTTCACTTTAAAAAAATAGTGCGCGTCACGGGACGCCGGACAGAAGTGATAACTTAAACTAATCTAAGTTGGACTATTTAGTATTGAAATGCTTAACATCAGAAAAGCTTAGGTTATTTCTTTTAATAAAACATTTTATTGATAATAAAATATATTTTATTATTAGTTATAATCATTGAATATGTATATTAGAATTTTGTGTACGTAAATTATTATAACAGTATATGTCTATTGCACACTAAACACTGAGTAAAGAGAGAGAGGGAAGCGTCTGTCCGAAATACGGCTAGCGCTGTGGGTTAGAGTGATAGAGGAGGAGCCAGCCTACTGTATGCGTGAGAGAGAGAGGGAAGCCAGACAGACTGGCCGCACGCCGTAACGCGTTACGTAACAAAGCGGTTAACCCACCCATAACAAGTTATCACTTCAATATATTGTCGAAAGTGGGGCGGTAACATAAGTTTGAGAAACTGCGGACTAGAATTGTATAGAATCATATTGATAGGGGTGCGGCGACGTCCTCATCGATATTACACGGTCGCTTGGACGCTTGTTACGAACAATGGCGGCAGTTGGAACGCGAACGTAAACGTACGGAGGCGCGTCTGGCGCTCGCGTACCCGGGTCGCGCGGTCTCCTCCTCGAATTCGATTCCCGTGCCGCGCTTACCGCCCTGCCCCACGCGCGTCGATCGGTTGACCGTCGACATGCTACGCGAGCACACGAAGGTAATTATACTAGTGAGGGACTCGTTCCAGTATTACGCAAGTGTCACCGATTGGGGGCTCCTATGCTTACGTAATAATTTAATGGCCCTCTTGTCATATTACTTTGACAGCTATCATTGTAATTGTCGTATATTTGTAAATAGTCTTGTAATTGAGTTGTATAGAATCTTATACGGCTGTCTATAATCGAGAACAAAAAAACTTTATTAGTGGTTTATGTTTAAACTTCCTGTTGCCATATAAGTGAACTACCTTTATCTTAAAATACAGTTTATAAATCAATCATCACTACTATATTTTAGAGAGGAAAAAAAAACATTTTTTCCACTTTTTCAAAAATGAGAAGAAGTAGATATCCACTTTTGATTCTATACAACTCGCTATATATAAATTATTGAATTTATTTACCCCGCTGTGGATGATATAGGAAAGTTCTTATTTTACGAGAACTATTCGTTGAGGCAATTCGAGTAAGTTACATTGAAATAATTAAAAAAAACGTTAAAATTAAAGAATAGTTCCGGCAGCATAATTTGCTACATTTGTCACAAATTATAAACATAGAGCCTACATCACCTATATACAAAATATATATAAAACAAACACGGGTTATTTACAACCGTTTGTAACTCGAAAAAGGCTCGACCGATTTTCATGCTCTTTGATTTGTTGGCATTAAAACAAGGGAAAAATTGTGAATTCATATAGTTTGTATGGAACAGTAATTTCGATGATATATCGAGAACGGATTGACTGACTCTTAATGATTTGTTTTTATTTATCTATTGGACTAGAGTAGCTTCCTTAAATAAAATTCAGCTAATAACAATGTTAGCCGTGTGGTGTCGGCTAAGAATAGTACCACCCCATATCTTCCCGGGGGCGTCCGTAATAGGCAACTTAGGAGATGGACATCAGCATCCTCCTGATTACCGCAAAGACCTACTGCGAGCGCCAAGTGTTGCGATTGTGGCGTTCCACCCCCCGCCCCTTTGGGGGAGATCTATGTCCAGCACTGGACGACTTCCGGTTGAATAGATAGATACGAAGTTTATTTATTTGACGTATCATTATGTGGGGTTTTTTTCTGCAAGAGTACAAGCCGGGTTCAAGTCCTACCATCTCGTTACCTGCTAAATCTACTCTGGCTAATTTGCAACGTACGATGCGTCATAATGTGTCTTCTGTTTAGTTAATATCAATATGTGCCAGTGTCATGTGGGTAAAATGTATTTTGAATCTTGTATCAGTGTTGCCATTTACCAAGCTCCAGCAAAACGATGGCTCATCGTGCTCGAACTTTCCAAGGAGTTTTGGCGGCCACCTAAGAATAAATGTGTAATAAACTTAATTGGAACACAATAACCAGATTATATCAGACAAAACGCCACCAAGATTACATGATATACGAGTCAAATGCACAAGTTTAATGAATTAAAAAAAAAACTGCAACATGACAGACTGAGATCCCGGCAAAAACTCTTCACAATACGTCACTGTCAATGGTTTTTTTTTACCACGAAACAAATTGTGAAAAACTTACCAAATGACAAACTAAATTAACAAATAAAAAGACTTAAACACTACTAATGATATAGGTTTTAACGTTAATGGGCAAAATGGAAACGCTAAGGGCGAGCGTCTGCGTAACTCACAATAAAAAGCCGAGCAAAACCGAAGACTCGAAGATAACTGTGTTGAAACGCGGCCAAGAGAATGTTGCTAGCGAAAAAGAGTCCGGAATCGATCTCGGGAACTTTGACCCGTCGACCTGGCGGGAGGACGTCAGGAATCTATCAGAAATGTAAGTTTTTCTTATAAATCTATACTATCTATACTAATAAATGAAATTGAAGTGTCTGTTTGTGATGTCAAAATTATGATTTTTTTACTAAATAGATATGAATGTATACACGATACCTATACCAAAAATGTTTTTTTTTTAAATTTTTGTCTGTCTGTCTGTTTGTAATCTCTGGAACGGCTGGACATATTTTTACGCGTCTTCTTTTGGTATATAGCTGAAGTTACTCCGGGTAACTTAGGGTACTTTTAATTTTCTAAAATAATTAGGGATCCGCGTAAAAAAGGTTTTAATAAAATCCGATTCAATGCACAGTTTACGGGCAAGTGCTTGAATTTATGTGAAATATATTTACTTTATGTTAGTTGTAAAAATTTGTAGGAAAATAATTAGGGTTCCGTATATAAAATAATAAAACGCAGTGATGAACATATAAAACGTGAGCGTAGCCGCGGGCGTGCAACTAGTATCAAAATAAACTTGTATATGTTATGAGTCAACTAGTGACATATACTTTTTTAATGTGTTCTAGAAAATATACTCACTGTCTGCTTCCAACTGCATAAAAAAAGTCGTTTCATTTTAGTTTAATATCTAATTAATTATTTAGGTGACACGATAATACTAAAAAAAGGATTTTTACGTGATATAATTATTATAGACTATGGTGCACGACACGACAATTATAACAAGGAAAGTCGATTCTTATTTGTCTTCCAAAAACTCTTTGAAAAGTTCTAACCAAAGGTCCGTCATTTTGACATATGGCGCTCCGAGCAACAATTATGTAGACATTTTCATATAGTTTATTCATAATCAAAACATACGATACGCTGGCGTTAATATAAATTTTATAATATACGTCTGAGCACCAGCACTTAAACAATAAATTATACGTTAGCATACTTTGGCATGTTGGCGGCTGACGTCATAGCATTGGTGACGCGAATCTATAAGTTTGCCCCGCCGAGAATCGTTCAACGCAGCTGAACGAGTTTTCACTTCAAAAAAGAGACAAGATCGAGTTTGTTACCGGCCGCCGGTTCTATAACTGTACAATGATGCCCCCTGGGTAGCTACAAAAAGGGGCACATAGTTATTGTTTCAATAATATATAGATAGGGGAACGGGGACGACCAACGAAAAGATGGATGGACTGTGTAGAAGATGGTATGTCTAGAAATGGAGTGAATGAAGAGATGACTGGAAATAGAAAGGAATGGAAGAGGAAGTCATATTGCGCCCACCCCAAATAAAAATAGGATAAGAGTAGGGAAATAACTTATTCTTAACCCTGAGAAGGCGCTCGTAAACGTCAACAAATACAACCAGCACGGTTTTTTTTTTTTTACACGATATGTAGTCCAGGAAACACACTAAGCCTGCAGGTACTGGGTTCTCAAGTGATGATGCCGGTACACACCACATTGGTATTTGGCGACAGGTTTTCAAACTTGAGGGTGAGAGCTGCCCAGACGCCACCATCATGTGATGGTTAACTCACGATGTTTCCCTTCACCGAAAGCTCAGGCCGATTTTAGAGTCGGATAGGTCCCCATCGAACCCGCGTCGATTAACGCGGAATCCGGCCGCAATAACCGCTGGGCCGTCATCGCTTCCATGATGAATTCGATTAAACATTTTCAATATTAAATAGTTCAGCTTAGATTAGTTTAAGTTGTTACATCTGTCTTGCGTCCCGGGACGGAAACTTTTTTTAATTCGATTTGCGTGTGGGCTTGTTTGTTAGCGCACCGCATAGCGAGGTGGAGAGCGCTATGCTGTCATGGCGAAACGCTGTGGGGGGCGTGCAGGCGGCGCGACGCCGCGAGCTCACCCCCCACCACCAACACCCACACCCACACCCCCCCACGCCACCAGATACACCAGAAACGATCGTGAGTACATAGAAAGAAATAAAAAAATGAATATCTATTCGAACAATCGATTGCGGAACCTGATCTATACTTCTATGCTATAATATTATAAAGAGGAAATATTTGTATTTTTGTATGTAACGAATAAACTTAAAAACTACTGGACTGTTTTGGATGAAATTTGGTATGGAATGACATAGGATTTTAGTTTATATTCCGAAAATACCGGCGGATCGGAAACCACGCGGTTAAAATCGCGGAGAGTAGCTAGTAATAAATATAATTGAAGGTTATACATGATATATGATACATATAGCAGAAATACATTTTTCTTTTTAATCTTCCGTTTGTCTGACTGTTTGCTCCGGGCTAATCTCCGAAACGGATGAACCGATCTTGACGGGTCTTTCTCTGGAAAATAGGTGCGCGTAACTGAGGCTTTAATATTTCATTTTCAGGAAATAGCGAATCGCGTAATATAAAAAATAAACTATATTTACTACATAATCATGTCAAATGTCAATGTTGTGCCAACTCGTATAAAAATCGGTGACTCTACGCTCGAAGTTGTTGACAGTTATATATAACTGGGACAAACTGTCCAGTTATGTAGGTCCAACTTCGAAAAAGAGGTTAACCTGTGAAGCACCAACCTGGCATTTATGCCAGCTAATAATTGTTTTCCTAATGTTAAATTTTTTGTTATTTGAGCGATCTTCGAATCCAATTCGGTTGGGCAGCGTTCGAGATGCTACGCAGAATCTTCTCGTCTGAAATACCGCAGTGTCTAAAGACGAAAGTCTTCGACCAGTATGTGTTGCCAGTAATTACATACGGCACTGAGACGTGGTCGCTTACAATGGGCCTAATAAGGAAGCTCAAAGTTGCTCAAAGGGCAGTGGAGAGAGCTATGCTTGGAGCTTCATTGTGTGATCGAATCAGGAATGAGGAGATCCACAGAAGAACCAAAGTAACCGACATTGCCCGTGGGCAATTGCAGTGGGCTGGGCACATTGCTCGCAGAACCGATGCCCGATGGGGCCAACGAGCTCTCGAATGGCAACCACGTACCGGTAGACGTAGTGTGGGTAGCCCCTCCACAAGGTGGCTCGACCTTGTGAAGGTCGCGAGAATCCGCTAGATATGGACGGCGCAAGACCCGTCGTCATGGCGATCTTTGGGGTAACCGATGTCCAGCAGTGGACGTCTTTCGTTGAATGGATGGATGGTTAGAATATGCGAAGAAGCAATGATAGCGCTGTGGACAATGCGGCCAGATTCCGCCTCAGCGGACGCGGGTTCAAATTCTCCTATACAACTAAAATCAGCCTGAGCTTTCGGTGGAGGAAAACATCGTGGGGAAACCACCAGCATGGTGGTAGAGCATTCTCTAATAATGCCTTCTTGTATAGCTACCACCCACAAGTTTGAGAACCTGCCGCCAAACACCAATAGTTGTGTCCCGGCAGTATAACTTGAGGACGAGTACCTCTAGGCTTAGCGTGTATACTATTCTGGACCACATCGTCACTTAACATTAGGTGAGATTGTGGTGAAAGCACTGAGCCTATGTTCTATAATGTATATATTGTTTAACTTGTTAGTATTTTCACCATTACCGGTATAATTTTCACGTAATGAGACTCCGTGTACCCTCCAGCAGGGGGACTTGAACCACAGATTGGTTATCACTGTGATTATTGTTTTTCTTAGCAATACTACAATTGGCCGATGCTGTGAAACAGTTATCGATATGCGCTAGAAGGGCGCGCTGTGCGATGTGGTGCGATCTAACGCTCACGGTGGCGCTGGCGCCCGACCACCACCACCAGCACCATCACCAGCCCGCCGCCACCACCGCCAGCACCACTGTCCCAGCTCACAGTCACAGTCCCACAACGACAACACTGACAGACATCTGTACGGTCAGTATATTCAACGTTCTATGCTATATCGTACGTTAAATATCAAATATTAGGTTATGTTAATAATTTCATTTAACTAAGTATGAAATTTAATTAAATTTAAACATTAAACTTCTTTAAAAAAAAAAAAAAACAAAAAAAAAAACCGACTTCATAAGAATAATTTATAAAAATGCATTAAAAAGTTAATATAAATAATTACTTTATTAATCTGCTTCGTTAATGTTGAAATCGGTGTCAATTTATGGATAAAATAAAGTGGTGTAAATGTACGTCGCTAATTATATTCGATTTTGATTAATGTGTCGAGTATCCATAAAAATGAAACAATAGAAAGACGATAGGAAAACAATGGAAAGCTGGGGTAAACGCCAGGAAGGTGCTCGAGGGGTTAATTGTCCTTTAATATATCGATTACTCATAAAAATGAGACAATAGGAAGACAAAAGGAAATCAATTGGAAGCTGGCGTAAGCGCCAGGTTAGTGCTTAAGGAGTTAAAATCACCCTAGTCCTTTATTTAGCTTATGTGTAATTGTGTTAAAGTTTAGGCAGCTGTTTCCATTTGTTAACGAGTACATTGGTTAACTCTAACCGGCACCAACTCCAACATTAACGAACCATATTAATAAAGTAATTGATTTATTGACTTCTTAGTGGACTTTTATAGTTTATTCAATTGAAGACGGTTTTGTTTTTAATTATGAAAAGCTCTTTTTTATACTTTTCGCTTTAAGTATGTACTTTTAGGTATAGCTATGAAGTCTACTTCATAGCTTTGGGAACGAATATACACTTGTCTCTATAATATTCGAGAGTTTTATCTGTAGTCACAACTACGGAAGTGTACTCTATCGACTAAAAAAAAGTTTTGCAAATCGGTCGGCAAATGACGGAAAACTCGCTTAACAAAAAAAAAAAAAAAAACAAAACATACAGACGAATATTGATAACCTCCTCCTATTTGAAGTCGGTTAAAATATACATTGATTATTACAAAACATGTATTATCATTTTGAACGTAGTAAATAATATTAATGAGCGAGGCTCGGAGATTTTATGATGGGGATGTATAGGAGCTTAAGTATGGACGCATCGCCGTCCTCCCACTAGTCTCTCAGTACTCCCCCCGTTCGTATCAGGCAGTTCTTCTGGTTGCCTAGTTGGTTTTTTTTATTAAATTGACAACAATTAATATGATCCACATATGAATATTTCAGAATGAAAACAGCCAGCAAAGATCACAGCCAGCGACACCGATTAAACAGCCAGTTCAGGAGAACACATCACCGGGCTCGTCCAAACAGAACGCTGTAATTGAAAACAAAGATGTATGTATATAAATAACTCTTCGTTACACTCTCATGCTCTGTTTTCAGCTCACTTTAGTTTTCTTCATCCATACAGCTCCCCCGCTCCAGCGCCCCCCGCTCCAACGCCCCCCGACTCAGCGCCCCTACCCCCAACGCGCCTCACCCAGCGCCCCCCAATTCCCGTCACACAGACCCCCAATTCCCGTCACACAGACCCCCAATTCCCGTCACACAGACCCCCAACGCCCCTCACCCAGCCTCACTTTAGTTTTTTTATCGCGGGCGGGCGGCTTGTACTGAAAAGGTAAAAAAAAACATAAGAAAAAAAAAAACATATTCTCACAGTGGGTTAGAGGGGGGAGGGGGGTAGGGATGTTGAAACAAAATAAGTTTGAGAAACTGTGCACTAAGGGATTACATCAAAAAAAAATCGCAATCAAAGATTCTTTATTGAATTTATACCCTGATAAAGGCGCTTATGAATGTAAGAAACGCTACCATCGGTTCGGAATAATCGAGAAGAACCGACAATAGATTCGGTAATTGACAAGCACCATTATATATTATATTTACATTTGTTCCATTATTCACAAAGAATTTTATTTAAATTTATTATTTTTCTACTATTTATATCATTTATCTATACTAATAAATAAAATTGAAGTGTATGTATGTTGTAATGTCAAAATTACACGGCACCTATACCAAAAATACTATTTTTTAAATTTTCGTCACTCTGTCTATTCGTAATGGGTAATCTCCGGAACGATCGGACCTATTTTGACGGGACTTTTTTTGGTAGATAACTGAAGTTACTCCGGGTAACTTTTTAATTTTTTTAAAATAATTAGGGTTCGGCGTAAAAAGAATAAAACTCGTAAAAATTTGAAGAAAATTCGATTCAATAGAGTTTTACGGGCAACTGCTATAATTTATAAGAAATATTTTTACTTTATCTTAGTATTTAAAATATTTCAGAAAACAATAAGATAATAAGAAATTAAAAAAAAGTTAAAACGCAGTGAAGAATACACGAAACGCGGGCGCAGCCGCGGGCAGACAGCTAGCTTTTTCTTATAAATTTACTTTTAAATACTGTCTACTTTTTTTTTTTGGCATTACAAGTACTAGATACTAGGTGAATATAATAATAATCCATTTATCATTTGATTTAGAAGTAGATTTGTTCATAATATTTTTGTATAATCGAAAAATATAATAATTATTAAAATGAACTAAAATATAGATATTACAAAAGAACTACCTTAGTGTATAAAGTTGATATATAAATGGCCTTACGTTAATCTTTTTTTATTTTATTTTATTATTTTAATTTTCGATTTACAGGAAAAACCCGCCGCCAACGAAACGAAAACCGATAACAGCAAAACGACGGAAGCGACGAGCAAGACGACGACGACGCCGGCAAACAAACAGACGGACAAACAGGACAAGAGTCGCAGGAATCAGTACAGGAAGCTGAATCAGGGCAGAAACGATTTCTATCAGAAGAACCAGAGGTACGACGCGAGGTTCATGCACAATAGGCCGCCTTATCACTATCTAGCGACCGGTTCTATCAACTAATCATATTTCATTGGATATTACATTGACAAAAATGGATTACCAGAGTATTTGACATACATAAATAATAAATTAAAAAAACCGTAAAACATAAAAATAAACTCAACACATTGGATGAGGTATTGCATTGCCAAACGGCCATAGATGTTATACGTAATATGTATACGTAATAAAAAAACCGTAAATTATCGGAAATAAACTCAACACATTGGATTAGGTATTGTGTTGATAAAGAGCAGTCGGTGTATTTGATATCCGTAAATAATAAAAAAAAAAAACCGTAAAATATCAAAACTAAAATGACCCCACTGGTTTGGATACTGTATTTGAATTGGGTGTTATTACACTAAAAAAGGGCTAGATTTATTTGATTCAAATTTGACATTATTAAAAAACCGTAAAATATCACAATTGTACTGACCATATTGTATTAGATATGAGTTAAGAATAGCTAAGATTAATTTATTATAATATAAACTTAAAATATACCAGAAACGGTTTTCGATTTATTGTAAAATGATCTGATATTATTATATCTTTTAATAACAGGGGGGGGGGGGGAATCCGGTTTTCTATTTACGGTTTTTACGGTTATATATCGAATCGGATAATATTATTTTGCATGTTCTTGCTGTAAATACACCCGTAATTGAAATATCTTTTTTAAGCAAATTTTGTCAATGTAATTAGGTCTTTCATGCAGCTGTATGCGTTTTACTTCTACAGAATATCTAAAAGTACTCGAATTTCGTTCGAGACGATGTTTGCGAATTTATAGGATGAATAAAAAAGTAATGGTGAGGATGAGTCCAAATTAGTAATATATATTTATTTAATTAGTATTTGTCGAATGAACCGATAAAGTCGTCGTACTTATTATTAATCGTTCGATATATATCTCGAATGACGTCGTTAAACGGTAAAGGATTCGTAATTGACCCCCCTTGATTAAATCTAGGCTTTTCAATGTTGTATAAAAAGCTGTATTTAAAAAAAAAAATGTCTATAAAGGGATCGTTGCAATCTTAATTGTCATATCAAATTAATTAATGTTTTAATAATGATACGCGCTGTACACTTTTTAGAATTTATTGTTGTTAATATAAGAATACACTGGAAGTGTTCGTTGAATGCTTTTTTTTTTCTTCAAATTAACTGTGTCGGGAATTTCGTTGGAATGTTCTAGATGGACCCTTCGGATGTAGCAAATAAATTGTCTACGATTTTAGTCTATAATAATTCATAATCGTATCGTATTCTAAGAAGCAAATTTGATGTTATGACACTGGCATATGTGTCAATTTCGCCTTGTCAAATTTAAACAAAAAACAAAAATACAACTATATTTAATATTACTATAATTATAACGATTCCATATTAATGTGAACGCGACTTAATAAATAAAAAAATATTTGTAAGATAAAGGTCTAAATAATTGAAAAAAAATATATAATTGAAGTGAAATTATTAAATTAATTAATAGCGAAAATATTAAAAACAAATGTCGTAACGTGCATATTTGAATCACGCGTATCGGTCAAGATTTCCTAAAACGTAATAGAAAAAATTAAATTTTATAAAAAAGAAAACAAAATAATTAGTATTTTCCGCTTACCCACAGTCGATTGTAAAAAGTGTATACGTGTAATATAAAAACATATATATATATATATATATATATATATAGACCGTATTTCGTAAAAAAAAAAGAAGAATTTTACACACTTTTGCTATTTATAATATTTATACGTGTGTTGGCAATACCTTCCTTGGCACACATATAAACCTTGCTGTTATTTATTAATCGCTCTTTAGCTAGACCTATAATATTAAAAATATTAATACTTGTTTTGTTGACGGTACTTGCCTATTACTATTTGTTTTATCGTGAGCGAAACAATATATTTTCTTAATAAATACCAAAAATGAATTATGTCGTATTTACGTCATTCCAATATACAATTTTAAGTTCAAATAAAGAATATTGAAATAAATTTTATATACTTAAAAAAAAATTAAATAATTCAATGACATAAAGAAAAACTGTTTAAAAAAACTAATATTGCTGATAAATTCAAAACTGGTTATAGAAATATCATTATTTATTTCTAGTCAACAAATTAATTTGGTAGTACAGTATAAAATTATAGTCTGCATGAAATCGCTCACGCCAATTCTTTTATACATATTTGTAAAAAAAACATACATTATTATAAAAATGTGATTTTTTTCATTAAAAAAAACTACTTGACAGTAATAAGTGCTATGCTATCAAATTTGATGCAAATGAAATAATAACAAGACCAACAGTATAATAAAAATGAAGTTATAAACTTTTCTTAGTCTGTAAGTGTAATAATTTTTATTTATTTTAAAATAATAATAGTTAAAAAAAATATATTTGTATAGTCTTAGTTGAATGGGGTTGTTGGGGTTGTTTGAAACGTTTTCCTATTAAAAGGGACAATCGATTTCATCGACGGGTCGGTTTTTACGTCAATTCGTATATCGTTTTCACAGGTTTAGAAAAAAAAAAACTTTTGCATGAAATATTTTTTTTGTTGCAATGATAAAAAAAGATTTTTTTTTGCAATGAAAAACAAAATTTTCTTGCAATAAAAAACAAAAGCTTTGTTGCAATTAAAAATAAACATTAAAACGCTAACAAATAATATATAGTCATTTACGTCCGCTTTTGATGTAGGTAATAATAATTCAGAATTGCAAAGAAAACGCGCCAGTAAGCATGTAAACATCGGTTTTTTTTTTTGTAATTAGTAGTGAAACTGGCCCAAAGATACTAATTACTCGAGGATTTTAGTTGCCCCTATTATTATTATTACTATTATTTGTCATATAGGCTATAATTTTTTTCGTTCGAATAGAGCTTTGAAAAGCGTGGATAGCTTTGCATCTGCAGCTTTTGATGTGCTACTAAATAGTTTTTTTTTTGTTATTGTTGAAATAGTCATTTATAGTATAAATGTTAAATCTCGAAAAAAAAACACGCGTGCACAAATACGTGTTTTAAGAGACACTAGGTATTTAAACAAAATCTTAGGGTTAATTATGGTGAATCTTCCATATCTTTGTTTCTTACTAATTTTCAAGGAGATGTAGTTGTTATTTTGTTGTTTTTTCTTTCGATTCAAAAAGTTTTATTTTTTCTTAAAAAATGAAATGACACTGTCGTGTGATCGATTTAAAAAAAAAATAGAAATGCAATGCAAATTTTATTAAAAACTTTTACTTTTAGTTGATAAACGCATAGTTAAATTTTATAAGAGTTAAATAATACAATTACGTAACAGACAATATAATTACGTTACGTACTAATATTATATATATATATGAATAACAAATAGATTTTAGCTAAAAACCGCTAGATACGACGACAAAAACTATTTTAAAACCATACGAAAAGAATAAATGTTTTTGTTTTTAAATTATTTATTGTAAAAAGTATTCGTTGAATTCAGTGCCTTGATATGAAATTTGAAGGGTGGAAAAAATACATGCATTTTATAAAGTTATCACGGTGGGTTTTGGGCGTGGTTATGGGGGGGGGGTATTAGGGGAAAGGAATAATACGGTTTAATGTACAAAAATCGTATATCCTAATGTTTATGGTTGGATTTTTAGTTCTTACAATAAATGCATTTCGTATAGTGAAGCTGTTGTTCGGCTTTGATTGAACAATCATGGGGTCGGTATAGGGTATTTAAAAAAAAAAAAAAAAATCGAAGCTAGAGAATTCCTATCACTAGGGACATTTTGGGATTTAGTTATGATCCCTTAACATTAGATGATGATGTTGTCAAAGCGCTGCTCATTCACTAATAAGTTTATAGTTTCAAAAGACTGCATTTTGTTAAAAGTTACCTTCCCAAATAAAAATAACGGCCTAAACATAATACCACCAAAACTTTTTCCTGTTTATAATTTATTGACGGCCATGAATACAAGTACTTTAGCTTCATCTTTCTTATACTTTTCAATCTTCAACCTTCGTTGTAGCAAAATGGTTGCCCTTTGCTAAAACTTCCCAGAGAGTTCTCACGGCATGTCTCTCAGTATATGTATTCCGAATACATTTCACATGATCACGACAATGTAAATAATATAAAATTATATAACACGGTGATAAATATTATGATTTAAAAATAATATCCACTACATGATGTACAAAAATCCCTCCAGAAACTTTGTTAAACCAAAGAAATCCTACAATTATGGGAGACCTTCTGTTAATCTATTATGAACCTCGCTGTTGTTATCGCAGCTTTATGAGATTAAGATTAATTTAAGATAATTAGGCAAAAGACAATTCAGGTTTATGGGACACCAGAATTGTCCTTGTCCAATAAGTTATAATATAAATAAATTCCTTTTTGTTTGTACCGACCCTATGAATGATAATAATGCTTCCATTATAAACTATTTGTTTTAAAGAGTTATTTTTTTATTACAATGAATTTTGCACGCGTTTGTTTTTATTTAAAAATAAAGTCATAAAAATGTTAGGATTAGTTACATTTTTATTAATGTTCTCTCAATGAATTATTTAGCATTTTAGCAAATATGTATATATATTTCGCTTATTTTTAATTTTATTTCAACTAATATTGTAGTTATATATATTTGACACCTCTGATGATTGGTTGAATTAGCGGTTATTAATTACGAACTTTTAGAACTGTTTTCCGATGTTGCCATAAAAGCGAAACTTTTTACCTCAAAAGCCTGTCTTAGAATAAAATACATTGATCAAAGTGCAAAAATTAAAATCGATTTCAATTTCACGTTATGTCATGATATTTTGTAAAAGTAAAAAGAGAAATATCATGTATTTGTAAATCAAACATGTGAAGCTTGTTGTTACCCTTGCAATGTTAAATCTCAGTGTTAATAGAATTCCTTTTTTTTTTTTACATTAATAAAGCAAAAAGTTAGATCATACGCTTCTAAACCCCTTTTTACCTTCGTATTCCCACTTCCGTTCGTATCGCAATATTAATATTTTTTATTCAATAGTGTTTTTTTTTTTTTTTTGAAAATTTAAAGACAAAAGTAAAAAGTGTTGTTAAGTTCTGAGGTTCCTAGGTTCTTAACCGCCTTACACTTTTACATTTGTACTTCCGTTCCGTTCGCGTCATTCGGTCGTGACGTTGCACTTTTACGTGCACAAAAACTTCGCTTCGCTTCAAAACAGTTACAATTTTTTACGTTGGCTACACTGATATTTTAATTCTTTATGAAGATTCGCTTTTCTGTGCAAACGACCGTTTTGTTGTATACCTTTCTATTATCAGCAATCTTCAGTTTTAACAAGATTGTGATATGGTCATGCGTAGTTGTGATGGGTTTGGTCAAAATAATACAATGGTCTGATCTCTAAAGATTCTTTCAAAAAGTATAAACGAGTCGTATTTGACAACGAGTATATATATAAATAAATATACTCATAATCAATTTCGATTAATTTTTTATCGATAAACCAGTAATTAGTTGGTTTCAGTTTTCATACTATATACCATATGTTTAGCGTTTGACCGCAATCGCACCTGATTTTAAGTGACGATGTAGCAGAATTTTGGAGGAAACTAGAACTCAACTGCAGCTGCTGGGACGCTTTTAAACTCGAGGGTAGTTCGCAAGGAAAATATACTGCTTTGGTTTTATGAAATTTGTTATAGGTATAATTAATCTATCATACATACATACATATGCTCACGCCTGTTTTCCCCGAAGGGTTAGGCAGAGGTGAAGTAGCGAACTACACCACCCACATTTCGCCGAGATTAGTTCCGTCCCAGATGTGACAGGGGGCGAGCCTGTCGCCATATCAGGCACAAATTCCAAACTCCGGGATGATACTGAGTAGAAAAAACCCAATATCACTTGACCCGACCCGGGGGATCGAACCCGAGACCTCAGAACGGCAGTCGTGTGTAATACAACTGCGCTACCGAGGCAGTTAATTAATTAATAAATTAATAAATAAATAATAAATTAATCTATCAGTGTAGCCGAAATTTAAAATTCTATATAAATCGTTACAAATATATATTCTATTTACCGTTGAATCTATTAATAGATGAAAATTAATAGTGATAGTGAGAATAAACGGAATACTAATTATAATATATTATCGCGGCTATGAATCGATTCGCTTTCGATGTTTTACGTTTGTAGATTTACAAGTTTATCATATATAATAGAATAAATTACAAATTTGTTTTCATAATAGTGCAATGGTAAGTTTTTTTTTAAAAAAATATTAGGTCGTTCGGTTGGGGCATTGCCTTTTCTTTTTATTTAGTATATCACATTTACTTTGACACAATTATAAATTATTTTATTGTCAAACCGTGACAAGTGTTTCCAATTAAAAATATATATATTTTTTTAGCAAACTATTCATAACTGCATTCAGTGCTAAAAAAAAAACAATAATAGCTCTTCTCAAAGGCCCTCTATTGTTGTAATAGAATTGTCTACACGTTACGTTACGTTATAACAGCTAGAACATTTCATGGCTGTGACATTTAACATTACATGATAAAAGGCAGTGTCTCGATTTGTAGTATATAAATGTTATAAATAGATTTACATTGGCCCGCTAATAAAGCCCAAAAATTGTTTTAGCTCAAAATATCGTTCCTTCCGTCCATAATCGGAATTTTTCACATAGTATAAGCTTCCCTTGAATGCATTTTATATCCAAAAACAACATTTTGATTCCATGAAAAAAAAATATCAAAATACAACTTGTTCCTCTTTTATAATGTTATTAATATTTAAGTTTGTTTTTAATTATTTTTTTTTACTATTAAAAGCTAAAATAATTATATAACATTTTTTTGAATTTTCTACTTGACCAACGCTTATAACAGCATATCTCTATAAGAATTATTGTGTGATATAACCTATAATAATTGTAATGTAAATTAAATGTCCTTTACTTAGTCCTTAATGGTATGCGGGAAAAAAAACGAAAAATACCAAAACTATTCAGTACTTAATTTAAAGCCAATATAATGAACGCTTATTGATAAATTATTGTAAGTAAAGAATTCTAAAATAAAAATAAAAAAAATATTTTGAAACGTCTCAATATAATCGTATCTACTTCTACCAAAAAGTATGCATAGAGAGGTGCTAGCGAATTGAAATAAACAAATTTAAAGGAACGGATGTAGGTTTCTCCAAATCGTACTGTGCTCGGGAAAATTGCGTCTCTATCGCTCTTGCTTCACTGTATTTTTTTTGATAATTCAATGCTGGCATTATTTTTGCGAGTTTTAAAGGACAATTGATAATATAGTCGTGTGTACAGTATTTAGTCGATTGGTGTACGTTCGGAAGTATATGTCGTGACGCGGGGAGGGCTCGATCTAATTGGGGCATTTAGTAAGTCGCGAAATACAATCTTTGTCCTGTAAAAGTTCTACTAGACGCGCGGACCGGACCGCGTACATGGTACGAAGGAGCGTCGAAGTTCTTAGTCGCCTCTCGGGCACAGTCAGCTACGGACGTCATTACCGAAGCGCAAAAAAATTGCTACTGCTGTAATGGCAACACTATTGCAAAGATCCATACCCATAAATACCAATTTATATTTTTTTTTTCGCACTTCGATAATGATGTCCGCATCTGACTATGCCCACAAGGCGAGTGATAAACTCGGTCGTGCGCTGTACCATGTACGCTATCCGATCCGCGTGTATGTTACGTTAGTCTTTAAAGTATATTTGGAACAATATATATCGAAGCGAGAGGACGTGTTGTTGGTATGTACGTAGCTTCATCAGTATGTCGTAAACACAATTTACGTCGTGGTGTCGATTTTTGGGGGACGAACTCCGCTATCACAGCTCTGTACTCACGACTTATTTATTATATCGACAAGTAGATGACGATAGTCGATTCGGTAAGCGTGTTTCGTTTCTTAACGACCCACTCTCATATCGATTTCTCTGTGTTTCGTCGTCCAGAAACGGAACACGTTTTATCAGTCGTTGTCTATATTATTTCATTATACACAGTCTGTAAGGGTCTTTGTCCACGGCATAATACATGTATTTTTTACCTGATATAACTTTATGGACGCCAGATTTATTTTAGCTAGGAAAATCCCATATCGCGTTTATAGTGATTATTGTTTATTGGGGTTTCTTTTAGTTTTTCCCGTTAGTTAATGTTTAGATAATTGAGAAAATATATATAGTTTAGATGAGACGTTTTCCACTGAATATTTACAAATGATAGATGCTCTATTAAAGCTGTTAGGGGGTTTTAGAACCCTTTATGCTCCAAAAAAAAAAAACCCTGAACGTACAAAATATACGGCACCGTGATTAGTTTTTTCGTATTAAGAGTATGTAGTCTTGTCGGTTATTAATTGCTAGCAAGACTGGATAAGGTTCCCTTTTTTTATTTAATTCGTTTAGTTTAGTACTAAACAACTCACTCCAGACACAAATATTGTAATCGTCGACTGATGATTTAAGTATCGGAAGGATATTCTGTTACTTGTTATAAAACAAAGAAAAATAAATGTTCCTTTAAAATAACACTGTTGCTTGTGTGTTTCGTAGATGAAAAAAATAATTATATATATATTTGTATAAATACGAGATTTATTATTTACTTACGTGAATGTGGATCAATCTTAGAGCTTTATCGAATTTGATAATAATTTATCGATGGATATTTATAAAATAAAAAAATGAAAAAAAAAGTGTAACTATATTATTAACAGTTGCTAGAGACGAGGAAAAGAGGTGTTAGTTGAAAGATTTTTCATAACTCACCCGCTCTAGATATTCGTGCGATATCGTTAAAGATCTAGTTAGTTGTTTTTTAAATCTATTTTAAACGATGCTAGGCTATTTCAATGGATGAAGTCGATACCTTTGCCATTAGGTGATGTTAGGTTTAGGACGATACGGCTCTAAAGCTTTATGATTAAGAAATAATCTAAATAACGCTACATGAAAACACGTCTGTGAATTATTTACAACCCTTTCGCGGGGTTTTAGAACAAATTTGTAGTTTTTAGTATTGTAATCGTTGTGTCCTTTTAAATTATAGGCGTCGAAATAGTTTACTTGATGCAAAAATTTAGTCCTATATAATAATGGACTCAATCAAACAGCATTTGCAATGCACAAAATACTCGTATTTTCCGACATAATATAAGGGATGTGTTTTTCAAATAATAAATGGAACGATATAGTATTCAGTAGGGGCATGTGATCGTGGACAATAAGGGTGGTTTGTACTCTTGCGTACACTATTGTGATATATCACGGGCCAGTTAGTTGCTTTCCCGGGCGAGTGTCAGGAAGGTCGACCATTACATACACTACTGTGATATATCACGAACCGGAAAGTTGCATATCCGGGCGAGTCTTATGAAGGTCGACCATTATGTACACTATTGTGATATCACATGAGTGAGTTACATTTCTATCCGTCGATCACGTACTCTACTGTGATATATCATGAGCCAGTTAGTTGCTTGTCCGGGCGAGTGTTAAGATACGTACACTATTGTGATATATCATGAGCCAGTTAGTCGCCTGTTCAGGCAAGTGTTAGGAAGATCAACCACCATTCTTTTTTTTTGTATCTTACTCTAGAATTATCGTATTATGGTGTCTTTGTGCGTTTTATTTACGGGATAATCCGTAATATAAACGTTGTCTATGAATATGATTTCTTTGCCTTTTCAAATATCAATTTTGTAAATGTATACAAATTACATGATATAAAGAGCAGCAGCAAAGAAGTCCTTTTTCTATGACATATTAGATTATTAAGTTTTTAACGTTGCTTCTATGAAATGTTGCCGGTTTAATGAAGTTAGGCGGTTGGTTGTTTTTTTTTGTAATTATTATTATTTTTCGTATCGGGTATTTAAGCGGATTTGATATATATTTTGAACCGTTGTTTAGTGTGCGTAGTTGATATAATGTAATATAGTATGCTAATATTTTTGCTACTCGCCCCGAAACAGTTACAGTGAAATAAATACGTTCTGTCCGATTTATAGTAGTGATGGCATTAAATGTGTAAAATGAAAACAAGGTCCAAAACTTTATCCACTTGTATTCTTGATTTAACGAGAGAGAGAGAGATAAAAAAGAAAATCGGTAAAACGTATGAAACGAATGGAATACATACAGGATTTATTTTGCCAGTTCCTCTTAAAATGTAAGTGAGAAAGAAAAATATCTAAAAAAATATCTTTATTAGTCTTTAAGTGTTTGTGTCGGTCGAATTAGTTGTTTTAGATTTTAGTTTTTAATAAAACTTTTATACGGAGAGAATTAAAGCGGTACACTTGTTTTTAAAATACTGCAATTAGCACGGGATTAATCGTTATTTTTTATTATTAAAACCTATATTTCCGGAATTGATTGCTTAAGATTCGGTTGTTTATGAAGTAAAATAAAATTATAATATGCTAAAACTAGTGTTTTAAATTGCGGTGCTAAAATGCACTGTAGATACGTTGAAACCAATAATAACTCTTATGTATAATTTTTTTTTTAAGTGACATGTTTTTTAAATATTCTGTTATGGGCGACTATAGGTTTAATTAATTAAAACAACTTTACGGATGCAATGGATTTTTATGTTGACGTTACTTTAATACTAATTTTAATATATTACACCATTTAAAGTATCGAAAAAAGAGAATATTGTCTTTGATGTTTGTAATTTTTCTCTAAGAGTTTTTTATTGTATAAAACAAATTTTTTTTTTCAGAAATAAACAAAAAGTTCTTCGATTGTTAACAACATTTTATAAAGACAAATATGAAAATGTTTACTGCATATATAGATTTTTTTACGTTGTATTTATTATATGTAAAAGTCTAAAAAAGTTTTTATAATGTTAATGAGTAAAATTTAACAAACCTCAATGAAGATAGTCTCTTGAAATATAATTTTCACTTTATATTCTAAGTAAACTTCGAGAACGAAAACTAATATTAGATGAATAAAAAAAACAAACATAATTCTCACCTTTATGTTGTAAGTACGTTTCAACTAAAAAAAAAGCCGAATGAAAAATAATTTCCATTATAAACAAAAAAAAAAAAAAGAAAAAAAGAAACATCAGTATTGAAATCTCACTAGTACGTTTAATTTGATTAGATTTTTTGAAAAGTGAAATTTTTTTTGTTCAATTTTTAATTGTCTATAAAAACAGATATTATGACGCTTTTTTAACCTTAAGTTTTTGTCTACAGTTAAATCCCTATAGAATTTAAATGAACGATTATCTGCCAATGTATTATAAATAATGGATATATATTTTTTCATAATTAATGCTTTTTTTTAAATTGAGCTCTTAATATGGTCCCTTCTTAAAATTAGGAGGCAAACGTAATGATTTTACGTTTCCCAAAATGTATTATTATTTTTGTTATAAATAAATTTATTTTATTCTATTAACAGTTTTGTAAAATTGCTTATTCTATGAAGTATGAACAATAATTGGAAACAGCGCAGTTGGTATTCATTTTACCTAAATTTTCCCTTATAAATTAATCCTAATATTAAGGGATGACAGAAAATTATTATGTAATACGTTAAAAATAGATTTAAAAACAAAATCAGTAGGTAACCCTTTTTGCTTTAATTGATTGTAGGGTAAAATTCTAGGAAAACTCATATTATTGATCTAATATCGAACCTAGATAAAGATTTTTAAGAATTTAGTACAATTTCAGAGACTTTATAGGGCGAGAAAACATCTATGATAAAATAATAAGGGTAGATGCGGGTTGAATGGGTTAAATTGTGGTGTTTCAAATTATATTAATTCGCCTTCAAATGATTTACATATGTTTTAATAATTGTTTCAGTACTTGTTTTTTTTAGTCACTCTCCGAACGTACAAAGCACTCTCTTTATTTAATAACATACAATATATAAAATTAATTATAATCAATTAACGCGATCGCTAGTCTTTATCTCATGTATAACTTTGGATCTGTCTGTATAAAATATATAAAAAAAAAACAAAAGTTTTCTAAGATACTTTAAATTAAAAAAAAAATATATACAAAAAAAATCCTACAAAATATTTACTGTCTGTGGTGGATATCGAATTTTATGAGCTTATTAAATAACTTAATTCCGTGGTATTTCGGTATAATATGCGATGTGGTTATATTATCGTGTGGTAAATTATATCGTTTGTTGTTTCCATAATGCACGTTTATTACGTATTATTAGTATTGGAAAATGTAAAAGTACGACGGTTACGTTTATGGCTGAATTCGGCACCTTTGACAGCTTTTGACAAATTAAAATGTATAGAAAAGCGTTTTCCGTTTCTTCTAAATTTTTATAAGCTTTTAATAGCGTCCTTTTTTTGATAGTGCAAAAAAAATCGATACACATTTGATTCGACAGATGATAGGATATTCAAACAATCAATTGTCTGGTATGAATATACCTATTTATTACATAATTTATAAAAAACGTGTATTATCGAAACGAAAAAAAAAGTAACGGTAATTCAATAATGAAAAAAAAAGGATTTTCAAATCTTTGTTACGATGCTATAAATAGTATTTATAAGGATGCCAAGTTAGTTGTCGCATTGGACCAAGGAATAATCTATAAGTGTAGCTCATTTCACACGCTGACGGTACATATGGAGTTTCTATTAAAGAGGAGAATGGGCAAATGACGGCTTTTTCATATCTCAAAATTTTTAATTTATTAGAATTTGTAATTTGAAAAGAGAAAAAACGAATTTTAGTGGTTTGTTTTTTCTGATGGCAATTAATGTGGTTTTCATGTTACTTGTAAATTTCGATATTGATTTATTTGAATATTTAAAAAAAATCTTATGTTCGTTAATTATAATATTTCATATTGATTATTATAGTATTTGTTGAATTGAAACGATTAAAAAAAATATATTTTAAAGACCAAAAAAAAATTATCTAAAAGAACTACTATACCATATGCTTTGCTCATTCTCCTCCACCTTTAATGAAATACTTTTAATGTGAAAAAAAAACAATACTTTTAAGAAATATCTCCGTGTGTTTTTTTTTTTAATGTTAGATCAGTGTAATCTATGTGATTCAATGTTGTTAGATATCGGGGCGTGTTGGCAGATTTAAATGACAGACTGATTTAGTGAGCTGGTTATTAAAGACTTGCTGTGGACGTTTTATTAAACTTCAAGATCCCTTTTGGAATGGTTTATTTTATACAAAACTAGTTAATCTTTGCGATTTTAACCGTGTAGTTCCCGTAAGGTTTTAAGGAATATAAACTAAAGTCCCATGTCGCTCCCTGGATTTCGAACTATCTCCATACCAAATTTCACCCAAATCGGTTACAAACTAAGATAAAAATCTTTCCCTTTATAACATTTGTGCAATAAATTAATAGTTAAAATCGGTTGCGGAACGTAAATTTTGCATTTAAGGGAAGAAATATTGAAAATGTCATAGAAATAATTTTTCGTCATTGGCATATATTTCTTGAATATGTGCCAAATTAAAATCGTTTACGTGTTGAATTTTTTACTTTGAGTGGCGAAGAAAACTTTGATGTGAATAAAATGTTGTGATGTGATGTTTTTTTTTATTTTGACATATCGATTATTCCCTTTGGGAAGTGGAACTAAAAGAAAATTTCTTTGCTCAATTAAGGTTACCGTGTATTCAGTTTTATTACATTTAATAATCGCATCAATTTCAAGTATTTAAAAACCCTGTGGAATCGATGTTGGAAATGTTCAAGTCATTATTAGGACAAAGTATTGCAAATATAGTAAAAACTTGATTTTTTTTTTATAACTATTAAAATAAACCATTTCTTAAGGGTGAGAAGCAATGAGTCACCGCGAGTAGGTTACCGTCGGTTGGCAAACGCGTGGTCACCGTTAGTGGTGACGTCTGCTATTTGCAGTATTATAGTGGGTTGTAGTTATGTGCAAATTATTATTTTTTTCAATATACGTAAAAATGAATTGAATACTTGTAAAAAGTTTTATGGAAAACAGTGGAGTTTTTTTTTAATAAATATTATTATGTGAATAAATTTAATTAAAATGTCACCATTACTATCTACACTGGATCTTACTTTTAATTGATATTCTAAAGAAATACTCCATTCAAATGTGTTTTATTTATACATATACCGAATAGATAAGGTAAAGATTTTGATTAAGGTGTTTTTTTTTAACTATAACAATTTTTGCCTTATATTTTAAGTTTTATTCCATGACTGATGTATAATTCTAAGCATCGTAATATTTAGGCATTTTTTGTAATGAGGTCCGATTTTATTCGCCCCGTTTAATAAAAAAAAATGTTTAAAGTGTTTAATTTTCCATTAGTAACATTTTTCCCCGACTTACCCTCTTGTCCCAAAAAATACACTTTTGTCCCATAACGCTACATTGCTGTCCCATAACGCTACACTTTTGTCCCATAACGCTACATTTTTGTAACTTTCAATAATAAACTGTAATTTTTTGATGACTTTTTGGTTTCCTATTCTTAGCTACAGTTAGTTCGGGAAGGTGACGTTTGTCCCGTACTAAATCTCGAATTATTATATATATATATATATATACGGCGGGCCCTAATTAGTGTTTATATGAATGTATATGCTAAGGTTTAAAACTATATTATGTTTTTGAAAATTAATTATATTAATTAATGATTTGCACATAACAGACTCCCAAATAATAGCGTAGCAAAACTTAATATCCTATAGGCGTACGTATATCGGTGTTTTAAATTTTAAAAAATAATATCTAGTTAATGTTTTTTATTAAAAATATATAAAAAGATAAATACGCCAACTGTCTTGTTCAAATGTATTGAAAATTATATATATATATATATGTGTGTGTTTAATGTTGTCCTTAAGATAGTGTATTGTTTATTCTGATAACTCTGTAGATGATGCTAGATTCAGGTCTTGAATTCTTTTTCATACTAATGATGGTTTTTGTTAATGTTTTTGGCACTGTATTAATTATATCTTCGGACAAAAAAAATATATATATTGAAATAAAGTGTTCTGTGAAGTTTTTTTTTTTCTTTATTTTCCTTTTTTGACGTATATTTATTTCAGATGTATATTTTATTCTTTATAATTGTCCATTTCATTGCAAGGACTAATTATAAGAAGCGATGATGGCGCAGTGGATAGTACCGCCGGATTCCGCGTCAAACGACGCGTGTTCAAACCCACCACCTATCCAACTCTAAAATCACCCTGAGCTTTCGGTGAAGAAAAACATCCTCCCACCCTCAAGCTAGAAAAGCTGACGTCAAATACCAATAGGTGTGTTCCGGCATCATCGCTTGAGAACCAGTACCTTAGTGTGTTTATCATCCTGGAACACATCATCACTTAACGGCAGTTGAGATTGTGGTCAAAGCACATCCTATATCGTGTACAATATGGTTGGGATGTTTATGGGTGGGATTGTCAAAGACTGAATCATGCAAAGAAAGTACCAAGTCCTTGCAAATAACCTAAACCAAATAATTCTACTTAAGGGGTAGATAAAAAAAAAGTTAATTATTACGATCTGCCCGTTTGTGCTTTTATGGGACGTAGGTACTTATTTATTTACTTTATTAGATACGAATTCATTTAAATATGGTCAATTTGGTCAATTCATGAAAATTTTAATATTCATTAAAAAGTAAGTATGGAATGTTTTGGGAAACGTGTAACGTCAAAGATGTTTGTCGTTTAAATTAAATAAAAAAGAAAGTTCAAAACAACAAAAATGTGACTAAGACTTAATAGTTTTTTTTGTGATGTATGAAATAATTAGTTTTCCAAAAAAAAACTGAGTTTTATGTAAGGGCCGATATCAACGATAATTGTCTTTTAATGCTTTGTCATTGTCCAATAATGTTAATAAGTAAAAAACACATTGCAAAAGTTAAATCTTCATTTCTACATAAGTACATAAATTTAAGCACACAGTATTACCTAATAAGGGAAAACAAAAATAAAATGCTATGGAAATGTATCATTTAAAATAATTTATTTAGCGCTGTCTAGAAACAATAGGTTATATTATCTCATGAAAAAAAAACAGATTTATGATATGTATTTAAGGTTAACAACCATTGAAAACAAAATTAAAATCTGATTAACAATAAAGAACTTATGCATTTTAATTTCATTCTAGAGAGTTAGCGTATGTACCAGTTATGACGTCACACTTCATATCTCGTACAAGTTCTATATTAACATTATTTCTGCTAGAAAAAGGATTCTCTCGATCCCTATAAAAAATCATAGAATTCTGTTAGCCGAATGAGGTAATTTTTTTGCGTGTTTAACTAATTGTATTATTTTCATGATCTGCTATTTTTAATTGTTAATCAAATTGTTAACTTTTAAGAGAAAACAAATTAAAAAAAAACGACCTATATAAATTTAAAAATAATTTATTAAAAACACTATCTACATATACATTATTATTATAACAATATCTACATTTATATTCATAATAATGATTTATTATTCATCGAATGTCCTAACGACTTTCCCCAACTTCCCCTTCGGGACGTCGATCGACGGTAATGTATCGGTAACGATACCGGTCGCAACAGTAACGTTATTCTCCCTTATTGTGAACGGTTGACCCTGAGTCATCACCATATCCTCCAACAGTGTTAGGTACACTTCACCGTGATCACCCGGCATCATCATATTCATTGACGGATCTGTGATGATAATAATAATAAATAAATAACATTGCGTATTTCAAAACCCCCATTCCCAGTCACATTGCAGTTAGTGTTAACATTAGGACGCGCGTCTTAATAAGGAAATCAAATGTGGTAATTGGCAAGCTTTTGAATATAATCCAGGAGTCTTCGATATATATCGATATCCAATAAAATATCGGTACATACTTTCGATGTATCGAATTAAGACGATATTTTCTAATCATCTCGAACGTTTAGAATAAAAATATCGATATTTTTATTTATTTCGATGAACAACCCTACTATAATTCCGCTTGATATTGTTAAAGATGGTGACGGGTTATTGGCGGGATCTCAGTCTGACATGTAGCAGTTGTTTTCTTTAGTTTATTAAATGTGTGTATTTGACTCTATACATTATGAGGTTATATACAGTTAGAATTTTCAAAAAATCGTTTTTTTTTTTTTCTTAATGTACTTAGTATTTAAGGATACACACAGAAAATTTCATATCGTTGCGGTGAATATTTTCGAAGTTACACGCAAATTTGAAAATCCAAAAAGAATGTAGTCAAACTTGGAGTTATGTACAAAAATTACATCGGAGGCGGTGACTCCAAAACGTACTCGGGAATTTTAAATGGTGCACCCCTTACGGTGATCAAGATGTTGTAAAAAAAAAAGATTGTATTGGACACGTACAGAAACGAATGAGCACGCGAGTCCGAGATTCTGTCAAAAAAAAAATGTTGAAACAGTTGAAAACAAAAAAGGAAAAAAAATACAAAAAAAAACTTGGTGGAAAAGGCAAACTTACTGAAAAGATGATCGATAAGTTGACAGTTTATTATGGCTTATTTCCGTCGAAAAAATGTATAATGCTATCTGGGCCACATATTATACAGTCATAAAATACAGTTAAAAGATACCATAATATGTGTACAAATTTTTAGATCAATAAATTTAAAAGTTTTCTCAGAAAAAAATCTGGTAAATTCGCTTTTTTCCGGCCTTCTAACTGTATGTAACCCCTTATGTAATCTTGGTGACGCTTTGTGTGATATAGTTCAGTAGTTGTGTTCTAGTTAAGTTTATTATAGAAGATAATGCGTAACGTATATTCTGAGGTGCTGACAAAGCTCCATGGAAAGTTCGAGTAGGACGAGCTACCGTTTTGCTGGAGCTTGGTAACGCTGATACAAGATTGAAAATACACTTTACCCACATGACACTGGCACAAATTGTGTGTACAGAAATTGCCATTAACTAAGAAGAAACATGTTGACACACGAAGGGACTTGTATTTGCAGTATGGTAATATTTCTTGGCTATCTACCACCGAAATGTTTGGAAAATCTAGCATCACTAGAGATGTCCATCTATCCTAAATCAAATCACCACTTATCATCAGATGCGTGGCGGTCAAGCTATATAAATTTTCCATTCCCCGAGGTTGGTAGGTAGCCAAATTAACATCAAGCTATGACTTCCTTCACCTAAAAGTTTATCTTCAGATTTTCAACTTTCGAGATTGGTGGTAGTTAAATTAAGTACATGTGATTTTTTGCACATTTCAGTTTAATGTAGATAAATTTCAGGGTGGTAGCGACTCGCTTCGGATTCTCGCATTTCCGGATCAGCTACTACGTTCATCTAGAAGCCGAAAGACTTTGCTAGGATAATAGCAGCAATGCTATTATATGGTCCATCTTTTAGTCACCACGGCTTTGATGTTACACTGTGATTACATTCAGACACAGTGCAGTCACTGTGTCGTACAACCAAATAGTATATAAACAAGAGACTGGACATCCATACAAAAAGATGAACAAAGTTGAAACATGCACTCGAACCGTATACCAACAAAACAAACAAGTATGGCGGCCGTGTCAGTGAGCGCGATAGAGTCGAATAGATATGAATAGAGCAAGACAGCGATAACCGGTATTATTTCCAGTACACGTTTCATACAATGTTCAAGCTTCACATTTTTACAAGTTAGTTGCGCCCGACTGCTTACAAACTACTTCATCGTTAGTTTGTTGGTATCATACGTACTCAAGTCAATCCGACAAGCGATGTTCCAAGTACCGCTAAACATTTGTTGCGAGTACTTGGAGAATATCGGTTTCCTCCTTCCGCCTTCGCTTCGCGTCAAGAAGTATATCTTCGCCTTATAATGATTAGACATTTGAAGGGTCCTAGCCGCGCATAGTAACATACCGGTCTCGACGGATTTGATCCTCATTCCTCTCAATAGTACACCGACGTTATCACCCGCTAATGCCTAATAATACCATCAAGTTTTATCTGTTTAACTTGTAGATTCGAGGTCAGATCAAAAAATAAATCGATTTTTCTGACTGATCACTGATCTGTCACTATAAGGGGAAAAAGGGTGGAGATTTCGAATTTCAGGAGGTGAAAAGAGATTGAGACATTATATTGACACCGACCGTGGGTTTGTTATTCATTCGATTACAAAGATAAAAAGATGGAATTTTACAAATGATTCTATTAACGTCATCAACATAATATTAGCTGAGGGCAATTAATTGATGTTTAAGTTATTGTAAACAAAACAAAGTGAATAAAATAAATAAATATTATATCAACACAGAAAAAAAAACATTTAATTCTGCTATTATGAGAATTATACAAGCGTATTCTATTCTTTAAACACATTAACTGTGACGTCATATCTTAGTAAAATATGCAATCTCTAGTATCGATTAGAATTACTTATAAGTTTGTTATTTCCAAATTCAGTTTTAATTCGTCAGGCTTATTTATGATCTGATTTATGTCAAAACAATAAAATTTAAAGACAGTTTCAAGAGCGGTGACAGTTGAGTCGCTACGGCGGTAGGATTCCGTCTCGATGGACGCAGGTTTGTAACCATGGGTTACATCCTGAGGTTTCGGAGAAGGTAAACGTCTTGAGGAAACCATAGGGTCATGGTAAATTTTCTAGTAACATCCACGAGGGTAGCTACCATCCTTAAGTCTGTAAATCTCTCTCAAAGCACCAGTAGGTGTGTTTACCACCCTAGACCACAGCGTTGCTTAACATCAAGTAAGATTGTAGTCAAAGCAGTGAGCCTACACAGTATATAAAAAGTCAACTAATAACGGTGATAGTTAATATTAAAAAATCAAGGAGTGATTACTAACATTTAGCACAAGCAGAGAGATATACAAACTTACTTCTGAGACACTTTTCTTGAATATCTGTATATCGGATAGCGTCGTTTTGACGTTATGACCGAAGCCTAATAGATCGGCTTCATCGTTTTTCCTCATGACTCCCCGTTTGATGGTGCCCACCACCACAGTACCACGGCCTGGTACCGTGAACGCATTGTCTATAGCCATCAGGAAAGGAGATGAGATATCTCGCACTATCTGAGGTATGTACGAATCCATTGTATCTAATAATTTCTTTATAGCAGTTACACCTGGAAATCATCGTGCCTCATCATCTTTCCGTGAATGCAAATCACGAGTATAATCCGTTTCAAAAAAAAAAAAACTTTAATAACGAAAGAAACATAATAATTTGAGGAAATACGAAAATAATTAAAAAATAACTCAAAATTTAGTTGACCATCTGACTATTGAGATAAACTTTTACTTCTGAAATACATACTATTCATCACAAACATCTCTCTGTAGATACAAATGACATACTTTGTTCATTCAAAAGAACTCCGATAATGAAATACAGGAACAAAATAAAATGAGAAATTATAAGAACAATTAAAAATTCGCTCAAAATTACTCAGAATGCATATTCCGAGATTTAATAGTACCCACACTGTTTCTTATCAGTAATTTCCCCTTTTATGGGTATTATAATTCGGCATATTCCACTTTATTACCCTAATTATTGGGCACCAACTTTACTACCTTTATGTTTACAATGATTTCTCCAACGTACATTCTTTTTACTCATTAGCCTTTCTATAGAATATGTTCCATTCTAAGAAGCCATGGCTTTTTCTTCTGAACACTCAACAAGTAATTATGGAAGACAACCTATTTTGATTATGATGGGCTTGTTAGCACATTGAGACACTGGAAAATATACTCACCATATTCAGTTTCATCGCCATTCAGTGCCTTCAAAGCTGATCCACAGATCACAGGCACTGTGTTACCGTCATAACCGAAATCTGATAATAATTCACGCATTTCTATTTCAACTAATTCTAATAACTGAAAATAGAAAATATATAATTATATACACTTAAGTGTCCAAGTTTGATTTTCATTTAAGAACGAAGGTAATGTGCTTTTAAATTAGCGAATAATTTTAGCTTTAAAAGGAATTATTTTTTATTTTAATTAAAAAGTAATGTTTTTTTTTATATTATAGGCTAAGTGCTTCTTTAAGCATGTAAGCATATTCAGTGTAAGTGGCGATGTGGTCCAGAATGATAAACAAATTAAGCCTAAATGTACTAGCTCTCAAGTGATAGTGCCTGAACACACCACACCTATCGGTGTTTGCTGGGAGATTGTCATACTTAAGAGATATCCTAGCGGCATTTATTCCATGCAAACGTAGTCCCCTGTTTCCTCCCTGGATATGGTATTATGGTAAATATTTTTATACACAATAATATACATCCACCACCGCCACGCCCGTTGGTTTTTTTCATAAATTAGTTATTGTAGAAACTAGAAGCCTTTGAAAATGAATAAAAATGCTCGATTTTGCCTTCATTTTCAGACGTTCGTCAAACAAATTTGATGAATAAAATTAAAAAATGCAAAATGTACACGCATAGCTAAAGTCTTTATTATTCTAAAACTGAAAGAAAATTAAAAATCGGTTTAGCTTTGTAGCTGAAAACAGGGTATTACGAAGTGATCAGTTAATTCAGCCCGCGCTGCAGTTGTCCCTTTCGCTTTTCATTGGGGCGCAACGCGATAGCAATAGTTTTTTTGATATACCTACTTTTCTGACCGCATGCCTTCTTAAGGGGGGTAGCTACCCAGGTGGACATTATTAAAGAATACCCTAACACCACGCTATAGTATCCTCACGATGTTTTTTTTTCGCTCAAAGAATGCGATCATGCTACCAACTGAGCCATCATTGCTTCAATGTTTGTAAACATTTATAATGTAATATAAAAGTAAATTATTTCTCACAACATATTATGGAAAATTATATTACATATTATTTTCGACTATTATTACTATTTTTAATAAACTAACAAATTATATTTACGTAAGTAAAATATTAATAGAACTTTAAAGATCTATTTATTGTTCAGTTCAGTAAAATCTCTCACCTCTAAGTCAACTAAATCGGCTTTATTTATAAAGACCAGTATGTATTTTATACCAACTTGTTTGGCCAACAGTAGATGCTCTCTTGTTTGAGGCATCGGACCATCATTGGCAGCTACAACTGTAAATGTAATTCATTCATGTTCTAAAGAGTCCCTTGGGAATACACATAAAATCCTATGTACAGTAATAAAATAAAATAAACAATATTAATGTGTCGAGTACCCATAACAATAAGCCAATAGGAAAACAATGGAAAGTTGGCGTAAACGCCAGGTAAGTGCTCAAGGGGTTAATTTATTTATCTTTTGTATTTTTTGTATTTTTCTTTAGTATATTGTTCTGCATGATTCTTTTTTGTCAGAATAACGATTGTAGAAATCCACATGCTATTTCCGAATACATTTTACAATGTATATATTGTAAACATATATTGGATAGTCAATTATTTTCTTAAATTTCTCTAAGTTACATCCACTTGATTTTAATAATTTCTGGTCTAGAAAGTGTAAACAACTTATGCACATAGGTAATAGAAAAGAAATAAGTTAAGCATTTTATACCTGAAATTACTAAGGGGATGTTCTTAGCAAATATCACGTAATTTTTTACTAGTAGAAAACAGTGTAAAATTACTTAAACATTCACAAATACTAGTCTTTGCTAGTCTTCAATAAAAGTAACAGAACAAATTGTGTTTTTGTTTTTTTTTTTCTCAATAATCCAACACGTTTACTGCCAAAACATAAATTTAAATAACCTTGGATAACATTAGGGGGGGGGAGGGAATTATAGAAAATATTACGAAATCTCACCAAGAGGGAGGGGGGAGAGTCAAAAAATTTTCAAAAATGCCTGACGTAATTAATGGATGAACTAATGTAAACAATACACGAACGTTTAAATGTTAGTATAACTGCCTATTTTTGTATTATTCACAAGTTAAATGCAGTTTCACCAGAACAACTGCTAAATTAATTCCAATAATAGTTGCATTTTCTAGAGATGGATTTTAGATATTACTTCTTATTCTATTCTCATGTGCATACTGACCTATAATGGCAGCGTCCATTTGTGAAGCACCTGATATCATGTTACGGACATAGTCTGCATGTCCTGGACAGTCTGTGTGTGCATAATGTCTGAGTTTAGTACTGTATCCCACATGAGCTGCATTGATTGTTATTCCTGTGATATTCATTCAAAAATTGTAAAATAATTTAAATCCACACATAAATAATTTTTGAAGTGATAACATCTTATGGGAGGGTGAACTGCTTTCTTACGTAACGCATTACAGCGCCAGTCTGTCTGGCTTCCCTCTCTCTCACGCTTACGGTAAGCAGGCTCCTCCTCTCTTACTCTAACCAACAGCGCTAGTCATATTTTTGACAGACACTTCTCTTTCTTTCTACTCAGTGTTTAGTGTGTGACAGACATATACTGTTGATTATATAATCAACTGAAATATAGGCTTACAGTTTATATAAACTATAAATATGTAGTTAATATAGATAGTTACAATTAAAATAAAATTGAAGTGTCTGTTTGTTTGTCAAAATTATTCGTTTTTTACTAAATAGATATGATTGTATATATCATACTTATACCATAAATACAATTTTTGTCTTTCTGTCTGTTTGTTTGTTCTGGGTAAATTTCGGAACATAATACCAATTTTGACAGAACTTTTTTTTTGTAGATGGCTGAAGTTACTCCGTGTAACTTAGGGTACTTTTAATTTTCTACAATTATTAGGGTGCCATATAAAACAATTAAAAACTATATTATGCAGTGAAAATTTATATAAAACCCAGGCACAGCCACAGGCTGTAAATAATAAATAAATATAAACTGATACTGAAGAGAAGACGACATTACAGAGTTATCTAAAAATAAAGTGTCATTCAAGTTTCCATAAACAAAATTTTGGACATTTTTGACTTCCTCATGCTTATTTTATTAATGTTTTGCGTCTAAAGCGCACACTTGCTTTGTTATTTTCTCGACGTAAAGTAAGCGCATATTTTAGACCAGAAACATTATTAAAATGAAACGAAACGCGAAAGTTTAAACAGTGTTATTCCTCCTGTTTGTCAGCAATATTAAGTCAAGCTTATAACTCGCCTCATCCAATAATTAAGTAAGCCTAAGCAATATGAAAACAAAAAATACCAAAAAAATAATAAGTAAATATTGCTATGCTATCCACTATTCATACCCCTGTCATTAAAGCTTACATCTATGCTAATATAATAGTTGAATGGTGAATATATGCAAAATTGTATTTGAAGACTGCTTGTCTTTAGTTTGGGAATCTGCAATTGGGTTTAAAATACTGACACAGACCCTAACATTACATATAATTTTATAATGTTATAATAAAATATTTTCTAATGTTTCCCTATCTAGTTACCATCTATAGATACTGTAAAATAAACAGCTGTCTACAAATACCTAGTGTTCTTTCATAGGGCCAGTCAGCATTTTGGGAGTTATATATCATTATTTTACAAAAGAAATCCAAGCAGCATCATAGATGATTCTCAACACAATAAAAAGCTATAGTTTATTTGCTGTTATCACTTCTTCACTTAAATCTGTTTTTATATTGTTAATTCTCTCTTATAACATATTTAACTGCCAAACAACGCAAATTTATTATTATTTTTATTTATTTATTATGTCGATTACCCATAAAAATGAGACAATAGGAAGACAATAAGAAACCAATGGAAAGCTGGCATAAACGCCAGGTTAGTGCTTAAAGGTTATAGTTTACTATTTATTAAAAAAGAAAAGGCTGTTTTAGCTGTCTTGAATTGTAAAATAAAATAAAAATACCTCGAGCTTTTTCCTCAGGAGCTTTGTCGATTTCATCATAAGAAACAAATTGAGCCAGGCCATCTTTTTCCAAAACCTTCGTTATAGCCGTCGTCAAAGTAGTCTTCCCATGGTCTACGTGCCCAATAGTACCTATATTACAGTGTTTTTTCTCAACAAATTGAGGTCGTTCCTTTGTAGAAAATTGTTTGGATTCAATTTGAAATATACTCACACATCTGTTTTTACATGTGGAATTGATACTTATATAATTTTTATTAGATATGCGCGTGATAAAAGAACGAATAATTAATCTGCAGGTCATATTAATGTAAATATTTTGTTAGTTACATGATACACGTAAAGTTATTGTTAAATTTCTTTAACATTGAGGTTATGTTAGATAAGTACAGATGTTTTTGACATTGACATTAGTCAGTACATTCCGTTCTGAAACTAAAATATTATAATTAATAATATTATTAATTATAAAAACACTGACTTTTTCACACATTTGAAAATATAAAATAAAACATTTTAAAAATAACCATACAATGTAATAAATTAATTTTTTATATGGATTATCAAAATTACAAAACATCTTTGTAGTGGCAGAATAGTTTGTGGCGTTCCGCCTTTCTTATATTAAAATTATTACGTTTCATATTTTAACTATTTAACTTTAACGTGTATTAGATACTCTTTGCTGCAGGACGCTATGATAGACGTAGAAAAAAAAACATTAAGCTGATGAACAATACGTCTTGTCAGGACATTGATTTATATTGTAAACTATATATATACTCATTCTGTATTTTTGGTATTAATTAAAAGCAGTGAGTCAATCTACGGTGTTCTATTTTAACTTCTCCGTCGACAAACTACACGGTACCTCCGGGTAATAAATCGCCAAAGTGGTGACCCTCGACTTACGACACCTAAGTCAACGCATCGAAGAAGGCATCTATCCCTGCACCGCACCTGGATTCTTCACTTCCTGCAGCGTGCATTGAGTGCATATCACTCATCTCCGATTGCGGCTTCGGCATCTGGCTGCCGATAAACACCTCGAGGTCAACGTGTTTATTCGACCGGCATTTCAACACCACGTTAAAAACAGCATTGTGTTAAGAGTGATATCTTGTCATATGTGCGTGTTTTTTTTTTCTAAGTGCGGTCATAATAATTTCGAACGTATTTCTGTTTCATGATTTACTCATCGAACTTTTAGATTAGGTTTATTTTTTGTTCAAAAAAAACCAGCGTACGTCATCATTGGGCAGAAACGTTTTATCCAATTCGAACTCTTGTATATTAATTTTGTATATTACAAAGCATCATTTCGACAGGAATTTCTGAACACAAGTAAAAACTTTTTTTTTTGGATTGGAGTTTGGAACATTAAGTTACTAACTAAACATAATTTGTTAAATGTAATCTTTTTAGGTAGCTGAACAAAACCTTATATTGTATTTTATTTTTTGTGTTTCTCAAAACATTTGTTGACCATTAGTTAATTTTAAGTGTGCATAGAACTTGCAAACTATTTAATAACCAGCTTTATTTTATTTTGGGTAACATTAATTATTATGTACATTAATTGTTTGGTTTTGTGCATTTAACAGTTTCAATTGCTATTATTTTTTCTTTGTCTTCTTTTATTCTCTGGTGTACGATTGTAAATTGTATTATTTGTGTATTTATATTATTATAATTAAATATTGTTTTATATAATTGTCCACAACTCACGGAAAAGGGTAAGCCTACCAACATATTGTGAGCACATACAAGGTTGTCATAATGAACGAAGACCTGCGTGTAGAACTCGAACACCTGCGGACACAGAATGCCGCACTCGAGGCACGCCTTCAGACACAGCCAGTACAACACCAGGTTAATTCAGTATCCGTCAAGCTTCCTCCCTTCTGGGCAGACAGACCTGCAGTCTGGTTTGCCCAGGCGGAAGCTCAATTTCACCTGGCAGGAATTAAACATGATACCACAATGTTCAGCCACGTTATCAGCACAATAGACCAAAGGTTAATTGGAGAAATTGAGGATATTATCTTGGATCCGCCACCTGAAAACAAATATCATATATTAAAACAGGAACTCATACGCAGACTATCGGCATCAGAACAACAGCGGGTGGAACGCTTTGTTAGTGATGAAGAACTAGGAGACCGGAAGCCTACAGCTTTTCTTCGGCATCTGCAGTCACTTGCCGGCAAATCTAAAGACGACAGTATTATTAGACAGCTTTGGATGCGTCGATTGCCCACCCAGGTCCAAGCAATTCTGGCTGCACAGGAGGATCTCAGCTTACAAAAACTAGCTGAGCTAGCAGATAAAATTATTGAAGTGACCGTACCTAGTTCTTCAAAGGTATACGCTGTAAACAGCGAACCTAACGAAGATCCATCAATCAAAGACCTCCTGATTCAATTAAATAAACATTTCAAGGATTATACTGCTTTGCAGCCACGTGGTAGACTTAGGAATCGACCTGCCTCACGGAACAACAGCCGAAGTGGCACTCCGGTAACCAAGCGGTGTTGGTATCACAAAAAGTATGGTACCAATGCTACCAAGTGCACAAAGCCCTGCGATTGGAAGCCGGAAAACCCGACCAGCAATCAGTAAGGGCGGAAACTGATTGCTGCTTAGTGGATCACGGCCGCCGTCTATTTGTTACAGACAAGGAGACTAAACACCAGTTCCTAGTTGATACCGGGTCTGACTTATGCTGCTACCCTTATCGCTGGGTTCGAGATCAGAGGCAACCTTCTGACTGGGAACTCAGTGCTGCCAACGGTAGCATTATCAAGACCTTTGGAACTGTGAACCTTAAACTTAATCTTGGACTGCGCCGTACCTTTGTTTGGCAGTTTGTGGTTGCTGACGTCAGCACTGCCATTATAGGATCAGATTTCCTAGCATACTACCACCTCCTGCCAGGCTGCCGTACCAAGAGATTAGTTGACGGCTCTATTGGTTTAGCCATCATTGCTTCTGATGCCACCAGCAACCAGTCCAGCATCAAGACTATTAATATTCAGAGTTCTGTTTTTGCACAAGTGCTGGCCGAGTTCCCTGACGTCACTAAACCACCAGGACTACCTCGGGAAATAAAGCATAACACTGTGCATCATATTCGAACCACAGATGGACCTCCAACTTCCTCCCGTCCTCGACGTTTGGCGCCACATAAATTGACTGCTGCCAGAAAGGAATTCGAGGATATGCTGCGGAATGGCACAGCGCGACCTTCGCAAAGTGCTTGGTCCTCTCCGTTGCACATGACCCGTAAAAAAGACCAGTCATGGCGTCCATGCGGCGACTTTCGTGCCCTGAACGCCAGGACCATACCAGACCGTTACCCGGTACGACACATCAATGATTTTACCCATAATCTTTCTGGGGCTAAAATATTTAGTACTATTGACCTTGTGAAGGCCTATCATCAGATACCTGTTGTTGAGGAGGATATCCCTAAGACCGCCATCATTACCCCGTTTGGCCTTTTCGAATTCCCTTACATGACTTTTGGGTTGCGAAATGCAGGGCAAACTTTTCAACGGTTCATCGATGAGGTCACTCGGGGTCTTGATTTTGTTTTTCCTTACATCGATGACATCCTCATATATTCAGCAAATGAGGCTCTTCACAAGGAACATTTAAGAATCCTTTTTAAGCGCTTGAATGATTATGGGGTTGTAATTAACCCGTCAAAGTGTGTATTAGGAGCCACAGAGGTTGTGTTCCTGGGCTTTAATATTAGCGGGGAAGGCACGCGTCCTCCTCAAGATCGCATTCAAGCCCTTCTGGATTTTCCCCCTCCGAAGACTGTTCAAGGTGTGCGTCGTTTTCTCGGTATGTTAAATTACTACCGCCGTTTTGTGCCCCAAGCTGCTCAGTTTAAGGCTCCCCTAATCGAAGCTGTTGTTGCTACCAATGGCAAAGGTGCTAAGCCATTTGTATGGTCACCTGAGCTTCTGGTACAGTTTGAAAATTGCAAATCGAGCTTATCTAACGCGACTCTGTTACAGCACCCAGTCAACGGCGTACCCCTTGGCCTGTATACGGACGCATCAAGTGTCCATATTGGATCCTGTCTTCAGCAGCAAGTGAACGGCCAATGGTGCCCGCTGGCCTTCTTCAGCAAAAAGCTGACTCCTCAACAGACACAGTGGCCAGCTTATTATCGGGAATTATTGGCGGTGTACGAGAGCGTTCAACATTTCCGCCACATACTCGAAGTCCAGCACGTTACGATTTACACGGATCACAAACCGTTGCTGTACGCTTTCGTACAGCGCCGAGAAAAACTTCCGCCTGCGCAATTGAACCAGTTATCGTTCATAGGCCAGTTTACGACAGACATCCGCTACATCAAAGGTGAGGACAACATCGTCGCTGATGCAATGTCCCGGATAGAGGCCATTTCTTTAGAAGAAGATTACGAGGCCCTCTCAAAATCACAGGAGGAGGATCAAGAACTCGCAAGCCTACGTCAAGGAAATTGTAGCCTTAAATTTGATCTGGTTATCATTCCAGGGACTAAGGTTTCTGTCCTATGTGACTTGTCCACAGGCAAGCCTCGTCCTTACTTGACCCCTTCATTTCGCCGTGCGGTGTTCGACAAAATTCATAACTTGAGCCACCCTGGCGTGCGAGCAACCACTCGCCTTCTGGTCGAACGCTACGTATGGCCCTCGATCAGAAAGGACTCTCGACAATGGGCTCAGGCTTGTATTGCCTGTCAACGCGCTAAAGTATCCAGACACATCTCTGCTCCTCTCGGTACCATCGATCAACCATCTGGTCGTTTCATGCATATCCATATCGACATCGTGGGACCTCTGCCTGTCTGCAACGACTATCGTTATTGCCTAACCGCGGTTGACAGAGTTTCACGATGGCCTGAGGCGTGGCCCATGAGATCCATTACAGCTGAAGAAGTGGCCGACACTCTCATTCGAGAATGGATATCGCGTTTTGGCGTACCCGCAGTAATTACAACAGACCAAGGCACTCAATTTGAGTCTGATCTGTTTCGTCGACTCATGGCAACGTTCGCCATAAAACGTACTAGGACGACCACCTATCACCCCTGCGCAAACGGGATGATCGAGCGAGTACATCGCCAAATGAAGGCAGCTCTTATGTGCCACACAGAATCATGGGTTCGGGCTCTTCCGCTCGTACTTCTCGGAATGCGAACGGCATACAAAGAAGACCTTAAGTCTACAGCAGCAGAGATGCTGTATGGTGAAACGCTGCGTTTGCCAGGAGAAATGTTGGCTCATCCACCTGGCGCAGACCGTCCATACGACCCTGTTGATTTTGTAGGTCAACTACGACGTAAGATGGCAGCTTTACGGCCAATACCTGCCTCACGTCACGCAAATCCAGCTGCTTTTGTATTTCAATCATTATCTTCGGCCTCCCACGTTTTCCTACGAGACGACACAGTACGACACCCACTACAACCTCCTTACACCGGTCCGTTCGCTATATTAGAGCGTTCTACTGATGGAAAGACCCTGACCTTGGATATCAAGGGCAGACAGATTGTAGTGAGCGTAAACCGCGTCAAACCAGCTTTTTCTGAGTCTGACAACTGGGAACGTCCTACGAATAAAGACACAACTGCAGGTAACTTACCTCCTTCAGACATACCTCAGGATCCTGAACCCTCAACCGCAGATTCCGTCACCCCTAACTCACAACCTAGTGCAACAAGATCCGGTCGTCGTGTAAAATTTCGGAAAGCTGAGGATTATTTCTATTTTTAGGCATTTATATCCTTCTCCGTGGGGGGGGTGGTGTGGCGTTCCGCCTTTCTTATATTAACATTATTACGTTTCATATTTTAACTATTTAACTTTAACGTATATTAGATACTCTTTGCTGCAGGACGCTATGATAGACGTAGAAAAAACATTAAGCTGATGAACTATACGTCTTGTCAGGACATTGATTTATATTGTAAACTATATATACTCATTCTGTATTTTTGGTATTAATTAAAAGCAGTGAGTCAATCTACGGTGTTCTATTTTAACTTCTCCGTCGACAAACTACACGGTACCTCCGGGTAATAAATCGCCAAAAGTTCTTTAAACTAGGCAGCCATGGAGATTGCCGACAGAAGCGAAAATTCGAAACTTTGGAAATACTGTTTCTTTAATGTTCAAATTTCCTAATTGAAATCATTAACATAACCTAATATTTGTCTGGTTTTACATCTATTGCCGTTCCGAGCAATCATTATGTATATTTTTTAATTATGGACTTACTGTTGCATGTTGACGGATATATCATAGCATTGGTAACGCGAATCTATAGGTTTTCCCCCTACCGAAAATCGCACAATGCCGCTAGTTTTTACTTCATAAAGCTCACCTTAGAATTAAACATTATGTTCTACAGACATCGAAAACCTGTGTTGCCGTATAGCATTGCCACAAAGTAGCAGTGATTTGAATATTCGTTTCTACCATTTGGGGCTTAGTAGATAAAAGGTATACAATGATGTTTCTCCTTAGTTTGAATAGAATAATAATTAATGAGTATTCAGGCTATTTATATTTGGTTAAGTTAGATTACCTACCTTCCCCGGGATGGAACGCGGCGTACGTACTCCGCACGCGCATCCCCGAGTACGCCTTCTGAGCTCAAGCTCTGACTGTGGCGAGGCCCCGCTCAGAGGAGCCAGACCCTACTCGGAGTGGAGCGAAGAATGCATTAACGTGTGCTCCGCTCCACCCCAGAACAGGGTTTGAGAGTGTAGTGGGGTTTTAGTTGGTAGAAGTCCGATATAACCAACGTTTCGTTACCCGACGGGGGTGGGTATCCTTAGAGGACTTTCCTACTTTAAAAAAAGGTTACCTACCTTCAGTTCACACTAAGAGGTGTTGCGAATTTAGAGAAGCGGAGAGGTGCATAATGGTGTCATATTTTTAGAGTGAAGATGATGCCAATATATGGTAAATACTAAACATTTATATCCAATAATTGATTTTTATATAATATTTTTACATAACATAAGCTCACGCCTGTTATCCCCTAAGGGTTAGGAAGAGGTGAAATAGCGAACACCACCCACATTTCGCCGAGCTTAGTTCCATCCCAGATATGACAGGAGGCGAGCCTGTCGCCATGTCGGGCACAAACTCCAGGCTCCGGGATGATACTAAGTAGAAAAATCTAATATCACTTAACCCGACCCGGGGATCGAATCCGAGAGCTCAGAATGACCGTCGTACCGTAATCTATAGTTTTATTTATCCTTTATTACCATAAGATGAACTGCATTGCTTTTATCTACTTCTATTTAATGCACATGAAATAAAACTACATCAGCCAAATTTAATTCAACATTTAATTAAATTTTCATAGATTTAAGCTTCACATGAGATGTTTCAATCTTCTAACAGTTTTTAATTAATTTCTAAACACTATTATAAATCACCGATTATTAAATATAAACACCGACTTATACAATGTCTTCCACTAAACAAGTAGTTTCGTAATGAAAAAAAAAACACTTGCTAAAAACTAGACAACTGTCTTTTTAAATGACTTCAAAAAGGAGGAGGTACTACACGGAACCTATTTTCAAATTAGATAGAATTTTTTGTTCTGAAAATCCTACGGGAATAGGAACTACGCGGGTGAAACCACGAAGAGTAGCTAGTAGATTAATACAATGTGCCGTATTCAACCATGCCTTTCAAAGTGTCAGTTTTTGTTCGAAACTACAGGTACTAGTAAAATAGCTATAAGTCATTATTGATCCTAAATAACATTTTATGTTTTCAAATGAATAACTTATTAAATACAGAGTAATCATAATATTAATAAAATAATTTTTAACAATAAATCTAAGTATGTATATTTATTGTATAGCCTTTTTGCCTATTTCACACACATACAAATATTAAAAATAATAAATTAAGTCATATAAACTAATTCCGAAGTTGGGCACTGAAATAACTAATTATTTTCTGGTATTTTAATTTAAATGAAGTAATAAATTTAAAAAAAATCATATTGAAGTAATTGTACATGTGAAGTAACATGCTATAGTAAATTTACATGATACGCGCACTGGCAGCACAACGCGAGAAGGAAGATTCTAATTTTAAAATTTTCTATTCTTTTTCTATTCTCTAGAACAATATTTATGAATATTGTAATTTTAGTTGTCATTATATATTCATTACGCTTTACGAGTATACAAATTTTATTTATCTTCTACACCTAAATGTACCATTAAATAAACGCATTAAACATTTGCCGAAACAATACGTAATATGCGATATAATACAACTGACAGTAAACAAAAACTTAGGCAAGACAATTATATAATATTTCATAATCACCAATGACTTGTATTCAATATAAAGTCTGTTCAATGCCACATGGAAAAAATAAAAATTGTCTATGATTATTATCACAGACAAATTTGGGCTATTATCAAATACTAACATAAATAAACGCATATTAAATTAAAGGTTTCATACATACATTTACTGGTATATTGTGCATTATCATGTTTATTTAGCATATAACACAAATTATGGTCATCAAACTAGAAATCATTTAGTTAGAATAAAACAATTTCATCAAAAAATCATCAACAAATGTGATCTGATCTAAGCAATCTAATGACGAGATAGAAAATAACACTGGTCGGCAAAAAGATTTTGTTTTTCCTCCTAACTTTTAAGGATGTTTCCTATAGACTTCTTGTTTAGATACATATCATTGAAATATTCGTATCACGTATATATTTGTTGTAATGAATAATTTAATTTTAACGAATTTAACTTCAAGTAATTTAATAACTGACTAACTGCAAATTTAATAAATGCAATAACAGTTGTTTATAATTTATAATTTTGTTCTGATATATTCAAAATCACTTGTACTACTTTCTGGTAAGAGCATTTTATTTTAAAGTACTTTTTTGTTTCACCTTTTCTAATGGCGTTCTAAGGCAAATTAACCAACCAAAAATCTGCTAGTGTTACTTCTGGCCATTTCCTATAGAATTGCTTATACACATGTAATTTATATTGGCATTGCCTTTTAACAAGATTTACAGATATAATGCTAAGATTAACAAAGAAGAAATTCAAGCAGGAGTTCAAAATATTATTTAAAGAGATGTTAACATTTTAGAGATTTGTAAGAAGAAATGTTGTGGATGATTCCATGATTACTTTACTATTTTACTTCAGCAAAAGAATTCCGTGCTCATTATTCAGTTTAATTTTATTTTTTTTTTTTTCCTCTCAAAAGTTATCTTATTTGCAGACCTAAAATATTACTTCTTTTCAGTTTGCATCTTCAACTACACTAAGTAGTGTTTATATATCTTGCAAAACCAGCATTTCTCATAAAACAACATCATTATTTAGTCTATCCTTCTTACAGTTCAGTTAATGTAGTTACATCATTCAAATAAGCACAAGGATTTCATGTGAATATTTTGAAATTTTTTCCAATATCAGATCCATATTTTCCTAATTTATTTTCAAGATTATTGGATGAAACTGAGAAAGAGATTGTGAAAAATATTCATTACCATAATGAAAAGATTTTAGACAAATCAATAAAAAGTTGTTATTGCTATGTTTAATTCTTTCATAGGTTCTTCGATTACCGATACCACTATCCATTGACTTTCTCTTTGGTTCTGATACCAGACCGTGTTAAAACAACTGCAATCAATATCATTCTATATTTTTCTATCAGTTTGGTTCGTTTTTGTATACTATAAATATGATCCAAATGGAATAAAGTTACATTAGTGTGAGAACGTCACAAAAAGTATTGAATTTTGGACGAATAAAAAAAAAAATTATATTAAGCGAGTTAAACTCTTCATAGTCATAATATTTTTGTTTAACAGAGGATTTAGTTGCAGACCAGTGTTATCAACTCTATCCCATTCATTTGCATTTACTACTTTATCTCTTTAGTGTAAAGCAGAGGCAGAGTTTTTTGAAACTGTTTTAGAAAACAGAACAAATCATCACTTCAATAATCTAGATGGTTCAGTTCAGGTGCAGTTTTTTTTTAGAGTGATTTCTTCAGACTACACACTGGAAATCCTTGGGTTAATATGTTACAAACTAATCACTCATCAGGATATGCGGTTAGAAAAAGTAGGTATTTCAAATAACTATTGCTATCGCATTGCGCCCCAATGAAAGTGAAAGGGACAACTGCAGGGTGGGCTGATTGAACTTTGCAAAATAGACGAAAACATCACTTACTAGTACCCTGTTTCCTCCAGAAAAATTGAACCGATTTTCAATTTTCTTTCAGTTTTAGAATATTAAAGACTTTGGCTGTATCTATAACGTTTTGCTGTTTTGAATTTTATCCATCAAATTTGTTTCACGAACGTCTGAAAATGATGGTAAAAATCGACCATTGCTTTCATTTTCAAAGACTTCTAGTTTCTACAATAACTAATTTATAGTAAAAATTAAAAATTATGGGCATGGTAATATTAGATATATATTATTTGGTATAAAAATATTTACCATACTGCCCATTATTTAAGGAGGAAACAGGGGACTATGTTTGTATAGAATAAAGCCCGCTAGGATATCCTCTTAACTGGTTTAATAAATGATCAGTTGAGAGTACCTGATTAATTTTATTTTTCTGTTCCTGATTAATACAAAAAAATAACTTAAGGAGGAATGAGAAATAACATTATAAAAACAAATAATATGGCATTATCAGTTGCTTAATCATTTATGTCATCGCTTTGATATAAAAAAAAACCACATTACAACATAATATTTTACATAAAATTCTTTAAAATTGAAACTATTAAATTTTTATGACCATAAAATAACATACCAGTACCAGTAAAAAGCGTGAACGTCACACAGCTGCCGTATCCATTTTGCTTTTCTTTCACAAACTATATAGTCCACACACATAATAATGTTTTTTGAATCAGAGAGGCACTATTCACTCACTTATTTATCAAGTATGCAATTAAATATGCAGTACTTTTTGAAATTGCACTTATAAATACACAAGTTCCGATGGTTTCATTGTTTCAAAATCCTGTAATGCAGAGTGAATTCAACATTGGACTTCCATATAAAGTGCCTCGCTGTCCGGAGATCCATGTTCGGATCAAGTACCTGAAATTATCAACCGGTGGCGTATATAATTTGTGTAAACACATGCAATCTTTATTTATAATAAAAGGATAACGAGACGAAGTCTGTACATTGAGGATATCCAAGAAAAACCACTATGTCGGGCTTCAGAATCGGCTAACACAAACACATTGCGATAGTTTGAATTAAGTTCTTCGTTAAACACGCAAAATCTACAGAAACGAATTCGATGAAATTTGGTAATGACATATATTGCATTCATCCTAGCATATATTGCATCCTAGGATGCAAATTTTCTGAATTCCAAGCGGGTGGAGCCGCAGGCACATCTAAATTGGAATATTTGAAGTGTTGATAGTCCTACTCGCACTAACATAAATTTACTATAGAATAAAGGAGACAGACATACTAAGATATCACCATAGTAACAACACATTTATATGATGAAGTAATAGTTTATAACTAACGATTACGCGCGACTTCGTCTACGTGTTTTATCTTCAAGTGGGATAGTAATTTATTAAACGACACATACTTCCTGTACACCATATTACTTATATATAAATCGATCAAACTTTTTTTAACAATGTTTTTCAAATTTACTAATAATTATTTCGATAACCTTTCAATTGGTAATTAACATATAGTTCATTCAAAGTTTTTATAAAATAGGTGAACCCGTTTTTTTTAATTAAGCCGAACAGAAATTTTATAAAATAATCTTCACTTCACTTCTTATGAGAATGGCGACATGCGTGATGTCTTAATTATTATTAAAAATTCTTTGTAGCTTATCAATTGCTCCTAGACATATTTCCTGAGAAAAAAATTTCATCAAAATCGGCCAAGCCATCTTTGCGTTATGTCCGGATATAATTAGTTTTTTTTTTTTTCCCTAAAAAACTTCGCGAATACGGGATTCGAACAAAAACTAATTAATCAAAATTCTAGAGAAATCATCAAAAAAGCCTTCCTATTTAGAATATAGGATTATGTAACTGTGTGAAAAAATAAATATTCTTTATCGTTTTTTTTTCTCGTGAAATCTGTTTATTTTGCTTATTTTGGTTTAGACAAAACCAACAAATCAGTGATTATAAAAATTAGTCCAGTCGTTATTGGATTATAAATGATAGCTGTGTGCCCGCGGCTGCGCCCGCGTTTTATATATATTCTTCACTGTGATGTATTTTTTTATACGGAACCCTAATATTTTTTTAAGACTAATATAAAGTAAAAACATTTCTCATAAATTCAAGCACTTGCCAGTAAAACTGTTCATGGAATTGGATTGTATTCAATTTTTTAGGAGTTTTTTTTTTTTACCGCAGAACCCTGATTATTTTCGAAAATTAAAAGTACCTTAAGTTACCCGGAGTAATTTCAGCTATCGACCAGAAAAAGTCCCGTCATAATCGGTCCAGCCATTCCGGAGATTATCCATTACAAACAAACAAACAAAAACTTTCAAAATTGTATAGCTAAATTCGGAACCTATTTTGTGAAAAAATGTAATTTTGACATTACAAACAGACACTTCAATTTTATTATAAATACATCTATATAAAGACGTAAAATTTATTTTTTGTTTGTTATGGATAAACTCAAAAACAACTAAACCGCTTTTATAAAATCTCTTAGCGGGAGAAAGCTATAATAAATAGGCTAGTCGCTCGCTAGTCTATACTAATAAATAAAATTGAAGTGTCTGTTTGTTACGTCAAAATTAATTTTTTTAGTAAATGGATATGAATATATACAAGATACCTATACCAAATATATTTATAAATAAAAATTTTATCTGTCTGTTTATTCCGAGTAATAACCGGAGAGGTTAGCTGGACTTTGACCGGACTTTTTTTTGTTAGATAACTGGAGTTACTCCGGGTAACTTAGTGTACTTTTAATTTACGAAAAATTAGGGATTCACGTAAAAAAATTAAAACTTATAAAAAATTGAATAAAATCCGATTTTATGGGCAAGTGCTTGAAATTATGAGAAATATTACTACTTTATCTTAGTACTAAAAAAAAATTAGGGTTCCGTATAAAAAAAAAAATGTGTGCAATTCAAACGTGGTCGAAGTGAAACCTTAAAAAAATGGTTTACCCACCCTGGGTTTGAACCTCCGACCTTTTAGTCGTACGGTCTATGAGACTAACGGATTAGCCCACCGGGCTAACCACGCTTTCAAAAATTTTATGAACAAATCCGACTTCCGTCAGAAACGTACTGTCGCTTTTTCGTTTCATCGATTTTCAAATCACAATGATACTAATGAAGTTTTCACTTCAAAAATGCAGTAAAGAATATATGAAACGCGGGCGCAGCCGCGGCTACACAGCTAGTATGTAATATACAGTTGTATGCAAAAGTTTCCGGCCAAACAAAATTTTGCGAATAAGTTAAGGTAAAGGATGCGAAGTGGAAACACAAATATATCATCACAAAGTATCTTTATTATAGAAACAAAATGTGTATCTAAATATTTTCATGTAACAGTTAATACATATTTACAACAAAAAATAAAAAATTTCACCTTTTCATAAGTGTCCGGCCAAATTCCAAGAAGCTACAATTCGCTCTATTTTGTTTATGTTATCGGTTACAAAGGTATGTAAACATCGAGAACAATATTTCTTTCATATCCTACCTTTATTATTAATTGGTTAAAATGCCTAAACGCACGTCTTTAGACATACGCGAAGTAGTAATTAAGTTACATAATGAAGGGAACGTTTCACGTGTAATAGTCAATCTTTTGTCATTAGGAAAATCCACTGTTAACGATATTATAAATAAGTGGAAGACTACAGGTGATCTAAAAGATAAACCTTGTTCTGGAAGGCCCAGAAAAACAACGAATCGTGTCGATAAGATTATTAAAAGAAAGGCTGTCGTAGACGTAAAAAAGTATGCTGCGATCATCGCACGTGAATTACGTGAGGAAAATTTAGCTAACATTAGTCAGAGTACTGTTTCACGTAGATTAAATAAAGTGGGACTTTTTGGACGCGTTGGAACTAAAAAACCACTAATTAGTATAAAAAATAAGAAGGCCAGATTGGAATTTGCAAAAGCACACCAGTACTGGACTACTGAAGAATGGAAAAAAGTGCTATTTTCAGATGTTTGTCGACCTAAAGGTACTAGAAATATCTTATCATATCTTCTCCCATCATTTTCAAACAAATTAATTTTTTAGTTTCGTCTGAAAATATCACTTTTTTCCATTCTTCAGTAGTCCAGTACTGGTGTGCTTTTGCAAATTCCAATCTGGCCTTCTTATTTTTTATACTAATTAGTGGTTTTTTAGTTCCAACGCGTCCAAAAAGTCCCACTTTATTTAATCTACGTGAAACAGTACTCTGACTAATGTTAGCTAAATTTTCCTCACGTAATTCACGTGCGATGATCGCAGCATACTTTTTTATGTCTACGACAGCCTTTCTTTTAATAATCTTATCGACACGATTCGTTGTTTTTCTGGGCCTTCCAGAACAAGGTTTATCTTTTAGATCACCTGTAGTCTTCCACTTATTTATAATATCGTTAACAGTGGATTTTCCTAATGACAAAAGATTGACTATTACACGTGAAACGTTCCCTTCATTATGTAACTTAATTACTACTTCGCGTATGTCTAAAGACGTGCGTTTAGGCATTTTAACCAATTAATAATAAAGGTAGGATATGAAAGAAATATTGTTCTCGATGTTTACATACCTTTGTAACCGATAACATAAACAAAACAGAGCGAATTGTAGCTTCTTGGAATTTGGCCGGACACTTATGAAAAGGTGAAATTTTTTATTTTTGTTGTAAATATGTATTAACTGTTACTTGAAAATATTTAGATACACATTTTGGTTCTATAATAAAGATACTTTGTGATGATATATTTATGTTTCCACTTCGCATCCTTTACCTTAACTTAATCGCAAAATTTTGTTTGGCCGGAAACTTTTGCATACAACTGTATTAGTTAAAAGGAATCTGAATAAATCCCAAGTTTATGGGCTAGAACATAGAAATGATAATTACCTGATCGCAGCAGAGCAGTTCCACCTTCTCTTCAGGGGCATCATTGGCACTGTCCTCGGTAACGTTGCCTTTCCCAGTGGTGGTGGTGGTAGCACCGTTCACATCCCCACCACCAACTATCTTCTCGACTACATGTTCAGCCACTTTCCGGCATTGGATGAAGTCGTTAGCAACTAAACGATCCTAAAATGAGGGAAACAGTCAAATGGCGAATTTTTGAAAATTTTTAAAGTGAAATCTTTCTTAACCACGTAACTCGATGAAACGAAAAAAAAAGCGACAAACGATTACATCTGTAGAATATAGTGTTTTTTTTAGTTATTCACGGTTTCCTTTTTGTCCACGATGATTCGTAGCTTCCCCCCCCCCCCCCCCTCATTGTTTACAGAGAGAAAATGTTGAGTACGGTATCGATAACTTAAAGAATAATTTGCGTAACCATTTTGATACCTTTTAAAGGACAATATAGTAACGTTGAAGACGATATTTTCTCTGCTTTATTCAGTATCAAAAATAACATTGTTTATGAAAAAATCCAGTTTTTTTTGTTGTGAGTTTGTTCGTAAAGAACATGCCACCCTCATCAATTACATACGTACATAAAGCCTATCTGTATTAATAAATATAATTGCAGTGTATGTTTGTAATGTCAATTTTTTTTTTCACGAAATACATATGAATGTATATACGATAACCATTACTAACAATACAATTTTAAAATTTTTTATCTGTCTGTCTGTTTGTTTGGTCCGGGTAATCTTCGGAAAGGCTTGACGGATTTTGACGGGATTTTTTTTTAGGTAGATAGCTGAAGTTACTCCGGGTAACTTAGGGTACTTTTAATTATCGAACAAAATTAGGGTTCCGCATAAAAAAAAATGCAGTAAAGTAAGGAACGCGGGCGCAACCACGGACACACAGCTAGTATTAATATAAAACAACTGAAATCAATCCGTCAATCAATCAATCAAAAAAATCAATTCCTCGCCCTAATAACGACGTCTACCAAATCATAAATCGATTTTTAAACGTCTTTGAGTTTTATTCTGAGCACATTCTGGGCATATTATGAATACAGTAATACCCCGCTTAGCGCGACCCCCCCCGTTACACGCGGTTTCAAAATAACGCGAATTTGAAATTTCGCGCTCAAATGCCTCGCATTACGCGAAAGAGTGCGTATAAACATAATGTAAAGACAATAGATATATTTTTCCGTAAAAAATAAGAGTATATATTGCATAAAGTGTTCTTAGAATTAAAGTGATTGATAAAAATGATTTGTATTTTTTTGTATTAAATTTTGACTATGTTTAATCATAAACCTCGATATACGCGAATTTCAGTTAACGCGATTTTTTTCGGAAAGTATCCCTCGCGTAAAGCGGGGTATTACTGTACTAAAATTTGGTGATTCTCTTTTATTCATTAAAAAAGTGAATTAATTTAACGGAATATGCCCAGAATGAATTTTTTAAGCCAGTGCAATCGTGTACCTACTCATATCGGACTCTTCGAACCAAGGGACAGAACCCAAAGATGCAATTGTAAGAAAAAAAATCACCAACTTCTCGATAAGTCAAATTACGATTCATCAAAATCTCTCTAACTCAAACCCTCGGTAAGTAAATAAGCTCGATAACTTAAGTTTCCCCTAGTTAAGTTAAGACACCAAAATCACGATTGTTTTTTTTTTTTCCTTCGAGGTTTGACACTGTTTTGCTTATAAATATGTGCTTGGTGAGCCTACTAATTATAATCCAGTATTTAAGCATTTAATTGCATTGAAATCACTGCTTACCTTCTTCTGCCTGTCTTGTTTGCTTTGGCAACTCGAGTGTGGCAATAAATAAAATGGCAGCTTGTTGAGTTTCGGTGCTGCCATTTCAACGGCCACGTCTACTACCCATGAGGGTACTGTCTCGCTGAGGAGATTCCCTTCGGTCTCTCCTCCCGCATCACCAACCTATGGGTGTGCCAATACCATCACACCATTTCCTTATTTCAACTTGGACTTACTCGCCCCAAAAATTCGTTACAGTATTGTATTATAAAATAAAAATAAATGAGGGAAAACATGAAGATTTACTTTGAACTTTGTCTGTCCCTAGATTCAATTAGCATCTCTTTGTACAATGGATTCATTCTTCTATCCTCTGATTTCAGATATTTATTTATTTACATGGCACACCAAGAGAGACTAACTATATCCGACACTAAAATCGGCCTGAGCTTTCTGTGAAGGAAAACATCGTGAGGAAACCATAGCATGATGGTAGCGTGTGGATAGCTACCACCCTCAAGTTTGAAAACCTGTCGGCAAATACCAATAGGTGTGTTTCGGCAGCATCACTTGAGAACCAGCACCTCTAGGCTTAATATGTTTACCATCCTGGAACACATCGTCTTTTAATATCAGGAGAAATTGTGGTCAAAGCACTGAGCCTAAACCACGTAAAAAAAAAATATAAATATAAAAAATACAAAATTAAACATAAGGAATGTTGTACCATAATTAAAGGCGAGAACAGCTATTAAGGTCCTGGGAATCTGCTGGATACGGGTGGCGCAAGACCGGTCGTCGTGGAATCTTTGGGGGAGACCTACGTCCAGCAGTGGACGTCTTTCAGTTGAATGGATGGATGAATGGACAGCTATGATTATTATGAGATATGATTCAGTTTAGTATTAATTCAATTGTGAAGAAGAGAATTTAGTGTTCTGAATTAAAGATGTTACTATATGTAAAATTAGATGTAAGAGAAAACGGTTAGAAGTATACAGTGAGGTTTTATAATCTGGCAGAAGGTATAAAAGATATAAATTTTCTAGGGTGGGTATTATGTAGGATTTCCTGACGCAAAAAAAGAAGAAAAAAGCATGTGAAATTCATGCGACAAAAATAGATTGTTTGTTGTAGTTGACTACTGTTTTTTCATTTCGCTTTTTTAATTTTTTCCCAATACAAAAAAATAATTTATGTGATAGATTTTTCTTCAGTAAAAGTGTAACTTTCGCATTGTGTATTAATGAATAATTCTGATTGTCCATGCAAAAATAAATAAATAAATATATTAAGTATTTCAAAGTTGGCCAACCTGCAACCTGTAAAGAGTTCTGCCACCAACTTCGCTGAATATCAACGGAGTATGAAAGGGTACACTGAAAAAATTGTTTCCAACAACTTTTTGTCCAGCTTCATTCACCCTGCTTGGATGATTCCAGTGCTCTAACAGAGCTTGTAACAATAACGCTCCAAAGTTAACCTTTTGATCGCTTTCTGGAATATATTAAAATCAATAGGTCACATTTCCCAAATAAAGATGAGATACTAATTAAATCTTTTACAATGTGTATATTTAGTCTCACATCAAGTACAACTATAAAATATCACTTAAAATTTATCTTTACTTAGTGGCTAAGCTCCTTAATGTATTTCTTTTAAATATTTATTCCTCAGAAAAAAAATGTTTGATAATGTCACACACACATATATATATATATATATATATATATATATATATATATATATATATATAATTTAAATATAAATACATATATTTATTTATTCCAATATAGTAGTTTTTTTAGTCAAATTATGTCAACATGAAATTTATTGTTAATGCATTGAGTATATCATGAATATAATTGGTGATGGATTGTAATTTGACAAGATACATTCAAATGTCCAAGGATCTTTTTGAAGGATGAAGTAAAGATATTCAAACATTTTACCTAAATATGTCATTATGAATCAAAATCATTCTTTTTGGAATAAAAGAAAATTGAATGACGAATTTTGATTCAATTCCATTTCAAATAATAATGCATACATATTGAAAAAATTAAATGTTATCAATTGTATTGGGAACCAGCAAAAACATATTATATTATGTTATTTAAAAAATAAATATTATTTCATTATTCATGATATTGAAGACACATTATCAGATAACAATATAAATATTTTCTTTAAATTGAATAAATGTTGATAGTTCACAAATCCTGATGAAATCCCATTTTATATTTTCATTTAGCAATTACTTATTACTATATTGTATTATAAATTCTATCATGTATAAAATCAAAATTCATGGAAAAAGCACATGTAAAATGCTAGTTAAATATAATGCATTTACATTTATAAGTGACATATATTCTTGAGTCTTCATTTTAATATGGCATGAAACAAAAAGTACATGTAATATAAAGGAAGAAACATACCAGTGGTCAAACCAGCTTCTTTAGCACTAACCCAGGCACTTAGGCAGTCTGTTTCATCTTGCCCCAAATGGATTGTCAACATTCCAGTCTTTAAATCAACATTAAACCAATTCGGCACATACACCATTTTGAATCTTTTTTTAACTTCCTCTTCAAAATCCACCTGTCCTAAATCCTCAATTTTACTAGCTTTAAGAACATCATAAAGTGCTACATCATTAACTGTATCTTTTGTTAATATATGCCTTTTATCGTTTAAAACTGTATAATGCTTTATTGCCGGACCTCCTGGTATATGGTACATTGGTTGTGTTTGGTAAACATTATTTGGGTTATAATTATTTGGACTGTAGGCGTCTGCTAATAATGTGTTTGCGGGTGGTAATTTCCAGCAACGAATCTCAGATTCTGATGTTGCCACCCAGACAGCTTGTTGGTCTGCTGTGAAACACAATTTTAATATAGGAGCAGTCTCCTCACAAACAATCATGAAATTATCAGGATTTCTTAATTCTGTTATAATAACTAATTTATCTCGTCCACCAGACACAATATGACTAAAGCTTTCAGTAGCTATCAATGCCCACACTGCTTCTGAATGTACCCTGATAGTTGAAACACATCTCTGTTGTGATAATAACCAGAGTTTAATAGTACCGTCAGAACTGCCTGAAACACAATGGGTTCCATCTTTACTTATTACAAGGGCTTTCACATTGTCAGCGTGACCTTTTAATTTCATGAGCCGAGAGCAGTTTCGTGGATCCCATACTCTTAAGACTTTTTCTGTCGAACCACTAACTAGTATGGTACCAGCTGGGTTCATGGCAAGGCTGTATATCGATTCTTTGTTACCGACTAGGCTGGATGTTGTTACGGTGTTATTACTTGCAGTGAGGGCCGTCAAAGTGTTCACATCCCATAGGAATATAGCGCGGTCCAGTCCCGCACTCGCAACTTGTTCCTTATCTTTAGCATACGCCAACGTTCGTACGTAATCTTTATGCGTGCGGAGTGTTGACATGCAAAATCCTTTAGGCGCGTTCCATACTTTCACAGTTGTATCTGATGATGCGCTTATTAAATTCTTACCACCACAGCATAATACGATGTCGTTTACCCAATCTGTGTGGTGTTCCATGCTCTGTATATACCGGTCCTGGACACCAGTACCGGTGTTCCATACCCGTATTATCCCATCACGACCGGCGGAATACAATCGGCCCTGTACTGGATCGAGTTGCAGTGAACTTACACCATTTTTGTGCCGCCTTTCTTCCTCGTCCCTTATCACAAATGATACTTGAGTTTTCTTACGCATCGTCGTGCCCATTTTTCGTCATTTTAAACTAATATTGATTTATTATTTTGTGGAAATATTGATGTTTCCGCGACATACAAATTCTTTGAGATAGTTTGACATTAGCGTTTGACAGCTGATGCAAAATGGCTGATTTTAAGCATTGGCTATTGGCTGAATTACTTTTATCGATTTACACCTTTCTTCTTCTTCTTAGTTAATGGCAATCTGTGTGTACACACAATTTGTGCCAATGTCATGTAGGTAAGATTTTCAATCTTGTATCAGCGTTACCAAGCTCCAACAGAACGGTGGCCTTTCCTGCTCGAACTTTCCATGGAGCTTTGTCGGCACCTCAGAATGTATGCTACGCGTTGTCTTCTATAATAAACTTAACTTGAACACAATAACTAAACTATTGGGTTTATGGCGGGATCTCAGTCTGACATGTAGCAATTGTTTTCTTTAATTCATTAAACTTGTGTACTTGACTCTATATCATGTAATCTTGGTGGCGTTTTGTGTGAAATAGTTTAGTTTAGTTATTGTGTTCAAGTTAAGTTTATTATAGAAGACAACGCGTAGCATACATTCTGAGGTGCCGACAAAGCTCCATGGAAAGTTCGAGCAGGATAGGCCACCGTTCTGTTGGAGCTTGGTAACGCTGATACAAGATTGAAAATCTTACCCACATGACATTGGCACAAATTGTGTGTACACACAGATTGCCATTAACTAAGAAGAAGAAGAACTAAACTATTTCACACAAACGCCACCAAGATTACATGATATAGAGTCAAGTATACAAGTTTAATGAATTAAAGAAAACAATTGCTACATGTCAGACTGAGATCCCGCCAAAAACTCCAATTTACACCTTTACTACTTAGCCAATTAGAGGGCTTCTTATATAAATGCGTTCAGAAATCGCATAAGATAATTTTGGTCTTTGGATTCTTGTATGCAATGCAATTACTATGATGTTTAAATATACGCCATAAAGATTATTTCTGCATTAAAGTATAGTCATCTTATGTAACTTTAATATGCGGTTATTAAAATTTGAATTATGAATGAATTTGTGAAGAATAGGTTAGCACAATGTCAACTCTTTTGGGATCTATTAATTGTTCCTTTTTAAACGAAGAGCGATATATTTCTACGATATATCTCAGACTAGCACTTCTTTCACTCTCCAAATGTATTTGAGCATAATTAAATCCAATTCCACCATCTTCCAATGTAGTTTTTTTGGTACTGAGTTTTTTTGATGACAGATCAACACACGCAATTCCTGTTATGTTTGTTCCTTCCGGATACTGGAACAACAACGTTTCCTGTCGTGTAAAGAAAATTAAACCTTGTTTTTTCACTTCACGATAAGACATACGAGCACCGAAATCATTGCCTAGATATAAATCGTGTGTAAAAGTTGACGTAAACATGAGAAATAAAATAAATGCTACGCAATTTATGTAAGACATTATTTTCTTTCAATATTAATTTAAAAAAAACACACGACAAATAGGTCACACTCTGCGATAATACTGGAACTTATAGGCCTTGAACGAATTCGAATAAACAAATATACTCTTTTTAAGAGTCAGACATAAATTAAATAACCATTTATAAGTTTGTTATATGTAAATAGTCTGCGGTATTGTTGGTATGCCGGAGAGAGAGTGAATCGTGAGCCACATTAACGTTGGGAGTCAGTAGATAAAAAAATGTGCCGTAGCAAAATTCACAAGTTTTAAGTTAATATATTTTTCCTTAATTTCATATTTACGAGTGAATATTTGACGGTTGTTTAATGTAATAATACATTAAAGACTACATCTACATTTCAAAATACCGATATTTATTCTTTTTTAACATCTAGTCATTAAATATCTATTTATTTTCAAATGTTTAATATAACCAATAAAGTTATTAGTTCTATCGTAACAATGACAGCTTTAGAAGATATAACAAGGGATAGTTCACACTGGTGAGCTATTATTCCAAGGAGAATTTGATTAGGTTAACGAGAAGGTTGTATACTTTTAATATTGCCTAGCTGCCCAGCCAACCCAACCTCTTTGACGTTAAAAGACCAAAATTACGTTAGACAGCCTTGTGAGTTCAATAACTCTCTTGTTCGTCATCTTGTTTCTCCAAGTTATAACAAAAACGATACAGGTTTATGAACTCTGTACCCGTGTAAATATGATACAGTTCATAATCAGCATTTAATGTCTTAAGACAGAATCCATCAAGAGCTTAATTGAATTTCGTCGCTTGCCAAAATATACTATTGACAAATGGAATGTTTTGTATAGACCTGAATCTTTAAAATCTATTGTAAGGTAGTGTATCTCAATCATATCGTTCTAGAGATGATAGACACTTGATGTGAATGATCCGTGGTAGTTTAAATCACAGTTTCTCAATTTTGTTCACAGCTTGTTGTAATTTTTTTTGTCATTTTTAGACTATATTTCTAACATTCTCAAGCTGCTCTGCGTTATCTCAACGCCCCATAATTTTAGGAACCTAGGAGTTTAATAAGGTTTAGCGTTTACGCAGCGCCATAAGACAGAAGGCAACAAATACACAATACAAACACTGCATACACACTCCTGCACATAACACGCAGGTACATAGGTCCTGTAAGGAACCTTTTTTTTTCATATTTAAGTACTAAAAAATGTAGGGTTTAGCTAGGTTTAAATTCCTCGGGAATTTTTTGTTAGGTAGCAGCCAAGCCAAAGTTCGAACCCTTGTGCTAGTAACCTTTATGTGGCTGAGTGCCTTCAGCACTCGCTCCCGAAGTTCGGTGAAGCTGTAAAGGCCACTTTGGTCAACAGCATTAGCTAGTTTAGAAAAAAAAATTGGGCGAGATTTATTTTGTACTTTTAGCGTCAAGGGGTGTTGCTTATTTTTGATGCCGTTGCGGACGAGAAGTCGCAATAGTGATTACGAACGCCATGTGCTGAGTAATTATTTAATTACTTAAGCAAATTTTGTGGAAAAATGGAGGGAGGAGGTGTTTTGCTTACTTTTGCTGACAACCAGGAGGAGGGTGGAGTCAACTGTGTCTAAAACTTTGCGAAAAACATCTTAAGTCAAAGACAATGTTTGATTAACACCATTTTATACGTTAACATTTTAACTATAAGAGTAATTTACTAATAAATAAACACGCCAAAACATATATATGCGTATATTTGCCAATCATTCCAATTAATAAACTACACAAGCGTACGTATTCTACAATCGGACGGAGAGGACTGGTGTCGGGCGCGTACATCGCAATTTGTATATTATCATGCACGCGCTATAATGAATCCCTACAATATTTTTTATTTACTTCTTAATTTTTTTTTATAATGCATAGCACAGTGACTGCACTGGACCTGATGGTAAGTACAGTACAATCCAAAACAGCGGTGACTGACACTGAACAGAATTCACTGCCAGTCACCGCTTTCATGCTGGCCTTCTTAAATACCTCTTCACGCCTCTTTTGAGGGACCCAATATCATATGAAGGAGGGAACACGCTGACAGGAAGACGGTTCCATAACCTTACAGTGTGACAAAAGTAAGAGTCAGCAAACTTTTTGGTTCTTGAAGTTATGGGTGTCACCGTAAAACCGTGACACCGAAGTCCTGCCCTCGTGGTTCTGTTATGGAATGAAGAGGAGGGGATCAGCTCAAAGAGCTCTTCAGAACACTTGCCATGATACAAGCGGTAAAATACGAAATTAAAATTACGATATAGAAATAATCATCATTCTCATGCCCAGTTCCCAACACACTTAGGGTTGGCGCAGTATGTTTTTTTCTTCCATATATTAATTTACTTCTATTTCTTTCATCTCATTTCTTACACAATCCATCCACACTTTCTTTTGGCCTTCCTCCATTTTTCCATCCTTCCACATTTATATTCATTATTATCTTACCCACATGCGCGTTCTCTCTTCTTATAACATGCCCATACCACGACAAATGTAATCTTAACCTTTCCACTTTTCTACCACTGCCGCAACTTTCAAACTCGGTCTAATATATAAATTCCTTACGATATAGAAATAAGAAATGAGTTCTTATTTCGAGCTTTTGTAATAAAACATTTATGAGCGGTGTGTGTCGTCGCCTTAAATAAATGATAAATCTCATTGATATGAAATAAATTATTATAAACAAACGTTAAAATGATAATATGATAGTTACGCAAAACTTGTTATAGGCAATAACTTATGTTTATTGCATTGTAATATTTTGTAATTTATATCAATGTTTTTAATGGTATAATTGTGTCAATATTTAATCTTACAAGTTACGATTGAGATCAAACTAACAATGTATCGGTTTCTCTGACTAATTACTGGCACTGATCTGGTATTAGAAGTATATCGATACATACTAATAAATAAAATTGAAGTGTTAGTTTGTAATGTCAAAAAAATATTTTTTTACTAAATAGGTATTGCTATACTAAATAGAAGCGATGATGGCACCAGTGGGTAGTGCGGCCGGATTCCGCGTTATTCGACGCGGGTTCGATCTTACCTATTCAACTCTAAAATCGGCCTGAGCAGGTGCAGGAAAACATCGTGAGGAAACCATAGCATGGTGGTAGGGCGTTCTCTAATGATGCCCGCCAGGGTAGCTACCACCCTCAAGTTTGAAAACCTGACGCCAAATACCAATAGGTGTGTTCCGGCAGCATCCCTTGAGAACCAGTACCTCTAGGCTTAGTGTGTTTACCAACCTGGACCACATCAGGTGAGATTGTTGTCAAAGCAATGAACCTATACCGTATAAAAAGTACCCATACCAAAAACACAATTTTTACAATTTTTGTCTGTCTATCTGTTTGTAATGGGTAATCTCCGGAATGCCTGGACCGATTTTGACATTACAAACAGACACTTTTATTTACTAGTATAGATAATTAATATAGCAGATGATTTTGGCGCCTCCTGAAACTTCTGTCCGATGTGAGTACCCTGGTTTGCCCTCCCCCCTCCTAGATTAGGGGCTGTATATGGTACTTAAAAAACATTTAAAAACATTATCATAACCTGAAATATGACTTGTTTTTTCTTCTTAAATAGAATAACTGCGTCTCATCATCATCAGCCAACCTATAGACATGTACTGTTGAACATAGGTCTCCCCCAATAAGGGGGGAATTGCCACAATCATCACGGTTGCCAGGCGGGTTGGCGATCGCAGTAGGTTTTGTGGTACTCAGGGAATGCTGCTGCCCATCCTCTGGCGGTGGTACTATTCTTAGCCATGCCAAACACAGCTTTACATTACGCTATTACATTATTAAAGGAATAGATTCGAATTAAAGATTATTTACCTATCTGAATGATATGAAAGTGTGAATCAAAAGTTAAGTATATAAGTAGCGTGAATAGAATTTAACGAAACACCCTAACATCGATAAATATGAAACAAATATTCGGAATAAAAGAGAAAGTTATTTATTTTCAAAGACCTTTCTGTCTACGGTGTAAATTGGTACAAAGTTCGAGATAGGTAGCCTCACCTAGTCGTGTCTCAGTCGATTTGCCGCGAAAAATACAACCTCTTTAGAATTTATTCATCCGGAAACAAGGGTATTTTTTTTCTTTTGCAGGATCTGTATATTTTTATTTCGTAGGTTTACCGTATTTATTTCATCTTTTAATGGATAAAATATTTTATAAATGTCTAGGAGCCGCGGTTAATCAGGCAATGAAAGAAAATAATTCAATTATATTTCTGATTGTTCTTTAGTGGTAGAAATATTCGCCCAACAGGACTGCCGAATGGACTTCTATGTATTCATCCGGCTTATTCTGAAGTTAAATCTTGTGTCAGTAAGTCAGTAAGACGATGGCTACCCTTCTAGATCTTTCCATGGAATTTTGGAACATGGACACACAATGTAAAAAATAGCGCGTGTACATGTGACATTTCAATTTCTATGACGCCGTAATGAAAAAAAAAACGAATAGTAATTATGAGTATAATTTTTGATAACTTTTTGACTATTATTATGATAACAAGTTATTTTTTAGATAAAAAAGAAACAAGAGAAGATTGATAAAATAATAGTTCAAACCTAAAAGAGTATCGTGTGCTAATTTATATATTTTTGTTTCTCTCTGCCACTACGTACTTCTTTTTCCTGACTAAAATCGTAACGTTCATCCCGTGACCCATATTACACTTTCATCGCACGCAAATTTTACTACAAACAAGAAAAAAGGATTGACAAACAACGCACGAAATTGTTTTGTCATTGCCTCCTATATATGATACTGATGATAAACTATTTAGTCCTCGTAGTCGAGTAGTCGATTAACACACAGCTCGTACCTAATAAGCCGGGATCACGGCAATATCTCAGCGCGCGCCAGTAATTAACCCCGAAACTGTTGATCACGGCAAACCGTAAATTATTTCGGATCATAACCTCTACAAACCGCACACGTGCATTCCTTTAATGAAACGAGTAAAACCGCTTTAGTCACAATGAAGGTTTTATAAGTATTCTCTGCTACTATTATTACAAAAGGAGTTTTGATTTAAAAATATTAAACGTTATCATTATCCTTGCATTATTGAAGCAACTCCCGTCTCTTCGTTAGTTGATTTATTATGAAAAACTTAGTAGATATAATTTGATGTATATAAACATGCATTGTTAGATCTATTGACACAGTCATATTATTAAGTCATCAGTCCTTACATATGAAAATATCGTTTTATACGGAAAAAGTAAAATAAAAAAAACCGGTCAAGTTCGAGTCGGACTCGCGCACCAAGGTCCCGTACAAACCTGTACGTTACCTATAGGTATATAAGTAATAGTTATGATATTTTTTTTGCCAAATGAAATCCATAACATTACAATGTGAATTTAAAACAAAGGACTCTTTATCGTTTCAGTAATCTTTTATTTTATATTAACTCATATCATTTATTTTATAATATAACTGAAATACTTACATTAGGCTTGCAGCAGCCTTGCAAAAGTTTTTTTTATCAAAGTTATTTATTGAGAAAGTTTTTAATCACTATTTAGAAATCTGGTTCAAAAATACTAATTAAGTAATTAATTTGAACCAGATCTGTAAATGATGTCTGAAAAAGGCATGAATAGTATCACATTGAACATTGAAGTTAAAGAAAACGTTATCTATAGCGGTACTATTCCGTGTAGTGCTAGTGTTTATTAACGGAAACATGTTTATGGATGAAAAATATCTGGAGATTCCATTTTGGGGATTCATTCCTAAAAATGTAAGGTTTTTGAAATTTGTCATTAATGTTTGTTATTAAATGTTGCTTTATGCCAAATTTCAAGATTCTAGATCAACTGGAAGTATCCTTTAGGTTTTGATTCAAATTCAAAATTTGTTTCAAAATATGCGCCTTAAATTGTTGTTTCTTTTGATTGCGTTGTCATAGAAGTTTGATTTTGTTACAGCTTATAGACCTGAGTATGTGATATGAATTTCAATTTAATATGCGTAGAGGTTTTAAATCGAGGTTCATGAGGAAAGGGATAGTAAGTTTAAAATTTTTAAAAATATTTTATTATATGATGTAATTAAAAATTTATGATTTTCGCAATTTTTCCTTTATCTGTGCTATATGACGTTGCTTCGTACCAAATTTCAAGATTCTGAGTTCATGAGAAGTACTTTGTAAGTTTTGTTTCCCTTGCGAGTGTCGAATATTTTCAGCATAAATGGCTGTATCTTTTGATTGCGTTGGCTTCAAAGTTTGATTTTTTTACAGCTCCAAGCGACAGTAGACTTGAGATATCTTGATACCTCTACACGTCCCTGAGAAAGAGGATCTTGACAGATGTACTAAAGTGATCCTTATAAGGGTTCAGTTTTTTCCTTTTGAGGTACGGAACCCTAAAAAATTACGAAATGATATAGTCAATCAATCGAAGTATGTACCATTATTATCTATCCACTTTCGACATTTTATAGGTAGAGAATAAAAAAAAACTTTGAAGGCAGTTTAGACTGCTTCACCGGAATAAAAAAAATTCATTGCAAGAAATTGTCCAAATTCCGAACAAAGTGGTAATCTGTAGGAGCAAGGTCCGGGGAGTATGGTGGGTGTCGGAGACCACCATGTGCTAAACAGGTTATGATTTGTAAGGGTTCATTATGTGAACGATTGTTATTTTTGGAAGTCAGTCAGCTTTCTCTCTGCATCTACTAATAAACTTTGTAACTGTTACTTGTAACGTTGCAAAAGGATATGCAGAAAAAACCCAGATCGAGTTTCTTGCCTGTTCTTCTCGATGACTTGATTGTTTTCCGAACCGGTGGTCGTATTTTTACGTTCATAAACGCCTTAAATAAATAAAAAAGCCTTACATTTCTTCTTACATCTATTGATATTTTTTCTTACAATATTACTATTTATGTTATAATATTTAAAAAGTATTTTTAAATATTGTTTGTTGTAAGAACTCCTCCGCAGGTAAAGGCCTCCTTCAAAGAATTTCATTTAGTTCTGTCCTGTGCCTTTTACATCCAATGTGAGCCGGCCGTTTCTCTTATGTCGTCTTTCCATCTCGTGTACGGGTCTACCTTTTTGGCGTTTCCCTACTGGGTCTTTCCACGATGTGACTCTTATAGTCCATCTATTGTCTCTTATTCTCGCTACATGTTTCGCCCATTTCCATTTGAATAATTTTATTTTTTGTTTTGGAAGTATATATCCAGGTTTGACACGCATAAGCGCCTTATCAGCGTCTAAATTGAATAAAGTATTTTTGAATTTGCATTCCAATTCGGCCATTCCTCTAATTTAGCGACCGTATGTCGTGAAGTATGAGGTCTAGCGTTGTCCTGAAGCAGCAGTGGGCTCGAGATAGATTTATCAGTCTTGTTTGTTTAAAGGCTAGATTTTCTATTATTGTTTGATAATGTTGATAATAGAGATCTGCCGTAATCGTCTGCTCAAATCTTGGGAAGCTTTAGTGTATGACCTCAGCACTAGTTCAACAAACACTCAGTATATTTTTCTGAGTCGACTTTCGCTAGGACAGGATTTGGCCGGTTCTCCTGGGTTCTACCACTGCGATGAGCGTTTCCGATATACCTTCGTTTTGGTGACGGTTGAGTTTATGTAACGCAGCACTCTATGCGTGTTTGTTGGTGTGCTTCAATCAATTCATACGGGACATATTTCTTGAGATATTGTTCTTGCGACATTTTAAGTTTTTTTTTCTTCTTAGATAATGATAATCTATGTACACAAAATTTATGCCAGTGGGTATGTGGGTAAGACGTATTTTTAATATTGTATCAACGTTACAAACCTCCAGCAAAACGTTGGCCCATCCTGCTCGAACTTTCCATAGATCTTTGTCTGCACCTCAGAATAAATGTTACGTTTTATCTTCTATAATAAACTTGAACACAATAAAAAAAACTCCGATATTTTATGTTATCCATTTTGTGAACAGAGCGATAACAAAAAAAAAAAACAAATGAATCACTAAATTCGAAACACAAATACACAAGCGTAAATTTGAAATAAATTTAAATTTGGAATTATTAACCAAACATCAGATATATTAGATCAAAATAACCACTTCCATATAACGCCAATTTCATATACAAAGACCTAATATATCGGCATATTTGATTGTTGATTAAATGAATGAATGACATTGATAATTACTATGAAAAAAAAAAACAAATTTTTTGTTTCATATAATAAGGTAAAGATTTTTAAGCTGTGTGAAGGATATCTTTCGTCTTCGCTGTACTTTACTATCTTTCTTTTCTATAATGTAATGAATTAATTACGTATTTAAATGACATTTAATTCACAAAGCTTAAGTAGATTTTGAGTCGATTAGTGCAAGTTCGAACCATGGTATGAATTTGAGTTTTTGGTACAGGAAACCATCGTAATATAATGTTGAAACCGTATCCCGGCGGTAGGCTAGCTTCAAATACCTCGCTGTTTACCTACAACTAACTAGCTCAAATAGAAATTCAATTCCATCCATCCATACAACCGTAAAGGCGTCCACTGCTGGACTTGGTCTCCCCCAAAGATAAGGGGGGAAATGGCCACGCTTGGCAGGCGGGTTGGCGATCGTATTAGGTGTTTGTGTTCCTCAGAGGATGCTGCTGCCCATCCCCTGGTGTATCCCTTAGTCATCTTTTATGACAACCACGGGTAGATATGGTAAATATGTAGAACAAGTGATATCAAACATTAGTAAATTAGTATCTATAAGTAAATTCAGGAAACATCGCAAATCCAGTAACTGCTGATCTCATTTTTCTAGATTTAACGTGTAACTGTCTGAAGTCACAAACAACTTCTTAACATTAAGTTAGACTATGAGTAAACACTAACCTTATAAAAATAATATGGACTAAACAATTACTTGAAATGTATTTATAAATTATTTAATTGAATCGTAAGAGTGTAAAACTTGACGCACAATATATACGTGTTTCATACAAGTTTTATACCAATATTCTTTATGCGGGAAAGAGATAGAGCATCCTTTCTCAACACACACCAAAAACTTTAAACGCTTGGAACTTAGAATTTCACTAACCTAATTAATAAATTTTAAAGATATTATTCATTTAGTTTGTAGTAAAAAAAACCCTTTTACAGATAGATGAAAGAGCTGGTGGTACTTAGTTTCCCGACAAAGTAACAACTAGTCTAGGAGAAACTATCTTTCTTACAACCGAGAGAGGTAATAAATCGTCGTCTATGTATATTTTTTTTTGTTTTACTTGTTTTGTATTTTTATTTATCACATTCATGACAGTTTTATCCTAAAGAGTGATGGCATAGATAAATGTAAACTGTAGTCTTTCGTTTTAGATAATAGTTTAAAGAAGTGAGGAAATCATCAATATGGTCCAAAATAGTAGGTCCAGGAACCATGCCCGATTTAAAAGGTAATAAATCTGACAGAACTTTTCGGTAAAGTAAAAAGGTAAAGTTGTTGTGGCAACAACACTACAGCGCCTAGTTTAAACAAAACGCGTCATGGCGGTGTGTCATGGTGGCGCGTCAAGCGACTATTATTATTGTTACATAAAATAAGATTAATTGAATACTTACACATGAAAGGATATACCATTACATTTAAGGTGTTTACTCCTATAGTGGTTTTTACAACTTTTTACTGCACAACTGGCTATTGTTTTCAAGTAAACAATTAATTTATCGGAGATAGTAAATCGTCGAAACGAGTGAACCGACTAAGGGCGTCTGAAAGGACATACATGTAAACTTCATGTATGAGTGCTATGACAGGCGTGGCCGGTATGCTAGTTCTATTGATAAATTCCTAATTCTATAGCGGGATTTATATGACGTTAGGCAATGCAGCTGATATTAAATACAATACCTATCATATTTGAATTTTAGAAAGAACTGGATATCTCTATATACCGTTACAATCTATATAGTCCCTTTGGATTTGACAACGAAACTCGATTACCATTTTAATCGATTCCGTAGCGATATGATCGAATAAAGAGTCAACTCGTAAACGATCTAGTGTAGTTGTTATCGGAACAGTATTTTGATTTTTGTAGTGAAGATTTTTACGGCGTTGAGTGATTTTGGTAGAGGAAAAACTTATAAATTCGCGTTAACAATGTTATGACGTTAGCCGTCAGTATGCTACATTATGTCAAATTCTTATACTTGGCACTTATGTGCTGGCGCTCTGAGATTAATAATAAAACGTATGCTTACCCTGTCGTATATTTTGATTATGAGCAAAGGATATGATAATGTACATAATGATTGCTCGAAGCGTCAATAAATGTAAAAATCAGATAAATGTTAGGTTATGTTAATAATTTTAATAAACTAATTACGTAATTCAAACATTAAGAGAACAGTATTTCCAAAGTTTCGAATTTTCCCTTTTGTAGTAGTTGATAGTGTTTTTATGCTGTGTGGCGTAAGGCAACAAACTTACTTCGTCTTAAAATTGTAATGAATATAGCTTAAGATTATAACAGGTTAAGTCTGGAGAAAGTGGATATCAAGCATAAATATACATAGTTATTTGGCGAGAGATCTCCAAACTTGAGGCCGGTAGACATGCTATAATAATTGGTATATAAGATTTTTAATTATTTATCATGGGATGTTGAAGCGACCAATTCATAAATCAGCCTGAGCTTTCGGTGAAAGAAAACGTCGTGAGGATGCCATAACACGGTGGTCGGGCATTTTCTAATAATGCTCGCTTGAGTAGCTACCACCCTCAAGTTTGAAAACCTGTCGCCAAATACTAATAGGTGTGTGTTGGTAGCATCGCTTGAGATCCTATACTTCTAGGCCAGTGTGCTTACTATCTTGGACCACATCGAAAATTAACATTAGATGAGGCTGTGGTCAAAGTACTAAGCCTATACAGTAAATAAAAAGTCAGTTGTCTTGTTCGATATACTGCACAGATGGCACTTCAGAATCGAATAGACTGCATAATAATTTATTAACTCACTTATATCACTGATGATTAATTACACTATTTTTATATTATACAAACAAATCTCTGAAAAAGTATATACAAAGTAAATATTGTATGTTCAAGTGTCTATTATGTTTCGTTCTAAAGTATATCGAAAACATATAGGATAGACGAGTGAAAAAAACTTATGATACCAGAGTGCTAAACTACTCAGCGTTTTTTCAATACGAAATGGTAGAGTTCTCACACAACTGTCGCGTCTAAAATATTATACAAAATTGTCACTTTTTTAGGGTTGTCGCTGATTAAGGCTTCGTTATTCTATATGACAAGCCGACTGTGCTGTGTTTTAAAAACTAAATTAATTTATTAAGCTTAGTGTGAGTTTATTTACAAACTAGCTGGGTGCCCGCTGATTTACCTGTGTTTCTTAAACATATCAAAAATATATCATAAGTTCAAGCACTTACCAGTAAAACTGACCAGTGAATGGTTTTTATTTCACAAAATTTCTTGTTTTATTTTTTTTTACGTTTTTAACCCTAATAATATCCTGAAAATACTTTTGGTACTACTAAAATACAAGTGCAGTTATAGTATTGTAATTTTCGTGGGGATCTCTAATTAAAAAATAATATAAAATGCCCATGTTACTCTATGATAATGCAACTTTCTCTATAGGTGACAGAATTTTTATAATCGGCTAAGAAATGTTAAATTTATTAGTAACAAACAAAAAATCAAGGTACAATAATATAGATATGAATAATACTTTGCCACGTTTATTTAAGTTATATATACACTAATAATAAAAATGAAAATTTCACGTGTCTGTACATTACCGATTTTTGTGAAAAGAATTACTGCAAGAGACTAAAAATAGGTAATTAAACTCATTTCTATCATTTTTAGAAATATCTGTCTGTCTACACATACGTCAATTAAAAAGTACTAGGTATATATGAAAAATTCAAAAAGATAATTATAAAGCATAATTTGAAGTAACATCAAAACTTTATCTTATTAAAATCTGTCCACTCAATCAAAAGTTATAATAATTTGAATGACGCCCGGCGACATTAGTATGAAATAAGAGTTTGTAAGTTTTTAGTCTAATTCGAGAACAAAAAAATTGATGGATTGATTGATGAAATTGAACAAATTAACATAATATATAATATATAAATATCTAAGACATAATAAATGAGAAAACAAATATTTTGATATTCAATTTTCATACAATCATCTTATCATTTTAATCATTGTATTGAGTCATTTTACGGAAGTAGTGTAGTGAATTTCATTTATAATATTAATAGGTATAAATATGCCGCGAAACATTATTTACAAAATTATAGAATTGGACGTTTCATATTTGTTTATTTTTGATGACATGGGGTCGAAGTTTTAAGAATGGTGATTACGTAAGTAAATAATATATGTTTTCTATCTGTTATTCATAGATAGCGCTATGATTCAGTTTTAATAATTTGGACTGTTCTGAGACATTTGAGAATTACTATGTATCACTTCAGAGTCTACAACAAGGCATATTTTGATAGTTAATTTTTTTTGTCGGGACCGGACGGGACGGAACGATTTTAATTATCTAAATTTCACGCCGGCGAAATTGAAGTAACTAAACAGTCCATAGGCAATAAGAAAATTAATATTTTTTACTAAATGGATATGAATGTATATACGGCACCTATAACAAAAAAAACCATTTCTAGCTAGCATTTTTGTATGCCTGTTTGTTTGTTCCGGGTAATCTCCGGAAAGGCTGGACCTATTTGACGGGACTTTCTTTGGTAGAAGTTACTCCGCGTAAGTTAGGGTACTTATGTTTTTGTTTTTTACACAGTAACAAGGGAGGAGGCACTGGTGAGAATATCGCAGGAGGGAGAGTGTGAGATGGAGGTGTTGAAGGCGGGGCCGATTAGGGAGACGGACAGGGGATTGAGGACTCTGTTCGTGTCGCTACCGTTGGAGGCGGCCCGAAAGGTGGCGGAAAAGGGGGGATTGAAGGTAGGGTGGAGAGTGGCCCGGGTCCAGGTACTTGGCGCAAAGCCGTTGCGCTGTTTTAAGTGTATGGGCCTGGGGCACGTTCGAGCGGTGTGTACGGCGGAAGTTGACAGGATGGGCCAATGCTATAGGTGCGGTGCACAGGGTCACAAAGCGGTGGAGTGTCGGGTTGAGAAGCCCAAATGTGTGCGGTGTGCAGAGGAGGGGAGACCGGATGAACATCAGATGGGGGGAACGTATTGCCTCCCCTCATCTCAAATGCGAGGTCCCTTTAGGGGTAACAAGTAGGCGGCGCAAGGCCAGGGAAGGAGGAAGGTGGAGGGTTGAGGGGGAGGGCTGGGGAGAGCCCGTGCCTCCCTTATCAATATGGGCTCTGTGATGCGGATCCCACTCGTGTCACAGGTGCCGGAGGGAATAGTGGTTGGGGGGAGAGAGGTGATTGTGGCTTAGGGTGATAATCACCTCTCTTCCTCCGGGTGGATGTTATCTCTCTTAAAGAGACGGGCGAAGAGGTGGGTGGGGGAGAGCCTGTGTGTCAGGCAGCGATATTCTCCTGCCCATCCCCATTGGGCTTAAGTATGGACGGGGCCCAGTGGGCCTTGCCGCAGGGGGCGACGCGGTGTCATGCTATGCAATCCCGTATCGCCCCTACTTTAAATGCGGCGGGCGGCTCCGGGGGGTTTTAGTGGGTATTTCCGGGCGCTTCACGCCCGGGTGAGTCCCACACTGGTGCGGAGACGTCCCTCCACACCCCCTTACCCATTGCATTGGGGGATTTCGGTCTCACTAATGCAATGGGTAAGGGTAGTGCGTAAATGCATTTCCCCTCGAGAAAAAAAAAAAAAAAAAGGGTACTTATGTTTTCTGAAATTAATTAGGGACTCCGTAACAAAATTAAAAACTATATAACGCAGTGAAAAATATACGAAACGCGGGCGCAGCCGCGGTCACACAGCTAGTTGAAAATAAATTCGAAAAGTGTTGCATTATTATTGAAATAAGGTTCTAAAGTCAATCGACATATTAGGTACGATTTTGATTGTATGGCCGATTTTTTGAAAACTGTATAGACTTAGTGCTTTGACCACAATCTCAATTGATGTTAAGTGACGACGTGGTCCGGAATAGTAAACACACTAAGCCTAAATAGAGGTACTGGCTCTCGAGTGATGCTACCCGAACACACCTATTGGTGTTTGGAGACAGATTTTCAAACTTGAAAAATGCTTTACCTGTATGCTATAGTTTCCTTTACCAAAAACTCAGGGTCAGTGTAGAGTTGGATAGGTGGGTTCGAACTTGTGTTTACTTACAAGGACCCGGAATGCATAAAACCCTAACTGAGTCATCATCGCTTCAAAATTTATCGCATTAAAGTTGCAAGCAGAGCCGGCTTTACCTATGATGCAGAGTGTGCGCATACGGACGCAGGATTTTAGGGAGAGCCAAAGACTACAATATAATACTGGAAAGAAGGCGCCGAACGTCGCTCGTGAGATTTACACAGTTTCGACCCTGCTCCCGTGTTATGACCGATACTGGGCGCGGTAGCAAAGCATGGCGCGCCACGAGCGGCTCCTTTACATAACAACTTTTGCTTCCCGACATTAATTGGACCCGAATTCCCGTTTGAAACTATAACTTTTCAACCCGGTCGGGTTAAGTTTCCACCTCGCGTCGATTACCTCACACTAACGCTTGACGAATCCTTTTGCGCATCTCGACGATTCCATCTAGTTAGAAACTTAGCTCCGCCGCGTTGTAAGTATTCCATTTTTACCGCACGTTTATTAGCGGGCACCAGGGTATCATTTGCACATGGGTGCTACAAACATTAGCCCGGCTTATTTTTTTTTAATCTACTTTTTATTAATACACATGGTGAAAAAGCCCAACATAGTAACAAGATAAAGCAATGATGGCGGAGTAGATAGTGTGGGCGGATTTCGCGTCAATGGACGCAGGTTCGAGCTCATCTGTACAACTCTAAAATCAACTTTCGGTGTAGGAAATATCGTGAGGTAATCATTGCATGGTGGTAGAGTGTTTTTCTAATAATGCCCTCCTGGGTAGCTACCACCACTTAAGTTTGAAAACCTGTCGCCAGATACTAATAGATGTGTTTCCACAACATCACTTGAGAACCAGTACTTCTAGGCTTAGTCAAAGAACTGAACTACATTGAAGCGCAAGACGAAACACCAAAGCGCGTTTTGTGAGAATGTGATCCATTAATACCCATACGTAACTGAATTCTGGGTTGGCGATCGCAGTCAGGTGTTCGTGGTGCTCGTAGGATACTCCTGCTCATCCCCTAGTCACCCTGGTCATGCCTCTATCGCTTTTTACGACACCCACGAGAAGGTATGGGGTTGTACTATAGTTAGTAGGCACCACACATACATGTATTCAGTAAAAAAAACAGTTTTTGATGTTACAAACAGATACTTTAATTATATTTATTCCGGTAGATATGTAAAGCGTATATAAAGCTTTCGATGCAATCCAGTCGCGTATAAATACGCGTCTAGCATAAACAAAGAACTCTTAGTAAATATACTAGAATACGAATGCGCGTTTCTTGATAAAAAGGTCGTATAAAAACTATGGTAGTAGCGTTGAATTATTTATATTATCTTGCACCCGCAGCTGTATGTTGATATAAAGGGTGACGCGCATTCGTACATGTGGTTTTGAAGTGTAAACTTCTTTAGCGCCGTTGAGCGCTCGGTAGGTGAAAAACTAATAGATTCGCGATACCAATGTCGTGACGTCACTAGTCGAAATGCTACAGCATGTTAAGTATAAGAAAGCGTTTAAGTGCTGACGCTCAGATATAAATAATAAAATATATATTTACGCAGCCTAAAGTGATTGTTTTGATTATGAATAAACTATATGAAGATGTACATACATATACGAGTATATTGCTGTAAAAACCTTTTTTTTTTGGCGAGGGGAATACATTTACGCACTACCCTTACCTATTGCATTAGTGAGACCGGAGTCCCCCAATGCAATAGGTAAGGAGGCACGAAACCTAACATTTGTTATGTTTTAAATCTTAGGTTATGTTAATAAATTCAATTATCAAATTATGAAATTTATTTCTAGCTGGTTAATTTTTTACAGGTTTTTTCATATTATTATAATTGTAGTTTAACCCCTTGAGCACTTACCTGGCGTTTACGCCAGCTTTCCATTGTTTTATATAAGTAATAGCTATGCCCGCAACTTCTCCCGCAACCGCTCGGTTGAGCGCTGGTTTAATACTATATACTATAATAGTATTTCCTCAAATATATATAGAGATTGTTTCTTTACAGTTTTATTATAAGTATATATTAGCTGAGCCCGCAACTTTACTTAATAATATCTATTCTTCACAAATAAAATAACTACTAAATCAGAGAAAACAAGATACGATTTACAACAATATTCATTAAAATAAGTACAGTGGTTATTGAGCTATTAATAGATATCCAGTCGGAGAAACGTTACATTTAGATTATATAAATGAATGAATGAATTCCTTATAGTACCAGTAATCTGTACACTGGCGAATATAATGCCACAAGGCATTTTCTACCAGCTAACTAGCGATAACGCAGAAATAATATATTAAAAAAAAGGTAGTGTGCAAAACATTAGTGTATTATTAAAAAAGTTATTTTATTTTTTTATTTTAGGGCAACTAAAAATAAATGTATGGACACAAAATGAATTGTTTTCAAGCAATTATTTTATTCAAATGTATCATTTATAATTTTATCCTTGATAAATGTTTTTTGCACTGTTACTCGAGTTGTGGCTTCTGGCACTAGCCAGAGACGTTATGAACCAAGTACAGAGTGGCGATGTGTTTTTGTTGAGTGTTCTTTGATATATAACTTCTTTTTTTACTGTGCCTATAGTGGTAGAGTGACAGTGAAATCCAGGAGTATATGTTTTATGTTGTATGGGTGGGTAGGATTTTTTGTTAATGTTTTTTAATGAACATATATCCTTATATTTAATTATCTAATATAAATATTTGTAAGAAATTCTAAATCAAAATTATATTAGCAAGGATGTATATCGTCCTTAACAATACATTGAGTGTATATCCCATTCCGCGATGCAGGAAAGTTTTCCTACACGGACGCAAACTAGCACGGGGAGATATCGCTGCGAGGAAATATTTCGCACCAAATATAATTCGCGAGAAAAATATAACTTTCTACTTACTTTTTGTAGAATGTGTTTCTTGTTAACTTGAAAATATATTTTATTACCTATATTTATTTTTAAATCAACCTGTATATGTAGGCAATGGATTCGCAGATGCTACAAACAATAATAACGTGTTTGTCAATTTTCAATATTACATATTGTCAGTAACGAATTGATAATTTTTTAAAACTTTTTTCCAGCTTTATTTTACTTTATAGATTTTAGCTTTATCAAAAATGTTATGGGCATATTTAGTTTTTATTTACTTGAAGGGCCTTCACAAATACCTTCAGGTTTTGTGGTAAAAACTTAGGATAGAGTGTAGTGTCTAGGGTGGTTTGGCATTGTCTATGAACTACCTAGGTAGCTACCATCCTCAAGTTCGAAAACCTGTCGCCAAATACCAATTGGTACGTTCCGGAAGCAAACACTTGTGAACTAACACCTCTAGGCTTAGTATTTAGCATTCTGGACTACATCGTCATTTAACATTAGGTGAGATTGTGGTCAAAGCGCTGTGCCTATAGAGTATAATAAAACTAGATAACCATTGTCATAACCAGAAGTGAAAACCCGAAACATTGAAAAACTGTTTTTTATTATTATTAATTGTAAATTGAAACTATAAACATAACCTAACATTTAACATTTGTCTGGTTTTTACATCTATTGGTGTTGCGAGCAATAATGATTTACATTTTCATATAGGTTATTCAGTCACAATATACGATAGTTTGCGTAAGTATAGATTTTATTATTTATTTCATATACTTGACATTCTTTAGCATATTATATAACATAGCTTTGGTAACACGAATCGATAAGTTTTTCCCCTACCGAGAATCGACAAAAACCGCTAAAAACAGTTTTACTTCAAAAAATTAACCTATCCAAATTCTCATTAGAAAATCCCCTACCACCATGAAAATCTCTCTATGTAAATATTTTTGTTACAAAACTTTCCTATTACTTGGTAAAAGCCCGAGTAAATTAGGGAACGTCCCGGGGGTGTGTCGCTATTATTTTTTAGAATAAAAACAAGCTGCGCCGCGCTACTTAATGGTTAATTTAATGGTTGAGATAAAGCAATGCAAAAGATCTATGAACTTTAGAATCGGGTCCAGAACGAGAAGTAGAGAGTTGGTTGTAGGAGCCAGAAATATACCGCTATGGAGTTAGGTATAATATTCTTTAAGAACCATAATTCTATGATGATATGTCTCTTCAAATTTAGGTCACGAGAGTCAAAAAATTTGTTTTGCTAATAATATTAACTTATCCTACTTAACAAAAGTTTTTTTTACACGGAATAGGCTCAATGCTTTGACCACAATCTCACCTGATGTTAAGTGATGATGTGATCCAGGATGGTAAACACACTAAGCCTAGAGGTACTGGTTCTCAAGTGATGCTGCCGGAGTACACTTATTGGTATTTGACGACAGGTTTTCAAACTTGAGGGTGGTAAATACCCAGGCGGGCAACATTAGAAAATGCTCTACCACCATGCTATGGTTTCCTGACAATGTTTTCCTTCACCGGAAGCTCGGGCCGATTTTAGAGTTGGATAGTTGGGGATCGAACCCGCTTCAATTGACGCGGAATCCGGCCGCATTACCCGCTGCGCCATCATCGCTTCATTCGGATTTAATTCGGATATATCATACATGTAAGCCTTCCTTAAAAATATATCTAAATGGTGGTGAAAAACACAAAAGATTTCGGCATGTGATTCAGAAGGAATTTCGCGGATAAGCACAAAGACTGGAGCGAAAAGCGACTCTGTTGTACTATGTAGGTATAGATATAGATTATAATGTGATTGGTAATAAGCTTGAAGGTACTGGCTCTTGAGTAATGCTGCCGGAACAGACCTATTGAACCCAGGTCCATTGAGCGAAATCAGACCGCACTACTAACTAAGCCATCATCTAAGATTTGTGTCAAGATCGTAGCAAGTGGTACGATTTAGTTCCTGTCTATCCCTACGGGAGATATCCGTGACGTTACGTATAAATTGTACCATACATAGTGTAAAGTGTATATCGCGTATATAATATACGCGTTGCGTGAAGCGAGTGTCGTGTCGGATTAGTGCCTGTGAATTATTTACGAGAACCAGCCTCAAGACAGTCGACGGTTGGTATAAACTGAGAGTTATGTACGTGTACAGAGTGTCTCTAAATATGACAAAATCAGTTTAAATTATTAATTTTCTTATTATAAGGTTACGTAAAGGATAATTTTAAATTAAGCTTACTCTTTTTTTGCACTATGTTGTGTGTTTTTAGTGTTAGGAACACCTATTAGGGGGCTGAAGGGGGAGTGGATTTATGCTTTACTAATTTTTGTTTTGATAATATAGGAGGCGAAGAGTCATAACAGTAACTACATAACTAATTTCTATAAGTAATTTCTAATTATTTACTTAATTAGATTTTGTAACTAAAATATGCCAAAGTTAATTTGTTTTTAAGTGATTCGCGAGGTCTTATATTATAAATTGGTCGAACTGCTCGCTTTTGTAAAATAAATAGGTAAATTATCTATTAAGATTTTTAAAATGTACTAAAATACGACTACTTCATACAATTAACCTTTATAATTTTACGTTTTTCTATTCCAATAAGGCTATTAAATCTTCAATTTTTTTGCGTCTGATAATAAAGTTCTTTTTTATTCTGATTTTAAAGGGTAAATCTAATCATTTGAAAATAGGATGAAAAACAAAACTAGCCAAATAAATCGAGGAGTTAACTAATCTTGATGAGTTCCGTAGATGGCCGCGAGAGGGCGTTACGGAGTCACCTACGCACAGTCGTAGCGAGAGGCTTGTAGCCGCGCTACGTAGCAGCGGGTCGTATATGTTTATTACGAATTCTCAATAAGAAAGTCGCTCTGTGTATCTTTAACGGTTATTATTCGTGAATTACATAGTTGTGCAAGTGATTGTGTGTATTATTCTTTGTTTGAATTGAAAGTAAAAGTTTTGTGGTTACGATAAAAAAAGTTGAATATTATTGTTGTTTTTTTTTTTGTTAACTGAATGAAATATCAAAAGTGTTTTTTGTTTTTCGGTGTCAAGGTAAAAGTAGTGAAAGAATTTGAACTCTGTCGTCGTCATTGTTATTTGTTGGTAAGTAAATTTACAAGAATTTATTTTCAATGTTGGCTTCTGATTTTATGGTGACTTTAATAATTTGAAATAAGAAAAAAAAAGTGATTTAAGAGTATAAAAAGATATCTTTTATAAATATACGATAAAACATCTATAAATAATTATACAAATATAAAACAATTCAGTACATTTTTCTTCTCTGTTTGTCAAACTATTTTTATTGTCTAGTAAAAATAGACGAGCATTATTTTTTATAAATGAAAATAAATTAAGAAATGGATTTATGTTCTTTCAAATTTTTAATAATAATTATCATTATGATGAATCTCAAATTTTAGGTGAAAATAAAAAAAATCGAATTATGTGTTTTTATGAACTAGTAGCCATATTACTGCGTATCAAACAACTATTTTTATAAATTTTTATTTCACATTACAAAATATAAGAAAATGTCGGTTATTCTTATGAGTGTAGAAATTTTATTACGTAATCATAGGCCTTGTTGAGAAGATTTCAATTTTTTATCTATTTTATGACGCACTTAAGTAACTTTTAATGGTCATGGATTATATACACTGTGGCTGTTTCTGTAATAAATATGTTATTATTTATATGATTTCTAGCTCTGCCTGCTGCTTCACTCGCTAATTATTAAATAAATATTTATAAGTTAAAGTAAAATTTAGGTACACGGGCCGTTGATTTTAGGTAAACGTAACAAAACTAATGCTAAAACTGAGTGTCTGTTTGTGATGTCAAAATTACATTTTTTTTTACTAAATAGATATGAATGTATACACGACACATATACAAAAAATGCAATGAAGAATATATAAAACGCGGGCGCAGCTAGTTTAAAAATATAATTATATAAATCGCTCCAGTGATTCTCGATTTATATGCATACTTATGGGTAGATTTGTATGAGTAAAAAAATACACGTATGTCTTTAATTTTGAAATCGACTGAAGATAATATATATAAATATAACATTTATAATCATTAGTTTCTATTATCCTTTTTTTTACGTTGAACCCTGATAATTTTCAAAACGAAACGAAACGATACAAAAAGTCTAATCAAAATTGAATAGCCGGAACAAACAGACAGACAGACAGACGAAGAGATTTAAAATTCTGTTTTTGGTATATTTACCGTATATACATTCTGATGTATTTAATAAAGTTTTTATGTTGACATTACAAAGGTACACTTCAATTTTATATATTTGTATAGATAAATCGATGATGACGCAGTGGGTAGTGGGGCCGGATTCCACATCAATGGACGAGAGTTCAAACCCTCCTATCCAACTCTAAAATCAGCCTGAGCTTTCGGTGAAGGAAAACATCGTGAGGAAACCATATCATGGTGGTAGCAATGCCCGCCTGGGTAGCTACCACCCTCAAGTTCGAAAACCTATCGCCAAATACCAATAGGTGTGTTCCGGCAGCATCACTTGAGAACCAGTATCTAGGCTTAGCGTGTTTCCACATCATCACTTAGCTTCAGGTGAGATTGTGGTCAATGCAGAAAGTTAATTATTTTGTTATATATAATAGTAGTTTGTCACTTTCATATAAGTTCATTTCAGTTGTTGTTATAAGTTCATTTTCCATGTAATAAGAATGCAAATTAAATCACTGTACATTTTAATTCCTAAATGTTCAATATAACTTTAATTTGTTCTCTGTACAAATGCCTTTATATAAATAAATAAATAAAATATTATCTCTCGGAATTATAGATAATTAAAATAGTTTTGCTCGAATTATCTATTATAAAACATTCGAATCGTTACCGTTGAGTGAACATTTCAAACGTGATTGGAAGCTTGATGTAGCTTGAATAAAATGATAGATAAGTTGCTAAAGTTCAAGGAACCTAGTGTTTTAATTAAACTATCCACCTCATTGTAATTTTGCTTGTGATTCTATTCATTTCAAGATCTGTTGATACTGTTTTATATTTTTACATTTTGAAAAGATTCTCGAATGAATTTGATTACATAAAAACTATAGTCTGCAATGAATAATATGTGAAAAGCGGGCAGAGTCGCGGTCATACAGATAGTAATCAATATCATTACAAATTTTGTTTAGATTTATGTTTACTTTCTATAATAATAATAATGTTGTTTATGTGCCAGAAAATCGTGAAACCACGACCCCAGACTCCATTATAATTAGGTCAGATGTATTCCAGCCGTTCGCTCCCACAGTTACCCTGTAAACAATAAATAACGTCGGTGGCTCATTGTACTATTTTTGGTGTATACTGGCCCGTGCCTGTGACTCCGATATTCGTGTTATGAATATGCTATCTTATTGGTATCGGTATTGCATAGTGGTAGGGAATTGTTTAATCATCCCCGGCCGAGTAGTTACCATGCTAAAGTTTGAAAAACCTACCGCCTAATACCAATAGGTGTGTTCCGGCAGATCACCAGTACTTTTAGGCTTAGTGTGGTAACCATCTTGAACCACATCATTGCTCACTATCAGATGAGATTGTGGTCAAAGTACTGAGCCTATATAGTGTTAAAAATACTATTAACTCTGGCCTGTAAGCGTTGCGATACCACGGAAGAATATTTATCGACGTATATAGAACAAGCCACCTAAGATTCGTTATAATCGGATGAATTGTTTACGTGTGCGTAGAAGACAAACAAACTTACATTTATATTTATTTATAGACGTATTTTAGACCTCGTGGACGAAGACCGACTCGTTGAACCAACCAGAAAACCAGTAGTCTGGAGATCAACATCCATAAGGATAATACGTCTAGGAAAGGATCTTAAAAATTGGTTCTAACCAATTCAAGCCAAGACGAGAAATAGTGAGAGTGGTTTGACCAGAATTTCGCCTGATGATAAGTGATAAGTTACGATGTTTTCTAGCAGTATGATAAACACATCAAGCCTAGAGGTGCTGATTTTCAAGTGATGCTTCCGGAACACGGTACTTGGAGACTTTTCAAACTTGAAGGTAGTAAGCATTATTAATAAATGCCCTACCACCTTTCTATGGTTTTCTCGCCATATTTTCCTTCACCGAAAATTCAGACTCATTTTAGAGTTGGATAGGTGAGCTAGAACCTGCGTCCATTGACGCGGAATTCGGTCGGACGCGAATTATGTCGAAAACATAAATATACTTTGCGCTCGCACCTACAGCAGTTTTTTAATGTGTCTGTCAAGCTGAAGGTATAGTCAAAAATGTCTGACAACTGAGAAAACATCTATTGATAGTAACATATATGAAAATCAGATTTTATACTACTACGAAAGTGTACCTTAAATTTACTATAGTTTAAGGGTGTTTGGCCGGGGGAAGGAACCATACTAAGTATCTGGCAATGAATCACGTGATTTCTAAGATTATTTTGAATAAAATATATAAAAATTGAGCTTTATACTATAACGTAGTTAAGGTGATTTTTTTACAACTTTAGTTCTTGTTATATGCCAAAGCCACCACTACTCAAGTTTCATAATCTGGAATAATTCTTACCTGATTTGAAGACGTTCATAGAGAAAGTTTCAGCTATTATAACATGACGAAGGTCTGGCTGTCGTGGGCTCTTGGCCTATTTCAGCTAAAATGATAATGTGAATATCTATACTAATAAATAAAATTGAAGTGTCTGTTTGTAATGTAATTTTTTTTTACTAATGAGATGTGAATGTATATACGACACCTATACCAAAAATACAATTTTTAAATTTTTTTCTGTCTGTTTGTTCCGTGTAATCTCCGGAATTGTTGGACGGATTTTGACGGGTCTTTTTTTGGTAGATAGCTGTCGTTACTCCACATAACATAGGTGCTTTTATTTTACGAATATAATTAGGGTTCCGCGTAAAAAAAATTAAAACTGTTTAAAAATTGAATAAAATCCGATGCAACGCACAGTTTTACGGGCAAGTGATTGAATTTATTTTATCTAAGTACTAGAAAAAATATTAGGGTTCCGTATAGACAAATTAAAACTCAGTGAAGAATATGTGAAACGTGGGCGCAACTGCGGCCACACAGCTAGTATAAAATATAATTAAAAAAACATTCATATTGTAAAGAATATAAATCATTATTGGAAAGCGATGCCGCTGTTAGGGGTAGTGGGAAATATACGTTCCCATTATCTAAATACGTATTGTAGGTTAAAAGTAATTTCCTGGCTATTCATTCACTAGCTAATGTGCTTACTCGCGGTAACCAGTTCCCCGTAAATAAATGCAAATATCGACGGGGAAATATCTGGGACGAATAATACGGCGTACGATTTGCGTGAACATTCCGATTTACTAATGACTTGTTTGCGTTATGTGTAACTAACCACCCGCGTTTCGTATATTCTTCAATGCATACTATGTTTTTGAATAATCATCGGAAAATCATGTTTTTATGGTGTTGCCCATTAAATCGTATTTTGTTCACATTTTTATGAGTTTTTTTTACACGAACCGTAATTATTCATACTAAGACAAAGCGTAGATATTTTTCACAAATTCAAATTATTGTCAGTAATTTTCCTTTGTTACAGATTTTATTCACAATATCATGAGTTTTATTATTTTTTACGCGAAAACCTAATTACTTTCAAAATATAAAAGTAGCCTAAGTTACGCGGAGTAACTTCAACTATCTGCAAGATAAAGTCTTATCAAAATCGAAGATTAGCCGTAACAAACGGACAGAAAGACAAAAAGTGTAAAAAAAAATTGTTTTTGCTGTAGGTATCATATATACATTCATATGTATTTTGTAAAAAGTTGTTCTTTTCATATTACAAATAGACATTTTTTTTTATTTGTATAGATATCTAAATAGAAGAATATTTGAATTGTGAAAATACCTTGTTATGTGGTTTAGTGTTCCGACTAATAAATATTTACTAGAATTATAATATAAAGAAAATATTAAATATGGTAGTACTGAGTTTATCCTCACCTACGTATACATAGATAGAAAATCCATATATAAATTACTCGGGTAATGCTTTGCAAACGACCGGGATATACCGACTCGCATCACACTCAACAAACATACGTGATATTTAAAATTTCGAGACTCCTCTTGTTTGCCCAGATAATAGGATATGGGCTCTGTTGGTATGTTACATAGTGATTCTATATCCTGCAAATGATTATTCAGGCGTTGGAAATCATTTTTAGATTTAAATTATTCTTTGACATAATTCCTTTCAAGTAGAAATCAGTTTAAATTCTATGAAAAATGAAACTAACGGAAACGAATTTTGCAACATGACGTCATAGTTATCTATAAACAGAAACAAGTCATAGGGAATTAACAAATAGATGACGGTTTTGGTCAATAAAATTAGTTACTTCATATTAACTTTATATTTAGGTTTATAATATTTATAAGAGCGTGCAATTTATTTCATATCATTTTTCTCAAAACAAAAACTCGACAAGTAGGTTAAAAATAGCACATTTTATACATTTTACATGCTGCATTGTTTAAAAATGGTTTTTATAGATTAGTTCCTAAAAAGGTTCAATTGAATTTAAACGGTAAATTTGTAGAAATTAAGCGAGCATATATTTTTTTTATTCAAACTCAGCAAAATGACATCATCTGCGTTTATATTCAGAAAAAGGCCATAGTATATTATAGATAGATAGTAATTTGTATAGATATAGAAACAAAGTGATTATAGTAGGCTTAATATAAATATATAGCTTATTTAATAGAGGATTCACTTTAAAAAAAAATTGAAACTCGGTAACATGGCGTCACATCCATCAACACGGAATCCGACCATACTACCAACTACGCTATCATAGACATCGTCATCATAGACCAGTGTTAACGAAGAATTTATTAATGTAAAGATTAAGTTCCCTCTGGAAATATGTAATTCGAAGCACGAGTCTCAAAGGGAACTTAGTTGGGCGGCGGTTCTTTTTAATTAAGGACTTTTTGGCTTCGGGCGACATTGTGAAGTGAGAAATTATTACAAACTGTAAATTGTTCCTCCGAGAGGATAATTATAATTTCTTCTGAAAGGAAATTACTTGATTGAAAAGTTAAACTTCTTTTTTTTTAAGTTTGCGCATCGTTGGAAGTGAAAGGAAAGAGAGATTTCGTAAGTTTTTTTTTTAATTCTTTTTAGTGAAATCTATGAAGAAGAAAACGCTATGACAGAAGTCCTAAGTATCCTAGCCTTCAACATATAACTGATCACTTATATGGCTCCTATACGTATGCAAAATTTTGAATAATTTTCACCTACCCTTGCTAATAGTAAGCAAAACCATGACATCATTTTGCTTACGTCCCCCTCTGACACCATTCTGACACCCTCGTCCCCCCATGCAATCAAAAATAACCAAACACCCCTCCCCCATTCATTTGATTTATTCAACCGAAAGACGTCCACTGCTCGATATATGTAGGTCTCCCCCAAAAATTGGGGAACTACCATAATCGTCACGCTTGGCAGGCGGGTTGACAATCGCGGTGTTTGTGGTATTCAGAGGATTATATAATACTCATATACCCATTTATGCTTATATATTACTCCTATGTCATTATATTAATGTCTACACGTTTCGGCCTGGTAATACAGGCAGTGGTTACGAAATGACTGAGGTGTTGCGATGTCATTGGATTGCACATATGTAATTGAAACACCCAAATACTTGAGTTTCTTACAGATGATACATACAAATACAAAAAACAACAAAACATACATATACACATCACATACACACGTGTAAACATTATAATTAGTTTTTAAATAGTGATAAATTCATTTTTGGTTCTTTTTTATGTATGGGTTTAGTTTATATGTCTATTTTATACGAACTGTGAATTTAATGTAAATAAATGATCTTAATAAATTCGACGTCGAATCGAAATTATGCCCGATGCAATCTTGATACAGACGATGCTCTTAGGTAATGAACATGATTTTAATGTTACTTTAAATGGTCCCGTAAAACAAAAGGGGAACAAACATTTTTAGAACCTCAAATAGTTACATGATAAGGTCAAACACATGGCAATTAAGTGACCTTTCGTAATCCATGGATTTAAATGTTGCCTGTCAAAGAAATCACTTAATAAAAATATAAGATAAATAACATATAGCGTAAAAAAACTACAAAGTAAAAACACTTTAAATAACTTTAATAGGTTTTTTGTAATAATATGTAAACTTAAAACTTAGTTATCAACAAAATAACTAGTTTGATTATAGATAATTATGGGGTGCTTAATATGGTTAGTTATTCTTACATTATATAAAAGGACACGTCACCTGTCCGTATGTATGTGCAGGCGTAGTCGCGGGCATA